>OY728141.1:229417619-230667619 GCA_963277665.1 Viscum album
AAAATTTCCACTCACAAAAAATATAAAAGGGAACCTCCTACCTCACTTATTTACACCACTTTGATCTATCTATATCAAAAAGCCCTCATATATAATTTCTAGATATTTTTTTAATTTGAAAAGACATACCATAAGTCCCATGTAAAGAGATATAATAGAGGTTTACTGAAGAATAGGTAATCACCTTTACTGAGTCATTCATGTCTATTTCGTCTCCTACTTCCTCTTAAATTGTTCTACCCATCTTAAGATAATAAATATAGTATCACAAATATAATTATATGTTATTATAATTATGTGACAACTATATTTAATCTCTTTACCATCCTATGAAAAATGAAAACATCTCTTGTGCATACTTACGGCTTACCATCTCCACATACACTACTACAAAACGAGATTTATCAGCGCTCAAAACAGGCTTTAACAATGCTAAAAAGTGCTGATAAAGGTATCCGTTATTAGCGCAAAAAACACGCTGATAAAGGGATCCTTTATCTGTGCTAAAAAAGCACTGATAAATGCCCTTCCAACTGTAACATAAAATTCTACCACATCACACCCAAAAAAGACCTACAAAAAAAGCATATCCACAAGTATACCCAGACAAAATTAACACATAATTCGTAAGTTAATTATAGCAAGTATACACATACAAAAAGAATTCCCATACAACAAGTATACCAATAAAAAAGTATATGCATACAACAAGTATACCCATACAACAAGTACACCCATACAAAAAGTATACCCATTCACAATTAACACATAATTCATAAGTTAATTAAATACATAAAAAATTAAATTCAGAATTCAGGGGGTTGGGGGATATTCAGGGGTTTGGGGTGGCTGTCCATGGGGGGTAGTGGGTGTTTAAGGGGTGGGGGTGTTTAGGGGGATGGAAGTGTCTAGGGGGGATATCCAGGGTGGTGGGGGGGGGGGGGGCTGTCCATGGTGGTGTCCATGGGGGTGGGGTGGTGTCCAAGGTGTTGGGGGGATTTTCATGGGGTGGGGGAGTCCAGTGGGTGGGGGTGTCCAGGGGGTGGTGTGGTGTCCAGGGGGTTGGGGGTGGTCCATGAGGTTGGGGGATGCCCATGGGATGTGGGGTGGTGTCCCGGGGGTGGGGATGGCTATCCAAGGGGTTGGGAGTGTCCAGGGGGTGGGGTGTCCAGGTGGTGGGGTGGTTTCTAGGAGGGGTTGGGGGCGTCTATGGGGTGGGGATGCCATCCAGGGGGTGGGGGCCATTCAAAGTGGGTGGGGGGGGCTTCTGGGGGGGGGTCTATCAATGGGGGTGTCCATGGGGGTGGGGTGGTGTCCAGGGAGGGTTGGGTGGTGTCCAGGGGGTGGAGGACTTTAATGGTTTTAATGGAATGAATTTCATGGATTTTATGATCATTGGTATTTTTAAAACGGTTTTTGGAATAGTTTTTATTTATATAGTTTTTGTTTCTTTCAGAAAACATGAATGATTTTTATGTGTATGGTAGTAAGGGGGTATTCCGTATGTCAGTTGTTGTTTTCACTTAAAATTTTGTCCATTTTAAACAAAATAGAGACACATTGAGTGATACCGAACACACCGTGCTTCAGATTGAGGCGAGCTTGACTCATAAAAATCAAAAAAGACCAATGGATTTTTATACTAAAGTATCAACACAATACAAATGCGTTTGGTCGGATTTCCTTATGTCAGTTGTCGTTTTCACTTACAATTCTGTCCATTTTAAACAAAAGAGAGACACTTTGAATGATACTAGCCACACCATGCCTTAGATTGAGGCAGGGTGGGATTGAATGAATCAAAAATGACCCATGGATATTTTTCCTAATGTATCAACACAATCCAAATATGTTTGATTGGATTTACTTACGTCAGTTGTTGTTCTCACTTAAAATTCTTCCCATTTTATACCAAAGACAGACACTTTAAGTGATATCGGCCACACCGTGGCTCAGATTGAGGAGGGGTTGAATCATACACATCACATATGACCCATGTATTCTTATCCTAATGTATCAACACAATCCTAATGTGTTTGGTCATATTTCCTTACATCAGATGTTGTTTTCACTTAAAATTTTGTCCATTTTAAATATAAGAGAGACACTTTGAGTGATACCGGCCACACCATGCCTAGTATTGAGGAAGGGTTGACTCTTTCATGTAAAAAATGACCCATGTATCAATATCCTAAAGAATTAACACAATCCAAATGCATTTGGTTAGTTTTCCATATGTCAGTTGTTCTTTTCACTTAAAATTCTCTTCATTTAAAACAAAAGAGAGACACTTTGAGTGATACTGGCCACAATGTTACTTAGATTGAGGAAGGGTAGACATTTACATGTCAAAAATGACCCATGGATCATTATCCTAAACTATAAACATTATCCAAATGTGTTTGGTTAGTTTTCTGTATGTCAGTTGTTGTTTTCACTTAAATTTCTGTCCATTTTAAACAAAAGAAAGACACTTAGAGTGATACCGGAAAAACGGTGCCTCAAATTGAGGTAGGTTTGACTCATACATGTCACAAATGAACCATGGAACATTATCCTAAAGTATTAACCCAATAATAAATTGTTTGTTCTGATTTTTATACATCAGTTGTTGTTTTCACTTAAAATTCTATCCATTTTAAACAAAAGAGAGACAATATGAGTGATACTGGCCAGACAGTTCCTTGGATTGAGGTAAGTTTGACTCGTAAATTTTGAAAGTGACCTATGGATAATTATACTAAAGTATCAACACAATCCTAAATCATTTGGCTTGTTTTATGTACGTTAGTTGTTGTTTTCATTTAAAATTTTGTCTATTTTAAACAAAAGAGAGACACTATGAGTGATACCAGCCACACCATGCCTTGGATTAAGGAATGGTTGAATAAAACACACCACAAATGACCCATGAATCATTTTCCTAATGTATCAACTCAATCTGAATGTGTTTGGTTTAATTTCTGTATGTCAGTTGTTGTTTTCACTTAAAATTTGGTCCATTTTAAACAAAAGAGAGACACTTTGAGTGATATAGGCCACAACGTGCCTCGGATTGAGGCAAGGTTGACTCATACATGTCACACATGACCCATGGATCATTCTATCAAATTATCAATACAATTAAAATGTGTTTGTTCAGATATGATGGTATTTTAGTAATTTTACTAGTTTTTCTTATCCAAAGACCAAAGAAAAGTGGTTCATCATTTTGGAATGTTGTTGGTGCATTTATCTATTAAAATTGAAAAATGACTCATTTGAGAAAGGATTTTTTATTTAATAACAATTAAGATTTTATGATGAATATTTACATCCAACAACGTTTCATCTTTTGATCTTCTTAACCCCTCTCAAAAATGGACGCCAATGGAACACTTCCCCTAGTCAGATATGCATTGTATTTTTTTACAATATTCCATCAGGTATGTATCCAACTCATTTCTAAAAATATATATATCATATTGTGAAATTGAATCATGTGATGATGGTTGTTGGACCTCAACACTAGGAGCGGCAACAGGTTCAGAAACTTATTGCTCTGCACCATGAGCAGCAGCAGCAGTAACAATAACAATAGCTTGAGAGACTTGTTCATCCTCGAGGTTAGAAGCACCAGAACGTGCAGAAGTCATTATCTGCAAAATTGGATTAACCGTTAATTTAGATTACATAAATTCAGTAATGATAAAATAATGACATGAGATAACGAGATATATATTATACAAAAACACAACCTATTTATTGAACTCTCTTTATTTTTTTCAAAGGCTGAAGGGATTTGAAACCTCTATCGATTATCCAAATCCCTTCATTGTGGTATCCTCTAACATAAAAAACATCATCTACATTGGGAATGCTGTGAAATGATTGTTATGTACCACTGAAAGGATCGTCCTCAACTAAATTTTCATCGGACCCTTCAGTAGTTTAGGACGATAATAGAATAATCGACCACTTTCAGTTTTCAGGATATGGAACATAAAATACATGTACCACTTTTGAGTCCATTATAAACTGTTACTCTTTGTACCCTTATTTACTAAAATAAACATTCACAAATCCCAATTCATCTATTTTAACACCACTGTTGTTATCAACCCATTTTCATTGAAAAATGGGCAATTGGAATGTTGTATAATCCAACTCCCATATTGGTTTGATAATGCCAATGTGTGATATATTCGCATAAATTGGATTTCTGTTCATATTACCAGAAACATTCATCGCTTCATCCACAAGTGTAAATCCACTATTTTTCATGGTACAATCTTCATCATGTTAATATGTATAGAATTTATAACCATTAATTACATAACCATTGTAAGATAATACATACACACATAGTCCGACAACTAGCCATCAATGTTTTTCTGAAATTGAATTCGTATTTTCAGATAACTCCTTAAAAACATGGTCCCAAAACCATCTGATAAATTGGTGATTATGTGTATTTTATATCCATTTTTCATCTCATGATGGATTCAACTGCCTAATAATTTCTTTGTGAGTTTCAATATATGAAGAAACCTCCCAACTATTATGGAAAACATAAAGGTGGGCCTGCTCATAATCTGTAATATTGATTGTCATGAAATCTCATCTAGAAATTCTCTCACCCTCAATGTGTCCAGTGTGATAAGATTTCGGGAGACCAATGCTTTCCACATCAAATAAGTAATTTGTAAAAAATTCAATGGCTTCCTCCCTAATATATAACTCCACAATACACCCCTCTGGACGACATTGATTTTTGACATACCCTTTCAAAACCTTCATATACCATTTAATGGTGTACATCCATCTATAGTGCATATGACCACACAGTCGAATCTCTCTCACCAAGTGAACCATCATATCAAAGAATTATGGTGGGAAGAACATTTCTAATTAACATAATATGGTTATAATTTCTCTTTCCATAGATTGTAATTTCACCAGGCCTAGAACATTGATTCACATAGCTTTGAAAAATAAACAAGGTTTTGTTAACGTATGATGAACATTCATGGAAAAAATACAATGTAAAGACGTAGGAATTAAATCTTGCATCCAAACATGGAATTCATGTGATTTCAAACATTTTAACTTCAAATCATTCATTGACACAATGTTCTTGATATTTTATTAGTACCCCTCTGGAACCTTTACATCATTGATGAAGTTGAAAATCCGATATCTCTCCTCCCTGGAAAGTGTGTAAGAAATTGGAGGAAGAAACATTTGATTTTCACCCTTCACAGGAGCCAACTCTTCTCGTATTCCCATGCCAACCATGTCCAACCTTTCCTTAATTCCATCCTTTGTTTTTCCAGGGGAATTCAGCAAAGTTCTGATAACACTATCACATGAATTTTTTTCCACATGCATCACATCAAAAAAAAAGTCTGACGTACAGAGAATTCTTGTATGGTAATTCAAAAAAAACTGATCTCTTTTTCCAACTGATTTTTATAAGGTTTTCCAAAAAAGGTTTACCAAAAACAGTGTTCACATCTTTTACTTTCACAAATATCTGATCACCTATTAGTGGAGACACTGTTGTGCATTGTTCTGAACTTCTATTGAATGATGTCGTCCAAGATTGGTACTTATGCCGATTAGGTAGAAATCTACAATGTCCTCGAAACACAGATTTCGATGAATGTTTCAACCTACTTGATTTCGTATCTTCTTCACACATGGGACACCATTGAGTTCCTTTAATGCTATCACCTAAAAAATTTCCATAATAAGGGAAAAAATTTATCGTCCCATACAACATTGCTCTCAACATGAAGTATTAAATTTTATAATCATCATAATACATAACACCTCAATCCCACAATAACATCAAATCCATGATCAAAGGAGCCAAATAAACATCAATATAGTTACTTGGTTGATTTGGTCCTAATATAATCATATATAACATGATGAATTTCTGTTTCATACATAACCAGGGTGGGAATTTATAATTTATCAATATAACAGGCTATGTACTATGAGTGTTGGTTTGAAAACGGAATGGTTTCAATCCATCTGTAGATAACACAAGACAAAGGTTTCTCAGCTCATTTCCAAATTCAGGATAATCATTATCAATTATCTTCCATTGAGGAGAGTTGGTCGGGTGACGTAATTTTCAATATTTATTTCTTTTCTCTACATGCCACGATAATTATATTGCAGCTTCTTCACTTCCATATAGACACTTAAATCTTGGAATGAATGGAAATTACCATAATACTTTCATAGGACCGGATTCATCTTTCTTGTATCTAGAAGCAACAAACTTTGGGAATTGTATAAGTGATTTGTTCTCCATTCAAAACAATATACAGTATTTTGGGCAGGCATGTATCCTTTTAGAAATCATACCCATAGAGAGTAGCATTCTTTTAGCTTCAAATGTCAGTCTTGGGAGCTCATTATATTTCGGGATCATGTCATTAAAAAGAGCAAGTAGTTCCTTAAAACTAACATCACTCCATCCATTTCCTTCATTCAATTTATAAAACTTCAGTACAACTGAAAATGCTTTATATTTAGTGCAACTAGCATACAATGGCATCTTTTCAAAAATCGTTAACTTCGCAAACAATTTTGGGAAATCATAGAGTTCATCTTCAACTATCCTTGACAGTTCCTCAATATGATCTTCATCATCATTAACATCTGTAATCACATCCTCCATATAGTCTTCTTCATTATCCATATTTGTAATCACTGATGATCCATAAAACATAGTTTTATCCCATCCAGTAGCTACATTCACTTTTTCTCTGTGTTTATTCCAACATTTATAAATCCGATATATTCTGTGACATATCAAATGTTCTTCCAACTCCCTTAGAGTAATTAGTCTAGAATGACAACAATTTAAACATAGACAAAGGATTTGAGAAGGATCATTTGCGCGATCCTTTGCTAACATGATGAACTCTTTCACTCCATTATCATACACTATTATCAAAGCATTAGCATCCATCCAATCATTATTCATATCTATCCTATTTGAATCTAAAATATTATTATTTATGATTCAAATACAAAAAACAAGAATTCCAAATACAGTAGAAGAGAACCACTTATAAAATAGAGATTAATAGAGCCTATCAATTTCCAATAAAAATTTAGAAATCAACAGAACCATGATAGACCCCTCATCAAAATTAAAACACTTTCCATCCTAGTTAACAATAGTTCTAGAACCCACCACCCTTGCGAAAAAACAATAAAAATTATTTTAACCACCCCTACCAGCCACCTCCTTCATAATAAAATAATCACATTAAACAGCCCAAAACTAGTGACCAAACTCAAATAAAATGAAAACAAGGACACAATTTTCATGAGAAAAATAATATAGTAGATACATTTCCAAACACAAAGGGGATCATGTGGGAGACAAATAAACTAGTTTTTTCCAAAATTACTATGGAATATCAAAGGTTTTGTTACCAAAATTAACATAAGAATTTGAAAATTGATGTTAGTGAACATAAATTCTATCATGAAAATCTAAAGGACATGCAATAACTCTCCCTCACCTTCCCCAAACTAGTAACTAATATCCACAGAGACATCTTAAATCCATTATATAAAAAATAACCTTCCCATGCAAAGGAATAAACAATAATCCCTTAGTGTAAAAAAACTCACACATGAGGGAGAAGGACCACATCGACCATCCCTATCCCAAACTCGAACCTCCACTCATTAACTGTTAATACCTTTCATAATATCAATACCTACCATAAATTAATTATTTCCCAAAAGCATGAACTTTAGATCAGAAAAATTTCCATCCATTTAGGTAAAATAAAAATATGATTCCTTTTTTTTATGAATTATTAAATTTGGACAAACACACTAACCAACTCAATAAAATTCATATTTTCACAGGAGTTTTAAGGTAAATATAGATAAAAAATTTCATTGAAAATAATTCAACTGATTATTTTAGTATCAATTGAAAGAGGGTATTGGTTAATAAAGGAATGAGGTCAATAAATCAATACATAATCATGCTTAGACTCTCAAAACAAACTCACCACATCCCAAAATTTTATCAACTAAAACATGACCCTTCGACTAAATAAAACTACACCATAATCAATATTAGCATTAGAGCAAAAGGAAGTAGATGAGGATGATTGGAGAAATCACTAAAGATCAAATATGGGAAGCCGACAATATAACCTTGTCGAAATAAATATCAAACACTTGAAGTAGGGTTCACGGGGTGTAACGTCCTAGTTCTAGAAGCCACCCAGAGGCGCCCCATACCTGGTTGGTCACATGGCCTCAAGTACAATTCCCTAAACACCAGAGGATACATACTAGCAGTGAGGGCCTTCGGTATGATAGTGGGGAAACTATGACCTCATTAGTAGAGTACACAAAAGAAGTAAACAAAGCAGACAATAGCGGAAATAGTAAATATCCAACAACAATAAACAGCAGAAGAATAAAATAATAAACAACTGGATCACACATGCATATATGAAATAATGCATGATACATATGTCTAGGATAGCATACAAACAAGTCATAATGCTGAATACAATACTAAACCAAAGTACAAAGGAAATACAAATAAGCAACTCCTCGGCATCGCAAGCCTCAACTTGGTCTCATGCTCTCCTACTCTAAGGAAATCATGTACCAGAAGTCTAAGGGCGCTTTCCCTTTCCTATACCTACAACAATATAGTGTGTTTGGGCCCAAAAACATGACCAAAAAATGGTTTGAGACTAATCCCAGTAGGCAACCACCCGAAGATCGGTTCCTTACAGTCAGTGAGTATATGGTAGGTAATAGTACAGTAAGTAGTAAACAGTAACAGTAAACAAAAGGAAATAAATAGTAAGCAGTAACAGGATGATATACAACAGTAATCAATCCACAGAAAAACATGTAGCAAAGAAGAAAACATTTAACCACAACTGGAAGCCCTCTGGGAAGTACTTGTATCCAACCCCTCTGGTCCTATCCAAGAAATACCAACAACCCTCAGGGAAGTTCTCTCAGCCTAACCCCTCTAGTTTCGTCATACGAAATTATAAGACACTCTGGGGAAGCTCACTCGGTCAATTCCCCTTATAGTCTAGGGTAGTCAGGGAATCTCTAAGTAAGATCATGCGGTCTAACCCTCTTATAGCCCCAAGGTCTAGAAACACTCTAAGGAAGCTCACTCGGTCAATTCCTTCTATAGTCTTAGGTATATCGCATACTCTCTAAGAAAGCTCACTCATTCAATTCCTTCTCTATCCTGGAAAGGTTTTAATGAAATTCAAACAAAGTAAAGACTCTTCGAGGAAGCTCACTCGGTCTACCCACCTATAGTCTATAATATCCAAGACTCTCTGGGAAGCTCACTTGGTCTATCCCTTGTAGTATATAATGTCTAAGACTCTATGAGGAAGCTCACTCGGTCTACCCTCATGTAGTCTATAATATCCAAGACTCTCTGGGAAGCTCACTCAGTCTATCCCTTATAGTCTATAGCACCAGGTTCTCACGGTCCCATGCCAGTCAGTGGATAATAATTCTATAAGGCCAAAGTACACCTACAGAGCTACTTGGCTAACCAGTATACAAAATAACAATCATGTCAAGAATATCATTCCATCCTATGGTCACAAGGCATGGAAAACAGATATAATGACCAAATGTTAACAAGACCCAAAGGTTGTAATAAGAGAAATGCATGGGAAAACCATCCAATCACAACAATTAGCCACAAACATGATTAAATTACCTCTACAAAAGCATACAATCATGGCAGGAAAACAATAGGGGCAAAACGGTAAACACGCAACACCCCATTCATGGGTATTGGTGGAATTTGCACATAAAATTTAAAGACTTCTAATGATAAGGCACAAACCGCCTACCTTGATGCTAGGAGATCAATATACTAGAACCACGAGGCTTGATTCTCCTTAGAACAACGTAGATCTACAAAAACACACAAAATGTTCAACCCATGATATCTTGAGAAAGATGGAGAATCATGGAATGAGACTCAATAAGAAGGAAGAACTCACCGCTGCGGTTCCAACGCAATCGAAGATGGACGTTTCGGAAAACCGACGAAGGCTCATGGGCTCAGAGGATGTTCGCGGCAGTACAGGTCGCTCTCAGTCGAGGAACCTAGAGAAGAAGGTGTTTTCATCGATTAGGCGTGAACCCGGTCCGTTTAATGAAAAAAAAACTACACAGCATGTACTTCTGTGGTACACGGCGTGTACTTGGCATTTCCATACTCCGCTTTAAGTGGCCTCCACATTGCCCCTACACATAGTGTGTGTGGCCTGGACACGACCAGCACATGGCCTGATGCTGCATGAAAGTACAAAGTGTGTACTTATAAAGTACACAACGTGTACTTCGAAAATTTCCAGATTTTCCTCCTTTTCTCAAAACGACCAGAAAAGTAAAAACATACCTGAAAGGAAGATTTGGGTTCTTAAAAACATCCCCCTTTAATTAATTCATCCCTGAATTTCCCTAGAGAGGCGTAGAAGAAGAAACCCCGAATAGCTCCAGCCACTGCGATCGTACATCGTCCTCCCTCTCCCAGGTTTCGTCCTGTACTCGCCCATTCTTCCATAGAACCCATACCAGAGGAATAGACCGACCACAAAGAACCTTCGTACTGTGATCAACAATCCGGATAAGATTATCCTCAAACGACGTATCTGATTCGAGCTTAACCTCCTCAGGTTGAAAGACATGAGACAGGTCTGAAAAGTAACGTCGGAGCTGAGAAATGTTGAAGACATCGTGCATAGCCGGGTACCTCTGTGGTAACTGCAACAGATAGGCAACTGGCCCAACTCTCTCCAACACCTCAAATGGCCCCACGTACCGCAGTGAAAGATTACCCAATCTTAGAATCCTCTAGTGTCCAAACCTCAGTGCGATACACAGGAAAACCTGATCCCAGACCTTGAACTCCAGAGGTTGTCTCCACTAATCAGCATAAGACTTCAGTAGAGACTATGTTGTAGCCATCCTCTTCCAAATCAACTCTATCTGCTCTGAGGTCTCCTGAACAAGACGAGGTCCCAACAAAGCTACCTCTCCTACCTCTAACCAGCACAAAAGTGATCGGCATGGCCTATCGTACAAATCCTCATAAGGTGCCATCTGAATAGTCTTCTGAAAACTTTTTTATAGGAAAACTCCACAAGAGGAATATGCTTCTCCCAAGAAACTCCAAATTCTAGAATGCAATATCAGAGCATATCCTCAAGAACCTGAATTGTACGATCGGACTGGCCATCTATCTGGGGATGGTATGATGTACTCAAAAGTACTTGTGTACCCAAAGCCTTCTAAAGCCCCTTCCAGAACTGAGAAGTAAAGCACACATCCCTGTCTGAAACAATGGGGTGTGGAACTCCATGAAGACATACAATCTATCTAATGTACAACCATCCCATCTCATCAACATTGTAGGTCTCCTTGATCGAAAAGAAGTGAGAATCCTTTGTAATCCTATTGTCGACAACACAAACAGCATCACTCCCTCGAGGTGACCTTGGTAACCCAGTCACGGAGTCCATCGCGACATCGTTCCACTTCAACTCAGGGATGGGTAACTGCTGTAAAAGCCATGCTGGCCACTGATGCTCCACTTTCACCTGCTGACAAGTAGAACATCTCATGAAAAACCCAGCAACATCCCTCTTCACACCAGCCCAACAGTTATGGCGGTGTAGATCATGATACATTTTTGTGACGCCATGATGAACTGCCCAAACTAAAGAATGAAAATCCTACATCAGTTCCTCATGTATGTCTACTAGCACCCATACGCGTCCCTAGAAATGCAAGATATCATACTTACCTACTATGCATATAGGAATAGGATCCTCTCGTGACAAAATCTCCTGCAGGACTAGGCCTTCTGAGTCTGATAGCTGCCTCATCCATACCCAATCAAGAAGAGTTGAGGTAACAACTACAGAAGAATGAAAAGTCTATCCCTGTCTGTCGTGCACCTCCAAGTGAATCTCATAGAACAGAGCCATAAGCTTCCACTCACTGGTGGCCTCGTGAACTTCCTGAATATAAGTTATCCTCCTCAAATCATCAGCCACTTAGTTCCCCTTTCCCGGTGTATAAGCAAGCTCAAAGTATAAATAATGTAGATACTCGACCCACCTATGCTGTCTCAGATTCAGATCACGTTGAGTGAAGATGTACTTGAGACTCTTGTGGTTGGTGAAATCCACAAAGTTCTCTCCTAGAAGATAATATCTCCAACAGCGTAAGGCATGAACAACAGCTACCAACTCCAGATCGTGCGTCGAGTAGTTCCTCTCATGTGGCCTCAACTACTGAGACCAATACGTCACGACTCCATCTCATTTCATAAGCACATCTCCCAAATGGACACCTGAAGCATCATAGTAGACTATATAGATCATTCCCAGATCTAGCAAGACTAGTTTCGGTGCTGACGTCAACCTCCCTTTTAGCTCCTGAGAGGCTGACTCACAAGAATCTGACCATAAGAACATATCCCCTATCTTGGTCAGACCCGTCAGTGGTGCTGCAAGGTGTGAAAAGGCCTGTATGAAACACCTGTAGTATCCAGCCAGCCCTAGAAAACTCCGCACCTCAAAGACATTCTTCGGATGCTCCCAGGAAACTACAGCTCTCACTTTCTCTGGGTCTACTGATACTCATGTCTCCGAGATAACGTGACCCAAGAAATGAATCTGATCCACCAAAAAGTGGCATTTCGAGAGCTTAGCATATAACTGATGCTCTCTCAGTGTACTCAGAATGATCTCAATATGGGTAGCATGGTTGTGTCGAGTGTGAGAGTACAACATGATGTCGTCCAAGAAAACCACCATGAAGGAATCCAAGTATGGATAGAACACTCGGTTCATCAGTTCTATAAAAACTGATGGCGTATTCGTGAGACCGAATAGCATGACCGTATAATCGTATTGACCATACTTGGTCCTAAAGGCTGTAAGAGGAATATCTGATGGTCTAATGCCCAAATGATGATAATCGGACCTCAAATCAATCTTCAAGAACACTCGGGCTCCTAGAAGTTGATCAAATAGTTCATCGATCCTCAGTAATGGATATCTGTTCTTGACCATCAACTGGTTCAGATTTTGATAATCCATGCAAAGCCTAAGGGTGTCGTCTTCCTTCTTCGCAAACAGGACTGGCGAACCACAAGAAGAAGTAGTGGGTTGGATAAAACCCTTTTCCTACAACTCCTCCAACTGCTTCTTGAGCTCCTGCAACTCAGTTGCAGCCATCTTATAAGCAGGAATGGACACCGATTCCACCCCTGGCACGAGCACAATCGATAAGTCTTCCTCACGCTCCAGAGGAAAACCTGAAAATTCATCTGGAAAGACATCCCTAAAACGATCCACCATTGTAGGAAAGTCTAACTGTGAAGTCTCCAGGTCATCTAGATAAAGATTGGCAATATGGGATGTAACTCCTCCTAGTCCATAATGCTCTGGTACACCTCTACCCGCCTAGACATCCCACTCACCTCTATGAGGAAAAGATCCACCCTCTGGTGATACTAAACTCACCCTACGACGATAGAAATCGATGACTACCTGGAAGGGAACTAACCAGTCCATACCGAGAATAAAATCATAACCTGTAATCTATAGGACATAAAGGCCCCATTACAAGTGATACCCTGAAACCTCAAGAGGGCAATCTCTGCACTGACGTACGCTAGACGACCTCGTTCCCAATGGTGTATCAAGAGTCAACATGTTGGCAGACGAAAAGATACAGAGCCCAAGGCTCTCCAGAAAAGCAATAAAGATAAAACTATGCGAAGCACCAGTATCGAAAAGATCTGAAGATAAAACTGAAGCTACTTAGATTGTACCTCAAACTATAGAAGGGACGAGATCCTGCTCCTAATGGGTCTGCTCCACGGCGAAAGTCTGGCCTATACCGCGGCCCTGCACCCTTGGATGGCCACTCTGAGCTGATCCACTATGTTGTCGCTGGTAACCTGGTGACTGAACACCATGGCCAAGACCTCCACCTCAGCCCGAACGGCCGTAAGAACTCCAGTTCCTAGACTGGTGGGAAACTGGCGATATATCTCTTGAACGCGGGGTCATTGAAGAACCCCTACCACCCATTGTAGGTGAGAAGATCTGACAAAAACGCTGAAGATTGTCCATCTTGCCGCAATATTGGCTCTCCATCGGGTCTCTCTGGAACTAAGGGCTAGTATACCCACTCCTACCACATTGGTAGCATACTACCTGGCTGCCTGAAGATGCATTCCGCCTACCCTGATCTCCTCGAGAAGACTCCCTGCGGCACTTCCTACAATCAATAGGAGGAACACTGACTTTGGATGTCGAACTGACCTGGCTCACTGCTCAAGAATCCCTCAGATTGTGCTCAGTGATCAACACATAATTGACGATAGAGGAGATCGAAGTCAAATTGAAGATGTTCACCTGGGAATGAATCTTCTGCCTGAGACCGTCCTCAAACTTACTAGCAAGGAACACCTCATCACATGCTGGAATCGGTGTAAAGCACTGCAGCTTGGTAAAGCGAGACGAGTACTCCATAACAGAAAACGTACCCCACTCGATACTCATAAACTCTCGAGCTCAGTCGGCCCTCAAGGTCTCCATATAAATTTAATCATAGAATATGCGCTAGAACTCATCCCAAGTAATACTCTGTTGGCACCCAGACTATGAGATCACCTCCCACCACCTATTTGGCGGTGTCTCAGAGAATATAAGTGGAAATATTTACCCTTTTATCTGGATGTATCTCCAGGTGCTCGAAGATGGTCAGCGTGGTCTCTAGCCACGAATCTGCAGCCTGGGGTCCTTTATCCCCTGAGAATGTAGGAGGATGAAGCTGCTGGAAAACCTGTGTCAACTTAGCCATCAACGGGGCAGGAGGCAGCGCCCCCTGAAAGGTATGCATCATCCTCAGGAAGTCCTCCCGGAACTATGCATCGGTGCCTGCAACGGGTATAACTGCTGGTGCCATGGATGGCATAGTTGGAGGATCTGCAGGAGATCCCTGATCGGCCAAATCCAATGTTTGATCACCGTCTGGCAGCTGACGTACAACCGGAGGACGTCTCGGAGGCATAGCTCTGAAAGATCAAAATCACACCTTAGATAAGAATTATCAAAGCCTAAGAACACAAGATCACAAAAGGGGAACAGATGTAAAGATCACACAAGTTCTACAAAACACGACCACATGACATGTATAAAACTACATGGCATGCCTTATTAAGCCATACACATGGGTGCGTACTTCAGCCACAGCTGGTCGTGTAACACCCCAGACTACATGGCGTGTTGTCACCACACACGGCGTGTAATGGATCTCCATTACCATGCCCAAGTCTCCTTACAAGGCTATCCCACATGGTCCTCTTAACCCTAGACTACACGGCATGTTCACCAAGGGCACGGTGCGTACCAGACAAGCCTTCAACATCCTGTGTTGTTAGTTACACGACCGAATACACGACTGACCCTTACACGGAATGTTCTGAACAAACACAACGTGCATAAGAGAGATAACACCACCCTGTGTTGTTTGTGACACATGCGGGTGTCTAGAGAGAAGCTACATGGCGTGTTCATACCAAACACAACGTGTAATACGCGAGCTTGCCTGAACTGTGTTGTTAGTGACACGACCGAGTACACGAGTCACTATTACACGGCACGAAACTACAGTACACATCGTGTTTCCGAAAACTTTTTCACCACCCCATGTTTCTTCTCACACAGTCAGTGAAATTTTTTAAAACTACACGACGTGTAGTCAAGTACACATCGTGTATTTTGGGTTTTTCCATGCAGTAGCTTAGAAACTGCACCAAAGCCCAGAAAAAACTAAAAAACAAACATTGAGGTGAAAAATTATGAACCGTGAGGGCCCATACTCCCCACAAATCAAATATTGACATATCCTATATATCATATACAAGGAAAAAAAGTCAATGATCCACCATACTCCGATTTATGAGGGCCCATAACACCTCAAGAATCAAAATTTGGCGTTCATTTAAGTAAAGGTACAATGAAAACTATTCTCTATTAAACCGTAGGGATTCTATCAAACATCTATCACAACAACATTCATAATCTACACAATGTCTATCACAACAACATGGAATTGCTAATGCACCCTAGATGGCATGGCAAGAATGCATGGAATATGATTTATAACAAGTGCCTATATGATGCATGAGATAGGATACCCTCGTCTCATTGGGTTGCGACATAAATATAACCACAATAGAACAACAATAACAACACAAGGCATGTGAATCACTCTAGGTAAAATCATATCAACCGTAAAATCTCAAAACTAGAAAACTGCAATAAACGAGGTAGATTAAATTTTCCATGTAAATGAGTTAGCTACTCCTGAGCACAACTTATTACCAAGTACCAAATCTATCCTATCCCTGGCTAAAGGCTCCAAACAGTAAACCAAGAGAAAAGAACTCCTCTGATACAACTTTGTAACATCTCGGTTCTGGAAGCCACCGAGAGGTGCCCCGTACCCGGTTGGTCACATGGCCTCAAGCACATTTCCCCAAATGCCCGAGGCTGCCGACTAGAAGTGAGGGCCTTGGGTGTGATAGTGGGGAAACTATGCCCTCATTGGTAGAGTACACAGCGAAAGTAAACCAAGCAGACAATAGAGGAAGCAGTAAATATCTAACAATAATAAATAGCGGAAGACTAAAACAATAAACAACTGAAGCACACATGTATATATGAAATGATGCATGATAAATATGTCTTGGAAAGTAGCCGAACAAGTCACAATTCTGAATACAATACTAAACCAAAGTACAAAGGAAATAAAAATAAGCAAATCCTCGGCATCGCAATCCTCGACTTGGTCCCATGCTCTCCTGCTCCAAAGCAATCAAGTACCCGAAGTCGAAGGGCACTTGACCTTGTCTATACCTGCAACAACATAGTCTGTTTGGGCCCAAAAACATGACCCAAACATGGTGTGAGACTAATACCAGTAGGAAACCACCCGAAGATCCATGCCTTACCGTCAATGAGTATATGGAAGTTAATAGTATAGTACATAGTAAACAGTAATAGTAAATAGCAGTTAGTAAACAGTAAGCCGTAAAAGGTTGATATACAACAGTAATAAATCCACAAAACAACAAGCAGTAGAGAAGCAAAAAACTAACCACAATAGGAACCCCTTTAGTAAGTACTCACATCCAACCCCTCTGGTCCTATCCAAGAAATACCAACAACCCTCCAGGTAGTGCTCTTAGCCTTACCCCTCTAGTTTGGTCATACGAAATTATAAGACTCTCTAGGGAAGCTCGCTCAGTCAATTCCCCTTATAGTCTAGGGTATTCAGGGACTCACTGAGGATGATCACGCGGTCTAACACTCTTATAGCCCCAAGGTCTGAAAACTCTCTGAGGAAGCTTTCTCGGTCAATTCCTCTTATAGTCTCGGGTCTATCACAGAATCTCTAAGGAAGCTCACTCAGTCAATTCCTTCTCTATCCTTGAATGGTTTTAAAGAAATTCAAACAAAGTATAGACTCACTGAGGAATCTCAATAGATCTACCCTCCTGTAGTCTATAATATCCAAGACTCTCTGGGAAGCTCACTTGGTCTATCCCCTGTAGTCTATAATGTATTAGAATCTCTGAGTAATCTCACCCAGTCAACCCTCTTGTAGTCTATAATATACAAGACTCTCTGGGAAGCACACTCGATCTATCCCTTATAGTCTATAGCACCAGGTTATCACGGTCTCGTGCCAGTCAATGAATAATAATGCTATAAGGCCAAAGTACACCTACAAAGCTACTTGGATAACTAGTCTACATCATAACAAGCATGTCAAGAATATCATTCCATCCAATGGTCACAAGGCATGGAAAACAGGTATAACAGCCAAAGGATAACAAGACCCAAAGGTTGTAACAAGAAAAAGGTATGGGAAAAACATCCATGCAAAACTATTATCCACAAACATGATCAAATTACCTATACACAATCATACAAGCATGGCAGGAAAACAACAGGGAAAAAATTGTCAACATGCAACACCCCATTCACGGGTATTGGTGGAATTTTCACATAAAACTCACATACTTCTAAAGGTAAGGCACAAACCACATACCTTGATGCAAGGAGATCATTATAATAGAACCATGAGGCTTTATTCTTCTTAGAAAGGCATAGATCTATCAAAATGAACAAAATGGTCAACCCATGATATCTTGAGAAAGAGGGAGAATCATGGAATGAGACTCAAGAAGAAGGAAGAGATCACCGCTATGGTTCCAACGTAATAGACGGTGGTCGATTCAGAAACCATATGGAGGATCAGGGTCTCGGAGGATGTTCGCGGCCGTACCTGTCGCTCTTGGTCAAGGAACCTGGAGAAGAAGGTGTTTTCGTCGATTAGGTGAAACCGTGTTCCATTTAATGAAAAAAAAGAAACTATACGACGTGTAATTTTGGATTACACGGCGTGTACTTGGACTTTCCATACTCTGCTTTAAGCAGCCTCCACATCGCCCCTACACACTGTGTGTGTGGCTTGGACATGGCCAGCACACGGCCTGGCACTACATCAAACTACACAGCGTGTACTTCGAAAATTTCCAGATTTTCCTCTTTTTCTCAAAAACAACAAGAAAAGTAAAAAATACCTGAAACGAAGATCCGGGTTCTTACACGGGGAATAGGGTACAGTGGGGAGGAGTAAAAGTATGGTTCGTGGGGAGGAGGATCCGTGGATGGGGTTCGAGGGGGAGGATAAGGTGTACGACTAACAACAGTGGAGTAGGGCATCAACAGTGGTGTAGGGCAGTGGCGGCAGAGAAGGGCTAGTGGAGGCGGAGTAGGGAAGCAGTGGTAGAGTGGTAGTAGTGATGGAGTGGTAGTGGCGGTGGAGTGGCAATGATGGCGGAGTAGCGGCCAGCAAAGAGAAGATCAAGGGGGAGGGAGGGGAGTTGTTGCAAGGGTACAATCCCATGAGAGTTGAAGGGAATGATAAACAGAGGGCACTATGCACCATATTTTATAAAATGAGACTATGGTTTTATCAACACTATAATTTTAGGACTGATAAATGGTGCCTTTATCAGCGCTAAATTTTTAGCGCTGATAAATACTCCATTTATCATCACTACAAAAGCACTGATAAAGGTAAATATTTATCAACTCTAGAAAAGTGCTAATAATGTGACCCTTTATCAGCACTTTTAAATAGCGATAATAAAGAGTTACCTTTATCCATGATTTTTTCATAGCACTGATAAAAGGTGGCTCTTTCATTTCCCATTTTCGTAGTAGTGATAGCGGTGTAATTCATTTTTCCTCACTACATTACATTAATTGTTATAAATATGAAAATAATGATTAAATATTATATATATGAAACAATTATGATTTTGGAACTATGATATCATATATACCTTCTTACCTTCCAATCCTTTAGAAAATGATAATGTTTCTTGTGCGTACGTATGAACTGCCACCTCCATGAAGGAATGTGATCCATTTTGCATTTATGTTTTACATGGATGCCAATAATGATAGATTTAATGAATATATATGATATATATGATTATAAAAATTACTATGTAAATATTAATTATTATTCACCTTTGATTAATTCCATCTGTAAAAAATTCAGAACGACGTCAATGCATACATATGACCTATCGTCTCCATAAATGGTGTGATTTGTTTATATATATATATACATATTATATGGAAGAATATACATATAAATATATATATATATTGAATATATATTATATTTATACCATTAATAAAATTATATAGATGATGGAACCATAATAAATATACAAGTACCAGAACTACCAAATCAAAACTTACATGAAAAAAAGCAGTTAACAACTGAAACAATGATAACAATTAATGTTTATTAATAAACGGGTGATAAAATGTTATAAATAGATTATATAGGATATCATATATAAGTGTATAGTTTTGTTATATAAGTATAATAAATCTAAATTTAATATATGGGATGCTAAAATCACATACTTGGAATGTGAAAAGTGATGCAAGAGATTTCATCTCAATTTCCAGACCATTTAGACTTATTTGGTATTATGCACATGATTATTTTTAAGTGGTGTATATAGTATCAAATTGAGGTAACTAAAATGAATTTATATTTATTAATAAATAATAAATTTCATTTATATTTTACTATCTTAAATAATTTTCATTTTTTCTTCCAACTTTTCCTCTCTTCAGAATAGAAAATCTTGCAAATAAATGTTTTAAAGAAAAATAGATTGTATTTCAATTTCTATCAGATGTATTTTTATTACACATAAATATTTCATCAAATTTTTTTAAAACTTCTATAATAATTTATCAAAACTCATTGTTACCCATGTTTTACTTCTATTAAAATGTATTGGAAGGAATACATTTATCATTTTCTAAATGAGGTACTTTGTGAATTTTCTGAAAAAAGTATGGATGGAGCGTTTTTTACTTATATGGAATGGGTGGATTTTCAGATCATCATTACTAATATTTTCTTTGAATCTTACATTATTTTTTTTATAAGGTTATTATCCAAGAAAACGTCTTAATTTATAATTGTACAATTTTTTTAAAAATAAGTGATTTCAAAAAATTGAAAGATTATTTTCTTCATGAATTTATTAGTGAAATTTTAATGGAATTTCAAGTCATAAATGAAAACAACTGACTATTTTACTTATTCACCATTTGGGATATGTTTTAATGATACCAACATTTAAAATATTTACTTCCTTATGATCATTGGATATTATATTTCTCTTAAATATCCATATTCTTTGTATCATGGATATGATTTTTACCTAAACCATATAGCATTTTTACATATAGTGTTGTAATTTTAAAGTATTTGATTTACCAAGGAATTATTGATAAATATTTAGTATTTATTCAATACTTATATTTGTTGATAAGGCATATTATTCATGAATTAATTTGGTCAATCAAAATATGAGGAATGAATTATACATACAATGACGGGTGGGGCGCAAAATTATATAGACCCTAGATGCACCGATATATATCATGATATAAATCTGTTTTCCAATTAAATGGGTCTTTACCAATAGATTTAAACTTTATTAGGGAATGTTCTTAACAATTTTATATCATGATGTTTGGAATCATTATATCCAATAGTATATATTTCCATCATTCATAATATAGTTATTTTTATCAATTATAATACTACATTGGAACTATCCATAGATTTTTTTGTGCTCAATTTTTTTGATTAAATGGACTATGTTTTAAGTTATTTATCTTAACATATAGATTATACCTTATTTACTCATGATATTTTCTATTGTATATAACCCTTGATGATCATTTGAGCTCACCCTTATTTTGTTTTTATTCCCTAGGTTATGAACATGAAATATTTGAATGTGTTTCAAGGATTCATAATTTTTACTTTTGTTATGTTTATAATTTATAATCCCAATTTAATATGGGAATTATGTATATATCTAGTTTAATAAGACTGATAAACTGATTGAACTTACATGGTGATATCTCTTGAATCTATTCCAATGTAATAAATTATAATCCATCTGGGAGTTACTGGAGTTGGGGTTGTTATAGTTGGTATCAGATGAAGTTTAGTTTTGGAATTTCATTTTAAATAAACCTAGCTAACATGAGAACTATTATAATCTATTATATTATTTGAATTTTTTTACCATTAGTGGGATTTAATTATTTGGATCAATATTTAGGTTGATTTTGAGATAACTCATAGTTTACCATTATTTAGTGATAGATTCAAGCAAAAGAAATAGAATCAATACTTGTGGTCAATGTATGGATTTCCCCACTGAGCAAGCAAATATAGTTGGTGTTGGTGAAAAGAAGATCATGAATATATTACAGTATCTGAAACAGGTTATTTCTAATAACCATGTAAAAATGGATACACATGATGTTCCTTGACATGATACACTGTTTTGGATCCTTTCATGCAATAGAATCATCCATCTTTTAGTAGAACATCTAATCTAGTGAAAGTTGGGCACTAAGTCAAGTCTCTTGAAAAGATATCTAGCACCATGGGATGCAATGAAAGGAAAACTTTTATACTAGTAGTGTATTATCTTAGAGGAAATTTTGGTCAATGGTGGTCATAGATTCGGAATACTAAGGAGGAAGAATAAATAGAACATATAGAGTGGAGATATTTTTGAGTAATATTCTTTGATAAATATTTCCTTTGAAAATAGTAAACTAAAACGAAGATAAATTTTCTCAACATAAAATAAAAGTAGGAAGAAAGTGTTATAGGGTATAAGGATATATTTACAAGAATATCCTGGTATACTATGGAATATATAAGTAATCTATATATAATGATGGATCATTTCTTTTAAGTCCTTAAGACAAACCCTTGAAGGGCACTGGTTTCATGAATGGTTTCATTATATGATGACATAGTATTATGTGCCATAAAAATAGAGAAGGAATTTTATAGATCCTATATCTCTAAGGGGAATCAATATAAATAGAGGTTTTCTAAGAACCCTGAAAAATGTAAAGCATCAATGTAGAAGGGTGGAATAAATAAATTCCCATCAAGTTAAAATTGAAGGAAGAAACATCCTAAAAAATGCTTGAAGGGCATGAGAGTATATTACAAGGGCAGAGATAAGTTTCATCAAGACAATGAATGAAAATGGAAAAAATAAATAAATGATTTCCAGTGCTTAAACTTTATATAAATTGGAAATTATTCACATCAATTCCCCATGTTTCAAGGGAACATACCTTACAAAATGCTAAGGGGAGAAGGATAAGCGTATGCGATCACTACAGATAAGGTTGAAGCTCCCAATGATGTTGTGGAAGGTACTTTAATCATAGGAAAAATTTAACAAATTAATCATTTGATTATGTATCTTTAAAATCTTTTATATTATCCATGTTTTTCGAGAAAATTTTATATTTCCCTAGAACAATAAGAAGTGAATTTTCATTCAATACTCTTAGTAGAAATCTCACCACAACAAGGATGTGTCAGTCAATTCCCATTATGACCCATAAAAGAATCCTATTTTAAAACTTGATTACTATACCTATGGTTGTTTTTTTGTAAACCTTTTTATGGATTTGATTTCAAAATATGATGCAAAAAAATTTATTACAAAGAGATGGAAGATAAAATTCATGGTGAAGATATATAATTCTTTATATTTAGAGGGGATACTTCATAAACTGAATCATATATATATCCACCCCTAATAGCTCTTCTAAATTATCTTCTTAACAAAGAAGATAAAAAACAACAAAAAATGGAAATGGTATTATTCAAATATAAGATGTATCAATTTTAAATGAATACAATGATGTATTCACTAAGGAATTTCTAGGACATCCACTAGAGTGTGAAGTTAAGTTTTACATTGATTTAATTATTAATGTTAGACCTATATCAAAAAATACCTATTGAATATCAACTTTGGAATTAGTGGAGTTAAAGAATTAAAAAGAGGAGTTATCTATTAAGGGATTTATATATCGTAGTGTTTCACCTTAGGGAGCCCCTATTCTTTTCATTAAAAATAAATATGGATATATGAGGTCATTCATTGATTATAGGCAAATAAATGATATTAGGATAATGAATAGGTATCTTATTCATATCTTTGATGACTAATTCAATAAACTTCATAGAGATCATTATTTTTTCTAAGATTAAACTTTGTTATGGGTATCATCAATTGTGTGTAAATAAAGAAGATATTCCAAAAACAAAATTTATAATGAGCTATGGAAATTATGATTTTATAGTATTGTCTTTTGGACTTACTAATGTACCATTTTTTAAGGATCTAATGAATATATTATTCAAGGAATATCCTAGTGATTTTTTTTGCGGTATTTATTGAAGATATCTTGGTGTAATCTAAAAGTTATGAGGATCATGAGAATCTCTTGTAGATTATTTTAAAGACTCTTAGAAGGAAAGAGTTATATGGTAGATTTAGAATGTGTTAATTATAGCTTCATAACGTTTTTTTCCATATTGTTTTAACGGATGGAATCTCAATTGTTCCTATGAAGACAATGGAATTCTATGAATTTCCTAAACCAATGAACATAACCATGGTATGTAGTTTCATTGGTTTTAAAGGATACTATTAGTGATTTTTTCAAAAAAAAACCTTATTGGCTAACCTGTTGACTAAGATTACTCATAAAGGGTTTATGTTCATATAGAAAAAGGAATGTGAGTAATGTTTAAAATAATTGAATATGATATTATTTAATGATCATGTTTTGAATTAATCCTCATGAATGGATGGATTTGTGATATATAGTGATTCATTAAGAAAGGGACTTGGTTGTGTCCTCATACAAAATGCTAAATTTATTGCCTATACATAATGGCAGTTAAGGACTCATGAACAAAACTATCCAACCCATGATCTTGAATTAGAAACCATAATATTTTCTCTGAATATATGGCGGCACAATCATTATGTTGAATGATGTGAGTTATATAAGGATCAAAAGAGTTTTAAATTCATCTTCTCAAAGATAGAACTCAATATGAGGCAAAGTAAATGGCTCTAGCTATTTAACAATTTTTATTTATCTATATACTACCATTCAGGAAAGGAAAATAAGGTAGAGGATACACTATGTAGTAAAGATTATGAAGTTTTGATCAATATGAGAATTGATAGAGATCCTATGTTCATGGATTTAGTAAAGATGGATCTGGAAATTATTAAGTAAGGGGTAAAATCACACCTTTTTCAAATTATTGTCAATCAATAATTATTGGAAAAGATAAAAAGTTCTCAGCCTGATGATGAAAATATTTAAAGGTAAATTAATGTTTTGAATGATGGGAAAATTTTAGAATTCATATATGAAGGTGGAATTCTAAAATTTACAAAGAGGTTATTTGTTCCATCTATACCTGATCTAAAAAGGGATTTATTTTATCATACTCATAGCTGAAATTTCTCTATACAACCTCATAGCACCATGATGTATAGTTATTTGAAATAACCTTTTTTGTGGGATGATATAGAGTGGGAAATTACTAATTATGTGTTAATAGGTTTTGTTTTTCAATAATTAAAGCATGAGAGATAATATTAGAGGGGATTCATGAAACCTATACCTATTACAATATCGAAATGTTATTACATTACTATGGACTTTTTTATTGTATTACCAAATAATCTTAGAAAGAATGATGTGATAAGGGTTATTCTTGATCTCCTTACCAAATCTTAACATTTCCTCACTAAAATAGAAGATTTTCCTCTAGATCTCCTTTAAAAACAATATGTTAATGATGTTTTAAGACTTCATGGAAGACCTCTTTCAATTATTTTTAACATTATTCATGATTTACATTGAAATTCAATAAAATCCATTCGAAGTCTCTTAATCCAGAACTTCATTTGAACACCACTTATCATCCTCAAACTGACAAGTAGTCAAAAAGGTATATTCAAACATTGTAAGAAATTTTGAGGTATACTCATTTCACTTTCAAGGAATGTGGGGTCATTGTTTATCTCTGTTAGAGTTTTCCTATAACAATTCCTTCAATTCTGGTATTCAAATGGAACCTATGAAGCATTATATGCGAAGATATTTAGAACTCCAACTTGTTGGAAAGAAGATGGTGAAAGAAAACTTTTGGTTCCATATATTTTAGAAGAGAGTAAAAAAAGGTACAGTCTGTTTAGACTCATATTAATTATGTAAAAAGATGAAAAAAGTGTTTTGTCGATAGTCAAAGGAAATATTTTATGTTTTGAGTGGGAAATCATTTTTTCTTGAAAGTATCTCTATAAAAAGGTGTTATATGATTCTATAAGAAGGGAAAAATGAACCATAGGTACATTGGACCTTTTGAAATATTTTAAACAATTGTAGTCGTGGATTACCATTTGGAAATTCATCCAAGACTCTCTAAAGTACCCAATGCGTTCAATATATCACTATAAAAGAAGTGAATTCTAGACCCGATGCATGTGCTCACTTTCAAAGAAATAGAATTGGAACATTATTTATCTTACATTAGTGATCCTATACAGATTCTAGATACTAGAGAACAAGTGTTGAGGAGTCAGATGACTCGGCCGGTAAAGCTACTTTGTAGAAATCATAAGATAGAAAAGAAAACATGGAAACTGGAGGAAATTATGATGAAGAGCTACACAAAAATTTTCATGAGGCAAAATTATAGAAATTTTGAGGATGAATTTTTTTTGAGGGAATAATGTAACACTCTAATATTTTATGGTATGTTTCTTTTAAAATAAATTTAATCTCTTCAATAACTTGGGTTGCATGCAACACTATGTTTGAACAAACTATGATCTATTATTAAAATATAATTATGTGAGAATTATAACCTATATGTTAAAATTAGGGAGTATGAATATAACTAAATAAATTATTAAAATTATATGGTTTACATATTTTTTTAAAAAAATTCATTGATTGTCAATAAAAATAATTTGAGTGTAAAATAATTGTTTTTATGGGAAAAAAATTTTGTTCGCACAATTTGTTTTTTATTTTAATAAATTTATTCAATCCCTATTGGTGAATGATTTAAATGAAATTTAAATATTATATATTCAATAAAATGTATTAAAATTCATTTGGAGTTTTTACTAGTCATCAGATAATAATGAATTCAATTTTATTCCTAAAAATTATATTGATCTAAAAATCAATTTTCTTCATGTTTTTCACACTTATTTTAAAATTAATTTTAGTAATTTAAAGATATTGTATATTGAAAAATGGATTAAATTTTTGGAATCAGGAGGTTCAAATTTTTAAAATTGGTCCCTTTTATTTTTTGTTACTATGAATTGTAATTGTGGTGAAATTAATAATCTCAATAAAGGGTAAATTGGGTTATACATGGTTAAAAATAAGTGATAAGGTCTGAATAGTTCATCTTAATTATTATCTGATGAATTTAATTTGAACCTTATCACCTTGGAATCTAAATTGATATGTTTAATGGAGAATATTTTATGAAAATTACCAATATAAATTTTAAAACAAATAAATTTTCAAAATGTCACTCCCTTAGTTTTAAACATCGATTATGTGCCTACATAGGGAACAAATAATGTAATGAATGAATATAAATAAAAATTTTGTGAATAATGAAATTATTTTTACTAAAATAATTTATTTCTAATTTTTAATGACTATATTATTACCATAAATTCATTTGCAATGCTAATAAAATATTTATTCAATTATTAGAATAATAAAATGATTGAATATTAAACATATTAAAATTGAAATAATTTGAGTGATTTATAGTGTTAAAAAAATTAGACAGATATTAAATATTAGTTATGTTTAAATTAATTTTATTTGAAATAAAATTTTATTTCTTGATGTATTTGAAGTCAAATTAAATGAATAGTGTTAAAATAGGATTTACTAATAATTTATCAAAACAATATTTTATTAAATTATATAAAAATAATTAAAATTTTAAAAGTGGATAATGGGTAATATATGGTCAAAAATTTCATCCCTTTTCCATTTATGAGTAAATAGTCACCTTATATGTAAAATTATAACTCTTTAAGAGTGAAATTTATGTTACCATGATTAATGTTAAAATTGGGTAACTAAGTTGTTTAGTCAAAACATAATGTTTAAGACACCACAAAAACCAATACAAAATTTATTGGTTGATGAAATTTAATTTATTTCATACCCTAGGTTTTAATCCCTATCCATTTGGAATATTTATCTAGATAATTTCTTTATTAGAATTTAATATTTTAAGAAATTCTAAAAGTGCCCCTCACCTCAATTATAAAAGGGAACCTGCTCCATTAATTATTTACAGCACTTTGAGCCATATAAATTGACCAAAACCTTACCATTTATCTTCTCAACATCCTTATATAAGTTCTATATGTTTTTTTCATTTCAAAATCCTACCCTAAGTCCCTTAATAAGATATCTAAAGGAAGTTTATCGAAGAAGTAGTATTCATCTTTACAGAGTCCTTCATGATTATTTATTCTTTTACTTCTTCTTAAAGTGTTGTATGCATATTAATATAATAAATACAGTATCATAAAAATAATAATATTTTATTATAATTATAGGAAAACCATATTCTGTCTATTTTTCATCTTATGAAATGTGAAAACATTGTTTGTGCGTACATACAGCTTACCATCTCCATGTATAGGTGTAATTATTTTTTCATCACCACTTTAATTGGATAGTAATAAATATGGAAATAATTATTATTTATTATATTTATGAAACAACTATTATTTTATAATTATAATATCATATATACCTTCTTACCTTCCAATCCATTGGAAAGTGATAATGTCGTTTGTGCATACGTGTGGACTGCCACCTCCACGAAGTGACGTGATCCATTTTTATTTTATGTTTTACATGGATGGTAATAATGATAGATTTAATGACTATATATGATATATATTATATAATAATTATTCTATATATATTAATTTCTTTCACCATTTTTTCATTCCATCTGTCTAAAAGTGAATATTTCATTCATCCGTACGTACGACCTATCGTCTTCGTGAACAGTGTCATTCATTTTTCTATCTCTATATTTTATGGATGACTCTATATATATATATATTAAATACATATTATTTTAATAAAAATAATGACATTCTGGAGATGATGTAACCATAATAAATGTACAGGTACCAGAACTACTGAATCAAAACATACTTCAAAAATGAAGTTATTAACACAAGAAATAATGATATTAATAAAAGATTATTAACCAAATTGTGATAAAATTTTATAAATGAATAATATAGGATATCATATATATGTGTATGGTTATGTTATATAATAATAATAAATCTATATTTTTTATAAAGGAGGTTAAAATCACTTATGAGGCATGTCAAATGTGAAGAAAGATATTTACTCTCAATTTCCACTCTGTTGAGACATATTTGATATTATAAACCTATTTATTTCTTTTTGGTTTATATACTACCAATTTTAGGTAATTAACATGAATTTATATTTATTAATGATTATTAAATTTCATTTCATGTTTAATCTCTTAAATAATTTCCATATTTTCTTCCAACTTTGACTCTCTTCGAAACATGAATCAAATAAAGAAATTATTAAAAGAAAAAACAAATATTATTTCTCTTTTGATCAAATATATTTTTCTTAAAAATCTATATTTTCTCTAAAATGTATTCAAAAATGTTTTTACACTTCTATAATTATTTATCAAAATGCATTTTTATGCTTGTTTTACTTTTTAGAAAATGGTTTGGAAGGAATCATTTTTTTCATTTTCTAAATAAGGTATTTTGTGACTTTTCCATAAAAATCATAGAAGAAATGTTTTTTTAACTTATCCTATTTGAGAAAATTTTCTTACTATTATTACTAATCTTTTATTTCAATAATCCATTACAATTTTATAGGGTTATTTTCAAAGAAAGTATTTTACTTTATAATTGGGATTTTTTTAAAAAAATAAGCAATTTTAAAAAATTGAAAGGCTATTTTTCTCAAGAATGTGTCAATGAACTATTAATGAAATTTATATTAATCAATGACAAAAACCCATTATTTTACTTATTCACCCTGGGGATATGTTGTAATGATAAAATCATTTAAATCATTCACTTACTTGTGATCATTAAATTTTACATTTCTCTTATATATTCATATTCTATATATCATGGATATGATTATGCCTAAACCATGTACAATTTTTATATATGGTGTTATACATTGAAAGTATTTTATTTACTAGGGAATTATTTATAAATTCATAGTATTTATTCAATACGTATATTTTTTGATAATACATTTTGTTCATGAATTAAATCAATCATTCGATATATGAGGAATGAATTGGGAATGCAGTGACGGGTGGAAACTAAAATTATATCACCCCTCGATAAATTGATAGGTCTTTTAAGATAAATCAGATGAGAAAATTTAATTGGTCTTTACACATTATTTTAAACTTTTTTGGTGTTAGGTCTTTATGGTAGAGATATCATGATTCTCAAGATCATGACATCCATGTGACATCTGGGACCAGGTGGCACACTTTAGTGCCCCAAGATATTCAGTCACATGACCTCAGGCACACCTCCCTATATGCCAAATGTCATGTGATCGAATGACTTAGGGAACTAGTGTGTGTCACCCAGTTCGGGATGTCACAATGTGGTGTCAAAAGGGTTTTAAATTATTTTTATGTTTCATTCTATTTGGTAAAGTTATATCGGATAATAGGATGAGCAGGGTCTTGGTTAAGAGCTCGTGCATAGGAGTAGCCAACCCATGTACGAGGGTAAAAGCCAAGTACCCATGGCAGGACTATTTTTATTAATGTGTGTTGTTATAGTTTATGTCATTTCACCTCAAGTGATGCACTTGTTATGTTATTTCATTATTGTTTCTAATAATAACTAATATTTTAATCATTGCCTATTATAGAATGATATTTGAGTATTAAGGAATCATTCTAGGCACACATGATTATTTTGTGACATGAATCATTTTAGGCATACACAAGAAAATGGATTTTGTGTAATTTGTTGAAATGGAAATTATTTTCCTTTCATGTGTAACTGAACTGAAAGTAGAGCCTGATACCGAATTGAAATTTATAAAATGATGAAATATGTGAATAAATGGGATCCTAATGAGAAACATGAATAATAATTATGAGTTTACCCTTGTTAACAATGACCTAGATGTAGGATGGTTAAGGTTGGTGATAGTGCCTCAGTTTTGACCATACGGTGTGGTCTGGGGGAATGACTTGTTGTGGATTATTTTGAATTTCATTTACATAAATGTGTTAAAGTGGTGTTATGTGTTTTGGGACATGTGTTAGAAATTACATCGATATGTATCCATGATGATATCTGCTGGTAGGATGATAGGATGAAATGGATAGAAATAATCCACCTGTACTGAAACTTGGGGCACTAAATGTGTTGGGTAAGTAAGACTAAGATTAATTCCATTAAAATTTTACTTGGTTTATGAGGTTTTTGGAAAAAGACTCAGGGTAGGTCATGAAAAGCATGTATGATCTGACATGGGAGTTCTTGTTGTAGTATCCTCTTAATTTCATCAAAGAGGGTCGACCCGAGGCAACAAAGTTCTGGATTGAGTATATCTAAATGAAACTTAACCACATAGAGATTTATACTAAGAAAAGAGTAAAGCTAATAGTTTATTTGTTACATGGTTAGGTGAAGCGTTGGTGAGACATCCATACTCAGGATGGAAAACTAGATATCATGGAGTGGAAGGACATTCAAGAGAAGTTCTTCGAAAACTTTTACCCTAAGATGGTCAAGAAGGAGATATAATTTTTGTTTATGAGATTGAATTAGTAGAGTATGTCCATGATGGACTATGCTAGATTCTTTATAGACTTGGAAAACTTTATTCCAGAATCACAAAGAGATAAAGCTTCTATGGGAAAGAGTTTTAAGGATGGGATTAAATATAAAATTAAGTCTCAGGTGAATATCTTCATGATGAAGAAGTTTTCAAAAGTAGTGAATCAGGATCTCATTTATAAGGGAAATCTGAAGAGGTCCTATGGTAGAGGACATGTAGTTTCTATTGGATGGTCAATAGGTATGAATTCTAATAGCATGAATCATCATTATGAGAATTTTGAATAGGGAAATGGAAATAAGAGAGTCCAAGGGGAAGGATCCATTACACAAGACCTTACCCAATTGAATTTTCACCAGTTCAATAGGTTAGTTCACTTTCATAGATAGTTCCCCTTCACCACTGGTAGAGTTTCTATCTTGCAGCATGATAGTACATCTATAAAGGTTCTATGGAAACCCATAACAGATGGGTAATAATGTAGTAGTTAGGAAGAATCAGAGTGTGGTAAGAGGATCTTCTACATCGTATCAGACTGGTAGCTGGAGTTCTACTAGTCATGGTGGAAGAGGCAGCAGACATGGTGATCATGGGGAAGGTCACCAATATCAGAAAAGTGGCAAAACTCAGGGGACAAAGACTGCATCACATAGAAGATGGGAGGGACAGTTTCATGCAGTTCATTCTACACTTGTGGATTGTTAGAGTGTACCATTTATAGAGAGATGTACTATTATTATAGATTCTGTGCTTTTTAGAACCTTATTTTATATTGGTGAATCTCATTTTCTATATCTGTACAACATGGGAATGATTTGAGCATGATAGTGTAGTTTATGTGCTGGGTTGTGACGATAGAAACACCTTTCTAATTATGTTATATAGATACTCCAAGACTCATGATGATCATGCCCAACATCTTGAAATCTTTTTGATAACACAAGGAGATAATAGGATATATTCCAATCTATCTGAGTTTTATTTTTAGATAGATTAGGTACACTTCTGGGGTCTCGTCATCTCAGAGGAAGGTGTTTGAGTGAAGCTAGAGAAGTTGCATGCAATTATTTCTTGGGAACATACCAATAATGTAATTGATCTACAATATTTTATAATATTATAAAGTTATTATCATAGGTTCATCTTGGACTTTTTCCATTTTGTAGCAACTATTTCAGGCTTTACAAAGATTCTAATGTTGTTTTAATGGTTTCGAGCATGAGAGAATAATTTCCATGAGCTGACGTAGTATTTGACTATGGTATTGATCTTGATCTTACCCAATCTAGGTGTGGAGTACATAGTGTTTTATAACACTTATGGGATCGATATTTGAGAGGTGTTGATGTTAGAAGATTGAGTTTTGGTGTATGGGTCTTGGTATTTGAGGCTACCAGAACATAAATACCATATACACAACCTCGAGTTCTCTACAATGGTTTATTCTTTGAAGTGATGGAGAAATTATCTATTGGGATAAAAGTTTATAGTTTTTATCGATTAAAAGATCTTAAAGTATATATTTTCTTATGAATATTTTAATCTCTAAAAGTGAATATTTTTTGAGTATATGTTGTCATTCCACTTAGATCTATCATGCACCCTAGGAAAGGGAAATAGTGTTACTAATGCTTAAAGTAGAAAAAATTAGACTCAGGAAGTTTAATAGTCTAGTGCTGAATGGAAAATGACGACTTTACTAGATGAGATACATGTTGTTTTTTGAGAGATCTAGAAGAAATTTACTCTTTTATTAGTCTCAGTAGACTCTATGCTTTTGAACCGGATTAGGGAAAGGCATTATAAGGATCATGGATGTTTTTTCATAAGGTAAATCCTTGCAGGTGGGGAATAACCTTCATATTGGACCATAGATAGAGATGAGATCATCTATGTATGAGGATATTTAAGTGTTACTACAAGTATTTGAGAGGATATCATGCATTAATTTCATTCCTTTAAGTGGGTGGTGCATCTAGGATTGACTAAAATATACAGTTACCTACGTCGATGGTATTGGTGGTCATGCATGAAATGGGAGATATCAGGGTTTGTGAAATAATACTACACTTTTCAGTAGGTGACGGTTGAGTATCCCTTACCTAGTGGTTTATTATAGTTTTTTCCCATTCAAAAATTTATGCGGGATGATGTTACTATGGAATTTTTGGGGGGTCTCCTGAGGACGCCTTAAAAGAGTGGCATCTTTTGGGTGGTTATGGACCAACTGATGAAAGTAGTGAATTTCTTGCCTATACAGGAGACTTTATTAGTGGAAAAAGTTAGAAGATTTTTATGTGTAGGAAATATAATTTTTGCATAAGGTTCCATGGAGTATTGTTTCAAATCATGATTTCTGTTTTACTTTGTTCCTTTGGAAAGTCTTATAGAAGGTGCTTGGTACGCTTGTTTTATTGAGTACGAAATTCCACCCAAATATAGATGGGTAGTTAGAATGTACCATACAGGTTCTCGAGGTAATTCTTCAAGCATGTTCCCAAGACTTCAGTGGGTATTGGGAGAATCCCCTATCACTTGTGGAGTTTACCTATAACAACAGCTCTTAGAAAACTATACAAACCATATGAGGCTCTCTATGATAGGTCATGAAAATAATCTCTATATTGGATAAAGGTAGGTGATTCAAAGCTGTTAGGACAAATTCTTTTAAAGAAGACATTGGAGCAGGTTTAGATGATTCGGAAGCATATGGATATGACATAGAGTAGATAGAATTCATCAGATGATTGATTTCGATGACCCCTAGAGTTTATATAGGGTGATTATGTGTTCCTTCAGGTGTTTCCTAGGTTAGTTCACTATAGGATTTGGAGACCGGACAAGTTGGATTCCAGGATTGTTGGACCATATGAGGTTGTAGAGGGAATCGGGCTGGTGGCATACCGATTGGCTCTTCCCCATTTGTATAGTGCTATGCATGACGTATTTCACGTGTCATAAATTTGGCAGTATCACCCCAACCCTTCTCATGTGATCGATGTGGATGATGTTTAGCTTGAGACTAATGCGTCCTTTGAAGAGCATATGATACATGTGTTGGATAATAGTGAGAACGTTTTGTGGGGAAAGACTATGTTTATAGATCATATATTGTGGAAAAATGTATGTGTTCAAGAGCAAACATGGGAGAGAGAAGTGGATAAGCCGGATCGATGGCCCGATGTTTTTACCACAAAATCGTAGAGATTCGTGGGAGTATAGCTTGAGGATGAGATGCTATAAGGTGGTTAGATTGTAAGATCATGACTATTTTAGAGGTTTCTCGAGCTGGTTTTCAATTAATATCTTACCTTGTTTTGAGTATATTATGTTTGGATTTTTATCTTGTGTGTGCTTGGATGAAATTAGAAAATGTTTGAAGGGTTCTAGATTGTTCATGGTTGGTTCACGATTTTCCAAAACTATGTGACATGCCCTAGAAAACCATGAAACCTTAGAGATAGGGGAATTACACAGCCGATGGATAGTTCAGAAAACCATGTTCTCTCTTAGAAGTAATTGTGCAGCCACCTGAGAGGAGGCACATATTTGAGGGAAACCATGTGCCACATATTGGAAATAGTGAAAAAAATTTAAACACCTAAACATTTATTTAAAATCTTCTAAACCCCCGTATTATATCACTAAACCCCTTAGCTCAATCCTAAATTGATCTATCTCTTTTTTGGGGGTTCTCAGATAGATTATAAGGCATCCAAACCCTTGTTGTTGGTGAATCAAATCTGGTATTGAAGATCTTCACCTCTCTTAGTAAGGAATTATAATCCTGATTAGTTTCCACCCTCTCTTGTATACTTCTTGCATCCATTTAAGGGTTGGTTTCCTCGATTGGTAGTGGATATAGATCTAGGTTTTGAAGGATCTAATATCTCTGATCTTGGATCTAGGTTTTTGATTGAGATATCATTCTTCGTCGTGATCTTGGTTGTTCCACCTCAACTGGAGATTTCTGTTGGCGAGAGTTCATTATCTATTTTGAGGTAGGTTTTCTAAATTATATTATCATAGTATTGAATTCTAATTACACATATGTGTTATGGAATTTCAATTGGCATGTTTGAATATTGAATATTGAATTGAATAAATAAATAAATAAATAAATTTATGGAATAATGGAATTGATTAGTTGAGTTTCCATGTGAATATGAGATGATTTGAGCTTGGGAAGCTTGATTTTGGTAATTGTGATTGTGCAATTAGTGGATTTAGATTAATTAATTGGTTAATTAATTAATGGAATGTTTTGAATTTGGAAGTGATGGGAAATTAGGATTGTGCAATTGGTTAATTAATGTGATATGAACTAATTAATAACGGGGATTATGAGAAGTTTGACTAGACTGTAATGGTTCAACGGGTTATATGAATTGAATATTACAACATGGGTTAATGGTAAATTTCTTATATTATTTCATGCGATTAAATTAGTGAACAATGAATTGTTAGGATAAATTATAATCGTATACATGATGTAAAATGTTGATGAATGGGTTAAAGATGATTAACCAGGATAAATGGGATAAATGGGATATATGTGTTTAATTGATATATGAGTGTGGTACATGGAATACTACTTCAAAATTTCACTTGTATGATTGATTGATATATGAGTGTGGGACATAGATTTTTGCTTCAAAATCCTACTTGTGTGATTGATTTATAAACATGCACATGACATAGATAGCTGCTTCAAAAGCCTATATGTGACTGGTTGATATATGTGTGTGAGACTTGGACTACAACTTCAAAATAAAATAGTGATAAATTAGTTATGGGACATGGATTTATCATTAAAATACCCACGAGGTGCTAGACATGGAATTATAGGCCCATAATGATGACATTAGACTATGGTTCCAATTGGTCGTGATATTGAATTGAAATGATATGGATAATGAAATTCCATGTGTCATAATAAAATGTGAATTGAATATGTGTTACGGTTTTGACTCCGACATGGGCCAAAGTAGGTATTAAGGGTTATGGTGTCCTCAAGAACCCGAAATATAATTACTTAAATAAAGAATAATTGAATTTATGTAAATTGTTTACATTATTGCTTTTATTTTATTCATTATACAACTGAATACATTTTTATTGACTAGAAACTATATTAGATGTCATTAGCAGTGGTCTACTAAGTTGTACTCACACCAAACTCAGGATTCCTGATCGGTACCTGAATACACTTCATGTTTACAGGTCTAGATAAGGCAAAGAGCCCCATGTTAGATGGTTGAGTCGGGATGGAGCATGGATAAGGGAAGGATAAATGGTATTGGGGCCCACTTGGGAGTGTCAATGTGCCTTTCATTTGGTTTTTCATTTGAAACATGACATGTATTTGGGACGAAATATCTACTATTTGATTTTTAATATTATATTCATCTTTTGGTCATCATGTGATACTTTTTTGGTTTACTTATTGGTTATATAATTTGGTTACTCCTATTTATTTTTTGTTTTTGTGCTCCTTTAATAAAGAGAGTATAGTCTCCTCATGATCAATATCAGATTCTCGATGCTAGTCAACAACCTATGGAATATGGGGAGGTGCATCTGTGGTGATGTGATCAACTGGCTCGGGGCACTTGCATGTGACACCCATGTCAGGATATCACAGTCTAATGGTATGCATATCATTTTTTAGAATTAAGTTATTATTATCCATGAGATTACAACATTGATATTATTAATATATTAATTTTGTGCTCAAATTTGTGATTAAATAACATTTTCATCCTGTTATAAACCTTTCTATACTGAATATGCCTTATTTACTAATGATAAGTTCCATTGTACGTAACTCTTATTGAGAAATTTGTCTCATCATTATTTTGTTTTATTTCTTCAGGTTATAAAGAAGAAATGATTGAATTAGTTTTAAGAATGCATGACTTTTACTTTTTTTATGTTCATATTTTATAATTTCAATGTAATATGGGAATCATATATATATTTAATTTTACAAGACTCTAAAACTAATTGATGTTGTGTGGTAAGATATCTTGTATCTATATCAATGTAATCAAGTATACACCATATCTGGGTTATTGGAGATGGATTTGTTCAAAAATCAAAGTGATAGAACAAATTTTAAATTCATGAATAACTAACCTCTGATATCGAAGATCCAATCACTTCAGCTCCATTTTTTTTCGAATTTCACCTTCTCCTTTACCAAAAGGGAAACAAATATGGCGGATCATCTTGTAGCTACTCAAGGACTATCGAATAACGTACATTTATGATTGGATTTGTTCCCTAGTCTGTTGTATTTACATATTTTATAAGGTCTTTGATATCTTAATATATGATTTACTCCTTTTTTCTAAAAAAACAATAATCTGGACAATTTTCTTTTCAAAAGGAAATAAGTGATCCATTTGGATTCTTTAATGATCCAAATAAAAAGAATTTTTAATTGGATTTTAGACTTTTATATGATAACATTTCTGAATAAATTCATGTTTGTTATGTAGAAATATTATTTTATGGTATACTCATTTTCGTGTATATTAAAAATATGAATGACTTAGGGAAATGAAATAATTTTTTAATGAATTTATTAAGGTCCTCGTTGATTTCAATAATGAGATCCTTTTTCAATAATTTCATATGTCCCATTTCAATGGAGTAATAAAATCATGTCATTGTATTTATTTGAAACAAATTAAAATTTTGTTTATGATTTAAATATCAAAGTGTTTTATTGGGAGTGTAATGATTATGTAAAGATTAATTATTTATTTTAAAATATTTTAAAAAATATAAAATAATTATAGAAAACACCTTATATTGGGATTATTTGGCTAATTATAGGGTTTTAAATTAATTGGAGAATTACCACATTGATTTACTATCAAAAAAAATAAATCTCTCAATAAAATAAATATGCTATATTTTTTGAAAAATGATAAAAATTCCTTTCACATTTATTTATGAAGATGTAAAATTTATCCCCTAAATCTACGGTTACAAATTAGATAAGGGTTCTCCCACACTATGGCGAATGAGTTCAACATAGATCATTGGTTCAAGAATGGGAATTTAAGTTCTTGGAAATTTTTGGTGGGTGCCCCTCCGACGAGAGGACAGATTTCCAGTGGGATGCGAGGATTGTGATGCAGTTACCCATACTGAACCATCGATAATATGTCCTCACTAAATCCACTGCAGATGGTTATGTAGTAGGGTTTAGGTTCACATTAAACTTGTTTACTGTAGTGTGAGAGAACAGTCCTCTGTTTTGTACCCATAGATTTCAATTAGAATCCTCTTTGAATAACTTTTCTTATCTTCTTTTGAATATCAACTATATCAAATAACTATGATTGATTAATTTTTTTTTTACTTTTTTCACATTTTTATTCTGTGTTTTATGAAACCGTAATGATCTAATTCTAGTGGTTTTGGAATATTTCATTCAATTAGTATTATATTGGGAGAAATGCATTATTTATATCACGAGTTATATGAATTTTAAATTTTAAATTTTTATGGTAAAAATGATTTTAATCCGACATATTTAAATTCTTATCGTATTAATAAAAAAAGGTCTTTTTAATGATTTGTATGCTATTAAAATGAAAATAACTTCTTTGGTCATCGATGTCTATAACTCTATGCCTTACATTGACATTCACTTTACTATCTTAGATAAAAACCATAGTTTACTCCTATCTTAATGTGATTGTGTTTGATGAGATTACATATGAGTCAATTACCAATTTCACTTGGATTAAAATATAAATCTCTTTTTGATAGTTTATTTATAAAATATAGAGTATATACATTTAAAATATAACCCATAATTTAAATGAACACTACATATAGTTTCTAAGTGTTAGGATCTTGCCTAGAAGAATTCAATCTAGAATTTAATTAAAATGAAACCACAGAAACAATAAGAAACTATCATAGGAAAAATTACATCAATGATTTCATAATCACCACTATCTCTAAGGAGAAAAGAATCTACCATGTTTTCTCTAATGATCATTCATCAATAAACATGATGATTAAGTACCCTCATGTCATACTCTAATTTCATACATAATCATGGCCTTGACATTGGAATTCTGAGAGATGAGTCTATTTCCATGTCAAACCTCAGTATAAGCACACTACCATCAATTAGTATTTAATAAGAAAAACTCATTATTAAATAGAAATGTGTAATCAAATCATCAATCCTGAGTGATCATCAATTTGCTTTCCCAATTCACCAGTTCCACTTAGAGCTCCTCATGAACCACTATCATAACCAATGGATGTTGGACTATATTCATACACACCTATGTCCAAAATATTATATTAGTTAGAATGAAATTTTATGGTCTCTAAAAAACCCAAAGGAAGGTATCATTTAGTTTTTCTTGATTAATCAAACATTTGTACTTTTGAAATTTTCATAGGTTTAGTTATCACCAATTCAATGTCTAAATCTCTAAAATGTCCAAAACATCCTTTAAATCCTCTCAAATGGAATGGATATTTTCACCATTATGATCTCTATGAAAAAAAGATTAAAATTAACTATATCTATGACTTAAAAACAAATATCGACATGGTAAGACCCTGAAACTCAGTTTAGGGGAATAGGATCACCAAACGAGGGTGCTAGGTGTAATGACCTAGCTAAGGAACTAACTATTGTCCCAAGCCAGAGCACCACATGGCCTCATGCATTCCTCTTTGTACACTAGAGGCAATTAACTAGTTGTGAGAGTCTATAACCATCATGGAGAAACTATACTCTTAGTCTCACAATATATAATAAAGGGTAGATAATAGAATCATTGTAAAACATTAATGTAAGCGCAATTAATTATTGTAAAACTGAGTTCCCTATATCTAACTTGAATAGTAATTTTCAATTACCATATCATATATACTGTGAGTTATTCATGGTGTATTCTTACCATAATGGTGTCGATATTTATGCATTCACTATTTATATGGTAATGTCCTTGGATTATTTATTGTATAAAAAGGCTATAGTAGTTCCCATGCTATAATGAGAACCTAGAGATACCATGACTATAACCTCAACCTTATGTCCTATGGTTCATATACATCATGTTGAAATGACATTGATGATGTGCAACCAGCAAGTGTTGTGGTCACATAAACACTGAAACTTATTCTTAAGAAGTTCATATTTATTGATCTTGAGTTGATGAGATTATGAAGAATGACCATCCAATTGGGACACATCGTGTTTCAAGTGTCCTTGATATTTCCAATTTGAGAAAATGTGTAATGGTCTCATAAATTGTGATTATTATCATTGTATACTATTTAATTATGTACTTTGATGCATGATGAAAACCTTGAAATTTATGTTGTGGCAATATAGCTTGCAAGGGATGTGTCATTGGAGGTATGGCATAGATTGAATAATCAAGATAGAATTCGTCGCTTCTAATAGGAAGTGATATATCAGGCTCATATTATTAGGATGATATTATCTTTTCTAAATTCATCATCATGATATAGGAAGGTAAGCTATTCTAGTAAATTCAATTAATTATAAAGAAAGAAAGGACAGTGACACGAAGTGTTTATCCTTCTTTATAAGATGTCATGAGAAAAATATATTATATTACATGACTTGTGTTCATAGGAGGTTGTCATTTCTATGACTATACCTTATATCCTTAGAGGTCTTGATGGGTTTCTAGACTCTACTCCTGGTATGTGAGTAGTACTCACTACTATCGAGATAAGGTCCTAGAGAGTCACACACTAAGAATATTCAAAAGGATATCCTATTATAATGAATATGACTATATGACATGGTTGACCCCACCACAGGGTCTAAGAGATGTCTGAGTTTGAACGATCTCTATGAAATAAATAAATTAATATTATTAATGTTTTGAATAATTAGTTTTTAATTTATTGATTAAAAAGTATTTATAAGATTTGATGTGAATATAGATGAAAACATTTAATGAATTAATATTATTTTAATATTCAAGGATCGTTTATTATTTGTTGGAATAAAAAGTCATGTAATGACTCAACTTTATCAAATAATATATTTATTATATTAAAATTATGTTAATGAAATATTAATGAAGTTTATGACACATTTAATTGGTTATAACATGTCATTTACAACTTCTTTAGTGGGTAATAAATGATTGAGGATTGGGGATCCATTTTTAGGTATTTTACACCTCGCTATACAAGTAAGAGGAGAATCTCATTTCAAAAACTATTCAATTAATGAATTGAAGAGCATATCTCTTATCTCTCTTGTATCATAGAGTGAGAAGAAGTCCTTCCAACCCTTAGATCCAAGTTCTTCATCTTGAATTGAAGGATCAGCGTAGAGGTGATCATCGAGACGTTGAATATTTCATCAAATCTCTATTCCATCACCTGCATATTGATGATTGATATTCCCATATACATTTGAAGTCTATTTGGATGATGAAGAGGGATTTGACTTCGATTTCATCGACCAAAGGTAACAGATGAAGAGAAATTGTTGAACACACCATGAAATTAATCAAAGTAATTATTCAATTTTATTTTGTGCTTAAATCAATTCACACAAGATCGCTGACCTTTTGTACTTAGTTGTGAATCACCAGAGATGAAACTGTGACATCAATACAGTGATAAAATTTTAACCAATTGACCCATATGTTTATGATGCACACCTCATTACATTTAATTATTATCTTAGCAGGTTTTATTTTGGTTTATGTCAAAGAAAAATTAAATTTTCATTGAATTTTAGTATAGGGTGCCACAATAGTTCCACTAAAACAAACTGCGTTTCGATCTGATCTCGTTCGACCAAGTTGCGGTCATATGATGTTTTGATTCAAATTGAAGTAGATGTTCTTTCAAGTTAAAAATTGAGAACATATGTGTGTGTGTGTGTGTTTAATTTTACTCAGAGTCGGTTGTCAGTGATTTTTTATGTGAAACGCGTGTTTCTGGGGAACCCCTGATCTCCAACCAAGTTTCAGGAGACCAAAATAGTATTTTCTAGCTATCCCTTTTTTAAATTTTGTTTAGAATATTAGTTAATTTCGTCTATAAATCCTAAGATCATAGACTTGATCAAAATAAGAAAAAGGAAAAAAATAAAAAATGGGAAGGGTAAAGGAGGTGTTGGTTCTAGTACATAATGCATTGTCCCAGTTTTTCTCATGAGGTACAGATCCTTTAATTTTTAGTTTAAACCTTTCTTTTCAAACTAATGGAAGTGACTAACGGCTTGAGAAAGAGTTTGGGAGTGTTCAGGGCTTGTTTGGAAACCAAATCTCTGGTTTTTGAAAAAAAATAGAACGAGGTGCATGGTTGATGCATAGTTAGTAGTAACCGTGCAGCTCAACCATGAAACCCATATATAGAGGAGCATAATTTGATAAACCGTGTGAAAGAGGCCACATGGATATGTGAAAAATTATGAAGGAATTGTAGAGGGGACCCGTACAGGCTACACACAGTTGGTGCACAGTTTAGCCAAACTATAAATCCATTTTAAAATGGGTGAAATGTCAATTTTTCTCGCATCTCTCTTTAATAATTATACACTCTTTTCTCCTCCCATTTCTCACAGTAGGCCAAATGTTGGAGCTCCCCTCTCCTATCGTCCTAGTCATTTTGATATCTCCTTTATTTGATCTTGGAATCACGTGTCGTTGGTCATTTTGGATTCGTACTGGTAATCTCCTTGATCCTCTTCGCTCCTTTCTTCGTTTATCTTGTTTAAAGTAATGATAAATCTATGAGATCTAATATTCCATATTTTCAGGTTATTCCACTATTTCATTGATTTCTCTCATTCTAGCTCAATTTAAAGGCCGAAAACGGATGAGGATACTACTTCCCATCGAACATAAGTGGTTTATACCTTTCCCATTAAGTCTGTGTGTTTTATAGCTGACGCCATAGTGTTGCACGACATACCTTCCGACCATTTCTCCTTAAATTAATAGACCCTTAAATTGGATCACTACGCCAAAGTAAGCATTTAGCAGTGGTTTATATCACCCCTAATCCCTTTTGTGATGGTTTTAAAAAACCTATGCTAAATCGTGCTTCGGCAATCATTTAGCGGCAATTTTTCAAAACCACCATAGAACGATTTAGTAGTGGTTTTTTAAAAACCAAGAGAATCAGTTAGAGGCGGTTTAAATTACTGCTAAATTATTTCGTGATGGTTTATTTTTTATTATTTTATTAATGTAATTAATTAATTTTTTTTACTATTTATTATTTATTTATTATCATATATGTGTTGAGTGAGATTTGAACCCCTTATATCTTGGTTATTCTATAAATACATTTCCACTCCAATATCTTCATATTATGAGTTAACAAAATTTAATATATTTATACATATATAGATAAAAAAATAATAACACTAAAGAATAATAATATGTAACCAAGAAAACATAACCAATAAATACAAACTAAACAATTAATTTTTAATAATTACGTATTAATAATTAATTATTAACAAATAACTAATAAGTGATTAATAAATAACTAAAAAATGATTAGTATATAAATAAATAATAAATAAGTAATGAATAAATAATTAAATAATAATTAATAAATAAGAATAAATTAATATATGATAAATAAATTGTAAATAATAAATAAATAAAAAATATATAACAAATAAGAAACAAATAAATAATATTTAATAAATAATAAATAATTAATTGATAAATTATAAATAAATATTTCATAAATAATACATAAATAATAAATAATAAATAATTAACTAATTAAAAATACAAAAATTATAAATTAATAAAAAATAATAATTAAATACTAAATTAAAACGAAATTAGTAATTAATAATAAATTAATAAGAAATTATAAATAATAAGTAATAATATATAATTAATATATAATAAATATTAAATAAATATTAAATAAATTATAAATTATTTAACAATAAATAATAAATTAATATATAATGAACAATAAATAAATAATAAATAATACAACAATTAAAAATTAATAAAAAATAATAAATAAATACCAAATTAAAAATAAATTAGTAACTAATAATAAATTAATAATAAATTATAAATAATATGTAATAAAATATAATTAATATATAATAAATATTAAATAAATATTTAAAAATTTAAAAATATTTATTAATAAATATTAAATAAATATTTAATGAATAATAATTAAATAAATAAATAAATAATAAATGATCAGTAATAAATAATCATTAATAATTAACAAGTAATAAATAAATAAGTAAATATTAAATATTAAATAATAATTTATTATTTATTAATAAATACATAATAAATAATTAATAAATAAATAATAAATAATATGTTAATAATAAATCAATAATAAGATCATAATAAATTAAAAAAATATATATTAAAATTATGTTAATATTAAAAAAATAAAAAAAATAAAAAGAAATAATAAATAAGTAAATAATAAATAAATTATAGATAAATAATAATTCAATAATAAATTAATATTAAATCAATAAATAAATAATAAGTAATAAATAAATTATATGTTAAACATAATTTAATAATAAATAATAATTAATAAATTAACAAATTAATAATAAATAATAAATATTATTTAATAATATGCAATAAATTTTCAAAAATATTAAATAATAATATAATATATAATAAATATCAAATAATAAATAATAAATAATAAATAATAAATACTAAACGAACAAATAATAAATGAAAAACAGTAAACAATAAACAATAAACAATAAATGGATAGAAAAATCTATAAGTATATATACATATAATGAAATTTAAATAAATATATATAAACTCCCATTTATGTTACATAAATATATATATAAATGCCAAAACCTATATATAATTGAATATTAATATAAATATATATATATAAACATAAGTAAATATAAATATCTATATATACACCCATAGAAATATAAAAATATATAAACATAAATACAGATAAATACATACCAATATTTAAAAATACATATAAGTATCCATTCATGGATACAATTCTATATAATTTTAGATAAATATTGATAAATAAATAAAAATTATAAATAAATATACATAAATGTATAGAAATATATACACATATATATAGATATAATAGATAATAAAAAATCAATATAGGGTAAATCACATCAAATGAAACACCATCAAATCAATAGGAATGTAATTCTAAGAAATAAAATTGCATATGACCAAAAATCATATTAAGACACTCTTAAATGGAGTTGAAATCTCATTGAATGATCAAAATTCAAGATATCTAAACTGAAAACTCAATTTTGGAGGTCTTTAGGGCCTTCTTTGACCTTAAATAAATAGTGATCAAGGGCCCCACCAGGTCAAAATGTAGTAGAGTTCATTGAATGATTTGATCTGATATGTGTTATAGCCCAAACGGACACCCTCATAAAAAATTATGGTCTTTTTAATTTTATGTTTGATTTTCAACTTCTCTTAAAATTGTAATATTTTTTATTCTTCTAGTTATTATCAAATTATTATCTAATTTCATTATAGATAATTTTATAAGCTTCAATTTGACTGGTTGTGGTGTTAAAAAGGACCTCCGAATATAAAATTATCTTCATTTGATGCTGAATTTTTATTTTCCAACTAATGAAAGATTTAATTTAAGTTTAAAATAATTACTAACTAATAATTATAATTAATTTGTAATTAGAACATTCTAATTAAATAAAACTATAAATTATAAAAAAATGATAATAAATAATAAATAAAAAATCATGATAAAAAATCATAATTAAATATATAATATAAAATATTGTTTCATTAATTTAGCAGTAGTTTTAAAAAAAACCCACCGCTAAAAGTTAAATTTTAAAAAATTAAAAAATTTAAAAATACGATTTGGTGGTAGTTTTTCAAAAACCACTGTTAGGAAAAAATTTAAAAAAAAATTAAAAACCCATTTGTAAGTGACTTTTTATAACCGTTTCTAAAAACCCAATGCGAAGTAATTTTATGTGAAATATATAGTGGCGATTTTGAAAATCGCTGATAAAAAACCGCCGCAAAATATAGTTTCTTCTATAGTGGATGTTTAAACCATAATTTGAACATTTTATTGCACCCATATTCAAGGTTAGTGGTTTTCAAACTCAGCCCAAACCACCCATGTGGTGGATTTGTTTTTTTAATCACGTTTATACCACCCATGGGGTGAGTTAAGCTTGCCATTTTTTAATCGGAGAAGTATATAAATTAACTGAATTGTCAAAGGCTGAGTTCCACGTATAGGACCTTATCATTATAAATTAAAGGATTAATGAAATTTTTTAAATGAAATTTTTGGAATTAAATAGATAATCCCTTGGATTATGCATAAATATGTAATTGATTAGTGAAGTGACATGGACACTAACATTAACCTCCTTTCTATTAATTGTATATGAATTGATTAAAGAATTGAATGTGATAAATTCAATTAACAAAAGGGAATGGACACTAATATGTCCCCTTGAATCATTATATTGATTACGTTGCTAATGGATGATACAATATGGCATCGATGACCCACTTACATATGATATATTGGATGCATTGGACTATTACCATAGATTTGGATTTCTCATACTACCTCAAACATGATCCTTGGGCTCCACCTAAGTCCTCACCGAGATTGCTATAGATGAGTTCGGTGAACTCAAAGAGAATGCCTTATGCCTTGGTATCTGGGTCCTGGCCCTTATAGGTCTATATTAAATTGAGTTTTTTATGGATGGGATTTGCGGACTTGAAGAGGGAACCTTGATCATTAGCCCAAGTTCCTGCCCCTCATAGGTATGATACATGATTATTAGACATATACCATACTTTCTTGACCCTTGAAATGATAGCATAGGCCGCAACTGATGACTTACTCTGTTATACAAACCTACATCATTTTATAAACTACTTTTTATAGCATGTGCTTATTGACTGGATCACATAAGTTATTTTATAGTTTTATTCTTGTTAGATCCACACAAAGTTACTTTTTTTACGTACTGACTAGATTTGTTAGACACCATTGGTGGTAGCCTTCTGAGTATATATCACACCCTGTTCGGGTCGTCGTTTGGTACCCGAACAGAATTCCTAATTTTAGGTATGGATAAAGGGAAGGTTCCAGTTATGGGCATCTGAATTCTTATGCTATGATGAAGTTTGAGAGTAGACAATCAAGCTTATGATCATAATGATAATGGAGATAAATTTTGGATCATTACATTTTTTTGTATAGAATGTTGTATATTCATGTCTCTTTGTTTCCCATGTATCACCCCTTTTTGTATATCATCATGACATAAGCATCATTTTGTATTTGATAGTGGATATGGTTTCTACTAGTTATTTATCATGGTTTGATGATTTACTCATTGCACTGCCATTTATTTATTCTACTTCCATAGTTTATATACTTATTATACCTCATTTCTTAAAACTAATCATGAGGGTATAGTCTCCCCACCATATTATTATAGATACTCATTTGTAATTAGAATTATCTAGAATACAAGGAGGTGTTCTTAAGGAAACATGGATCTTAGTTTCAGTTAATGTTTAGTAAACCGAACCCAGGGTTCTACTAGTGGAATTAGAGGCATTATTTTCATTTTTTCATACTATTTGGTTAATTAGACAATTGAAAAGGAATGTTTCAGAATTTGGTCCCATCATCAGTCTACCCCCCCCCCCCCCCGAAAAAAATAAAAAATCTCTTATGGCCTCCTACTGTTGTGGTCAATAGTAGGGGCATGGGAATCATCTTTATGACTAGTCTCACAGCATAGACTAGAGAAGCTGTAACAAAAAAGCGTGAATATTCATAATCAAATGATTCATATTCAAGGGAAGATGATAAACTGATTGTACCTCAAAAAATCTCCAACCTATAGGATGATGCCTCCTCTACTAATGCTACTGACCACACGCAGCTCCTTTTCCTCTCTGTCGATGTTCACCTCCAAAGACACACTCATGAAAAGGTCCATGAACATGATAAATATATTGATATTTTTCTATACGTTCTATATCTACTTTTGATGGGGCATAATCCAGCTACCCCTACTATTGAAGATTGAACTGAACATGACCGCCTCTACCAAAATGATCTCATACAACCTTGGGAACTAATATTGATGATTGTAATAAACCCCACAGATAAAAAAAGTGTCCCAAATACCTTATAAATATCATGGAAACCACTATCCCTAGAAGACTAAAAGGGAGTACTCTAAGGTAGGATCCTTTCTGGTTGAATCCTTTAAGGCCCTAGAACCTAAGACCTAACATTGGAAACTCTACTCCTCAAGGAATCATATTGGTTCCCCTCTTATGGTAAACCTCATTGTGAGTGCATAATCTTGATCACATCCACCTTCTTCAGAGCCTCCAAATACGCTAGAAACGTAAAGGGGGTAACTATATACTAGATAGAGGGACCAAGTGTCTCCTTGAGACATCTTGAATGGGACTCCTCATTAGAAAAATGATACGGGGAAATGCATAAGGTCCTTGAATTTTATTCCCATCTCCAACACATACATACTCCAATTTTAAAGAGAGATAATCCCATGCATCTTCCCTAATTTCATGTTCTATGAGAGGAACTCTACATCGAAATATGTTTGGAAGTTGACATATGAAACATTTTATTCCTTTTTCTCAACAATACACAACATCCATCACTATCATACAGCTTCCAACCTCTAACTAAATACCAAAGGGACCCAATAATTCAACAAGGCCTAGATCAAACTGAAAGCAATCTCACACTCCTCAATGTATCACTCTATCTCTATATCTAAAACACTTCCTTCATACTTCCCAAAAGTCTATTAATGAAAATCACACAATGTTCTTTACCAATGATTTTCCTATTAAACCATATCAACCCTCTAATGATTATTCATATCTTTCTACTGAACATCCACTGCCTAAAACACATGTGGATGATGACCACCATCCATAGATGAAAGGGAAACATAGATTTTCTAATCCCGATAGTATGAAATTTTTGTTAAGATTCATTTAATTCTTTTTTAATTCATTTTTACTTCCATAAAAACGAAATTCAAATATGATTACAAGTTTATATTGATGCATATAGAACTCATAGTTCTATACCCTACAAGAGGTTCCACCTCACATGGTTGTTTGGTAGACCCGGAGTCTTTGTTTTGGATCATAGGAGGACTGAAATTTCATTTCATTTCATGTCTACCTTTTCCTATGTGTTTCATCAAGATCAAATGACATTGTTTCCTACCAAACCAAGCAATCATCAATCTACCTAAATTTTAACTCTATCTTATCCATCAACCTACCTCATATACTACTCTCTGATGACCCCCTCCCTTCAAAGGTATACCTCCTGGTCTAGAAATGAAGAAAGACAAATAATAACCCTGAAGTCCTGCCTCTAGTAGGACCCGGGTTAGTGACTAGCACCAAGTGTATAAAAATATAAATCTAGGAGGCATTATCCTCAATAATATATATAGGATTCAGATATAGGATAAAAATGATCAACCAAATACATGAAATAATGTAAAAGAAATACAGAATCATCCCACAATACATGTATAAAAAAATACATATTGGTAAAATTCTCCAAATAATTACCCACAATTAAAGATAAGGAATCAATGCAGAGTCATTCCAAAGGTCCGAGCTAGAAATTTACAAAATTTTCCACATAGTAATATTGAAACCTAAAAAATAATTGTATGTATATGGGGTGTGCATACATTTATACTCAGTATAAAACCCAAAGTCTCACGTGAACATGTTAAAGAAGAATACTAACACAATGGCGGAAAAACAGCAGAACCAACTACACCTAAACATGTAATCTAACTGGTCCCAACCTAATAAGGTATCACTCACCAAATAAAACATCCAATAATAATAACATAATATGAATCATATTGTTGATAGGATACTTCATATCACTTTTTCACTGATTAGCCTCTCACACACCCCAACAACATACATCTTGGCACTCCAAGCACTTCTATATAACAACATACCTGCAGACACTTGTGTCATCACATCACATCCCACCCATGGATACTTGGGATATCACATAAAATCTCATCTCACCCATAGACACTTGTTACATCACATCTCAAATCATAACTAGGGTATCATGGTATAATGAACATAAAGGAAAACAACCTCATGCCCTCCTCTTACCATGCACGATCCACAACACATGCCATCACATCATCTCACCAAGAACATCTTCCCCGAAGACACCTAGTTCATCACACCACATCACATCTCACATTGAAATATCAATTTTTAATTATATCTACAATAGCTCAAGAATTTAATTTTAACCTAGAGGAGGGAGCGAGTAAGAGTGGGTTGCCGAAAATCCATCCCCACCACGAGGATGTTGGGACCCCCAATTGTTGGCTATTGTCAATAGTTTCTTGACATAGGTTGGGTGTATATAGAAATAATAATGAATATAAAAAATATATATATAAATCCACACACAAACCCAACCCATGGGTTCACAATAAGGGCACCAACCAACTAAGGATATTCTACTTTTTGTACCACTTCAAAATGCACAACACCACCCAACAAGCTACATGACACATTTCATCTTCTCATTACAAGACAAGCTAATTTACAAATTTCAATTACCAACCCATTAATTTTTATATTTATTACATTAATTCAGCATGATACTTCTCATTAAACATTAACCATTTTAAACCGCATATCCCCTTAAATTCATTAATTTACCATTTCCATCCCATTAACCAACCCAACCCTACACATTTAAATTTCAACATTATCATTTAATTAAAATAATACTTGGACATATACAAAATCCCATTACCAAAAAAAACCAAAAAACCTAAATTCCCTAGACAAAAGGCCTTCACATCACCACCATTTCATAACCACATACCCCAACACTTTCCACATCACAACCATTCTCCTCATCACAACCACACATCACCACCACACAACACTATAGAATTGTATCCCCCACTCAAAAAAACCTTAATTCGCACATTAAAATGCCACAAAATTTTTTACATAATCACATAAAAATTTCTATATCTATCAAGGGGATGTTCATTACTTCAACTTATTTATTTTAGGGGAATTCTTACACAAGCCATATATTCAGGTGAAACCAATTTATTTGAAAAGTATAAGAAATTAACCATTTATTCACGGTGGTTTAACAACAATGGAAAATCATGGTCTTCAAAATATACATCAATTAAACACAAATAAAGTATCTCAACAACCATTATTTTTAGAGTGTAATTTAACCCGTATAATCATAATATCAATAATAATATAAAAATATGTAAAAACATATGTAAAATTCCCCTTATGCTTAAATTTCAATTAACCATTTAATTATATTTATTAGACTAATGGAAACCATATTACCATAGATAAACAAGAGTAAAACCCCTCCTACATGATACACAAGGTGAGAGATAAGGGATCACATACCTCAAATGAATCAATTGTGCAGCGTTGGAACATGAGGAAGGATACCACTGAATGCCAAAATGAGGAAGAACACATTATTGATCAATAACACAACAAATATGTCATCCCATTATAAAAAAACCTAAAACCCATGATTACCTAATAGTATACTCCTCCAAGATGAAAAAATGGGAAGAAATAGTGAGAAACTAAAGATGGTACTTAACAAAAAATCCACCATGGATTGATCCTCCATGATTGGGGTAGAAATCGACTAAGAGAGGGATAAAGGGGACCGTTGGGAGAAACATGGGTTTACCAATAAATTAGAGAAACCTTTTGAAATTGGTCAGGATTGAGGGACTTTAAGAATTTATACCTAGGCTGAAAATATAGAATCACAACATAGCCAAGAGGGAAATTTCGCAGAACCACTAAAAACTGGGAGGACCATGAAACAACTCTCTCTAATACACTATATCATGGTTTGTCAAAGTCCCCTATGAGAACATTAGATATATCCATGTTTTAGATCCTACAAAAGTGGGGAGGAAGCCTATGGCGTAGAAAGAGGAAGTACATATAAGACCCCCAACAACCAGAAAAGGATTTGTTGCATCTCTTTATCTATGGAAAATCAGTGAATTTTTTTGTAAAACTGCTGAAAACTGACCCCGAATACTCTATTAGATAGAAAAGTTCTCCATGTCATAGACACCACCTACTTAGAGGGGCTATTCCATATTCAAGGAACTACTGCGTTGCTACACCCAATTGGTAGTAACACCAAAAAGGATCCACCTGAGTCACCACACCATGCCTACAACCTTACAGTACAACCACTCTATTACGGAGTAGCCTCCAGGATCCACATCGTAACCTTTCCAAAATAGTTATTGGAATCCTCTTTCTCCTTCTCAACACCTAAAAACACCTCAAGATATCCCCAAACACCCCTATCACCAAAATTTCAGTAAAATAATGAGTCAGAAGGCCCTGACCAATATAGATTCCTTATCAGACGTACATGTACTTTGTATATCTGATGGAAGATTTTAAATTCCATTTGATGGTGTTTTATAACGTCTATCAAAAAATTATAACGATGTACATCAGATGAAGTTTCAAAAATTCTACTAGAAAAACACTATCGGATAGAGGAACACATGCTTTCTATATGTACTTTTATAAAGTATAATGGGTGAATAACTTCAAGAATCTCACTAGATGGACATTTCTCATGCCAAAAAACATAATATATAAACATTGTGATGGTTCTTTATTAAAAGATCGTTGGACATAGATTTTGTGCTGAACCTTTTAAGTGAGGAAGGAGTTTCTCCAATGTTGTTACAACCATATCTATGATATACAGAATGTATCCATCGGGAGTGTGGATATAAATAAATCTAAATTCAAGGATGGATGAATATTTTACACCTAAAATGATCTAATGTTTCTATATAGTTTTTGAAAACATCTTATTACATGAGAGATCATAAATTATAACTTTCAGCGAGTCTTTTTCTTAATGCGTCCATTGTGAGGACACTACCAAAATTACGGGCAAGGGAAGGGCTTGGGTTTTATCATCTCTAATCATAAAGCACTAACAAAAGGGTGGGCGGTTTTCAGTGCTATAAAAAGCACTAATAAATCTACCCTTTATCAGTGCTATTATAAAAGCTGATAAAGGCCCCTCTTTATCAGCTCTAAGAAAAAGAACGGATAAAAATGAGACTTTTTCCGTGCTAATAATAGTGATGATAAAATATTTTAATATAAAATATTATTAAATTATATAAAAATATTTTAATTATATTAAAAAATAATGTTTATCTATATACATAATATAAACAACACATGTTTAATATGATTATGTTTTATTTATGTTTATTATGTTTATTAGTTTTAGTTATATATTTATTATATATTTATTATAATATATGTTTATAATATTATATAAAAATACCTTTTAATATATATATATATACACAAATACTTATTAAATATATATATTTAAATAAATTTTTTTTCCAAATGAATGTATCAATTAATCCAGAAATGGACGTTCATATTCATCTCATGAATATGTTCATTGTTTACCCTATGGTTGGACATATATATTATAGTACTATAATTTGTGTATTCATTCATTTCCTCTATATATAAAGCTTTATGTTCTCATAAATACTTAAAATAATGATAAATATATTTAAATAAATAATAAATGTATTTATTATATTTGAAAATATAAATATTTAGTTATATAAATTATAAATTTTTTAAATATATTACATATAATTATAATTATATATAACTAATTAAATATTAATATGTTTAAATAATTATAATATTATAAAATATTTTTTTAGATGAAAAATATATATTTATGAATTTTTTTTTAAATAATTAAGATATTAAAATTAAAATTAATAAATTAAAATTAAAATTAAAATATCAATATATATATGTATATATAATTATAATTTATACAGAGACATAGACAGAAATATAAATATATATATATATTTATATATTTAATTATTATTTAAATTATTAAATTATAATAAATATATTAATTATATATATTTATAAAATTCTAAATGTAATAAATATATTGGATAGACTTTTATAATTATGAAAAAATTGTATGTTTTATATGCACTAATAAAACATACATTTATCAGTGCTTTTTTAGCATTGATAAATGTATGTTTATCAATGATTTTCAATTTAGAATTGATAAAACACACATTTATCAGTGAATTTTACTTGAACTGATAAATGTTTTCCCCAATTTTATAAATTAACCCTAAATTCATCCCCTTCCTTCTTCACCCCTCAATCTCTTGTGGAATCCAAACATTGTGTTGCCTGATCCTCCTCCTCCACCGCAGCCGTTAACTTGTCCTCCTCCTCCTCCTCATACTTTTTTGTAGACTCCTACTCCTTCTCCTACTCCATTTCTACTGTTAAAAACACATTCTCCTACTCCTCCACTATCATTTACACCTTTTTCTCCTCCTCCACTGCCACTGTTGCCTCCTTCTCCTCCTGCTCTGCTGCTGCCGCCTCTGCCTTCACAACTACCTCTCCCACTGACTCTGTCGCTTCTTTTGTCGTTTCTACTACCTGTAAGCATCATTAACCATAGCTTCTCATAGATAATTGATATTTAAATGCACGATAGTTTATAGGTATGCCGACATGGAATAATCAACATAGTAGGTCTAAGAAAATTTATAATCGATCAAAATTATAGTCATGGTAGGTAGAATTTCTCGCAATACCAAGGGACATGTAAGCAATAATTTTTTTAATTTTTTGGTTGGATCGTATGAATAATTTCATATTTTCAATCAATGTATTATTTCATGTAGTACCTTTATTTTTTCACTTAGAGTTACTCCAGTCTCATCATGTGGTAGCATTCCTTTTAGACTTTCGATCACTCCTACTACTTCAAGTGGCAGGTTGATTCCTTTTCCATTTTTACACATGCATCCCCAGGGTATGTACTTATTGTATTGTCTTACCATTACTAATTTTCACATGTGTGACACCTATATTTTATTCATGCCATAACTTTGAATTTTGATATTGTATTCGATTTTCTAGAGGCATGGTCGATTGAGGGAACCATATTTCCAAATTAATCTGTGAATTTTTGTTTGTGTGGGAGTTTAAGGAGTTCTAAATTTCTATACTATACTTATTACAATATCATGAAATAAATTTGAAATAGTTTTATGCCTTTTCTAATTTTGGGGGCATATTCAGTGCATTGGAAACATCACTATTTCCATGATTATCATCACAAAATTACAAACATAGAAAAAAAATCCATTTGACATACATTTATATTTAAACAATAAAATAAAATAATTAAATAAAATAATTAATTCTAAATGAAAAAATATTATAAAAACATACAATTATGGTAGAATTAATTCTAGGATTAATTTCAATAAATTGAATAAATAATTAAAAATAAGAAAATGATGCTTTTTTAAATGTAAAAAAATAGACTCAAGGAACATTCATCACTTAAACACATGAATACTATATTTGAAATAATATTCATTGAATATAATATTCAATATCAAATTACAAAAAATATAAATAATTTCTCATAATCAAATCATTTCAATAATCAGAACCACAATAAAAAAAATAGATGTGAAAAAATGTATTAAATAAATGACAAATCAAAGAAACTTAAGGAATTAATATTTGTGAAAACTACATTGATTTTTTATTATAAATGGGGAAATAATATAAAATTCTTATAGGTATATATGAGTTTAGTTGTTTCTCAAAATTATTCAAAAACCCATCTCCAAACATCTTAATCCACATTCCTAAACCCATAGTGTGACCATAAACCTCTCTTATAAGTACCTTAAGTCCAATCCAAAGGGGTAAATATAATGAATAGGTAAATTTATAGCCAAATTATTTAAAGTTTATTTCTTATTCTACCACCTAACAATCAATTATAAACATACTAATATAATGACATAAGTATCACTACTATACTAAAATATTATTATGTTAATCATACAACCTTTTTTATCCCATTTTTATCCCATGGGAATTGAAAACCTCCATCATGTATACATATGGACTACCTCTTCCACAAAGCGATGTATTTATTTTTTCATCACCACATCAAATGGATGGTTTGAAATTTTTTAAATATATAACAATGATATTTATATCATTTTCAAGTTTTTTGTAGATGAAGGAAAAGTGACCCTCTTGACCATGGTCAACATACAAATGTTGTTTTGGACTAAAAAACCCAAAACATTCAATGTGAAGTTAATGTCCACTGATGTTTGTGAATTGGTTAGGTTATTTTCTAAAATCCCGTGAGTGGAATTACCCAAAGTGGTTTGGGGTGGTTGTTTATTTTGGAATCTATTCTTGCTGTGTTGGAATGTCTTGAGGCTTTGAGGTAAATTTTATTTTATATATTCCTTATTGTTTTTTGGTTCCTCTTACATGAGGGTTTTTTATAGAGATTGTATATATTATTTTGGGTCTATATATGGAAGATAAGAATCTTTATAAGAAACCCTATCATAAATATGGAATGCCTCAATTATGTTGTGAAATAATCCACTAATGAAATTTAATCCCAAATTATCCATGATCAGTATGGTAAATAGGTAGTATATGAACATTACCTATATTATACAGGAGGACATAAAATGATCAAATGTGATGGGGTTGTAATCACATATTAGACAATAGAGAAATCCTAAAAATTTGGGTGGTTGGTTAGGGAAAGACCCTATAAGAATGACTCAATTTACTAGTATGTATAGTTACTTGAGGGGGTAAGTATTAGGGCATCTTAATTCAAGTAGAATAAAGGAGATTGGAAAAATTAAACCACCGTGAATTGGGAACATCATGTGGCATGTTAGTATAAGTGAGGGTTAAACCATTAGAGAGGACCACTGTGATAATATAAAGCATAGGGAGGGAACACAATAAAGCGGGATCTAACATAATGTTTCAAGTAAGGTTGTGATGTTAGGACTGAAGTTTTTATAGTTTAACAGAATGTATAAAGTGTCTCTTTCGGGATTTATGTCTTTGTGAAAATTCCTATGTGGCTCTTTTAAAATTATTCAATTGTTTTTTAAATGTTTCTTTAAAAATAATATGTGTTCAAAATACCCATTTTGGTTTTAAATAGCATTAAATGGTTTAGAAAAGGAATTGGGGTTTTGAAAAAGGAGGTTTGGAAAAAAAAAATTGTTTTATGAATACTATTTTATTTTAAATAGGGGCATGTCTAAATGGTTTATTTAATGGGATATCAATAGTGATTTGTAAATGGGATTTTAACTGTTATTTTCAAAGAGTTTTCTTTTTTATAAATATTTTTTGATGGGATTTCAACTATGTGAATGGATTGTCTAAATTATCTCCTTGTTATTTTATAAATAGTTTTAAAAATAGTGTGTTATTTTAGCCTTGGTTAATTTTTATATCAATGTTTTGTATATTTATTTTGTTAAATATTAATGTCACCAAATAAAATAGGATAGTTATGAATAAATAATGGATGGATTCCAATCATCTGACAAAAGAGTATGAAGATGGAGTAAAAGAGTTCATCAAGATTTCAAAAGATCATGAATATGATCCTTCTCAAATCCTTTCTCCATGTGTACATTGTTTTTATTCAAGATATGTTAGTCTAGAGGAGTTAGGAGAATACTTGATCTATCACGGAATATATTGAATATATAAATGTAGGAATAAACACAGGGAGAAAGATAATGTAGCTAGTGAATAGGATAACACTACGTTTTATGGATCATTTGATATGATTACAAGTGTGGACAATGAAGAAGACCATATCAAGGATGTGATTACAGATGAGAATGATAGTGAAGATTGTATTAAGGAAATGAAAAGTAAAGTTGACGATGAACTTTTTGAATGCCCAAAATTGTTTGAGCAGTTAAAGAGTTGAGAAAAGATGCAATTGTATGATGGTTTCACAAAATATACAGCATTTTCAGTAATAACGAAGCAGTATAATTTGAAATCAGGAAATGAGTGGAGTGACACTAATTTTACAGAATTACGTTATTTGTTGAATAACATAATCCCCAATGATAATGAGATCTATATCCAAACATGAAATGCCAAAAGAATTCTATGCTCGAAGGGTATGATCTCTGAAAGAATACATGCCTACCTGAATGACTGTATAGTGTTTCATAAGGACAAAAAATAACTTAGAGAATTTCCAATGTGTGGTGATTCTCGATACAAGAATGATGAATCCAATCCTATTATTGTTTCATGTTACTTTCCAATTATTACAATGTTATGGCACTTATATGGAAGTGAGGAGAATGTATGGCAATTAACGTGGCATGCAGACAGAAGAAATAAAGATGTAAAACTATGGAACCCAGTAAACTCTCCTTAATGGAAGAGAATTGATCATGAGTATCCTGACTTTGGAAAAGAGATGCAAAACCTTCATATTTCATTATCTAATGATGGAGTGAATCCTTATGGTTTTCAAATAATAACTCACTCTATATGGCCGATTATGTTGGTAAATTATAACTTTCCACCATGGTTATGCATGAAATGAAAACACATCATGTTATCTATGGTTATATTAGTACCAAAACAACTGGGTAATGATATTGATGTTTATTTGGCTACATTGATCTAGGATTTGAAATTATTGTTGGATTTAGGTGTTATGATGTAGGATGCTTATATAAATGAAGATTTCACATTGAGATCCATGTTGTATGGGACAATAAATGACTTTACTACTTCTGAATTTTTTAGGATAAAGCATTAAAGTAACTCTTGGGTGTTCCGTCTATGGACAAGGTACAAAATAAATTAGGTTGAAACATTTATAAAAAACTATATTTATAGGACATTGTAGATTTCTACCATGAGGATATAAGTACTGATCAAGGACAACATCATTTGATGGAAGTTTAGAAGAATGTACACCACCGTCTCTACTAATAGGTGATCAACTATTTGAGAAAGTTAAAAATGTGGAAAATACTTTTGGTAAACCATTTTCGAAAAACCATACAAAAACCGGTTAGAAAAAGAAATCATTTTTTTGAATTAACATACTGGAATTTTTTGTATGTCAACCATTTTATGGATGTTATGCATGTTGAAAAAAATGTATATGATAGTGTAATCGGATCATTGCTAAATAAACCTAGTGAAACAAAGAATGGAATTAAGTCTAGTTTGGGAATGGTTGAAATGGGAATACGAGAAGAGTTAGAACCAGTGAAGGGGGAAAATGAACATTTCTTCCTCTTACTTCTCACACTCTTTCTAGGCAGGAGAAATATCGGTTTTGCAACTTCTTGAATTAGGTAAGGGTTTTAGAGGGGTATTCAGCGAATATCAAGATCATCATGTCAATTCACAATTTAAAGTTAAAATGTATGAAATAACATTACTACCATGTTTTGATGCAAGATATAATTCTTATAGATTTATGATTCATTTTTCCCATGAATTTCCATAATACATTAAAAAATCTCTATTTCTTCTTCAAATCCATATCTAGAATAGTTATAGACCTAATGAAATTTTCAATAATAGAAAGAGAAAGTATCATCATATTATGTGAATTGGAATGGTTTTCCCACAAATATTATTTTATATGATGGTTCCTTTGATGGTTCAATTGGGGAGAGATATTCGTCTACGTTGTCCTGTGCTCTATAGATGGATGTACCCCATTGAACATTATATGAAGATTTTGAAAGAGTATGTCAAAAATCGATGTCAGATAGAGGGTTTTATTGTGGAGCAATATATTTTTGAGGAAGCTATTGAATTTTATATTGAATACCAATCTGATGTGAAGAGAATTGGTCGAACAAAATCTCGTCACACTAGGTGACTTGAGGGTGAAGGAATTTCTAGAAAGGAGGTTGTCACAATTAATATTAAAGATTGATAGTATGCCCAACTTTACATTTTGCATAACATTTTGGACATTGAATCGTATATTGAAACCCACAAAGAAGTTATTAGTAATTCTAATCTATCAAGGGCTGAAAAATGAATATCAAATAAAGAAAATCAATAGTTTATGTGATGGTTTCAGCACCATATTTTTAAAGAGTCAAATGAAAATTCAGACTCAATTTTAGAATGACTTCGATGGATAGATAGAGGACCATGTCTGTATGTATTATCTTACAATGATTATGTAATTAATGATTATACATTCTATACAAATGAATAGGATGAAGATAGTACCAAACAGAATAGTGGAGTTATACTTGTGGTTGAAGCGGTGCATGTTTATAGTGCTATGGACATAAATCTAATTTATAGAAAAATTTCGTACTTGGGAATCATAAAAAAAATTTGGGAGTTGGATTATATGACATTATGAGTGCCAATTTTTCAATGCATGTGGGTTGATAATAGAAGTGAAATTAAAATTGATGAGTTGAGATTTGAGAAAGTTGATATCAATAAGGATGGGCACAATGAATAACTATTTATAATGGAATCACATGAAGTACAAGTATTTTATGTTGCAGATCCCACAAACCAAAATTGGTCAATTTTTATATTATCGACCAAAACCATTGAAGATTCAGATAAAACTTTAATAGAGGATGACCCTTTCATTGGGACGTTGCAATCATTTCACATCAGTACCAATGTAGATGGAATTTTTTATATAAGAGGATACCACAATGAAGGGATTTGGGTAGTCGGTAGAGGGCTCAAATCCCATTAACCTTTAAAAAAGGGAGTTCAATAACCATGTTTTATGTTTTTCAAATATACATTGTGTTACTGTATGTTAATATATGTTCACTTCTATTTTAATGTTATCTAAATTAAATTTTAAACCACTTTTGTAGATAATGGCTTATGCACCTGATGATGCTCCCAATCCCCTGGCACAACAGGTTTCTCAACCTTTTGTTGCTCACAGTGTAGATGAACAATAGGTTTATCAACCTATTTCATTATGTTAATATTTGTTAATTACTTCTTTTAGGTTATCTTAATTAAATGTTAAAACACTTTTGTAGATAATGAATTATGCAGGTGATGATGCTCCCAATCCCCATGTAGAACAAATTTCTCAACCTTATGCTACTTGTAGTATAGACAAGCAACAAGTTTTTCAACCTATTGATGCTCCCAATGTAGAGGTACAACCACAAAATATACATGCCGATGCTATCCCTCTAGACCTAGAGGAACATATTGATGATGGTGGATCCGGGGAAATGAAAGGTGAGGAAACAATAGTGACGCTGAAAAATTGGAGCTCCATTGTTTGACGTTATTATAAAAAATCATTAAGGCTAAAGAGAACAAAATCAAATATAATATTGGATGGAATAATCAAGGCCAACATGTTAACACCAACAAGGCCATGTTCAGTAGTTACATTGGAATTGTCACTCAACAATGCAAGTATATTGATGAAAATTCATGGAACCATGTTGTGGTTGAGATTAAGAAACTGATGTGGGTATATATTACGGAAACATAATGATATCATTTTTTTAATTTACTGAAAATTAAATAATGAAATATTGACTTATACATCATCATCTCTTTTAGAGTGTTTTTATAGTAGATAAAATGCATAAAGACTATGCCTTAAGGGTTACTAGAAGGATTCAAAGGGGTTTTCACAAACTTTTAATGAAATATCATCTTAAATATGCTAATGGGAAAATAAAACTGCACCCACCTCTAATTTATGCACACTTTATAACACAAGAATCATGGGATGTGTTTACTAACCATCGTGCATAGCAGTATTTTTAGGTACATTGTGACTAGTAATAAATTGTTCAATGGTACGTGTATTAATCACTTTGATTCATAGTGTTTTATTTTTAAAACAACATTTGAGTGCTGAAAATAAACAACGGGAAGAAAAACTAGCATACCCCTACCATAAAGCAATGATGGGTTACACATCACTTGAAAAAAAATTGGTAGTTATTTTAAATATATCATCGTACTTTTATGTGACATAAAACAACACAATAACTATATTATTTTATTTATATACAGCTTGAAGAATCCAAATACACTTCCACTTCTATCCCACACTATGTTCTATGAAAGGAGGCGCGTGTAACTAAATATGGGAATCTAATAGATGAAAGCACACATGAAGTGTAGAAAATATGTGTAAGTATGAAATAATAAAAAAATTGATTTTAATCACTATTACATAAAAATGATTACTTATTTTCCTATATTTTCAATCTGAAATAGCCATAAGAATCAACAACACCCACACTGGATACAAACATACTTTCAGTGGCCTTGAAGCAGCCAGATAAGTATGTTCGCGTCAGAGGTGTGGGTTTTTGGGGTGACACCCGGAACATATTTTGAGAAAAAAACATGTGGTGGATCAAACTATGGAAATTAAAAATATGATAGAAATATTATCTATATTTGAAGAAGAATTACAATACCATATAGATATGACAACAAGTTTTATAGGGGAGGCAAAGAGAAGAAACAACTCAAGAATAACCTGTGCGTAAAGATCTTTCCCCATCCCCAACTAGTTTGGAGGTGTGCCATTCCCAAAAAAAAACAATTCTTAACTAAGGTAGTCAATTTTCTAATAATTGTTTCTATGAAATTTAAATCAAATAGACACTAGGAATTTACTCTTTTTTGTATTGATATTCTACAGGGTGAAAATCACTGTGATTTATATCTATCAACCCCCACCCATCACCTTGTATTGAGGTCTACATTGTTCAATATCTAGAACAACATTCTACACAATAGACCACTCCTGAAATGTCATATCAGAGTGTCAATTACTATATCACTAGATCTGATCTCTGAGCTACGTGTTCCAATTTATTATACAAATATTCATACTATCGAACAAGCTCTTGGAACATTCATCGCATGGCCATCACATATTATAAAAAAACACGTCGACAATGAGGTATGCATTTACAATTTATTTTTTAAGATAAAACATAAACATTTAATGAAAAAAAGATTGAACTGATTCATGTTATTAAAGATAGACAAAGGGAAGGAGATGAAATTAAATACTGGTTCAAAACCATCTCAAGGATGAACCCACTAATCAAAATGATCTACCCAAAGCACCTTAAACCCCCAATTATATATCCATATTTATCATCATTTAAGGATCATGTGGATAAGAAGTAGAAAGATGGCAGTACTCACATAATTGATTTTGAAGAATATATGTACGAAGGGGAAGATCTAGACTTCATTGGTGTTGAGAGTGAAACTGAAATCCTAAACTATGAATTGTTAGGTGGATTAGTGGTAAATGTTTAAATGAGGTATGTTTTCAGGATTTGATTTTACAAAAGATGATATACTATGAAAATTAAGACTAAATACATTTCATATTTTTCGTAGGCTTATATATGAAAAATAATTGAAGGGATTTCCCCATGAATAAAAATTTGGAATCGTTAGTCATCATGTCACATCTACAACACTAATAGATATAAATTCCATGAAAGAGGGTGAAATAATGGAAGACATGCTCAAATAATTTAATAGAAAAATTAGGGATGACATACTCTTTTTAATACCAATGATGCAGGGGTAAAACTGTACAATTTAATCATATCAAATATATTTTAATTTCATTCATTACTTATTCCTTTTTGTGTTTTTAGGCAGTATTGGATGCCCATTGCGGCCAATTTGTATATTCAAAAGATTTATTTCATGGATTAAATGCGTGGATATCCATCAAACCAACCCCAAATTAGGGAATTTTTCAATTATAATGCACTACATCCAACATTTTATAGCTAAACATCTAGTTATATAATTTATATTATCTTTTAAGGAGGATTATGTTATGATAGGGCGGTGCATGACTACTGTCTACATCATAGAATGAAGCCAGGGGAAAAGGACAAGAAACATGACAAGTACTATGATGGGATAAAAATTAGGGTATATATAATAATATTTCACTATCCAAACACGTATAAAAAATTACTTATTTTTCTCAATGATTCTGCAATGCCCAAAAAAATGATAAAGAATGTGGTTATTATGTTTGTAAATTTATGAAAGAGATCATATTCCATGAATAAACCTGCAACCCTGAAGATGTATTTTTTAAGATAATTACTATTTCATTTAAAATAATTATTAATCCTTTTTATTTTTTTTATTTTTTTTAGTACTACCATGACTGCTGAAAACAATCACATTCACAAGACGATATAAATATGATTAGAGACAAATGGGTAGCATACCAGATGGAAGAATGTAGAAAATAGAATGAAGATGGTAAAAATCTCAAATAATTTTGACTTCAATAATATTGTCTGCCTTATCATTCTCATTTGTTGATGGTAATGTTGTGATTTGTACGGGATAAATGCCCCACTGAAAATCATGGCCATTGGTGGTCCTTGTTTGCGCACTAAATTAATTTCATGTTGGATTGTTTTTGAAAATAAATTGGTGCTCCTCATTTATAAGGTATGAGTAATGTTGATAGCCCACAAAATATTTGGAGTATCTAAAAGGGGTTTCCCCATCCCTTGAGTTTTTTGTGATGGCTTGAGACATAACAGGAATAAGATCTTACTCCACTCTTCTCATTTTCAAAAATGAGAATTGTTTTTATCTAAAAAACATCAATTCAATCTTCAACATTGGAAGTTCCCCTTTTAGTTGATCTAGTGAAGAATGGACTGTCATATATTCATTCGGAGGTCCTGAATATATGATAGTTGGTTCTTTACTGGACTGACTAAAGCTATGCTACAAAAAGAGAATGTTATTTCATTTCAACCATACATGGATCAAATGTTTTTCCATAATCCATTTAAATTGGGTATATTGAACATATTGAGTAGGTTAGGTATCTTTTTTAGGTTACAAATGCAAGGAGGAGTTCATTTTCTGGCAAAAAAATATACTTAAAATTTCTTCAGATACTTTAGGACAATGATCCCAGAGTTATTTGTGATGTGTAGGAATCAACCGCACCTCAATCCAATGAAAAATGTCATCAGTATGACTCTAAATATGTATTTTTGTAAAACTGACATTAATTCAAGTAAAAAACAAATAACATACCGAAAACTGAGGAAATACATTCTGATTATTTTGATACACATGGATAATGATCTATGAGTCATTTTTGATGTGTAGGAATCAACCGAACCTCGATCCGATAAACCGTGTCACTGGTATGACTCCAAATTTATCTTGTTATTTAAAATTGATATTAATTCAAGTAAAAAAACACATCAAACATACTAAAAACAAGGAAAACACATTCATATTGTTTTTATTCTTTATAAAAAAGATCCTTGAGTTGGTTGTGATGTCTAGGAATCAACCCCACCTCCATCTGACGAACAATGTCACCTCTGTGACTAAAAGTGTCTGTTATCAGTTTAAAATTGACATTTTAGTTCAAAATATTTCACTAACTGAAAACAAATAAAACAGTCTCCAATTATCAATCAAATTAAGGAAAATAATTTTAATTCATTTATGACAGGTATAAAGTAGTCTCACATCAAACCGATGCATTATGCGACCTGTATGACTCAAATTACTTGCTTTCATACATTTCAGTCAAAAACATAACTGGAATACTAAAAACTAAGGAAATGCATTCCTATTGTTTTGATACTTTAGTAAAATGATCTATTAGTCATTTTTGACATGTAGGAATCAACTGCACCTCAATCTACTGTATGGTGTCACTGGTATGACACCAAATGTGTGTTATTATTTAAAATTGGCATTAATTCAAGAAAAAGAAAACACAACTTACATACTAAAAACTGATCAAATGAATTTGGATTATTGAGATATTTTATGTAAATAATCCATGAGTTAGTTGTTATGTGTAGGAATCAATCCCACCTCAATCCAAAGAATGGTGTGTCCGGTATGACTAAATGTGTCTGCTATCAGTTTGAAATTGTCATTTTAGATCAAAACTTTTTAATCATTGAGAACTAAGAAAACACACTCCATTTATTTTCCAAATTAAGGAAAGAAATTCATAATTATATTTTTATGTATATTAAGAAGTCTCACATCATACTGACGCACGATACGACCATTATGACTCAAATTGCATGTTTTCAGTTTGAAATGATATTTTAGTAAAAAACACAATTGTCATACTAAAAACTAAGGAAATGAATTCCAATTGTTTTGATACTCTAGAAAAAATATCCACCAGTCATTTTTGACTTGTAGGAATAAACCCCACCTCATAACAACACACAATGTGATGGGTATAACTCCAAATGAGTCTTGTTATTTAAAATTGATATCAATTCAAGTAAAAATCACACGTGACATACTGAAAACCATGAAAATCCATTTGCATTGTTTTGATACTTTTGAAAAAGAAATACATGAGTTATTTTTGATGTGTAGGAATTAACCCCGCTTCAATTCAACACACTGTGTGATCAGTATGACTAGAAGTGCCCATTACAAGTTTAAAATTGACATTTTAGTTCAAAACATGTCACTCACAGAAAACGAAGAAACCACACTCTGATTGTATTACAAATCAAGGAGTGTGATTCTTAAGTCCTTTGTGACGTGTATCAATTAGTCTCACATCAAAAATTCGCATGATGCGACCAGTATGACTCAAATTGTATGTTTACGATTTGAAATGATATTTTAGTAAAAAACACAACTGACATACTGAAAACTGAGGAAATTAATTCTTATTGTTTTGAAACTTTAAGAAAATGATTTATCAATCATTTTTGACATTTAGTAATCCATAACACCTCAATGTGATGCATGGTGTCACCAGTATGACTCTAAATGTGTCTTGTTAATTAAAATTGACATTAATTCAAGTAAAAAAACACAACTAACTTACTGAATACAGAGATAATGCATTCAAATTGTTTTGATACATTAGGAAAACAATCAATGAGTTATTTGTGAGGCTTTGAACCAAACCCACCTCAATCCAATGAATGGTGTGAATGGTATGATTAAAAGTGTCTTCTATCAGTTTAAAATTGACATTTCAGCTCAAAATGTGTCACTCACTGAAAACCTTGAAAACACACTCTGATTGTATTCAAAATTAAGGATATTAATTTGTATATCCTTTGTAATGTGTATGAAGAATTATCCCATCAAAATGATGCACAACACGACCTGTAAAACTCAAATTGCATGTTTTTGGTTTGAAATAATATTTTAGTAAACAAACTGACATACTAAAAACTGAAAAAATGCATTCGAATTGTTTTAATAATATAGGAAATTGATACATTATTCAGTTATGATCTGTATGAATCAAACCACCTCAATACGACGCACGGTGTGACCAGTATAACTCCAAATTTGTCATTTTTTTTAAAAATTGACATTATTAATGTATTCTTCATATTGATGTTTAATTTATTTCTTTATAGTATTACCAACGTTATATTTTTTTTTTTAATATGTGGAAACTTTTTATTGTGTTGGGATGATTTTTTCGGCGACTATTACCAATGGAGGACATTTTTTAGAGGGGACCACAATCATCAAAAGAGAAAACATTAATGTTTTTAACTATTTGTTGGATAATGGTAAATTTTTATCTTATAAACTATTATTCAAAATGTGTATTGAAGTGCTTTATTGGTATATACCATGAGTGAATATTTTTGTATTAATGATTTCAATTAAATGTATATATAATTGTTTTCCAAACCATTGTGTGTGCTGCTTGTTTTTTCATTATTTTCATCATGTATGAGGTTCTTTTGTATATACTCTGAGAAGTTATTTTTAAGAATTTTCTTGCTGGTTTTTTAAGGTTATTTTTTCTGGTTTGGTTATTTTGGTATGTTGTTTTGGTGTTGTTTATTTTTTTTATTATGTCATTGGGTTTTCTGTTTTATAAACAACACACCCAAACAGGGAAGAATTTATCAGTACTTAAAATAGCACTAATAAAGCCCCCCTTTATCAATGCTAATTGAAGCGCTAATAATTAGTTAATTTATTAGTGTTTCGAATAGTGCTTAAAAAGGCCTTTTTAGTGCTGATAAAAGCATGTTTTATGGTAGTGGGATTATTGAAAACACATTAATAAATTTTTATTTTGTAATCACTTTGACCCATTTGGTGTGACAAAGTGATTTTGAAGTTTTAGAAGATATGGGTTTAATGATTTTTTTTATCAAGGGTTCCCATGTCTTGAGAAATGTGGATTGTGTTGATTTTGGTATCGATGGAATTCTTGGTGTAAGAAAGACTGAACTTTATGATTAGGTAAAAACTATAGAAACCTAAAGTCATGGTTATTGAATTATTTAACTATTAATGTTAAAGTGTGGATCTTGTTATAATTTTTTTAGGTTTTTCTTACATAATTTATATATGTTTTATTTTACTTTTTTTACAAGTTCATATTTATATTTTTCATGTTTAAGAAATGTTTCATACTATTTATTATACAATTTTAAAACTCTAATTATAAATTGAGTTAGTATGAATCTTTGTCGGATATAATTTCTTATATTTTTAAGGAAAATTATAATTTTTTAAAATACAATCCCCCCATAGTAAAACACATACTCTTTCAATACTATATTTGGTATTAGATAAAGTTTTTACTTGTTATAAACTATTACAATAACATGTTTTTATAGAACAGAGTAACTTAATTATTAATATCCCATCTTTTTTCCATTAGGAAACTTGAGAACTCAAGCCCAAGAATACTACTTATATTTGATAGTGTTGATTATAAGTATTGGAGAGATCACATGAATTCCTTTATTGTAAATACTATAGTATAAAACTTTTTTATGATGAAAAGAGATTATAAAGTTCCTTAGAAGGAAGGTACTACTTTCACTATAGAATAAATATTTTGAATATTATCCTAATTATTGATTAAAAAATAACTAATTATAATCTATGAAAATAAATATCTACAATCTAATTTATTTTTAGATATTGTAATTAATATTTGAAGGTATCTCATTTTGGAACTAAAAAAGTGTTTGAGGAAAAAAGATCTAGGTTAAGATAATATTATGTATCTTTTGAATTTCTACCATTATAATTAGTTGGAAAAATGAATCAATGGTTATGACCATGATAAATAGTCTACAATATTTTAGAGATAATTAATTGATTGATGAATAGTTGGTTAAGAAAAGTATTGACATTATGTTGAATGAATGAGAATATAAAAGAATGAATCTTGATGATTCTAAGAACCTAACTAATCTTAGTTTAGATGATTTTATTTGGAATCTCATGTAGTGTGAGGGTGAATTGAAAAGGGGTGTTATGAAAGAGAAAAATAAAAATCATGTAGATTTTCCCTCTATATTTGTAACATCTAAGAAAGAAAGATCAGCTAAAAAGTTACTAAATATTTAAAGAAGAAGATATTGAAATTTGAGACAAATTATTTCTTCATAATAGAGTGAGAATCAACTTGATCATCTTTATAAGAGAATGAATATTTTTTTTTGAAAATAAATATTTTTGATATTAATACAATAATAATATAAAGGATAGAAGTGATAAGAAAGATGCTTCTGAGATGATTTGTTATGAATATAAGAAACTAGGACACATAAGGCTAGATTTTCCTAGACTAAATAAGAAGTATTATAAAGATAGAATTTATAATAATTTCTACATGTATAAAGTCAAGAAAAATCTAAAATCATCAAACCCTTATTGTGCAAGAGGTGGACACAACTCTTCATAAAAGTCCTCATATGAAAGTAATGATGGTCAAAAGACCATGGGATTATACACTAGAATTCCAATGACAAATAAATTCTTGATGGATAATGTTTCTTTTGAATCCTTAACAAATTTAACATTAAATGATAATTATCCATATTTCGATGATGAAAATATTTATGCATCCTTAGAAGAAGAAAATACTACTATATCTAATGGAGATTATACTATACCAAGTTATGAGGAAGTTTCTAGATATTCCACTTCACTTGGAAAATAATAACAAAGTTTTAATAAACATTGAAAATTATAAGAAATAACCTTCCAAATCTAATTCTATAATTTCAAAACATTCACAAAAAAATTCAATTATTACAAATTTTTTAAATAATAAATCTTATTCTACCCCATCTATTGATAATAAACATTTAGCTGTAAAACAAAACTCTGAAATTTGTAGTCCTAAAAAACTTCTATCCAATATTATTTACAGGAAGGAATTTTTTTTAACATGTGTAGATTTATGAGACCTCCTCTAAATACTTTAGTTATGGGTTTTATAATATCAAAACCTCATTTTTAAAATAAATATTTTCTCCTAAAATTTCTCCCTTTTGTAATAAATTTCATAGATGTGGATACAGGCAGAAAAACTATTTGTTGAAAAAATTAAAATATTTTGGTTTTCAGAGATAATATATTTATAAAGATTTAGATGTTATACAGAAAAAGAGTTGGAAAGATTTGGATTTCAAAATTGATTTTTTAATAATGCTGAAGTCAAGCAAGTTTGGGTACGATGATCCTAAATTTTTTATTTCAAGATGTTAAGAAGAGTACCAACAAAAAATATTAATAGTATAGGAATTGTGGATATTCCCAAAATATCAATGGAAAAAATATTTCATAAGATTATAAATATTAAAGGTGAAAAAGTCCCTTTTATAGATAATTCCAAAGGATAAATATATGTTATATGTGATATTGTTCTTCTTGGTAAATATTTAATTTCAAATGTTTTATTTTATATAGAACATAAGAAAAACCTCATTAGCATATGTCAATTATGTAATAAAATTTACCTTGTGAACTTTAGGAGTGATAATTGTACTATTCAATGATCAGAAGGTAAATTTATTCTTTCTACCGATAGGAATGAAAATGCATACACACTAAACATAGAAGAACATAGAATCCAACACCTATTGTTACTTAGTGAAATATAAGATCACTCTTGGATATAGAATAGAATTTTAAGACTCTATAATGAAATAACATTAGAAAACATTCTAATAAGTTACTTATAGGAGATATATTGAAGATTTTGTATAATTATTTTAATGATTTTGGTTTTTATAAATTTGGAAAAGAAATATAAATTAGGATTTAAATCTACTAGTGAAGTTTCAACTAATGCTGATTTAAATTTAGTGCACATGGATTTCTTTATTCCAATAAAAAATGGAAGTATTGGTGGAAAATAAGATGTATATTTCTTAGTTTATGACTACACTATATATACATGAGTCTATTTTCAAGATTAAAAGTTTGAAGCCTTTTTATCTTTTAAAATATTAGTATCTAGTGTTAGTGAGAGAAATATAACTTTATTTACTATTCATTGTTTCCTGGTGGATAATTTTCAAATTATGATTTTTAAACTTTTTTTAGTAAAAGGGGTATAATACATAACTTTTCATCTCCTAGAATACCTCAAAAAAATGGTATAGTTGAAATAATAAATAGAGTTCTTCATAAGATTATTATAATTGTTAAAAAAATTTGGGTTGAATTAGTTAGTATTTCTTTATATACTATAAATTGAGTTTTACTTAAACCTTTTATTAATCAAACTCTTTATGAGTTGTGGACAGAAAGAAATCCAAAACTATTATTATTTGTAGTTTTTTGGTGCAATGTATTTATTCTAAATACTAAAGACAATATTTAAGAATTCACTATAAAATTTGATGAAGGAATTTTCCTTGTCTATTATATAACTACTAAGGATTATAGTGTTTTTAATAAAAGAAAAATTACTATTGTGGAAATACTGTATGTCAAATTTGATGAAACTTATCTTTTTTTAAACAACCCGAAACCACATCTTCATATTATTTTTATAAAATTATTTTTTATCCCATTTTGGAAAATTCTTCTTATGAGAGAACAACTGAAGAATAATTTTATGAAGTTATACCCCTGGATGATATTCATCATTTTGGTGAAGAATTGTCTTTTACAAACCCAGGGAATCATACAATATTAATGAATCATCCCTCTAATAATATAATTGGAGATGTAGATCAGCCAGTAAAAACTTGAAGTTCCTTAATAATTGAATGTGAACATTGTGCATTTAACCATAATTTTAACATAAAACTCCCAATGATGCTCTAGGTGATAATGATTAGATAAAATTAATGCAGTGTCAACTTAATTAATTCGAAAGGAACCAAAGTTTAGGAATTTGTAGAATTTCCTAAATAGTTTTCTATTATTGAAATAAAATGGGGTTTTCAAATTAAAAGTGATGAAACTGAATTAATTGATATAAATAAAGCAAGACTTGTTGCAAAGGGTTATACTCAACAATAAGGTATATACTAAGATAAAACTTTTAATATGATAACTATACTTGAAGATATTTATATACTTCAAGATATTATTTTTAAATTTTAATCTTTTTCAAATTGATGTAAAGTGTGATTTTATTAATGATATGTTCAGGAGGAAGTTTATGTATAAAAACTACCTATTTTTGAAAATTAAGAAACCCAAAATCATTTTTAGACTTACTTAGGCACCTTATGGACTTAAACAGGCCCCAATAGATGTGTGTGATATATTAATTTGATTTTTGTAATAAAAAATTTTGTTAAGGGAGATTTTGATCCAATACTTTTTTAAAAAAAGATTCTAAAGAAACCATCATTATTCAATTTTATGTCAATGAAATTATTTTTAGCTCAACTCAAAAATTATTTTCTGATTCCATTACGAATCTTATGAAATATAAGTTTTATATGAGTATGATGGGTTAACTAAATTTTTTTCTTATTTTTTTATAATTTATCAAAACCCAAAAAGAACTTTTATATCTCAAAAAAGTAGATAAAATATCTATAGAAATTTTCTGGATATGATAGTACTAAAAGAATTCATACTCCTATCAAAACATCAAAATATTTAGATATTGATGAATCTGGGAAACAAATTGATCAAAAAAATTATAAGAATGATTGGTAGTCTACTATATCATTCAACTAGTCAACAAAGGGGTGATTATTTATGATAGGGGTAATATTTTTCAAAGTATTTTTAACTTTATTATTTATTTTTAAAAATTCGTTTTTGTTATTTTAAAAAATTATTTTATTTTATAGTCAAATGTTTTCTTTAAATACTTTTTATACTTGCTTTTGAAAATCACAATCCACTTACTTAAAAGATTTTACATTACTAAGTTTTATACTCCCCATGTTTTCTAACTTTTTTTGTAGAATATGTTTATGTTTTACTAGATTTAGAAAACCCTTCCCATCGTATGATGTTTCTTTATCGGATGTACATGTACTTTGTATTTTGGATGGATGATTTCAAAGTTCACCAGAAATATTTTTATAAAGTCCAATAGATAAACTATAACGAATTCTATCAGAAAAAGTTTTAAAAAGTTTACCCAACAAAATTTATCAGAAAATGGAAGAAATTATTTCTAGATGAACCTTTATAAATCCTACTAGATGAAGAAATTTATACATCTCATCATACAAACATTTATCATTCTGCTAGATGAAATCTGCATGCAGTGTAATATTGATTTATCAAAATGCTCATTTGATGAAGATGATGTGTTGAACCTTTCAAGTGAAGGAGTTTATGCAATTTCATTGCAACCACTTCCATGATATGTATAATATGAAAATTTGAAGCGTTCCTATAAAAAATATGCATTTGAGGAGTAAGATTTTACATCTATGATGATATACAGTTTCTATGATGTTTTAGTAACATCTTTTTACTTGAGAGATCTTCAATTGTAACTTTTAGTGAGATTTTACATACAAAAACTATTGTGAGGATTATTTTAAATTCATTAAGAACTTTTGATTTGGTAATATATTTTACTGACCTGTTTTCGTTGAAGTATTATAATGTTTAAGAATATAGTGGTTTATCTATCTTCTAATCTTGGGTTCCCGAAGCCTGGGAAACAGTGACTATATCAATCTTTGTATATAGGGATTTATTGGTGTAATAAATATAGACCTTTACGGTTAGTCCAAAACCATTGATACATAAAGTTAAGGTTACGTAATTCTTAAACACATATAGTTATGTGTGGGTCTTATTATAAAAGTTTATATAGTTTTTTATTACTCACTTTTTATAAGATTTTTAATTTTTTTACAAGTTATTATTTCCACTATTCTTGTATAAGAAAAGTTTCATATTGTTTAGTGAAAAATTTTGTAACTCGGATTATAAAGAGAATCATTACAAATCTTATTTTGATCCTAGAAAATGATGATGAGAAAGTTCATGTATATTGATTTAAATTCATTGGTAATGGATATATGATTACTGTTTTAAATATAATTGGGAATAGGTTGTGTGGGGAACCATGATGTTAAGAAATTATAAATAAATCATTGAGTTGAGAACTTATATAGATAATGTGACTCATGGAGGTAAATGTTTAGTTAATGGTTGATATAAGGTAAGATTGTGCTCATAGTATAGTAATAATGATGTCTAATGGTCAAGAGAAAATCTTTGGTAGTGGATAGCATGACACCCATTTTGAGAAGTTTGTAGAAAGCTTTGAACGTGACATGGTCATGAACCCAACTGGTGGAGTTTGAGGGTTGAGATGTTTCTTGGGTATTCAAAACCAAATTGGTTGTATGAAATATAATATTACCCTAGTAAAGGAATTAGTTGGTCTATAATTTGATGGAGTTGATAAGATATGTTATTGTAAAAGTGTTGGATACGAGATAATGGTCAGATGGGATGATTGATTGTGGATATTGGGAAGCGGGATAGTAATGAGACAAGGCCTGTGAGACTTTGGTGCTTGGGGGTAACATGCCAATGTGAATGATGTGGAAAATCCTTGTGTTATAAATAGTATCAATAGTGAGGTTATAGGTTTGGATATGGTTTTTAGGTGAGAAATATACTAGTTTGGATGAGTGGCGTCAACCTTCGAGGTGAGAAGTTGGTGTTTCGATAATTGATAAATTCCATCAGGTGGGGAATCATGGTAAAGTTAGTTGGGATAACTGACACCATGAAGCATGGAATAGTGAGGTTCTGAGTAGTGAATCTGGATTGGGTTTAGTGTTTTCATGACTAAAACTAGCGAGATTCATGCAGTTTGGATCATGCATCATTTTTGGTGGTTGTGATTGTACAAGAAAATTGTTCCAATCATAGGGGACATGCTGAGAGCATTCATCCTATGATTCAGTAGTTTTTGGGAGAACCACTTGGCTTTAGTGGAGTTTCCTATTTCCTGGATGGAGGCTAGTGAGATGCAATAATTAGGATGTGTCTCATACAAGGGACTTTGATGTTTTCTCAACAAATTTGGGAGTCGATGGAAACTGCTCAGAATAGTTCAGGACATGATTCATGGGGTGAACCCTAGTTCATGGCATGATTCAGGGGGTGAAACCCTATTTTGTGACTTAGTTTAGAGAGTGAACATGTTTCAATGGTGAAACCCCATTTTTTCTACATGATTCAGGGGGTAAATCATGTGATGAAACCTAGAGAAAGTGTTACTTAGGGAATTAGTAGTCCTCTCAGTGAAAGTGTTATTTTGGGAATCAGTATTTTAGAAGAAAAATCCATTAATGTTGTGGCTCATGGGCATGACTAGGACCCATTATGTGGGTTCTTTATTGATATTTTGAACTTTTTACTGATGTTTTCTTTGATGAGAGTCTTGTTGGTATGGTTGATCAGAGTGAAAATTATCTCCATGATAGGATAGTTCCTTTGGTGCCTATGATGTTGGAGTAAGGACGCGTCCATGTGGAGACATAACAGTTGGTGTCATGTATGTGGGATTATTGGCTGTTGTTGTTGGATGGTGGTTCCAGTGTTATATGAGAGAGCATCTCAAGGAAGAATTTCTTTAGGGTTGGAAGATTTTAAAACATTGACCCTTCTACAAGGTACGGAACCTATTAATTTTTTCCATAGAACTTCTATAAAATGTTCTATGAAGGTTATGTGGGGGGGGGGGTTAGGAGTGTCTTGTAAGTGGTTTTGGGGGAATAAGTCATGTCTGCAATTTCTTCATGAAATTACACATTACTTCACACCACAAAACTGATGGGTAGAGGGAAGGAACCCCTGTAACGAAATATCACAATATCAATAATTAGTCAATTCCATGAAAATACCTATGTGACTTTTTCTTAATGGTTTAATAAGATTATTTGGGGGGGGGGGTTATAATAAATAAAAGCAGGCTTCCTCATTCGGTAGTAGAGGCCACAGAGCCCCATCCCCTTGTCCTTATTTCCATCAAAGAGGGATTCCTTCCTTATTTGTTAATGGGTTTTCCAGCCAATAGTTATGTTGGGAAGCTAGTGGTAAATCTAATATTCAACTTCAATCATTTCTTGGGTTGTTCACTTGTCTCATTGTATTATACTGTTTATGAATGTTTTCACTATTTCCTGGGTATTCATCTTCTATTCTAATTTCCACCGGATTATATTAAATCAAAGTGTGATATAGGATGAGTGGGTGTCTTTGAGTATGAGGTAGGTGTTTAATAATCTATACTACATGTTTTCACTATTTTATCAATGTGCGCATTATGTGGTCACACTTACATTATTGTGCATTCAACCTAAAATTATAAATTATATATTATGGCCTTGATCCATGAAATTGATCCTCTCAATAGACCACTAACAACCTATTGGTCAGTATACCAGGATTTTGGCCACCCATGGGGTGTGCACGACCTTGGAAAATGATTTATACAGTTATAGAGGTGGCCTCATAGGTGTCTTAGCCTAATTATGTGTCTATATACGAATGATAGAGACTATAACCACCACTTGAGGTGCGCTTCACATAGAAACAGTGTTTTGGGTAATTAAATAGGTGACCCTCATGGTCCCTTGGACTTGAGTTATGGCCATGGGTGAGTGATCGAGGATTCCTAGGATGTGATCTAGGTTACAAGTATATAATTATTATGTGAGGATTGGTGTTTTAAAATTAAATTAAATTAAATTAAACATATATTTTTTTCTCTTAGGGCTTGTTTTGGAGTAATTAAATTGGAAAAAAATGGGGATGACCCAAGCGGTGCTCGAGGATAAGACCTGGGGTATATTTAAATAAATGAAATGATGGATGAATTAGCTGTGGATTTTGATTTTGATAAATTTTTAGAATGCCAAGGGTGATACCCCTAGGTTCGTTAGTGATGTTTTATTACTTGGATTGCCTATGATAATCCTCCTAGGAATCATCAATGTTTCCTGATGACTTGGAACACCAAGGGTGATACCCCTTGGGTTCAGTGATGATGTTTAATAATTTGGAATGCTAAGGGTGACACCCCTTGGGTTCAGTGACGATGTTTGATATTTTAGAATGCCATTGGGTGATTCCCCATTGGGTTTGACATTGATCCCTAATTATTGGAAATTCATTGGGAAATTACCTTATGTTTGATAGTATTTGTTGTTGACATATTTTGGACAAAGACATTCAGTTTAAGCCGAAGTGAGTATGGTCAATCTCGGGTGTCACTTGGGGACCTGAGGATCAACAGAGATTTTATTTATTTATACAATACCATTATTTATTACACACATTAGCATGCACTTATTTATTATAATGGATATTCTTATAGATGATGTTGGTAGTGGTCTACTATGTTTTTTCCACACCCTTCTTGAGTAACTATTTGGAATCTATGCAAGCCTCCTTGTTTGAAGGGTAGGATACGGGAAAACACTATGTGGTTGATGCGTGTTTGGGTTTCTAGGATGAAGTATGGTAGTTTGGGACCAGGCTAGGAATTAAAACCATTTTCATGATTTTTCCAATTTTTTATTTTGGTAGTTTGGGTTCTGATGTATATGATTGTTTTTGATGTATGACTACTTGACATTTTAAATAGTATCATTTTACATGGCTTGAGTTATGTTGGACAATTTATCGGCACTTGCTTTGATGGATATTTATTGCTTATTTATCAAGCTGTTGTATCTTATTATTATTATTTTCATTGTTTTTATACTCTAATATTCATGTATAGTTTCCTCATTTTATGTCTCCAGAAACCATCTTATCGTAATTCACCTCTCATGTTAATTTAAGGGTAATTTTTTTAAAATAAGAATGATGGGTGACCTATTCACAATTTTTTATCAAGGTAATTTAAAAATAGTTTCTAAAATATGATTTTATGCTTTTATTTCAATGAAGGGTATAATGGTTCTGTTCTATGATAAATAGCGATAGGAATATTGCATTTTTTATGTCTGCAAAATTTTATTACTAGTAAATATTAACCATTTTACTTAATTATATTCATAAATTTCAGTTTTTTCTAAATAACAATACTCAATTTATTTTTCCCTCTTTTTTTGGATTTGATAAAATATATCTTGCATTTATAAAAAAATTGGAATGTGTAGACCCTAACATATTTAAGACTTAAAAACACACCACTCCAATGATTTAGATTCTATTCATTTATCTATTTATACGTATTTAATTATATTTTTTTAGAGTTTCCATGATAAATTTATATATATTTAATGCATACAAAATAGTTAATAATAAATGAACTCAAGATCAAATAGAACAAAATTTTAAATTTGTGAATAACTAACCCCTGATATTTTAAATGTCTTCGTTTTATAAAAAAATGTTATACACCATGTAAAAGAATTTATATAACAATGTAAATTCATAAAAATAATCATAGTTGAAAAAATAAATGTAGAACAACTTTTTAAATTGATTTTTAAATCTATCCAAAAACATCGATTCAAATACTCCGTAGACATAAACACGTATTTAGTCCAAAATATTTTTTTCCCAAAAGGTAATAAGTGATCCTTTTTTATGCTTGAAAAATCCAAATAAATGGAATTTGTAATTGGATGTTAGACATTTATATGATAACTTTTATGAATGATGTCAAATTTGGTATGTCTAAATATCCATTTATGAAATACTCATTGTCACCCCTATTAAAAAATGAAAGGCTTAGGAAAATGGAATAATTTATTAATGAATTTGTTATGTTTCAGGAAGATTTGGAAAATGAAAACCTTTGTAAATTATTTCATATGTACCACATCAAAGGAGTAATAAACATGTAAATGAATATGTTTCTAAATAAATTAAAATGTTTTTTATGATTTAAATTTCAAAGTGTTAATTTGGCGATGGGAGTGATTATGTTAAGATTATTTACTTATTTTAAAATATTTAAAAAATATAAAATAATTTTACAAACACCTTATATTGGGATTATTTGGCGAATGAGAGGGTCTGAAATTAATTGGAGAAGTCACACATTGATTTACTTAAAAAAAGGAAAATTTTCAATCCAATAAATATGATATGTTTGGTGAGGAATGATAACAATTCATTTCACATTTATTCCTCAAGATGTAAATTGTATCTCCTAAATCAACGGTTACTGATTAGATGAGGGTTCTCCCACACTACGATGAATGAGTTTAACACAGATCTGTGGTTCAATAATGGGAATTTGAGTTATTGGTAATTCGTGGTGGCTCCCCCTCCAGTGAGAGGATAGGTTTCTGATGGTTTCTATTCTAGTTATTTATTATCATAATCTTTATAATATTAGTGACTCTACGAAATTCAATGATGTCTCTGCCATCGATACTCTATAAGATATTTGAAGTGGGTGGATGTTTCAGGGATGGAGAGGGATGCGAGGATTGCGATGCAGTTTCCAAGGCTGAATCATCGAAAATCCATCCTCAATGAAGCTGCCACAGATGGGCTTGTAGTAGGGTTTGGGTTCACATTAAACATATTTACCGTTGTGTGAGAGAACACACCTCTATTGTTTACCCGTAAATTTCATCCAAAATCCACTCTAAAGAACTTTTTTTATCTTCCTTTGAAGGTCGGCCATATAATTTTTCTATGATCGATTCAAAAATTGTTTACATAGATTTTAAAATTTTTATTTCTTGTGTTTATGAAACTGTAATGCTTTACATCTATGTTATTTTCAAAATGTTCCTAGGACATTACAGTAACAACCCAATAGAACATCCCAATTGCTAGACAACGCCAAATCCAAGCTCATGTATGTATAATAATTGATGTTCTTGATATCATAAAACATATTCACAACCACATTGTGCATATCCCACCGTGGTTATTTAAGTCAAAAAGTTATTTATAGTTATTGGAAGATGTTCGTACTTATCTCACAATAGATATCACACCCCCAATATCAAGGCTCATATAAAAATTCATGCTAAAAGTATAGTCCCAAGGGTATGCCCATAGTTATTGGGGAATGTCGTTATATAGATGAGGGATCATGTGACATTGGTTATACCGATCTAATTAAAGGATTTCATATCTCCATCATGGGGGATTCACTACTAAAAATAGGGATTTTAAGAACGTTAGAAACCACATTTAACTGCGCTAGAAAAACACTGTTAATCATGGCAAAGATAGAGGGTATCCTTTAATAGTGCTAAAAAAAGCTGATAAAGGTCCCCCTTTATCAGCGATTTTTTAGCAAAGATAAAGGCCCCCCATTATCAGTGGTATTTAGAGCCCTGAAAAAGTCCCAATTTATCAGCACTTAATTAGCGATGATAATAGCCAAGTTTCATGAGCAAACCCAGCACCTACAAAACACCTGCACACCTGCACACAATCAACACCTACACACATAGCACACATTGCACACAACACATGAAAACATAGCACAAAACAACACCTTCCCACATAGCACAAAATAGAACACCTACACCAATACAAAGCATAGAAGAACAGAACAGTGCACACAAGAGTTTCACAAACAATGCTATATACATTTACATGAAATCATGAATTAAAAAAAACACTACTATATACATTTTATCCAATTTTTTATATGGTTACAAATACAATTATCCAATAAACAGTTAAAAAAATTAATGTTTCATCCTTTTTTGCATCTATGATCCCCTATCAAAAAATTTTATCCATGCTATTAGTTTCCAAAAAAAGAATTCGAACTGAAGAAAAAAATTAAACCTATATAAGAAAACAAATATTATGATAGAAATACAATAATGAATTAAATATAAAATTATTATGAAATAATACATTAATTAAATTTCAATTTTTAATAAAAAAAGACACATTTGGGTAGGTAGGGGGCCATAATACTAGATGATACTTGATACCTGACCATGATATGGGTAGGTAAACGACCTTGAGATAAGATGCTATGTGACATGGTGTGGTAAGGTAGTGTAAGGGTGGTAAGATGTGTTACTTGTTACAACCTTTTCTATTGGAAATATATGTATATATTTAATGATATGGATGTTTTATGATAATGAGATGTGTTACCTATTACAACCTTTACATGTCTATATTTCCTTGGATGGAATTAATATTTTAGAAGAGGCTCCACATGATTCATTGACTTCTAAATATTGTTTTTTTAAGATTACATGGATGAGAAAAGAAGAGAAATAATTTTCAACAACAACAAGGAATCCAAAACATTTCATTTATTGACAATAAAAAAGGGAGGAATCTCCACAGTCTAGAGTCTCTCCCATAACTCCCCAAATATGGGGGGTAGGATAATGTTAGAATACTAAAAATAGTATGCGATCAGAATACCCCCTCGAGCTCTGCTATCCAATGCTCTAGAGTAGCTATGGTTTAGCAGATATGATCAACTGATTTAGTTTCCACATATATAGCCTATTTTAGTTCCTCTTCCCTACTAGCAGCATAAAATCTAGACTTTTCTAGCACATTGATAAGATTATGTTGCTTTATCATTGTTATCTCCACAACATTGAGCATTTATTATAGGTGATAAAATTCATATTAGAGGATTTCAATCTCACACCCCCCATAAATGACTAAATTTTTATGAGCTTCTACTTCTATTGTACACATGGATGCTTCATTCAAGTCCTCATTGTGATGTTGAATGTCAGAATTTTATGCCTCTGCCATCGATACTCACATATCGATGAACCTCTTTTTCTCCCTCATGGTGACCACCTATTTCACTCTAACATATAGTTCTTGATAATATAACTCAATACAATTAGAGTAGAACCCCCACTGACTGGAACTTCTTTCTCAGGAACCCCATACATTATTACCGAATCCATTGGCACCCTCCTTGTTGACGGTGTTGGATCTAAGTGTCTCATTTTCTTCTAAGGCATCTAGAGAGTTGTGGGTCTTCTGGAAGTTTTTTTTGTCTGGAATCTAACTTTTTGATGATTCCATATCCCCTGTGTCATCTTCCTCATCCACTATTATAAGATCTATGTGCCTTATCACCAATGGAGCCAACTGACTATTCATGTATGACCATACCAACGTATCGACATAAACATTGGAGAGGATAAAATCCACACTATCCAGAGGGAAGGTAACCCGATCATATGTTTCCTATTAGGTGAACATTATCCACAATATGTGTGCCACCATGGGATGCATTTCTGAACAGATGTAGGGAGGAGTGGGGAATTTCATCTGAATGCACTCAACTATCTCCCAAAGTGGTATGATGCGTACTAATAATAGAATATCTTTTAGTTAATCCAAGTGGATAAAAATACTCACATATGGGTAAAATATAGGCTTAGGCTATAGGATCCCCCTTTACATTTTTGGTAATTTCACAGGTTGGTGCTCCGTATGGTATAAAATACTGTTCATATTGGTTCACTTTTCTATTAATCTCCTAAATATTTATTGTGATTTGATATACACAATTGATACTTTATAGAAATTTCCTAAAATGGTAACTTGGAATGTTGTGAGTATTATGTAACTCATATCCACCAATGTGGGCCCCCATCTAACCCCACTGCAGTTGGAAGGGGCTGAATATTCTGAATGGGGAATAACCCTATAAACATGGTGAAGTTGGTAGTATTACATAGACAACATGGGAAAAAACAAGATGATAATTATACCACCTTTAATCACGTCTACCATCCTTAAGGAGGATACCATAACTCAACATGTTTTCTACATTGTGAATAAGTACCAGCTTCGGCACATTGTTAAAGTGCTCACTAGATGAAGAAGGTGATGGTCCTAAGAGGTGACTGACCATCCCTAATCATTTAATTGACACTCTTAAACTATTTTAAAGTGATTAACCTCTTCCCCATAATATTATCATGATGGACAAGCCTTGGGATTATTATTCAGACACTCTTGATGAGTCTTCTTGATGAACAAGTTAGCCCACTTCTTGAAGGGGATGTCAACCCCTGGATATGGGTACTTTCCAAGGGATGTTCCGGACAGATTTATGATATCCATTATAATGGGATGATTCTATTCAATTTCATCATGAGTATATGGGGGATGAATTTACTCATTATACTTGTCTCCTTAAATCATTTCACCATAGATCATCTTAATGTCTCATATACTGATGTCGAACACACCGTACATAAAATGAAATGTGTTCAAGTATTGACTCTATAAACTGAACAAGTATAACATCATAATTTTGTTCCAATAAGTTATGGTTTTGTAATCCTAAATAGATTCATAAAATCCTATCTTTTTTTAGCTCAACCACAAACTCTATGGTAGTACACCGAACCAGGAAGGGACAACCCTGGTTTATCTCAAAGCATCCACCCGATCGAATAACCCAGCCAAATAACCACCCAAACATCTAATTTGATATAGAATTATACATTTCTGATATGTAAATATGGTTTTTAAGCTCAAAATCATCTTATAACCCTTTAAAACCAATCCACATCGGCTTCAAAATTAACTGGTAGAGATATCTTCTTTGGAGATGAAATTACCCACATTTGAGATGGTCTAGCTGAACATATTGTTATTCTTAAGGATGTAGGAGGGAGTCATGATCCCTTATTGATGTGGAGAGATCATAGTATCATTTCATATAACAAACCAATATAAGGTAAACTAATTAGAAAATTGAAAATCCAAGATATTGGTTCCCATCAATCTTTTAAGATGCTCATGAGTGGACTGAATGACTATGCACTGGTCGACTTCCACAATATCGACCATTGTAGTCCAATGAACTATATACTCATAAGCTTCAATTCTTTAATTCATTTGTATCACATGAAAGAAAAAACATAGCTTAATTATGAAAATGGAGTGTTTTGGGTTAAAAATGGACTTGAGTATGAAAGGGGCGCATGACTAATTAGAAATATCATATTAAGTGCATGACTCATTCAAAGTCATGTGATCACTTGACCATAATAGGATCACTTGATAAAATGAACCAGGAATATTTATACAATTACATGACCCTTGATGCTTTATGCGATCATGTAAATAAGAAAAGAATACATTAATTATGGTTCAAGTGAAATACATTAATTGATTATGTGATTTATTTATGTGATTTGATCATGTGATGACATCACATGACAGTTCACATGATGCATTCATACAAATGAGCTTATGTGACACAATCATTGGTGTGATGTAGGTTCTATATGAGGTGTGTATGATTTTGGGCATTGATGTGGTGTAGGTTCTATATGAGGTGCATATGCACCAAGATTTTGATGGGAATACATATGTATATATGATGTGGGTTTATTTGAGAAATTGTTGAGATGAAAGATCTATGTACAATGTTTTTACTGTGAAAACATCAAGATTACATCTATGATTGAGCAGACACAACATCTTTTCTCTTCCTACAAAGGCATGTCACATAGACAGAAATCTTTTAAAATAAACAAACCCTGCAAGGAATAATGAAAATAAAATCTGCATTTCATTATATAATTTTTCGTTAAAATAAACATATTATACCGTAACATTACCATTAAATATTTCCAAATGGTTTCTTTGGTCTAGATATAAACTAATAACAAATCTAATGATTCTTTGTGCACTTTACTACTATTGGTTAACTACCTCTTAACATAGCATCTGATCTGAACTTCAGATCCAACGTCCTCATTATGATCTCATCTGACACCATCTCTATGATATCATCATTCACCGTTAACTTTTCCTTCTCTTCATACACCCATTTACCTAGTAAATCAGTGCAACATGTGAATGAAAAGATAAATATGAATGATGATATCAAAGAGATGGTGTCGGATGAGAGCATCTATGGGATGCCGAATTTTAAGTTTAGATCAGTGGCTATGCTAAGAAGTAGTTAACCAATAGTAGTGAAGAATCCTTAGTTTTGTTATTAAATTTGTGAGTGTTGGACCACCAATATTTTTTCAAAACACTACATCAGTAAAAAAAACTTCATAAACGACCAAAATACATTATATAAATGATCCATGACATAATAGTTTCGGTCTAATGCATTTGGAAACAAGGAAACATAAATAACTAGTTCATAAGAGTCTCTCATTAAGTTATGCTTTACTAGAAAGACAAATCATTTCTAAAACTATTATTCATATCATAAGGATATAAAACATAATAAAGGGTGATCATATATGATCAATAAGTGTAAACAAGGGAGATATCAATGATCATACAAGGATTACATAAGTAGTAGAAATTAAGCTTCATCCTATTTGTGTATTGTCTTCCATCAGGTATTCTACCCATTCATTTCTAAACACATCTATATTATCTTGTAAATATGGGTTTTTGCGACAATCATGGTATTATTTAAAATAATATAAATACATAAAGTATTAATAAATATTTTAAACGAACTCGTAATTATTTTTGAAAATACTTCTTTTGGGATGCTAGTTTGTTATTGAAATATGATCTCTTTCATAAATTTACAAACATAATAACCACAGTCTTTACCATTTCTTTGTTTTGGACACTGAATAATCATCGATAAAAATAAGTAATTTATTTTGATATTTGTTTGTATAGTGAATTCTTAATATATATACTAGGATACTTGTCTAGCTGTACACCTTTTAGGCGTTCTTGTCCTTAGGCGCCAAATTCATCCCATGAAGTAGAAAATATTGATTCACCGCCCTATCGCAACATAATCCCCATTTAAAGATAATATATATTATATAACTATATGTTTTTTTCTAAAATGTTGGATCTAGTGTATTAAAAATTGAAAAATTCTATCATGCGTAGTTGGTTTGTTGCATATCCATGCATTGAATCCAAAAAATAAATATTTGGAGTATCCAAATTGAGTGAAATCAGCATCAAATGCTGCTTAAAAACACAAAAAGGAATAAGTAATGAAAAAATGAGTATATATTTGATATAATTAAATTTTATATGTTTCTCACGCTTTCGTCGGGGCGCACGCATCCGTCCATCCACGGAGGAGGACGCGCGGCGCTTGTTGCCCCGCATTCCCGCTTTCCAAAGGCGGGCAACATTCTCTCCTTATTCAGGGATGTCTTCTCCTTGATCGAAGCGGTATGATGGGATGTTGGTTCTTCCTTCTGTGGATTCCTCCTCAGAACTCATCACCTAGTCCGGGTCTCCCTCATAGATTTAATACGTAGTTCATGAAACTCTTCCCAGTGCCATGTTTCCATGGACGCCGGTTAATTACACTGCTTTTTTCGGGACATTCTAAAGGGTCCAATCAGGGCAGTAACCTTCAGTCGGGGGAGTAGTCACATTGAGGCATCAGTAGCGTGTCTGGATGCTGGGGAACCTGGCTTGTCTGTCTATTATCCCTGGTCATAGGGCTTCTCGAGGGCGTGGAAGCCCGAGGCATCCCACATCGAGTGCGGGGAATTATATGCCATAGACACATATCTGAGGTTTTCCTCAGCTTCTCGTGTTTAACACAGGGTGTGCCGCGAGTTTAACATCCATCAGAGACGGATCAACCCAACCAGATCATTAGATAGGATAGATCTGATTGAGGGGATTTCCCTTGAAGGGATGTCGATACCGGGGCCAGCCCATGGGCGGTTGTGAAGTGGAGCGTACCGACATGGTCTCATCGAGATATGACGGTCCGGGCGAGAATCGGGATGGGTTATAGGTGGATGAATGGAGTGTAGGGGGAGTGAAATGGGACCATCATAGGGGCGACGGTGAAGTTGGGCTTGAGCCTTGAAGAGGCTTCCTACGTATCCCCATGGCAGGGAATCAAAGTCCGCGTAGTTCGGGATGGAGCCAGTAAACCGACTTGAAGGTGGACCTTGGCCCGATTAATGTCGTCAGCGAACCAACGTGAAGCTGGACCTTGGTCCGATGGGCATCGTCAGCGTACCGACGTGAAGGTGGACCTTGGTCCGATGAGAGATGGGCTTGAACCTCAGGAATGCTTCCTACGTACCATGCCTTGACATGGATCAAAGACCTTGTAGTTCAAAGGGTTTCATCGGTGAACCGACGTTAAAGTAGACCCATGGGTCTACTAGTGGTGGGCTTGAACCATGGGAAGGTTTCCTACGTACCATTCCTTGACATGGATCAAAGTCCTCGTAGTTCAAAGAATTTATGGAATATAGTTTAACGTAATGCGGAACGATAGTGAACCCCGACGTGAATAAACGATGGGCAGTGGGTGTCGGCGAACCGACGTAAATGAGGGACCTCGGTCCGATGGAAGATGGGCTTGAACCTCTGGTAGGATTCTTATGTACCATGCCTTGACACAGATCGGAGTCCTCATAGTTCGGGTTATGGAATACAGTTTAACGTCATGCGGGACGGGGGTGAACCGATGTGAATGAGGTCAGAACGACTGGATGGTGGGTTTGAACCTCGTAGAGGCTTCCTACGTACCATGCCTTGACATGGATTAAAGACCTCGTAGTTCGGGTTAGTCACAACGGCTTGCCGTCATACTAGAATAAAGTTTAAAGTCATGTTGGATGAAGGTAGAACTCGACGTAAATGATGATGGGTGGGCTTGAACCTCAGGAAGGCTTCCTACATACCACACCTTGACATGGATCAAAGACCTCGTAGTTCAAATGGGTGTGCAGTTTAATGTCATACGGGATAAGGGGGGAATACATTTTAACGTCATGCTGGACGAGGGTGAAACTCAACGTGAATAAACGACCGAGCAATGTGGCTTGAACCTCTTGGAGGCTTCCTACATACCATGCCTTGACATGGATCAAAGTCCTCGTAGTTCTCTAAGGGTGGGGGTCAGGGTCGGTGCTCACTCTAAGCCCACGTGAGTCATGCTCGGTGTGAGAAATAAGAGGTTGCATGGACCTGACGATCACGTCGTGAAGGATGCGTCCGTGAGAAGCGAAGAGGGGCTTATACATTAGGCGGCTCGTGGTGCTGGGACTTACTCCAGGATGGAGGCCCAAGGTGAGGCAAAGCGCAGCTAAAGAGGGAATCGGGACCAATGATGGGAGGTGCCTCGTCCCTATCACGCCCTCCACTGACCTTGGTAGTGGGGAAGTACGGAGATGTAGAGGTGTAGTCATCCGTTGGGGAACTAGGGTCGCCTTTCTCCTGAGAACATACGCCACTCCAATAAGGAGGATATCACCCCTTGTGGATGGGTGATTCCACTCCTGTGGAGATGAGTGGCGTAAAAAATGTTCGAGTTGGGGGGACCCTTTGTGAGGGGCACGAGGTCGGGTCATAGTTTAACGTCATGTGTTGAGGACATGGTGCTTGGCAGTTTAACGTCCTGCAGCTCGGACGAGGTGGGTTCACTCCGCACCCCTAGGACTTACATAACTGGTACCCTCTGGTCCTTGGGGAAGGGAAGGTACCAATAAGGCCATGGTCAAGGAGGGTTGTGGAACGAACCATCAAGGGGTCCACGTTAGCGCGGCTATGTGAAGAAGCAGTAGCCATTAGCGTGCCTATGCGAAGAAGCATTAGGAGAACCAAAACTACGGGTGGTATTGTCGATGGGACTTTGAAATCACATCGTGCAAACCTGGAGTGTCGGACGAGACGATTAATTACTAAGCAAAGGAGTGTTCTTCTCGAAGTGGAGTGCCTTGGCCTTAGCATGGGGCATAGGTGTGAGTGGAAGGTGCTTCGCGAAGTGGAACAGTGTTTGTGGAGCACTGCCTCGTGAAGAAGAGGTGCCTCGCGAAGTAGGGTCTTGCGATGCAGTGTGCTTCGCGATGTGTAGTGATCTCGCCTTATCATAGAGATCACTAGTACAAGTTGGGTGTTTCGTGAAGCATAAATGTTCCGTGGCTGCTCGGGTTCCCTTGGGAATCCCCTTCCTTCGCGAATGCCCTTGAGCTTCGCAAAGGGAATCCCTCTCGGAAGAGGGGCTCAAAACAAGACAAAGCAAAGGCGTCTCGCGAAGTAGAAGTACCTCGCGGAGCTCATGATTCCCGGGGCAAAGAGTGCTTTGCAATTCAGGAGAGGAGAAGCCGAATGTTCGGATTGTCCGTCCCCGGGACTCAGGGGGAGTCCAGTATTTATAAGGAAGGGGCGCCGCGAAGCAGAACTCGCGCGCCACCTCAGGTGTTTCGTGGCGCGCTCACGAACGTCAACGTCGTCCGCAGAGGGTTACCGCCTCTAGAGCATCGCGGAGGGCTCGCGAACGTCAAATGCGTTCGCGGAGAGTTACCGCCTCTGGAGCTTCGCGGCGGGCTCGCGAATGTCAAATGTGTTCGCAGAGAGTTACTGCCTTTGGAGCTTCGTGAGGCCGTGATGATCGGGGCGCTTCGTGTCGGTGCTTCGCGACGTTGCTTCGTGGCGGTGCTTCCTGAGGCAGCGGGCCATCCTTCTTTTTCGTCCCTCCCTTTCATGCCATATTTTGGTGACAACAAATGCCCCCCCTTAGACTCGGATCCGCGGAGGGTGAATGGTCGAAGTCTGAGGGAAAATCACCAAAATTGTCGGTGGTTCGCGATGCGGCTACGCGAAGGGGGCCCACGGTGCTGATCGGGGCCACGGATCCGGACGCTCCGCGATGCTCTGCGCGGGTGAGGCGTGCCACGATGCTCTGGGGTCGCCGCCTATAAATAGGGGGGTCGACCTCTTTTGTCTTCACGTGACTTCCTTGTATTTTTGTGCTCTTGACTTTGCGAAGCTCCGCGTACTCCATGACATCCCTCCATGAATCTAGCTTCACGGCGAACCGCGGGTCTCTGACTCCGCATCCGCGCCAAGAGAACTTCTGCTTGTCGGCCTCGGCCAGACTTCGCGGCTTGGTCTCGCAACCGATCTTCGCGATCCGGCTTCGCGATTCAGCTTCACGGTCTAGCTTCGCGATCCAGCTGAAAAAAAAATCTTTTCTGAGGGCCGAAATCGAAATGGCCCATCAAGAGGCTGTATTGGGGGTGCTTGCAGATGCTGCCCATCGGGATGAGATGGCCAACCGTCCAGGCCTTGGGGAGACGGTCTGAAGCCATTCGGACCATGCTTCTTTGACAGATCTGCTATCGAAGGGTCATAAGAATTATCCGCAGTGTAAGAAACTTCCATTGTACGACTTCGAGTTGCGGGATGACGTCTTCATCCCTGAGGCGAGTAGGGACGAACTAGCTTGCTGGTTCCGGAGCCCACCATGCCCGCACCAATGGTTCAGGGTGGCCGATGGTCATGCACAGGAGAACTTCACACCTGTCACCGCTGACTTTCTCTACAACCATGTGAACGATATTGATGGGATGCCACTGCAATCGGAGACATCCCCTCCTCTCTACCGTACCATGTTGAAGGCGGCTTTACAAGATTCGAAGAAAGGATGGTCTGATGAGTGGGACCTGCGCCAGGGTGGCAACTTCACTGATGACTAGGCCTGGGCCTACTGGGTAGGCGCCACATGTGAGGAGTTTGGGGCCGAGCTGAGGAGAGTGGGGTTGTATGAGGCAGAATGGGCCTCCCAATTCCACATTTACCAACCAAAGCAACTGATGTCGGAATTGCTGAGCAGATGGTCGTCTAGGACCAATACCCTTCACCTGCATCATGGGGAGGTGGGAATCAGCCTGTGGGATGTCCACCAGATTTCTGGGGTTCCAATCTTGGGGGCCATGTATGATGAGTTCCTCCCCGTCATCAGCGCGTGGGAGGATACAGAGCAAATGCCGCGACTAGCGTCAGCGCTGATGGCACTCGTCCCTGGAGAGGAAAAGGAGGCAGTGAGGGATGTCCACTTTAGGAGATGGTTCAAATGCTTCCTGAATTTCCTAGAGAATCGAGAGTTCCCTCCGAGGCCTCAAACTTGTCCAAGGGCGGCCCAACGGGGTAAGGGGCACTCGTATTGGTGGGTCTTGGAGGACAGCCAATGGAAGACTTGGGGTTTCAGTGTCAGCACTGAACAACAACCGATAGTTAGGTTGGCGGCGTTCATCGCGGCTCTCATCTGCGGTTGGATCCTACTAGTGAGGGATACAAGCATGGGGGTGCGACCCAGCTCATTCATTATGGCTTCCATGTTGGCCATGGGGCAGCGGATCAATCTGGGGATTCCAATGCTCTCCAAACTATATAGAATGATGCGGCACATTAGCGAGGGCAAGAATCCACCAAGGATATGCGGCCCCTTCCACCTCTTGTATGGGTGGATCGCAGCGCACATCAGGGGGATTTACGAGTATCCAAACCCCATTTCGCCGCCGGGATCGAACTTCCGCCCCTCCATCCTGAACGCGGTCGTGATCTTCCCGTTCAAACTAGCCGTTCTGATTGTACTGAATCGGGTGTGGAGGGCGGATCAGTTTAATTTCCATCCCTTCCCATTGCCTACGGGGATACATACTGATGACTGGAGGGGAACTGACGAACATCGTGCTTACCTCCTGGCCTTTTGAGGTGGAGTTTTGGTGGCATAGATAGATCGTGAGCAACTCTGCGAACCGTACACCCCGCATCGGTTTGCGTGGCAGTTCTGGTGCCTCCAGCGGCTGACCCAACAGGTCTACTGGGTGGTGCGTCACAAGGAGCACCCGTGTTTGATGAGGAATTTGTGGCTCATGTTCACACTGGATGATGGGAAGATGCGGATTGCATTGCCTCTATTCACCACCACATTCGGATTGGTGAGGGAGTACGCCATTAGTTGGGAGGATGCTTACCCAGGGGAGATGCTGAACCAACCAACTATTTAGGTTGGTGACGGCGGGCCTCCTCTATCTCGAGGTCGGGGTCGGAGGGAAGCTAGGGCTGCTCGTGGTAGCGCGGCTGCCATGGCGGCGAGACCCGCACCGGCCGAGGGAACGGCAGCAGCGGTGGATCTGGTGATTCTGGAAGAGAAAGGCCATCCAGAGGGGTAGCCAATGAGGGGATTTCGTAGGATATCCACTCAGGCTCCGGGGAGTCGGCTGCGTCTTATCGACAAGGCAGAGGACGATGTCTTCCCGGAAGCCTGGGACATTTGGGATGTCAACCGGCAATTCCTCATCCAACCTGAGATATGGCCCCACTTGAATCTCCTAGGGATGGAATTACCGAGCATAGGCCCAGTTCGGGCTGGATTCATGGCGTCTCCGGTAGAGGCAGAACAATACCTGGACGAGCTGGAGGATTACGTCCACTCCAGTGGTGTCCCTCACCCAATGACAAACCGGGTGAGGGTAATGTTGAATCAGACGGTCCCCCCAAAGTTATAGGCTGCCGATCTGAGGGAGCGCTTCCCCCTGCTGGAAGAGTCAGAGGACTCCTCTAGGGAGGATGAGGCTAGAGGAGGGAGCCCGTTGGAGGAAGGCGAGGTCGGAGATCAAGGTCCAAATTCTGACGAATTCGCAGAGGCTCTCGAGGTAGCATTCCGAACTTCATTCCTTACGATCCTTCCTTGGGTCACTGTGAACTTCTCACCGATGTTTGATCCATGCAGGAGGAACTTGTTCAAAGGCCTCATTCTCGCCCCTCAGCGGGTGATGATGCGGGACCTTCAGAACATGCGCTTATGGATGCGTCCAATTCCATTTCTGGTGGGACCAAAGCACCCAAGGTGGCTCCTCCGGAATCTCCAGACCTTCCGATAGTATACGGAGGGCCTCTCCTCGGGGTCCCGTCAATACCGTCTCAAGAGAAGTGCCATAAGGTCGATCTACGTAAGTATCCTTTACCGGTTCCCCTGTCGTCATATGTAGACTATGCCCGCCAACTAACGTTTATGTCCCTCTCTGTCGTACAGTTCTCCGACTAGCGTGGGCTGCTGCGGCAAGACTGGTCGGGATGTCTAGTGGTGTCCCTCTTAGGGGCATACCGGTGATGGTGGAAATAGTCCCCCCATCTCCTCAAGCTGTGACGCACATCATCACTGGAGGGACCACCAGCAGGGCCGTACCCGAAGTCATTGAGGTGGACTCCGAGGAAGAGGATCAGTCGGTCGGTCCCAGTCCTGTCAGGCCTGCTTTGGTGCCCGGTGTCATACTGGATTCAACACCAGATGTAGATCCTTCCAAGGATTTATGGCGGGCGTATCCTACGTACGATCCTGCCAATGGTGCAGACTGGGACGAAACGGCCTCCGATGAGAAAGACAGCAGCATAGTCTGCCACCGGTCGTGGAAGTTGATCACGCGCTTCATCAAGGACACCCCCCAAGCGCAATGGATGGCCAAAACTGATAGACTCCGCACGCGGTTGTGTGAACTGTGCGCTGGGGGAGTGGATGCCCAATGTCCTCACGCACTCATCCGAGATCTTATGGCTGAGAAGATTTGGGAGCATGATCGTGGGCTCAGCGTGGGATGGCAGCGGAGGAAGGGGAACAACATCAAGAAACTCCAGGAGGCTGAAGGAGAGGTCCAACAGATGCAGACCCGGGCAGATGAGCTTTCAGCCTCTCTTAATGCACAACGTGAGCTAGTCTCACGGTTGAAGGCCCAGCTGGCAGAGGCGGAAGAGCATATGAGGAAAGCCTCTGGAAAGATGGCTGTCGTTCAAGCTGGCGTAGAGAAGGCCAAAGCCAAGGCTGAAGAACTGCGCCCCGCCACTGCTGAGGAGGAGCGGGAGCTAAGTCAGCGGCAGAAAGCCTTGGACGTCACAAGTCAATGGGTGGTGGAGCTGCAACACTCTTTTGACGGGGTCAACCCGTCCATGGGGGGAGTCGACTCCCGGGTATTGTAACAAACCAAAAACCTTTTATTGGTACTTTCGTGCTTCAATTTTCCTTTATTTGTTTTGAATGTCGTAGCGTACATGATTTCCTCTGTTTGAATCGCCTTGTTACATCCCTACAATGTTTGCGGAATGTTCGGCAACAATTCCCCAAGCCCACGTTGGTCGAGCCCGATGTTTGAAACAGGAGATTGTTGCCCTCTCATCCCACCTAACATAGGAGTGGGGATCATGCTCTGGGCATCCGGGATTCGGATTACCAGTCCGGATTTCTGAAAGACGGGAGAGGCTTGATCAGAGAAGGAACTTTCTGGATAACCGAATTACTGTTTCTTCAGCGTGATCTTATGCACAAACGGGGCAATGCCATGGGCGCTGAAATCGGTCCAAACAGATGAAAATGGGAAGTGTGAATCACGATACCCATGTTTCAGAACACTGTGGGGATGGCGTGACAATAAGGGACAACCGTTAACCTTGGAGGAGAAGCGGTATCCTTACTGCGTTAGCCTGTAATGGGTACAACAAATGAGGGTCGACCGTTGACCATGTTTGAAACATGGGACCATGTCACAAGTGTTGTCGATCAATCCTTCGGGACGTTGGCCTGGGACAGTTGGAAGACCATAGGTCAGACATCCATACTGTTAGGGGGTCCTTCCAGACATGACCCGTCTTCCGGAACGTTGTGCTAGGACGGTAGGTCAGCCTATGCGGCATGAGACCAGGCCGTTAAGGGGTCCCGTGAGACATTAAAGGGGATGAGGGTCCGAATAAGGGGCACGCAAAGCGTGGAATATGGAGTGATGGTTTTTCCGAACAGAATCCAACACTTAGGTAGTCACACCACCGTGGTGGGAGTACACCATATTGGCGCATTGGTTTGATCATGGATCATTCCTTCTTTCAGACAAGGCCTCTCTGGCGAGGGGATCTGTCACTTCCCAATGGGATCTTAGGGAATCCTGAACTTATTCAGGGTAGAACTGCAGTTTAGTGTCATGCGTTGAGGACACATGGACTCCTGCTGTTTAACGTCATATGATAGGACGTGGAATAAAAGGGAAGATCCCAGGGAGCATGTGCCGCGGTAGATATGAAACCGACGTGAATGAGGACTTGGAGTCCAAATCATACCACATACCCCCGGAGGAAACTCTTCAGGTCTAGGGACCAAGAGTGAGGATTGGGCTGGGCCTGAAGCAGAGTGGTTGGGAATTCCTACGTACCCCATGAGGATGGGAATCAAGCCATACGTAGTTATGGAAGCACAGTTTAACGTCATGCATGATGATGAGAAGCCTGGCCGTGTTGGTACACATCCTGCCAAAACTACTAAGCCCACGCGAGTCGTGCTCATTGTGGGAAACAAGTAGTAGTGGTGGGAATTTCCCGACACATAAAGGGGCAGGTTAGGGAAAAGGGACACTCGGTGAATACTGGACCAATGACACTAGCACGATCATTTAGTGCACCTAGATGCGCAAAGAGAAAGAGCCGAGTATGATGGAATTCCACTTGAACATGAGGAAGTGGAAATGTGTGAATCATGGAGCTCGAGATTCAGATCACGATGATGGCGGCATGACGATGGAGGATAACTGCTGACCGTGTTCACAACACAGCATCCGGTCGCGTCAGCCTTGAATGGGGACAGACAAATGAGGGTTGACCGTTGACCATGTTTGAAACACGGAACCATGTCAGAAATGTTGTCAAATATCCGTAGGCACATTGGCCCGAAACGATTGGAGGGCCCTAATGTCCAGCATTCATGGAGAGCCCTTAAGCCTGGTATCCATGTTGTCCGAGGGTCCTTTTGGATGTGGAAGAGGATGAGGATCCAAAATAGCGAGCTCACGAAGCTTGGTCGTGGGACGAAGGGAATGTCCGTATGAAAGTCCCACACTTCGGGCTCTTTGTCGAAACACATCTGAATATGACAATGAGACGTATTAGAGGGAGGGAGCAAATTCCTTTCCCATATGGAGATTTATTTTAGGTTTGTAGAATTCGGACCATGGATGGGAGGAGACATAAGAGGCACATGGTGGAGTAACTCAAACACCTGGCGTGAATGGGAATAGGGGGTGTGTACGGTGCGATGAACAACCTAACGTGAATGAGGACGTAATCCCATATCACACCACCTGACCCCCTTAGGAGAGTTTTTTGGTCAAGGGACCAAAAGCGAAAGTGAGGCCGAGCCCGGGGGAAGTGTTCGGGAACTCCTACGTATATTATAAGGATGAGAATCAAGCCTCATGTAGTTCTTGATGGACCTTATACCATAAATGGGTAAAAGAAGAAGGGTACGCATGGCATCAAGACCCGACGTGAAGGAGGAGCTAAGCCCTACTTACCAAGCATTCTCTGAGGTAATGCTCGAGTCGAGGGACCGAACACAAAGGTTAGGTTGGGCCCGCGGGGAAGTTTCTGGGCTCTCCTACGTATCTCATAAGAATGAAAATCAAGCCATACGTAGTTCTGGAAGGTGACATGGTAAGATACCAGTGCTGGGGGAAAAGGGGAGTGCGGGCATGGCCCTTGCACTAAAAGAAGCGGAATTTGATTAATCATGTTTGTTCTTTAAGGTGAATGGTTTTTTGTGTGAAGCGACATGCCTAGAATAGTAGGCCGTGATGTCGCCACAAGGATCAGACCGTGATGGGCGTTGACAAATGGCATGGCACATGACCAATACCCAATGTGATGTCCTCTACAACGAGGTCACCACATTGCAGTGCCGTTTTTCATCGTGCGGCCAGGACGATAATGTCAGAGTTTAGGGTCGTATGATAGGACCAAGCATGCATTTTATCGTCATGCAATGCAGACGTAGCAGAGAAGATGCTAGGCGGGAAGTGTGCACATTGTTATAAAACACAATTGGCGGAGACATGATCCCACATCAAATTGTATGCTAATCGGAGAGGGAGACCTTAGAAAAAGGGGCCTATATAGAGGTAAGAGGTGAAACAGGGGGAGAGACTGGTTCCCTAAATGGGATGTACCCGAAGACAGGGCGTCCGGGCGGTTCTACGTATCCCATGAGGATGGGAATCAAGCCACACGTAGTTCTTAAGGGTGCCTTTTAATGTCATGATGGACAAAGAATGGGAGGGCTAACTCTCAGAACGGGGGTGTGCGTGGTGTAGCTATTTCAGACCCGACGTGAATGAGGACATAATCCTGCACTACGCCACACGGTCCCGTAGTCGGGGTCCTGAAGGCAGGACCAGAGAGAAGGATTTTCTGAACTCAAGGTAGTCCCAAAGACAAGGGTTCTGGGCATTCCTACGTATCCCATTTAGATGGGAATCCAGATGAACGTAGTTCCAGATGAGAATCTTAGTTTAAGGTCTTAGAGCTTGGACCGCGGATGGTGACAACTTCCCGAGTAAGCACAGATGTAAACCCGATCCCTAATCCCACGTGAGTTAAACTCGGTGTGGGAAACAAGGGGGGTATCCTCATCACAATACTTGGGGCGAGTCAAATGGGAGTTGGTAGAGCCCCAGAGGAGACCTTTGACATGAGTTGTTCCCCCAAGGAGCGGACGTGCATGGAGGAAAAGTACCAAAAGTTCCGAGACTCCACTTAGACACGGTGAAGTGATGATGGGTGTGAATTGTGCACCAGACATTTTGGGCCTAATGGGCTGGCATGGCGATAGAGGAAAACTGTTAACGATGGTGGAGACGCAGCGTCCAAATCGTGTTAGCCTGAGCTGGGAACAACAAATGAGCATCGACCGCTGATTATATTCGCAACGCGGGATTTTATCGATTTGTTGTCCAAAACCCTCGGGGGCGTTGGCCCGTAACGGTAGGAGAGCCCTTGGGCATACTATCCAGGCCGTTCTTGGGGGTCCCTTAGGGTGTGAAAGATGATGAAAGCCCTGATGCAGGGATACACAAAGCCTGGAAAGCGGGTGTGGACTTGTCCGAGTAAAGCTTGGCATTCCAGGTAATAAACCAGAGTACTCTTAGGCACATCAGTGAACTGCCGAAAAGGGATCGACGAAATAGCTCAGGGGGGAGAGGTACATGGCGTGATCTTTACGAGATTGATGTGAATGAGAAAATAACCTCACGCCACACTGTACACTCCTATAAGGGAGGACCTCGGCTGTGGCCCGGAAAGTCCAAGGGGCCTGATGGATAGGAATTGGTTAGGAAGGCCTGACCTACTTGCAGTTTAACATCTTGCAATGAGTACGAGGGTCGAGGACCCGAGAAGGCCAAGGGGCCTGAGGCTGGGCCTCGTAAGAGGAGGCGTACTACATGGTACATGATCTCGACGTGAATGAGGATGTAGTCCCGCACCACACCGTACACCCTGGGTAAGAGGGGACCTGGGCCGGGGGGCCCGAGAAGGATAAGGGGCCTAAGGTCAGGAATCAGTCAGGAAGGCCTGACAGGCCTGCAGTTTAACGTCTTAGATGAGGATGGGGGTTGGGGACCCGAGAAGGACAAGGGGCCAGAGGCTGGGCCTCTTAAGAGGAGGAGTACGACAGGGTACATGATCCCGACGTGAATGAGGACGTAGTCCCACACCACACCGTACACCCCTATGGGGAATCGGGGTCGTGGACCCGATTGCTAGCACCACCCAGGGGAAGTTTGTCACTTCGGGATGGGGCAGAACGAATCATTGCACTTGATGTTTGGGACATCTCAGGGTGGACCCGAAGATCCAGGACACTGTTGACCATGTTCGAAATACATCGTTCCTATGGTGACCCGATACGGGAGCAACAAATGAGCGTCGACCGCTGACCAAATTCGCCACGCGGGACTTGTATCGGCTTTTTTTCTTGAAAACCCTCGGGGGCGTCGGCCCGTATCGGTAGGAGAGCCCTTGGGCGTAGTATCCAGGCTGTTCTTGGGGGTCCCTCTGGGTGTGCAAAAATGATGGAATCCCAGTCAAGGAGTTGGTGAAGCATAGCTGTATCCGTCCACGAAAGAGGAAAACATCTCCCGGGGGGATGTGCAGCCGGGTCGAGACTTGATCGATGTGAGTTGGGGCAAAAGTGTGAACCCTGCCATATCTTGACCCGAGGGGAAGATTTTGGATTTTGGGCTGGGCCAATGGAAGAAATGCTCGGGCGTTCCTACGTATCCCATTAGGATGGGAATCAAGCCATACGTAGTTCTTGAAGGCCATGCAGTTTAGCGTCATGTGTTGAGGACTAGGGGGGATAGAAGAACGGCAGTGGGCACATGGTGCGACCCTTACAATCCTTGTGCGAGCGGGGTTGTATGAGCGGGGCTATGAAAGCCTTCCCCTCGCTACACAAGGAGCCTCCGAGGAAACTTTTCCCAGGGGGAATAGTGGAAGAGAAAAGCTTGGGGCTGGGCTCAAGACGAGGTGTTCGAGTGTTCCTACGTATCCCATGAAGATGGGAATCAAGCCACACGTAGTTCTTGAAATGCAGTTTAACGTCATGCGGGACGAGGAGCATCTCATTTGGGGATATGTAAGGTACGACAAGTAATATGACGTGAATGAGGATGTAATTCCACACTATACCATACAATCCCAGAAGAGGGTAAGTTAGGGAAAAACCAAGGGGCCTGGGGCCGGACCGTGGTCAGGGAGACCTGACCAGCTTGCGGTTTAACGTCTCACGGTGAAGACGGGGTCGTGAGCCCGAGGAGGCCAAGGGGCCTGAGGCTGAGCCTCGGTCAAGAAGGCCTGACTGGCATGCAGTTTAACGTCTTGCAGTAAGGACAGGGACCTTGGGGCCCGAGGAGGCCAAGGGGCCTAAGGATGGCCCTTGGTCAGGAAGGCCTGACTGGCTTTCATTTTAACATCTTGCAGTAAGGATGGGGGGAGATCTTAGTTTAAAGTCATAGAGCTCGGACTATTTTGTAGTTTATTGTCTTTCAGGACGAAGATGCAGTTTAAGGTCGTGCAGGACTTTACATTTTAGGGTCGTGTTGGACCATAATGTGCAGTTTAAGGTCATGCGGGATCGTTTCACAGTTTATCGTCTTGCAGGACGAAGATGCAGTTTAAGGTCATGCAGGACCAACTTGCAGTTTATGGTCGTGCATGACCCTTTTTCCCTAGGCAAAGTATCGCTTAAGGAACTTGGCATTGGTGGGAGGGGTTATACTCTCTCCATCCGTGGTCACCAAGGAGTATGCTCCATTGGGGTAAACCTTATGGATGATATAAGGCCCTTCCCATTTGGGTTCTAATTTGGGAGGTTTCCTACCGGGAATCATTGGCGCTCGAAGGGCTAGTACCAGGTCGCCCTGTAGAAAAGAGCGGAGATGAACCTTCTTATTGATGGCCCCCGCTATCTTATCCTGATGCCTTTCCAGATTGTGCAGGGCACGAAGCCGGTTCTCGTCCAGTGCTTCTAATCCAGCTGGACGGATCTCAGACACCTCATCTGATGTCTGGTGATCATAAACTGTAGTGTGTAACGATGGCATCTGGATCTCAATGGGTAGGACGGCCTCAGATCCATACACCAGGGAATATGGGGTCACCTGGGTAGAGTTGCGACTCATTGTCCGGTAAGCCCAGAGGGCGTTGGGGAGCTTGTCCGTCCACCTTTTCATGTTCTGACCAACCATCTTCTGCAGAATGTTATAGAGGGTTTTTTTGAACGCCTCGATCTGTCAATTTGCCTGCGCGTAGTAGCGGGAGGTATTGTTCAACCGGATATTGTACTTAGCGTACAATTTTTTTTAATTCAGCTGCTCGGAAGTTGGTGCCGTTATCGGTGAGGACAGCGTGAGGGACCCCAAACCGGTGGATAATATTGGAGCTCACAAAGTCAACGATGGAATGGGCCTTGACCTCTTTGAGTGGAACTGCCTCTGCCCACTTGGAGAATAAATATGTAGCAGTCAGGATGAACCTACATTGGCGGGCTGTTGCCGGTGGATACTGTCCCACTACATCAAGTCCCCATACCGCAAATGGCCAAGAGTACTTAGTGGGGTGGAGAGGCTCCGGCGGCCGATGCAGGAAGTTGGCGTGAACTTGGAATGCGTGGCATCTCTTGAAATATCCAATACAATCGTGGATCATAGAAGGCCAAAAAGTATCCCAACCTCCGGATTTGATGGGACAGCTTCGGCCCAGCTTGATGGGTGCCACAGGAATCAGCATGAACCTCTTGCATAACTTGAGGTATCTCTACTCCTTAGATGCAACGGAGGAGGACACCATCGAAACTCCGCTTATAAAGGATCTGTTCAAGACTGGGGCCGCTCTGGAGGGTAAATTGCAGCGCGCGGCGTCGGATTCGCTCGCGCTCGGCCCGGTCTTCCGGGAGGCAACCATTTTGGAGGTACTCGACAAAAGGTGCCCTCGAGTCGGGAGTGGCTTCAACCACTATGCCTGACGAACCCGGGACCCTTGTCGTGGAGGGTCCGGCGGTGAGATGACCTACCCGCAGGTCATCATTGTCCTCTTGGGTGACGGGGGCAATGACTCTCTAGTGTGCCACATGTATGATTAAATCATCTTGCTCGGGTTCTGCGAGCGATGCGGCCAAGCCAGCCAAGGCGTCTGCATGACCGTTCTGCGACCGTGAGACATGGGTAACCTCTGGCCGAGAAGAGAACAGGGCCATTAGGCGGAGGGTGTACTCCAGCAACGGTACAAGCTCTAGTTTCCTGATGATGTAGTCACCATTAACCTATTTGATTACCAGCTCAGAATCTCCCTTCACATGTAGATGGGGCACATGGATCTCAAGGGCCAAATCGAGGCCGGTTATGAGAGCCTGGTACTCTGCCTCGTTGTTCTTACAGCCTTCTGACAATAGGAATGAGTATGGAAGGACGGCCTGTGCCGGGGTAATGAAGACAATACCCAAGCCCACTCTGTTGAGCTTGGGATCGTTGAGCCTTCTACCGGTGGGGCTCCGGGAGGCACTGTCGAAATGCATTTTCCAACACGGGACAACATGATCGACTGAGAGGATCATCTCATCAGGGAAATCCATGTCCAGGGATTGATCCTCGGAGGGTGGATGGGCAGCCTAAAAGTCTGCCAACGCCTATCCCTTAATGGCCTTATGAGGTACGAACCTGGTATCAAACTGCTGGAGAATCACTCCCCACCATGCTAGTTGGCCAGTCAGCATGGGGCGGTTCAGGATGTACTTCAGTGGGTCTACCCGGGAGACCAATTGCACCTCATGGTGCTGCAGGTAATGTCACACATTCTGCATGGCAAAGACGAGCGCAAGGCAACTCTTTTCGATAGGGGAGTATCTGACCTCTATATCGAGAAGAATGCGGTTGAGATAGTAGAGACTGTTCTCAGTACCCTCGTTATTCTTCTGGGAGAGCAGCGCACCGAGGGATCTTTCCAGGGTGGTCATGTAAAGGACCAACGACTTTCCAAAGACGGGTGGCATCAAGACCGGAGGTTGGAGCAGATACTACTTGATTTCCTCGAAGGATGTCCGACACTCCTCATCCCATTCGTAGGCAGATCCCTTCTTCATGAGCTGGGAAAAGGGCTTACACTTTTCGGCCAGATTCGCGATGAATCAACATATATAGGCCAAGTGGCCTTGAAGTCCTCGAAGCTCCCGAATGTTGCTCAGGGGAGGCATTTGGCAGATGGCCTTGATCTTCTCCGGGTCGATCTCGATACCTCGGTATCTGACAACAAAGCCCAGAAACTTCCCATAGGTGACCCTGAAGGCACACTTCAATGGGTTCATCTTTAGGTGACGGGAACGGAGGAAACCGAACACTTTCCCAAGGTCTTTGAGATGGTACTGGCCCTAACATTATTTGACTACGAGGTCATCCACGAAGCATTCCACCAATGTCCCAAGGATCGGTTTGAATATGCGATTCATGGCCCTCTGATAAGTGGCACCTTCATTCTTCAAAACGAATGGCATAACCTAGTAGCAAAAGGTACCTTGGGGAGCTCTGAAGTCAGTGGACTCCTCATCTTCGGGGGCCATCTAGATCTGGTTGTACCTGGAATATCCATCCATGAAAGAGAGGGCTTGGAACCCGGTCGTGGCGTCAATCAATAACTCCGTCACCGGGAGTGGGAAGTCATCCTTTGGGCAGTGGCGATTAAGATCGCGGAAGTCGATGTAGACTCTGATGTGCTCATTCTTCTTCCTGACTGGAACAATGTTGGAAGGCCACTTAGGGTACTGGACCTCTATAACAAAGTTTTCTTTCATAAGCTTGTCAACTTCGGCCTCAACCATAGCACCATGAGAAGGGTGCATCTTCCTGGGAGGCTACTTAAACCCATGATGTTTTGTCGGGAGGCCCAGACGGTGAACGGATACCTGGGGATCTAGTCCTGGCATCTCGGTGTAACTCCAAGAAAACACATCACGGTGCTGTTTGAGGAAGTCTACGTACTGTTGCCGCTCCTCGGGGAACATGGCTGCACTGATCAATGTGGGTTTTGGATCTGCCTCACTACCAAGGTTCACCTGTACCAGTTCATCAACCGTGGTAGAGACACCTTCTTCAAAGGTGGGGGGAGCATCCTCCAGGTCTTCCTCTCCACCCGTGGGGGGATTTCCCGCAACGGGAGGTACTTCTGGGCTATCAAAGCCTGAGGGGCAGCTGGTGTCAGCTCGGGCAGCAGTGGTCATCATATCAGGAGAATCACTTTCCATTAAGAACATTGAAATGAAGGCAGTTGACCCTATCCCATCTGGCCTTCAGCCTAAGGGGCCACGTTTGATGATATCAAAGCAGTGGTGACGTGTCGGCCTGATTCGGTTAATTCTAGCCTGACGGAAGAGACACGTATGGCGCACCGCCGTTGTCATAAGCTTGACATTCCGGTACCGAACAGGGGTAGGAGGTTTCAGGATCACCTGAGCCTGCTTGATGTAGGAGTACGAGGTGATTTTCCGCTGTCTCTTGGACACGGGAACATGCCTTCCTTGTGTGCCTGAAACAACAAAACATTGCCCCATGTCGGGGGTCGTGGCCTCCAATCGGTGGATCGGGAGGACGTAGGTGTCATCCATGCTTGCCCAGGGATCACTTGTGACCGGGGCGGGTTCATCCTCACTTACTAGGATTTGATTATCCTTACTTTTGTAATAACCCGCATCCAAATAGCGGGCCTCACAAGAATCGAAAGGGGACACGTCTCCTTGGAGCATTCCTAATCGACCGTTGAGCGAGTACTTGAGGCACGGGTAATACGACGAAGGGACCGCTGCATGCAGATGGAGCCATGGCCTAACCATCAACGCGTTGTAGGCAGTGTCCTGAGAGACAACCATGAACTCGGTGCTGGTAATTAAGCCACCGAATTTAGTCTTCAGGCAGATCTTGCCGACTGGGGTTTGCTCGGTCCTGTCGTACCCCTAGATTCTGAGGTTAGAGGGAGTTAAATCACCTTCAGACAGACCCAGATTTCACAACATCCGGGTCGGAATTAGATTGATTCTGGAACCCATGTCAATGAGGTAGCGGCGAACTTCCACGCCATTGAAGTGGCCAGTGATGTACAACGGGCGAATGTGCCCCTATAGAGGAGGGTCGTCATCTTCAACAGAGAACAAGATAACCACTTGACATTCGGCATTTTCACTCGTCTCGGTATGGAAGGCTTCTGCAGTAGCTACCTCCGTCTCAAACTGGAGGGGGCTCTTTAGGGCCTCGGAAAGTGCCTCGCGCATTTAGGATGACAGGCGAAGGGCCTCAAGGATATAAAGCCTTTCCAGAATTCCTAACAGGTGCTTCAGGACATCATACTTTCGTGCCAAGTGCGAACCTCTGCATACAGGAGGTCGTTCGGCATTTGGAGGCATAGAGGGTCCTTCTTGTTGAACCGATGATCGACTAGTACTGGGTACATCTTGCTGACTACTAGTAGAAGCCTGGGGGGTAGTCGCCAGACTAAGATCGGACAACATAGGTTGTCCTGTAGCCGGTCAAGACTGACTGTGATACGAACGGGGTAGCTCCCCCAGATCTAATAGCACAAACGGCGGTGGTGGTAGAGATGAGGGCGTTAGACGGGGTTGCGCATGCTGAGATCTGCGCTGAGTCTGCTGTCTGGTCTCAGTAGCATGCACGGCTTGATTGGAAGTTCCTACTGACGTACCTCGATGAGTGGCACGGTTGCGATTCCGCTGACGTTGACGTCGGCTAGAAACGTTGGGGAGGTTCTCCTGGCGCTCCCCCTCATCGGGAGTCATATTGGGCTTTACCAACTCCACGGTATTAACCGAAGCATACCCATGGCTGTCGCTCGAGTAGTCATCCAGTATAGGGCGGATTCTGGGAGTAATCCCTATTCCATGGGGCATAATGTCACCGAGAATGCGGGATGATGGCGGCAACGGCGGTGCACGTTGCTTCTTCTTGCATCGCCACTGCTTGCCCTTTTGGGAAGAGGTCGACTGTGAAGACGATGCGGGGGTACCAACTACTTATTCTGAAGGTTCTGGCTGCTTCAAGCGCACCCGGATGATACCATGGGCACGTAAGACGGTTTTTCGAGCCATCAAGTCGTCATATTTCTGGGACCCGCGGTCAGGAACCTGCTGCCACTCGCCTTCGTTGTCGCCACCGATCTCTGACCCTGCAAAGACTCCCGCCACATGTGCTGGTGTCGGGCCCAACCTGAATATGTTGTTGTTGACCTAGTCTTGAAGCCAGTATTTAAACACATAGAATTTCTTGAGGGTATTCCCCAAAATCTGATGATAAGGGTAGTAGTTGGGGTGATCGGTGAGATTCGCCTCTGTCGGCCTTCTACACTCGGGCAGACGCACAATCCCTTGCTCTAGAGCGCTTCGGAAGTATCCAGAGACCTGATTTTCGTTGAACAAAAAAGTCTGGTGCCTTCTTCTTGAATAGGGGGCTCTGGGGGCCTGGCCCTTGAAAGGGGCCGGAGGGGCCTTCTGAGGAGGCAGTGCCTGATTGTCTCGCCTAGGTGGCGGTGGTGCAATGCGAGGGGGAACCTATCGGTTTTGAGGCGGTCGCTACTGGGAAGGAGCCTGTGCTTGAGGTAGAGGACCTCTGCGGGGTTGCGGGGATGGTGCCACCGACATTAACTCCAGCTGCCTCGGGGCTTCTATTTGGGCTAACGCGGCGGGTTCAGCCCTAGCGGTCCTCCTGTCTGGGATCATAGGGGGCAACAAACGTGCCTGACTAGCCTGTAGCAGGGCTTCCTCAAGACGCTGAGCCTTATCTAAGAAATATCTGAACCCTCCAGGGTAGTTTTGGGTAATCAGGGAGGGTACCAGCTCCGTTTTGACGTTCCCCACATACATCGTCAATAATTTCTCCTGAGTCAGTGGCATATTGAGGGAATACGTATGTCCCTTCCACCGGGCAATGAAATCTGCAACCCGCTCATCAGGACTTTTCTTGCACTTGAAGAGGTCCACAATTCTGGTCTTCCACGTGGTGGAGGTGGACTGGTATAGGAACTGCCAGCGGAGATCCTCCCAACTGGTCACCGATCCGATAGGGAGCTGGCGGTACCAGACGAATGCTGGACCTTCCAATGTCTGTACGAAACACCGGAGTTTGGCGGCTTCTTGGTGAGCCGGGGTCCCCAGCATGGGGCCACAGCTGGAAAAAAAATTATCCAAGTGCTGTGGAGGGTCCCATGTCTTGTTTAAATGCGAGAATGTGGGGTTCCCAAAACCCGGGGGTGCGGGAATATCATCCACCCATGAGGGATATGGCTTTCAATACGGTGGGACCTCTACCTGCCGCGTTTCCAACGCTTCAAGGTGGGCTCTGAGCGCCGCTATAAGATCATCCAGGTGGGGGTCCCTATCTTGACGGGGATCCCTAACCACAAGTGCATTTCCATGTTCCTCAACACGGTAGATGGCTTCGGCAGCTCGTTTATCAACTGGCGGAACAACCTGCGGGGCGACTGGGGGAACCCGGACTGGATTCTTCAGATTGCCCCGTCGCTCGGGAGGGTTTGGCGAGACGTATCGAGCCCTCTTGCCATAAGCTCCGGCTTCTACCCTGTCTGCGGAAATAGCATGATCAGGGTTGCCCGGAGGCATCTCACCGGGGGGAAATTGTTCTTGCCCCTGCTGCCCTGGCCTGGGATTACCATAGTCGGGTCGCCGCTCTGCAGTGCGCTCAGCCAAGAGTTCGTCGACCAACCTCTTCTGCTCAGCAAGCTGCTGGCGTAACGTGGCCTTCTCAGGATCTTCGTCCGATTTCTGCACAGTGGCGGATGGGTCGGAGTGCTTGACAGTTCCAATGTGATCTTTACCCTTTCCAGTATTTCGACGGAGTACCAACGACTCGGTGGGTACGGGGAGGCCAAGAAAGTTCCTCTGCTGACGGGTAACCCTCCCTGATGGGTCCAACAGTGGTTGTACGCCCTCGGGGGGTAAGTCTCCATCAAGGAATTCAAGCTCGTCTTCCTTTTCCACGAAATCAGCCATGTGGACTGCGACCCCTCTCGAGGGCATGTCCTCGATGTCACATATTGAATCGGGATGCCGTCGGATAGGGTCGAAGAGGAGAGCGGAATAGTGTCCCCAACCACGGACTTGCACATGGGGGGTAGCTTCCCTGACGATTCTGCAGAGTACTTTGAAACTCGGAATGCATTTCCATTGAAGGGTGCTCTGGCGGCCTGGCAACTTAGGGTTCTGGGCCACAAGGAGTGCGGTCGAATCGATCAGGCGACATTGCTCTCCGATTTCTTCGAAGTGCTCTCGACTTCTGGGGTACACCACCCGTTCGTAACGAAGGCGGAAGTGTGTCGCCCATAGGGTTTGACAAAATCACCCCAGTTCTTCAGGGGTAAGAGACTCTGGTATGTGAAAATTCAGCACCGCCGTCGGCCAGAACATCTCCGGGAAGTAATCCGCTGCAAGAATACTTCAGAAGCTCCTGGGTTGAGACTCAGGGTCTGGCCCTGTGATGCCCCACTCATCAACCGAGGGCGGCTGAGGGACCGGTAGCGGTACCAAGGCGGACCTCTGGGATAGTAAACTCGGCGGCGGAGAATACGGAGAATGAGCTGACTGGCCGCCGAATTCTGGGTCATCATCTGAAGAGTGAGGTGACCTGGCCATGATTTCACGATACGACGGGCTGATAGCAACAGCTTCCGGCACAGGAGTCGCGACTACCGGTGATAGGTCGTGTCGTCGCTCTACCACCGTTGGCCCCCAAAATAACTCTCTGTGATCTCTGGTAGAGGTAAAGGGCACTTCTGGTGATAATAGAGTTGATTGCACGGTCGAGACCTGTGGAATTCCCAAGATTTCTTCCTCCTGGATGTACCTGCGGAGAGAGATGGGAATCTGGTGGACCTCATATTCTGGGAGAATGAGGCTAACACATCTGGTTCCTGCCCCAGTCCTTGATACGGAGGAGCGGGGAGAAGGTTCCATCGCTGAGTCGCATTCCGCTTCAGAGTCAGAGAAGAGGGCATGTTTGATCTCCACCCGGGCCTTCCCAGGATTCTTCTTGTGGTGGCGACGACCTGCTCTCCTGCACCGGGGTGGCTCTTCGGGACAGGGCTGATCCCTATTATGGAGTCTCGGGGAGGCGGTGGCGCCGTGGAAGAGAGGGTCCCCACTCGAGATAGCCGAGGTGCGAGGGGCACCAGGGAAAATGTCAATGGTACATGGGGAGGACCTCCATGGACAGCACCCATGTAGGCAGAGCCTCTGTCGGAATCGGCAGGAGCATGGGGAGGACCTCCATGGTCGATGCGGGTGAAGCGAGGCTGACCTTCACTCCTCGAGTTGCTGGGGCGAGGAGGACCTTCGCCGGTTGCAGAGAGGACGTAGGGAGGGCCCCCACGTTGGAGAAGGACCGGATGGATGGTGCCTTTAGATCGGTGGTCAGGGGCAGGAGGATGGACTCCATACCCTGTATAGTGGGCGTGGGAAAGGTTTCTGCACTGAGCATCACTGCCGCGGGAAAGGTCTTCCTTCGAGATGGGGGTAGCATGAGGCGTACCTCCATGATGAGCTTCAGATCGGGGAAGGCCCACGCTCTATGGAGTAGTGGTACGGGGAGGGCCTCCGTACGGGGTGACATCACCGTGGGTTAGTTCGCGGCGATCACCACTCATGCCTGCCACCCGGAGAGTCAACCCAGCCTACCCGTGGGGCGGTTGGGGTCTTGATCCTGGTCGGTCGAAGGAGAACCCCTGCTCAGCGTATGCAGGGGCCCCATGATGCACGTCGGCGGTGGCTCGGGCCATTGTAGCTGTTGACGTTGACGCACCTGGGCGGGCGTCCTCAGTCCGGGCCCAGCGCTGACGTCGGGTCAGACGAGCTGGTGCAGGTGGTGCAGGGGAATAGCCTGCCTACTATTCCTGTGGAGCCGGACGGCGGCGCTGACGCGGCCGGGCGGGAGCTCTTTCCTGGAGCCCTTGGGTCGGGACCCTGAGCGGACTGAGCCGGACGACGCCTGCCTCATCAGCGTAAGGCGAGGAGTCGTCAAGGCATTCCAGTGATAGGCTCCCGAAACGGTTGAACATTGGGGTGGGGAGCAGGGGCTCCCTGCGCGGCCTGTTAGGGTGGCGTTGACGGCGGGGCCTAGAGGCCTCCATGTCAAAGAGGTCCATATCCCTATTTGGGATGACCTCTTCCTCCTCGTACCTGCGCACGAGTTTGTTGATCACCCTTCGCTGGATGACCTCTGATGGGGAAAGGGGACATGGGCGCCCCATATTCTGTGATGTGGTGGCCATCGTGGCGGTAGCGGCACCATGCGGGGTGGCTGTGGCGGAGTTTCCCCTACCCCTGCGTAGGTGGTCGGGCAGTGATTGTGTCTCTGTAACAGCAACCAGGTTCCTGAGAAACGAAGGGATCAACTCATCAGCACTGAGAGGAAATGAATCGACAACCAGTGCCCCAACGCCCTTCCATTCTCCACATCTGTAAGAAGGATCCATGACAACACGCTGCAGAACGGAATGCCCTACGTTCTACTACCCCAACTTCCAGTGAGTTTCACGACAGGCCCTCCATTTGCTCGGTGGGACCAGGCACCGGATATCTGGATCCGGTGACATGTCAATCTACTGGTGTCTCGAATGCTACTAATCTCCACATTGAGGAGAAGAATTTCACGTCGTGTTCACCATTTCTGTTTCTGATGCTTTCACTGGGGCGCGCGCATCTGTCCGTCCGCGGAGGAGGATGCGCGGTGCTTGTTTCCCCGCATTCCCGCTTTCCAAAGGCAGGTGGCATTCGCTCCTTATTCATGGACGTCTGCTCCTTGATCGAAGTGGGATGATGGGATGTCGGTTCTTCCTTCTATGGATTCCTCCTCAAAACTCATCACCTAGTCCGGATCTCCCTCATAGATTTAATACGTAGTTCTTGAAACTCTTCACAGTGCCATGTTTCCATGGATGCCGGTTAATTACACTACTTCTGTCGGGACATTCCAAAGGGTCCGGTCAGGGAAGCAACCTTCAGTCGAGGGAGTAGTCACGTTGAGGCATCAGTAGCGTGTCTAAATGCTGGGGAACCTGGAATGTCTGTCTATTATCCCTGTTCACAGGGCTTCTCGAGGGCATGGAAGCCCGAGGCATCCCACATCAAGCATGGAGAATTATATGTCATAGACACATATCTGAGGTTTTCATCAGATTCCCATGTTTAACACAGGGTACGCCACGATTTTAAAGTCCATCGAAGACGGATCAACCCAACCGGAGCATTAGCTAGGATAGATTGGATTGAGGGGATTTCCCTTGAAGGGATGTCGATACCGGGGCGAGCCCATGGGCATCTGTGAAGAGGAGCGTACCGACATGGTCTCACCAAGATATGACGGTCCGAGCGAGAATCGGGATGGGTGATAGGTGGATGAATGGAGTGGAGGGGGAGTGAAAAGGGACCATCGCAAGGGTGATGGTGAAGTTGGGCTTGAGCTTTGAAGAGGCTTCCTACGTATCCCCGTGGTAGGGAATCAAAGTCCGCATAGTTCGGGATGGTGTCGGTAAACCGACGTGAAGCTGGACCTCAGCCCGATGAATGTCGTCAGTGAACCAACGTGAAGGTGGACCTTGGTCCGATGGGCATTGTCAACGTACCGACGTGAAGGTGGACCTTGGTCCGATGATAGATGGGCTTGAACCTCAAGAAGGCTTCCTACGTACCACGCCTTGACATGGATCAAAGGCCTCGTAGTTCAAAGGGTTTCATCAGTGAGCCGACGTGAAAGTAGACTCGTGGGTCCACTAGTGGTGGGCTTGAACATTGGAAAGGTTTCCTACGTACCATCCCTTGACATGGATCAAAGTCCTCGTAGTTCAAAGAATTGATGGAATACAGTTTAACGTCATGCGGGACGATAGTGAACCCTGACGTGAATCAACGACGGGCGGTGGGTGTCAGCGAACCGACATAAATGAGGGACCCTGGTCCGATGGGAGATGGGCTTGAACCTCTGGGAGTATTCCTACGTACCATGCCTTGAAACAGATCAATGTCCTCGTAGTTCGGGTTGTGGAATACAGTTTAACGTCATGGGGATGGGGGTGAACCGACGTGAATGAGGTCGGAACGACCGGATGGTGGGTTTGAACCTCGTAGAGGCTTCCTACGTACCATGCCTTGACATGGATCAAAGACCTCGTAGTTTGGTTTAGTCACAACGGCTTGCCGTCAGACTAGAATGTAGTTTAAAGTCATGATGGACGAAGGTAGAACTCGACGTAAATGATGATGGGTGGCCTTGAATCTCGGGAAGGCTTCCTACGTACCACGCCTTGACATGGATCAAAGACCTCATAGTTCAAATGGGTGTGAAGTTTAATGTCATACAGGACAAGGGGGCATACAGTTTAACGTCATGCTGGACGAGGGTGAAACTCGATGTGAATGAACGACCGAGCAATGTGGCTTGAACCTCTTGGATGATTCCTACGTACTATGGCTTGACATGGATCAAAGTCCTTGTAGTTCACTAAGGGTGGGGGTTAGGGTCGATGCTCACTCTAAGCCCACGTGAGTCATGCTCGGTGTGAGAAACAAGAGGTTGCAAGGACCTGACGGTCACGTCGCGAAGGATGCGTCTGTGAGAAGCGAAGAGGGGCTTATGCATTAGGCGGCCCATGGTGCTGGGAATTACTCCAGGAAGGAGGCCCAAGGTGCGGAAAAGCACAGCGAAAGAGGGACTCAGGACCAATGATGGGAGTTGACTCGTCCCTATCACGCCCTCCACTGACCTTGGTAGTGGGGAAGTACGGAGATGCAGAGGTGCAGCCATCCGTTGGGGAACTAGGGTCACCCTTCTCCTGAGAACATACGCCACTCCAATAAGGAGGATATCACCCCTTGTGGATATGTGATTCCACTCCCGTGGAGACGAGTGGTGTAAAAAATGTTCGAGCTGGGGGACCCTTCGTGAGGGGCACGAGGTCGGGTCACAGTTTAACATCAAGTGTTGAGGACGTGGTGCTTGGCAGTTTAATATCCTGCAGCTCGGACGAGGTGGGTTCACTACGCACCCCTAGGACTTACATAACCGGTACCCTCTGGTCCTTGGGGAAGGGAAGGTACCAGTAAGGCCATGGTCAAGGGGGGTTGTGAAATGAACCATCAAGGGGGCCACGTTAGCGTGGCTATGCAAGGAAGCAATAGCCATTAGCATGCCTATGCGAAGAATCATTAGGCGAAACAACACTACGGGTGGTATTGTCCATGGGACTTTGAAATCACATCGTGAAAACCTGGAGGGTCGCACGGGAGGAGGAATTTCTAAGAAAAGGGGTGTGCTTCGCGAAGTGGAGTGCCTTGGACATATCATGGGGCATAGGTGTGAGTGGAAGGCGCTTCGTGAAGTGGAACAATGTTCCCGGAGCACTGCCTCGCGAAGAAGAGGTGCCTCGTGAAGCAGGGTCCTGCGAAGCAGTGTGCTTCGCGATGTGTAGTGATCCCGCATTAGCATAGAGATCACTAGTACAGGTTGGGTGTTTCGGGAAGCATAAACGCTCCGCGGCTGCCCGTGTTCCCTTGCGAATCCCCTTCCTTCACGAATTCCCTTGAGCATCGCGAAGGGAATCCCTCTCAGAAGAGGGGCTCAAAACGAGACAAATTAAAGGCGTCTCGCGAAATAGAAGTACCTTGCAGAGCTCATGATTCCCGGGGAAAATAGTGCTTCACGATTCGGGAGAGGAAAAGCCGAAAGGTCGGATTGTCCGTCCCCGGGACTCAGGGGGAGTCCAGTATTTATAGGGAAGGGGCGCCGCGAAGCAGAACTCGCGCACCGCCTCAGGTGCGTCACGGCGCGCTCGTGAACGTCAATGTCATCCGTGGAGGGTTACCACCTCAAGAGCTTCGCGGCAGGCTCCCGAATGTCAAATGCGTTCATAGAGAGTTACCGCCTCTGGATCATCGCGAGGCCGCGATGATCGGGGCGCTTCGCGTCGGTGCTTCGCGACGTTGCTTCGCGGCGGTGCTTTGCGAGGCAGCGTTCCATCCTTCTTCTTCGTCCCTCCCTTTCGTGCCATATTTTGGCGCCAACAGTATAGTTTTACCCCTACATTGTGGTATTAAAAAGATTCTGTCATCCATAATTTTGTTTTCAAAATATTTGATTAGGGATGACATTAATTCAGCCTCTTTATCAGAATCCATTTCTTCTTTTGAAGAGGTGATGTGATGACTAACGAGTCCAAATTTTTGTTCATGGGTAAATTCCATCAATTGTTTTTCCTATATATTCCTATGAGAAATATTAAATGCATTTAGTCATAATTATCATAGTATATCAGATTTTCTAAAATAAAATCACAAAGACATATCTCAAGTATACATTTACTATTGAGGTGCCTAACCATTCATACTTGAGGATTTCATTTACATTTTCAACACTAATGAAATATGATTTTTTGTCTCCGTATATATTTATTTCAAAATAAACTATGTGAGCATTACCATCTATCAACATTGTATCCCCATGATCCTGCAATGATATTAAATGTGGATATAGAACAGGCGGGGTGAATGTTGTCTCAGTAGATCATTTCAATCAGTTGGTTGATCCTTGAGATAGTTTTGAGCTGATCTTTTGTTTTACCCCTTCTCATTGTCATTCTATAATAATATTCATCAGTTCATAAATTTTTTATTTAAATGTTAATGGTTTAGAATGAAAAATAAATTTTAAATGGATACATCCTTGCAGACATGTTTTTTTACATGAATTGAAGGCCATGCAATGAATTTTCAAACAACTTATTCAACCATATAAATGGCATCATCATCATTTAGAATAGGTAGATTGGAAATTAACTCATTAGATACGTTAATCGACAGTTTTACATGATCTGTTGGATGTTGTATGTTGTGTATCTTGTCGTTCTGCATATTGATCACTGTAGCCCATGCTACAAGGTGATAGGTGGGAGTTGATAGATATAAATCACAGTAATTTTTATCCTATAGTATATTAGTACATTAATGGTAGTAGGGTTTATGTGATTCACATTTCTCAAAAACAATTATTATAACATTGATTACCATAGCTATGTCAGGTTTTTAGGGGAATGGCTCACCTCAAAGATGGTGGGGGTGGGGCTGGATCTTCACGTACGAGTTGTTGGTGAGGTATTTCTTCTCTTTGACCCACCTCATCAAACTTTCTATCATCTCTCCCTAGTATTGAAATTATTCTTTAAACATATCTATTATTTATCTCAGCTTTTTCATTTCTTTATTTTGTTCCTACACTTATTTTCTTTCTAATAATATGTTTGGGTTGTCGCCCCAAAACCTGCACCTCTAACGCGACCATACTGTTCTTGCTTCTTCAAGGCCACTGAAAGTATGTTTGCATCTAGTGCGGGTATTGGGGATTCCTGCGACTATGTCAGATATGAAATATTAAAAAATAAGTAATCATTGTTATGTAATAGAGATTTAAAGAAAATAAAATTTATGTTATGTTATACTTACACATGTTTCCCACACTTTTTTGTGTGTCTTCATTTATCAGTGTCCCCTCTTTATTTACACGATCCTCCTACCATAACACATGGTGTGGGATGGAAGTGGCTCTCGATTGTGATTCATCAACCTGTATATAAACCGAGGAACATTGTTATGGTGTTTTTTATGTCACATAAAAGTATTATGGTCGATTTAAAATGTGTACCAATTTTTTATCATGTGATGCATACCCTATCTTTTCTTTATGATAGGGGTACGCTAGTTTTGTTGCATGTTCTTTATTTTCAGCACCCAATTGCAGTTTCATAAATAAAAAACATTGAATTATTGTGATGAATACAAGAAATGTCAAACAACATATTACCTAACATAATTTACCTGAAAAGTCATCTCCCTACAATAGTTTCTAAAGGCATCCCACGCTCCTTGGGATATCAAGTGTTCATAAAGAGGAGGTGGGGCAGCATGATTTTCCCTTCAGCATATTTAAGATGATATTTTGTCAAAATTGTGTGAAAGCCTCTATGAATCCTTCCTAAAACTCTTAATACATATTCCCTGTGCGTGAAATCTTCTATAAATGCACTTTGCAATGGATGATGAAGAGTAATTCAATGTTTTATTATTTTATTTTATTTTAATAAATTAAATAAATGATATCATAATGTTACTATAATCTCTTTCCACATTAGTGTCTTAATCCCAGTAACAACATGGTTCCACGACATCACATTAATCAGCTCACATTACTGAGCAACAATTCCAATGTAGCTACTAAATATGGCTTTGTTTGGGTTAACATGTTGGCCTCACTTATTCTATCCCACCTGAAATTTGATTCCTTTTTCTTTTTCCTTAAGGATTTGGGATAACATAATAAAAATACGATGCTCTTTTTTTGTGCACCGCCACAATTTCATTTCCTAACATTTCCTTAGAAGAATCATCATTATGTTCCTCTGAAGTGCTAGCATCGGCACTAGGACCAGAAAATATAGGTTGAGAAACCTGTTGTACCTCATCACTGGGAACGGAAGCAATAGGTTGAGAAACCTTTTGTTTCTCTACACTGGGAACAGTAGCACCAGGTTGAGAGACCTATTGTGCCTTAGGATTGGGTGCATCGGCATGTGTAGAAGTCATTATCTACAGAAGTGTTTTAACATTTTATTTAGATTACATAAAAGAAGATGTGAATAGATAATAACAGAATGCAATACAATTTATATTACAATAAAAAATAAACTGATTATTGAACTCTCATTTTTTAATAGGCTGAAGATATTTGACCCCTATATAGACTATGTAAATCCCTTCATTTTGGTATCCTCTAACATAAAAAATTCCATCTACATTGGAACCACTATGAAATGATTGCGAAGTCCCAATTAAAGGGTCATCCTCTGTTGAATTTTAATATGACCCTTCAGTTGTTTTGGTTGATAACAGAATAATTGACCATTTTTAGTTTGTGGGATATGGAACATGAAATACTTTTGTTGCTAGTGATGCCATTATAACTGGTTCATAATTCTCCCATTCACTACTAAAATCAACTTTCCCAAATCCCAATTCATCTATTTTAATAACACTCTTGTTATCAACCAACTTGCATTGAAAAATCAGCCCATGGAATTTAATATAATCCAACTCCTATATTTGTTTTATGATGCCAATGTATGACATATTCACATAAATTGGATTTCTATCCTTAGCACTAGAAACAAGCATCGCTTCAGCCACAATTGTAACCCAACTATTCTTCATGGTATTGTCTTCATCATGTTCATTAGTATAGAATGTATAACCATTAACTACATAAGCATTGTAAGATAATACATACACACTTGCTCCTCTAGCTAGCCATCAAAGTCATTCTGAAATTGATTCCATATTATCATCTAACTTATTAAAAATATTGGCCTAAAACCATCCTATAAACTTTTGATTATGTGTATATAATATCCATTTTTCGTCCCTAGATGGATTCCAATGCCTAATAATTTCTTTGTGGGTTTGAACATATGGGTAATGGTCAAAACTGTTATAAAAAATGTAAAGTTGGGCCTGCTCCTGATCTGTAATATTGATTGTGAAAACCTCTCTTCTAGAAATTCCTTCACCCTCAAGCCACCTACTATGACAAGATTTTGGTAGGCCAATATTTTTCACACCAGACAGGTATTCAGTACAAAATTCAATGGATTCCTCAACAATACAACACTTTGAACAACATCGATTTTTGAAATACCCTTTTAAAATATTCATATACCATTCAATGGGGTACATCCATCTATAACGTATAGGACCACATAGCCAAATCTCTCTCACCAAATGAACCATCAAATGAACCATCATATTAATGAAAGTCAGCGGGAAGAACATTTCCAATTCACATAATACAACGACGATTTATATTTCCTTATTTGGCAATTTTTCCAGGTCTATAACATTGCTGCATATAGATTTGAAGAAGAAACAGAGCTTCGTTAATGTATGGAAGAAATTCTTAGAAAAAATGTAACATAAATCTATAGAAATTATATCTTTCATCAATACAAGGAAATATTATGATTTCAGACCCTTTAACTTTAAATATCTCATTGAAATGATGTTCTTGATATTTGATGAATACCCATCTATAAACATTACCTCATTCAAGATGCTTCAAAACTGATATCATTCCTGCATAAAATGATTGTAAGCATTTGGTGGAAGAAATGTTCATTTTTCTCCCTTCACTGGTTCCAATTCTTCTCATATTCACATATCAGCCATCTCCAATCTAGACTTAACTCCATCCATTGATTTGCTGGGTGGATTTAACAATGTTCCGATGACACTATCACATACATTTTTTTCAACATGCATAACATCAAGAAAATGTATTACATTCAGACAATTCCAGTATGGAAATTCAAAAAAAATGATATCTTTTTCCAACTATTTTTTAATGGTTTTCGAAAACTTTTACCAAATGTAGTGCCCACATATTTTACTTTCTCAAAAAATTGATCACCTGTTAGTGGATATGGTGTTGTACGTTCTTCTGAACTTCCATAGAATGATGTCATCCATGATCAGTACTTATGACATTAGGGTAGAAATCTGCGATGTCCTAGAAACAAGGTTTTAGATGAATGTTTCAACCTAATTTACTGTGTACCTTGTTTGAAAATGGGACACCCTTGAGTTCCTTTAATGATATATCCTAAAAAAATTTCCTTTATCAGAAAAGACATTTATCATCCCATACAACGTGTCTCTGAAAGTGAAATTTTTATTTTTGTAAGAATCATACAACATAATACCTTAATCCCACAATAATTTCAAATCCTCAATCAATAGAGACAAATAAACATCAATATCATTACCTTTTTGTTTTGGTCCTAATATAAGCATAGATAACATGATGTATTTTGGTTTTATTCATAACCATAGTGCTAAGTTATAATTTACCAACATAACCAACCATTAATGTGACTGCTTCTTTGAAAACAAAAGGATTCACACCATCTATAGATAATGCAAGACGAAGGTTTCTCAGCTCATTTCCAAATTTAGGATACTCATGATCAATTATATTAAACTGAGTAGAGTCTGCTAGGTGATGTATTTTCCCATCTTGAAGTCTTGTATCTACATTCCATGTCAATTGTCCTACTGTCTCCTCACATCCATATAGGCACATAAACCTTAGAATGATTGGAAAGTATCATACAACCATTGTTGCACTGGATTCATCTTTCTTGTATCCAGAACAATCACACTTTGGGAATTATTTAAGTGATTTTTGGTCCATGAGAAACAATATAAAGTCATTCTGGCAGGTGTGTATTCATTCCGAGATCATACCCATTGAGCGTAGACATCATTTGGAATTGTATGTTCGGCTCTGGAGCTCATTATCTTCTAGGATAATGTCATTCAGAAGAGAAATTAGTTCCGTAAAACCTTAATCACTCCACCCATTGCCTGCTTTCAAATTATACAGCTTCAGTATGGCTGAAAACGTTGTATATTTAGTGAAACTAGTATACAATGGCGTCTTTGCAGAACTCTTTAACTTCACAAACAATTTTGGGCATTCAGGAATTTCATCTTCAAATGTACTTGTCATTTTCTAAATATGATGTTCATAAGAATTCACATTTGTAATCACATCCTCCATACGATTGTATTCATTGTTCAAGCTTCTAATCATATCAAATTATCCATAAAATGGAGCGTTATCCCGACCACTACCTGCATTCATTTTTCCCCATGTTTATTACAATATGTATATTTTTTATCTATTCTACCACAAATCAGGTGTTCATACAATGGATCTAGACTAATTTTTCTTGAATAACAACAACGTAAACATGGAAAAATGATTTGAGAAGAGCCACATGAATGATCTTTTTCAAACCTGATAAACTCTGCATGACATCTTCAAACTCTTGTCAATCGATTGGTATCCATCCATTCTTTATTCATATTCATCTTATTTGATACATTAATATTATTATTAAACAAAATAATTACACAAAATATGTTCAACTAGGGTCATCATCCAATAATAATCAATTGAACTAGTTAAGGTAAACAATACCATTACCTCTCTATGCATTACTCAAGATCGAAGTAGATCACACCCATCTTCCCAACCACCTGATCAATGGAACTAGCAATGAGAAACCCATGCACTAGAATGTTTTAGTATCCCACCTGTGATCTATATGTATTGTTACAAATGGGTTTTTCAATGTTTATCTAGATACATAATGTCTATAGTTACAAACTATGGTACTAAACTAATAGACGGTATAATTTTCAAAAGAGTGCTTGTGGGTAGAAAGATTCATTAAATGTGTAGTTAGTCTTATTTGACTAGGGTGTCTATAAAGTGTCTAATAGAGTCTTCAAGTGAAGTTGTTTTATAAGGTTTAGTTTAATTTCACAAGTAACAATATGGTGGTGCCATTGAAATGGGTAAATATTGAATTTATATTCAATGGTGTAAGAAATACAACCTAAAAAACAAATGGCATACCAATCAGGCCAAAAACTACAACACCATACAAACACATAATTGTGCACACAATCAAAACACCATAAAAACCAAACAATGAAAATTTCATATTTCACAAAGAATCCATTATTCAATTCTGTTTGTTAATTCAAACGAGTTTTATCATACTGGGTAATTCACTCATTATCCAATTATATGTAAATTACCAATTTTTATATTCAAATGTTCAATAAGAACCAACCAACATGAAATTCATTTAGTGCGCAAACAAAGACCACCAGTGACTACTATTTTCAGTGGGGAATTTAGCCCGTACATTACAAAACATAAAAATCATTGTCAAATAGTAATTACATGAAAACAAGAGGAAACCAATGAGTAAGAGGATAAAACTCAAAACAAAGGTGTCATTCAGCACGCAGCAGAGGAGAGGCATGCAGTAGAGGAGATTTACAACAGAAAAGAAAACATTAAATGAGAACTGACATGTTAGAAAATTTTATTGGTCAATAGTGGGATTTATTTTACATCGATGATATTTTCTTTATGTTTATTTATTTTTTGTGTATCTACTATTTTCCAAGATATTAAACTTATGAATGGGACATGTCTACTTTTTAGGAGAAAGATCATTTTTAATTTACTCTAATTTAGGGGTAAAATATTCCACATTAATTGTACTTTTTTAAGGGATCATTGCTATCCAATAGGGATCATGGACGCCTATTTGGTTAGTGGAAATTCATGTCAGTTGTTGGTTATGATAATAGACTGGGTCGTATCATTACATTTTCAATTGTAATTGACCCATGTCCATTTAAATATAATATTTGGGGGGGGGGGTCAGACACTAATATATAGAATGAATAAGAGTGGTAAAAATTATCCTAGGATCTCCAATACAAGTGGTGAAAGATTAAACATACACCGAGTGAGGGATAACCATCCAAGAGGAGAGGAGGGAGAGGGTGGAGTAGCATAGAGGGATTAAAAACAAGAAAAGGAAAAAACATGAGTAAAACATAAAAGGTTAAAATGGAAAGGGATGGGATATCCGAGGGGTAGGGGCTGAATGGGTCTTGTGGAGGGGGTGTGGAATATCTATAGGGGATGCCCAGGTGGGGGGGGGACTATAGGGGTTTGGGGGAGGGAGGGGTGGGTTGTGGGTTGACCATGGGGGTGAGATATCCACTATAAACCAACCATTAGGGATCCTTAAGAGTGAATTATGAGAGGGGAAAATTATGTGGAAGAAGGTTTTGGGTGATGGGGTCAAGTGGAAAATATGGAATAGAGGAACCTCATTAAAAAGACTAAAAAATATCTTTTCATTTCAAGAATAGAGTATATTTTGGTGTACCCTAAGGTTCTATTGCATAGTGCACCCTATGATGTCACATTGTTGAATTACCACACGGCGTACACTTCCACAGTCATCCCCTAGGTAGAACCATTAAATATTGATCATGAACTGTTATGTGACTATATTCCTCATGAAATAACATCCACCCTTGAAAAAAAAAGTATGGAGGGAATAACATAGAAAACCTACTACATGATCCAAACCATTAACATAAGGTGGGTCCCATGGATAAACTCCCATACATAAAGGCAAAACTAAAGATGAATAACCGATCTAACCTCTAACACAATATAGGTCACTACTACATTTTATTATTCATGGCTAATAAGATATACTAGAAGTATATCATGAGAATGTCCTAAAAGGGCCAACTTACTTCCAGAGAAGGACTACAAATGTAAGATAGATCCCTCGGCTGAATGAACATACATAAAGTCGATCCTAGGGAGGGTATAACATTTTTAACCTTCAACACTATCCAAACCACTAAAATTATTTATTTCTTGTGGGAAATCACATATACCCCATGATGTATAGCCAAACATAAACTTTAAAAAATTGGATAGAATGTTCACCTTGGTGGAGTATCTCTACATTGCAATCCCATGGTCTATAAGACTCATCCTCATTATAGATATATAATAAGGATTAAGATATAATGAAAAATCATGGAAGATAATCCTCATCCTAGATCTTATCTAGCCAATGATTGATACCTAGTATCAACTAAGAGGCTATTACATAAGAAGCTCATACATGACCCATCCTAAGCAGCCTCACTAAACATATCCATATCCTATAGTTCAAAAATATATCATGATGACCCCAAGACCTATAGGTAACAATATATCAACAAGAAATATATTTATTCCTATTTAGTTACCAACCTAAACCAACCCATGTGTGTATTTAACTACCCTTAAGGTCATAATAAAATCCAAATTATTATTTCCACTAAAATCAAATCAACCCCTTTCATTGTAAATTAACTATAAGGGTTCTAAGAGAGTTTTTAAAATTTCATATAGCCATGATAAATTTTTTTAGTGGGATAATCAATACAAACCATGGAATCAACATGATTTAAGATTTAAAATAATCGTTGATATATATCACACAAAAACCTACACTCTGGTTATTACATAACTAGTACCAACCAAGGCATCCCCCCAATCAGACTATGTAGTACTACCACAAAGGACCACAACTCAGGATAGCCAAATATTTAGTAAATTCATAGTCTTTACCAATAAAGTTCACATCACTATCACTCTACCCCAATTAAAAATCCATATAAAGACCCTTTCCATGTGGTTACCATAATTCTCTACTCATAGAAACCTCCACCCATGACGCTTACAACATGATTGATCATAATCCCTTTCATACAATTTCAACCTAGGCTATTAGTAACTAATAACATGAAAAAATACCACTATAGGGTCCATTATTCCTAAAATTTCTCACCAACAATCTTTCTAATGCAGAAGATTAAAAATTAATTACATAAGACTCACAAGGTGAATCTGTGCGCTGTATAGGAGGCTTCTGGGACAGTTGTCAGATAAGGAGGGTGTGCCGGAGTAGGTCACATGGACAAGAGGACCATGAAATGAAGAGAAGGATAAGGGGGAAGAGGAGGAGGAGGAGGAGGTGGCCATGATGGATGAGGATGATTTAGTGTCCAGAGGAGGAGGAGAAAGAGGATGTAGTGATGATGGAGGAAGAGGAGAAGTAGGGTCACGATGGAGGAGGGATCATGGAGGAGGAGGGATCATAAGTGTCGGTGGAGGTGGATGGTCGCGATGGAGTATGAGGAAAAGGCACCGGTGGTGGAGGAGGAGGAGGAGGAGGGGTTGCGGCATAGGAGTGGTTGACAGCACATGGCTCAGCTTCCTTGAAGGCTTGAACATGTACAAGGGAGGAGGGGCCTATTAGGGTTATTTTATAAAAATCACTAGAAACTTTATCAGCTCTAGTTAAAAGTGCTGATAAATGTATGTTTTACTAGAGCTAAAATAAAATCATTGATAAAACATTCCTCTATTAGTGCCTTTTTAGCGCTGATAAAACACCTATTTATCAGCGCTTAAATTATAGCGCTGATAAATACTTATTTTATCAGTCCAATTTTAGGGATGATAAATATATGCCTTTATCAGTTCTAAAAAGTGTTGATAAAGGTATACTTTTAATAATTTATTTATATTCTTATATATTAATTTAAAATGATATATAGGGTAAATATATATTTATTTATTAATAATTATAACTATATATAGTATATATTTATAAATAATGGTATATAATTGTTAATATATTTATATTAATTAAATTATAATTACAAATGTATTTGAAAACTATTTATATACATCATTAAAAATATAATAAAATATATTTATTATTTAAATATATTTAATGTCATTTTATATGTACATTTTTTAGAACATATATAGTTCACATGGGTAACATTAAGAATTAATCAATATACCACATATTGTAATGTACTAATGAACATTCATGCATATGATACATAAAATATATGCATATATTTTTTGTCCAAATTTATTAGAAAACACACATATATTCAATAATTTTAATTATAAATATATATATTAAGAAGTATTATATATTTATAAATAAAATAAATATATTAAATATATTAAATATAAAAAATATAATAAATACAACAAATTAATCTAATAAATCTAAAAAATATCTAATAAATTTAGTAAATCTAATGATTATATTTATTATTTAATTTAATTTATTATAAATTTATAATTATTTAATTATATATATATATTTAATTACAATCTTAGAAATACTTTTTTCAATGAAAACATTATATATATATATAATTTAATTATTAAAAAAATATATTAATTATAAATAATTGATTTTTATTTAATGTATTCAAATAAAAATTATTTTTTAATATAAATATAATAATTTTATATAAATTAATAATAAAAATTTTTATGAGTGCTTGTTTTAGTGTTGTTAAAGGGTGCATTTATCAGCTCTTTTAGCTAACACTAATAAAATCCCACCCCTTTATCAGCGCTTTGTTCTTAGTGTTGATAATGGTAAGTGCTTCTGTTGCCCTATTTTGTTGTAGTGATTATGCATTGTATACCCTATCATCGTGTAATGGAATTCCTTAACTCCATGTGTTGGTCAGTAGAAAATCACATTGTTCCAAGTAATGTTCAGGAAGATAAATTCACTAACTCCCAGATAAATCAATTCTTGGTAGATGAACATTAGATATAGGTTAAGAGTGTTAGGCTCTGACCTTGAAGAACCCAAGGTAGAATTTATTTGCAATGTAACCACTAAAATAATAAGAATCTATCATAGGAAAAAACACATCAATGCTTTCATGATCACCAATATCTCTAAGGAGAATGAAATCCACCATGTCTACTCCAACGATCATTCATTACTCAACATGATGATTAAGTAACCACTTACCATACTCTAATTTCTTGCATTATCTTGGCCTTGACATTGGAATTCTGGGAGACGAGTCCATTTCCATTTCAAACATCGTTATAAGAACACTACCCATCGTTAGTAGTGAACAAGAAAAACTAATCATCAAATAGACACGTAGAATCATGTCATCAATCATTAGTTATCATCAATGTCCTTTCCTAGTTCATCAGTCCCACTAATATCTCCTCATGAACCACCATCATCACCAACCAATGATGGACTATACTCGCACACGTCCACATCCAAAATATTATTTTTGTTAGAATCAAATTTCAGTGTCTCTAAAAACTCAAAGGAATATACCATTTTGTTTTACTAGACTAAACAAACATTGGTACTTTTGAAATATTCATTGGTTGATTTATCACCAATTTAATGTCCAAATCTCTAAAATGTCCAAAAAACCCATTAAATTCTGTCAAATATAATGGATATTTTCACAATTATGATATATGTGGATAGATGATTAAAATTAACTATATTTATGACTTAAAAAAATTTTACATGGTAGGACTATGCCATATGGTATAGTGGAAGAGGATCACCACTTGAGGGTTCTAGGTGTAATGACCCAGATATGGAACAAACTACTGGCCCGAGCTAGAGCACCTTGTGACCTCAGGCATTCCTCTATGTACACCATAGGTAGAAAACTAAAGGAGAGAGTCTATAACCATCATGGGGAAACTATAATCTCGGTATCACAACATATAATAAGAGATAAATAACAGAATCATCATAAAACTTCCAATTAATTGCAAGGAATTGTTGTAAAATTGGGTGCCCTAGACCCCATATGAATAGTAACATTCGGTTACCATATCATTTATACATTGAGTTATGCATGATGTATTATTACCATAATGGTGGTGATATTTATGAATCCACTATTTATATGGTAATGTCTTTGGATTACTTCTAGTATTTATAGGGTATAGGAGTTCCAATGTTATAATGATAACCTAGAGACACAATGAATGTAACCTTAAACTTATGTCCTATGGTCAGTATGCATCATGTTCACAGGACACAGATGATGTGAAACCATAATGTGATGTGGACTCATAAGAAATGAGACTTCTTAAAAAGTTCACATTTTTGTGATATCGAGTTTATGATATTATGGGGAATAACCTACCAATAGGAACACCACAAGATTCATGTGTCTATGATAGTTCCTATATGTGAAAATGTGTAATGGTCACCTAACTTGAGATTGTTATTAGTGTATACTATTTAATTATGTACTTTGATTCAAGATAAAAATCATGACATTTATGTCAAGGCGTGGTAGCTTGCATTGGGTGCATCATTGATGGTATGGCATTTATTGAATAACCAAGATAGAATTTGACGCTTATGATATGTAGTGATATCATAGGCCTAGTCGATCAAGATGGTAGTATCTTTTCCAAATTTATCATCATGGTAGAAGAAGTTCATGTCTATCTAGTAAATTCAATGACTAAAAAAGCAATAAATAATGATGACATGAGGGGTGTGTCCTACTTTATTAGATATCATCAAACAAAGAGATTATTTTACATGGCGTGTCTTCATAGGAAGTTGTTATTTCCATGACAATACCTTATCTCCATAGGGGGATATATGGGGTTCTAGACTCCACTCCTGTTCTTTGAGTAGTACTTACCACTATAGAGATAAGGTCCTTGGGAGTCATACACTAATCATATTCAAAAGTCTAGTCTATTTTAATGAATAGACAAATATGACATAGTGGGCCCCACCAAGGGGTCCAACAGATACCTGAGTCTGTATGATCACTATAAAATATATAAATTCATATAATTCATGTTTATAATAATAATTATTAAATTTATTTATAAAAAATAATTATTATGTTTTTAGGTGAATACATGGGAAAATATTTAACGAATCAATTTTATTTTAATGTTCAAGGATTGTATAATATCTTATGGAATAACGAGTCGAGTTAATGACTTTCCCTTATTATATAATATATTTATTATATTAAAAGTAAGTGATAAAAATATTAATGATGTTTATGGAATAATTAATTAGTCATCACATTTCATTTATAACTTATTTAGTGGTTGATAAATGTTTAGGGGTTAGGGATCCATTTTTAGGTATTACATAATTAGCTATATAAGTAAGAGGAGGATCTCATTTCAAGTACTATTCACTGAATGAATTCGATATCCTCTCTCTCAACTCTCCGGTGTCTTTGAGTAAGAAGCTACCGATCCAAGTTCTTCATCACGAATCAAAGGATCATCATAGTGGTGATCATTGGAAAGTTGAATACTTCGTCGAATCATCCTGATAACACTGGAATATTGATGATTCATATCCCCATTGACTTTTGAAGAATATGTGGATGATCAAGAGGGATCCTTCATAATTTCCATCAAGCAATGGTCACCAGCAATGAGTGGTTTTCAAACATTACTTGAAGTCAATTGATGTAAATTTTCAATTTTATTTTATTCTTAAATTAATTCATGCTGCATCCATTACCTGTTGTATTGGGTTCTGAATCACCGTAGACAATGTTGTTACGTCAAACCTGTGACAAAAGTTTTACCGCCTAACCCATCTACTTTCACTGTGTGCCCTGGTAGCTTTAGTTGATATCAAAGCATTTTTATTGAAGGATTAATTCAAATAAAAATTATATTTACATTGAATTCCAGTAGAGGGTGAAACAACAGTTACACTTCAATAAACCAGACTTCGATCCAATATAAGGTGACCATATTGTGGCCATCAAAATTTTTAATTCAGATTAATGTAGGAATTATTGTGGGTTAAAAAAAGAACACCCACACACACCTGTGTGTGTGTGTGTTATTTTACTCAGAGTCGATTGTCTGTGATTGTTCAGGTGAAACAATGGTTTTCAGTGAACCCTTGAACTCCATCCAAGATTTAGGTGGCCAACATAATATTTTCCATCTATCACTTTTTCCACATAATTCTGTATTATTAATTAATTATTTTAAAAATCATAAGACTGCATACTTGGGAATACAGGAAAAAGAAAAGAAAAAAATTTAAAAAATAGAAAGGGTAAGAGGGTGTTTGTGCCACCAGATAATGTATTGTCTTGGATTTTATCATGAAGTATATAGAGTTTATTTTTTGGTTTAAACTATTATTTTTAAACTAATGGAAGTGACTAGGGTCCCGAGAAAGAGTTAGGGAGAATCTAGGGCTTATTCAAAGGTTGGAGATCTATATTTTGGAGAAACGACATGAGGGGCATGGTTGGACCAAAATTAGTAGAAAATGTGTTGTTCAACCATGCATCCCATAAATAGAGGATCATAATTTGTTAAATAGTTTTGGGGAGTCTACATGGCCATGTGAAAAACTACTAAGGAATTACATAGGGGACCCGTATAGGCTGTGCAAGGTTTGCCAAACAATATTTCTATCCAACACGGTTGACGCATGGTTTGGCTAAACCATGCTGCCAATCCATGAATCCCTTTAAAAATGGGAAAAATACTTATTTCCAATGCCATTTTAAAGAATTAAACCATCTTTTTTCCTCCCATTTTTCACAACAGCCGGCACATTAGATCTCTCACCTCCTCTCTTCCAAGGAATGTTGACAGCTCCTTCATTTTAGATCATAATCAAGTGTCGTTGGTCATGTTGGATTTGTACTGGTAATGTAATGACTCAGTTTTGACCCATAAGTATTTAAAATATTTTGGAAAATATTCCTTGATTCGGGCGCTAAGTCGGTGTGGGAATCTGGGGCTCCGGGTTCCTCGGTCCCATGATATTAAAAATATTAAATATATTTTTTCACGCAGGCATAGATTCTCTTAAGACATAAATAACTCTTGTTCAAAGTCTCAGATCACATTTCTAAGACCACAGTTGAGTCCAAAACTTAGTGTTTACCCTAGTTATGAGTTAAGGTAGTCCGCATCGGGAGTTTCATTTGGAGGCCATTTTGGGTGACATGGCATTGAGAGGGGGAATTAATTTGTTTAATTTTATTTAACCTAATTCATCCCCCTCTACCCCTCACACGTGCTACACCCCAACCATGGAGAGACATGCCTCTCCTCATCTCCCTTTTTAAATGACGAATCATCACTAAATCATCAAAGTAAGGTGCTTTTGATCCATGTTTTGAGGCAGGTAATCATCAAATTGAGAAACAGAGCGACGTGAGCACCATTTTTCAACTGATGCTTTGCTGTTTCACCATTGAGGTAGCCATATTTGAGTTTTGGTCCTGGTCCTTTTTTATTTGCCTTGTTCTAGGGTTTTAGACCCCAATTGCAATTGGTGGAGATCACTTCTAGGAATATTTGTAGGTTTCAGTGTAAATTGGTGATAATCGAGGAATTTTGCTGGTGATTCCTGACTATAATCACCATAGACATGGTGTGCAGTTTAGGGACACACACCATATATCTCTTCCTATTTGTGGAAGATGAACATTTGGGACTACACAATGTGTATGGGTGTTACATTACATTTAGTACCTTAAATTGTGTGACCATGGGACATGGCTTGGGATAGCCATTTGAAGGCACATGTTAGTGTATTAACACACAACCAAGATATACATGCATGGGGTTCAATACATAGACCCGATAAAACTACATGGGAAGGTGTCCATTTATCCCAACACAGTGTGTAGTATGGGATACACAGTGTCTATGGGACATGGTTCACCGGTCCATGTAAAGAGGAATATGAACAGGGGCCGAGAGACGGGGCACAAGGCATGTAACTAATCTACACTACATGTACCCCGACATGGGTTGGAACATGTGTGGACAAGATACAAAGGTAGGTGATCGAGCAACATCACATGCTGTGTGTGACTCGGTGCATGTCGTGTACTACTAAGAGATCCTCTAGGGATCTTTCACCTTTTATATATCCTTCAATGGGACTCAGATTCAGGCTTCTGAGTAGTATATCCTGAATAGTTTTCCACGCAAGATGTGATGGTGTCCTCCATTATTCTTAAGAGATACAAGGTAATGTAAATAGAGTAATATGCTTGGGGAGTAGTATTCAGATGATGTTGGAGTTTGACAGGGTTCATATAGAGAGAATCTTGGACGGTTACTACCCTGATGGACTAGGAAACATGTTTTATTTAAATAACTTCTTTTGTGGATATGGGACTCCCCACATCATGGGAATGATTTCGTTATATTTGGGTAGTTTTCTCTATGGGTGTTACTCCCCTGATGGACAAGGCTTTGGGTTTCTCTATGACATTCGTGAAGATAGAGTAGGTACTCACATATTTGATCAGGGATCGGGTCCTCTATCCATGGAGTCAGCACTCCCCTGTTGGATTTGGGTGTGGGTCCCCCATAGATAACTTTTATGTAACACCCCAAGCTTCCACGGTAAATTTCCCTTTGAATAATGCAGTAGCTTTCATTGTACACAACTTGGAGTTTTAACACACCACGACCAATGAAACAAGCTGTTATGAATAATAATACCATTTTTAAAAAATTTTAAAAATTTTAATTTTCAAAATGGACTTTATTTTTGGATTCAGATTATCATAATTATCTCAGGGTAAATTTTTGGTATTTTTTTGAAAACATTCAATTTTTAATGAATAGTGAAAAACCACTACGTTATTATTTAAAAACTACTTTTTGTTTAAATAATTTTTTAATTTATTTTAATTTATTTTAGGTCAAAATAGATACATAATACTAATATATGTTCAACTTAATTCGTTGGAGTAATTTTATAATAATATTAGACATATAAAATTTTATTGAACTTTTACCGTCTTTTACCCACCTTTTATGAGCATTGACAAATTTGCATAAAACGTAATTTTACCTCTTTTGTGAGTTGAATTTAAAAAATTAGAGAGACACGGTTGAAATCATTAAGTAAAATGTGGTTCAATAAGATGAAAATAATTTTTTGTGAATGGTAACTTTTGACTTTTATTTACAACAGTAAAAAGTAAATAGGGAAATTAAGGGTAAAAATGATATTATAATTTTCCTAACACATGTCGTAATTGTATTGGATAAGTTTAATTCGACCAAAAAAAACTTTAGGAATAAAATATGATCCATTTTATCCACTTGGATTAGATTAGTAAATTTATTATTATTTTATTTAAAGTAGAGTTAAAAGGGTTAAATTCAATGTTTAATAACTAAACCATTTTTAATATATTGTTATACATAAGATAAATCCAAATATAAATATTAATTATAAATATAATTTTTTTAAACATAATGGTATTTTATTTATTATTTTTAGACATTTAATAATTTAATATATTTATGACACAATGATGATGCATTAATTACCTTATTAATGAAATACTAAAATATTTGATATTATAAATATTCAAATAAATGTAATTTGAGACTTTTGATGAATTCAACTAATATTATTGGTTAATATGACATGTTAGGTTTGATTAAATAATTTTTTAAAGTAACCATGTTGTTATGATTTTTACGAAAACCTAATACTAAATAGTGTCAAAATTTACATAATTTAGTTTTTAAAACAAATTTTATATTATTAATTGATATAATATTCCTAAAAAATATAAGATTAGTCAAAAGGACATAGATAAGGTCATATATATTAACAATGAACCACTTGGGGATCGTTTGGATTGTTATAGTAAGTTTATTAACCATATAATATAAAAATACAAAGAGACATGGTAAGTGTCAAACTATTTAACTAAGAGTTTAATCTAAAAGATAAGGTTAATATGGTGACCTAAACCTATCTAAAACCTATTGGATGAGATGTTTTCGACCCATACCAACCTTATTCTATAAATAAATCATTTTTCAGCCATTATAAACTGATAATTATTTTATTATAAAATAATATTTCATTATTTTCCTAAAGTGACCCTCACCTCTCTTGTAAATGGGTACTTCCCCTTCAGTTAATTTCAAAACACCAAAACCATTTTTCTTGGACAAACCCAGCACAAATATCCTCCCAAATATCCTCTCTTCATCATAGAGGCCTTACATTAGTCATAAATCTAACCTATGGAGACCTTTTGATCAAATAAAAAAAAGAACCCGAAGAAGAGGTAAATATTTCATCACCTCTTTCAAGTTTTTGCTTCTTCCACTTCCTCTTTATTTGTTGTTTCCATTATAAAATAATAACTGAAGAATATTCTATATACTGTTATGTTATAATTAAAATGGTACAAACATATTCATTATTCTATCCATTATATTAATGACAAAGTCACCATATGTGCGTACGTATGGGTTATCGTCTCCACGTCGTGGTGTAGTTTGTTATTCAAACACCTCATTATTTGGATGGGTATAATAATGAGTATATCTAATGTAAATAATAAATATAACATGTTAATGATTCTGTAAATATTATATTCCATCCAATTACAAACTATTTCACCATCAATATAATGATATTGTCACTCGTGCATACATATGGATTACCATCTCCACGAATGCGATGAGATTCATTCCTCGTCATAATCATTCAAGAATAATATTCAATTCATGATTAAAAATAATGTTTAATAACTTAATATAATTCTGGATATAAATAAAATGCATCATATCCATAACAAACATGGCTTACGTAAGATAGCATAGAAAGGAAAACGAATCAGTTAACACCTGAAACAATGATACTACTAAAATATTATTAAAAAAGAAATATTAATGGATCATATATGATATCATATTTATGTATATAGTTCTTTTATAATTTAATAAAAATTATTTAACTATTATATATAAGTTTAACATACCCTCGACCAAGGAAAAGTACTAGGTAAGGGTTAATTCTACAATCTCTTTACTTATCCGTGGTTGTTAATACATATGTAACTACTGAGACCTCTTTATCATCCACATCCATGTTTTATTAAAAATTTAATTCAATTTTTTTTAGTATTTACTATAATATGAGTTAAAGTAATTTGTACCCTTATTTGACCATATATTTTTTGAATGGAATCTTTCTGTCTTTTTCCAAACAAGGTACTTTATGCACCATTCGATAAAATTAAGGTAAGAATGTCTTTTTCTAACTTATATAGTAGGTGTGGCTATTTTCTGCAATTATATAATCATTGAAGCTTCCCATACAAGTTTATAAGAATATTTTCAAAATAATTTTTTTATTTTATAATTTTTTGACTTTTAAATGATTTCAAAATATAAAGAGATATTTCTCTAAAAAAAAGTTTTGATTTCATCTATATCAACATCCTTTGAGGGATTTTAAGATTGTTTGATGTTGATTTATTATGAAACAAAACATCCATATTTTATTAAAGGTTTTGTGATATGTTTGACTATGGATGTGTTATTTTTACACTATTCATGGTTTATGGATAAAGTATCGACATTTCATATGTGAGTTTTAAAACAAATGTTTATGTTATGTTTAAACATTTTCATATGAGGAATGAATTGGACTTAGTAAGTGACGGGTGGAGCCCACTATAGCTCCCCGATGCATCAGTATATTTCATGAGACAAACTAGTGTCTTGGCACAAGGCCTTGAAAAAATTGTATTTGTAGTCTTGGCACAAGGCATTGATGATGTGGTTATGAAGTCTGGCATTATGCATTCCATCATTATGAATATGGCTATTCATATATTGCATGTGATTATTAAATTATTAGAATATCCATGAGAATAAGTAAATGGAATAATTTGATTTTATCTTTTCCATATTATGCTTATGTTTAGGTTTAAAAGGCTTTTATTTTAGTCTTATACATTTCCTTAACTGTTTATGCTTATTTATAAATGTTTCCGTAATATTATTATCCTTACTGAGCATCTGAGCTCACCCCTTTCTATGTTTTATTTTTCCCTAGAAGTGAAGAAGTATTTTATGGTTCACCAATAGGGATAGGCTAAGGATATAAGTGTGGTCAAAAGGGGAAAAATGCTGTTGATGTTTTTATTTGATGACGTAATGTAAAACTTATGAATGTATCTAGTACATTCCAGTGCTTCTAAACTGATCAGTCCTTCGGGACACGATTCCTTGTATCATTCAAATGTTATGTAATAATGCACCAAATCTAGGTAACTGTGGTCGGGGCGTTATATATGGTATCAGAGAAATTTTAGTACTAACCTTGTAAACTAGAATTAGAAAATCTCTTACTAGAGAACAAAACCCTAAGATAGAATTTGAGAATTAGTATAGAAGAACTTCCAAGAATTTGAGTACTGTAAATATTTTGTGAGTTTTCAAAGCAATACATCCCTGTTTTGAAACGAGAATTTAGAGGCAGCTCTGGCATCGATGTTCCTAGGGGTAAAACCTGAAATCAACGTTTTGAGCTAGACTTGATCAGGAACTGATGCACGAAAACATGCCATGTTGCACTCTTTGTTACGACACTCTTAGGGGATATGATTAGGATAATTCTCATTTTCATTAAAAACCATTATGAAGGGTTTATGAGTATATACTTCCACATGGAAAACATTTTTATGATTATGGATTATATCCATAAACTATTCAATTTATGTTAATTGTTTTGCGAGGTTGAAATATGTATTGTGATTCATAAACTAATCTAGTGTATGCCATTGTTTAGAAATGGTTCATAGTTGAAGGAATGGAAACCGTATCAACCCACGTAATCCATGTATGGATTTATCTCCTACTCAAGATAATTATAGTGGAGTTGGTGATGCAACTGGTGCTAATCATCTTATCACCGTACAAGGACAACTCACTCAGGTTATGAATAATACCCTTACCTGTATGGAGCACCCTGATCCACAATGTGGAGGATCAATGTTAGACCGCTTCATGAGGCAACAACCAACAACATTTAATGGGAGTACAAATCCATTAGTATCTGAGCAATGAAGAAATTCCATAGAGAAAATATTTCATGCTTTGGGGAGTAGCGAAAGGGAAAAAGTTGTCAGGGCAGTTTATCAGCACATGGGAGATGTAGATCAATGGTGGTCATTAATCCAAAACAAAGCGGAATATGAAGAAGTATCTAACATGGAATTGAGGGAGATTAATGATATTTTATTATAAAAATAATTTCCTCGTGACCATCAAGTGGATATAGAAAGACAATTTTTCAGTCTGAGGTAAAAGGGGGATGTGAATGTCACAAAGTATGAGGCTAACTTTACATGGTTATAAAGGCATGCAATATATAATATAACTAACCTATGTAGTAAGATTGATCGATTTATTTATGGGTTAAAAACATTTTTCCATTGAGCATTAGTCTTATAATCCTTCTCATCGTATTAAGATATTGTCTCAAGAACTATCAAGACAGAAAAGAAATTCTCTAATTCTTCTAATTTTAAAGAAAATAAAGAGAAAAAGAGATCTTCTGAACACTCTGGAAATGGAAATTAGGGGAATAAGGGAAAATTTGAATATCCATCCTGCGATAAATGTGGGAAGAAACACCCCGGCACTTTCCTGAATGAAATGAGAGTCTGTTACAAGTGTGGGGAAAAAGACCACCAATTTCATGATTGAAAGGGGTAGAAAGAGGTTTTCAATGTTGAATGACACAATTGTAGAGAAAAGGGGAATTATAAAAATGAATTTCCTAATCTCCAAGGGAACATACCTCATAAAGGTAAAAGGGAGAAAGTAAAAGCTTATGTGATCACTAATGCTGAGGTTGAAGCTGAAAAAGACGCGGTGGCAGCTAATTTAATGGTTTCCTCAAGTTTATCCAATGCTTTATTTGATTCTGGATCATCACATTGTTTCATATCCTCCCAGTTTCCTAAGAAAATTAGATATTTTCAATTTTACTTAATAAGGGATTTTTCAGTGAAAACACCAAAGGGAAGTATCATCACAATAATGTTTTGTGAATCAATTCCCATTAGGGCATATAAATGTTCTTCACCTGCTGATCTCATCGTCACAACGATGATTGAATTTGATATAATCCTCGGAATGGATTAGATTTCGGAACATGATGTGAAAATTTATTGCAAGAAGAATGTGGTAACAATTTTCGATGATGATAAGATGTACCTTATCTTTAGAGAAGAAACGTCACCACATGATTCTCATCTAGATCCAACCCCAGTAGCTCTACTAAATTCAATTATTGGGGAAGAAGATAATGAAATAACTATGGGTGGGGAAAATATTTTTTTAATATAGGATGTACATATTGTGCAAGAATAAGTTGATGTGTTTCCAGAGGATTTACCCAGACATCCTCCAGAATGAGAAATTGACTTTTCCATTGATTTAATTCCTGGTTCAAGGCCCATATCAAAGACCCCATATAGAATGGCCAATGTGGGATTAGTGGAAATAAAGAAATTAAAAGAGGAATTGATTAATAAAAGATTTATTTTCCCTAGTATTTCTCCATGGGGAGCCACAATACTTTTTGTAAATAATAATGATGGATCTATGAGGTTGTACATTGACTAGAGGGAGATCAATGCTATAACAATAAAGAACAAGTATCCCCTACCTTGCATTAATGATTTATTTGATCATCTTAATGGAGCTCAATATTTTTCAAAGATTGACCTTCGATCTGGATACCATTAGTTGTGAATGAATAAGGAAGACATTCCAAAGATAGCATTTCGAACCAGGTATGGGCATTATGAGTTTATAGTAATGCCTTTTGGATTGAATAATTCACCCTATGTCTTCATGGATCTAATGAATAGTGTTTTCAAGTAATATCTTTATGAATTTTTAGTGGTATTTATTGATGATATCATTTTATACTCCAAAAGATACAAACATCATGACATTCACTTGCGTATTATTCTAAAGACTCTTAAAATAAATGAATTATTTGGGAAGTTTAGCAAGTGTGATTTCTAGCTTTAAAAGATATAATTTCGTGGCCATATTGTCTCTAAGGATGGAATATATGTGGTTCCTTCAAAGACCAATGAAATCCAAGAAGAGCTAGCACCGACGTGTATAACTGAGTTACGCATTTTTATTGGTTTACCAAGTTATTATCGACATTTCGTCTAGAATTTTTCCTGGTTGGGTAACCCATTAACAAAGCTCACACATAAAGGGGTTAAATTTCTTTGGAAAATAGAGTGTGAAGAATGTTTTGAAGAACTAAAGAGAAGATTAGTCAATGATTCTATCTTGACTCTACCATCAGGGAATGATGAGATTTTTATTTATAGCGATTTATCAAAGAAAAGACATGGTTGTACCCTTATGCAGAATGATAGATTTATTGCCTATGATTAACACAAGCTAAAAATTAATGAGAAAGACTATCCTACTCATGATCTTGAGTTAGCAGCTGTAATCTTTTCTATGAAAATAGGGAGACACTATCTTTATGTTGAAAATATGAGATTTGTACTGATCACAAGAGTTTGATGTATATTTTCTCACAGAAAGAACTCAAAATGAGGCAAAGATGATGGCTTGAACTAATCAAGGATTATTATTGCACGATACATTATAACCCGGGGAAGGAAAAAAGGTGGAAGATGCTTTGAGTAGAAATGATCATGGAGTTTTGAACAATATGAGAGTTTAAAGGGATCCTATTTTCATGGATCTAGTAAAGATGTATATGGGAATAACCATGGAAGGTGAAACATCAATACTTTTTCAAATGGATTCAAATCCATAATTACTAGAAAGGATAAAGAGTTCTCAAACTGATGATGATGAGTTTCAAAAGAATATTAATGCTGTGAATGATGGGAAATTGAGTGACTTCATATAGGAAAATGGAATTTTGAAATTTTGGAAGAGACTTTGTGTTCCAAACATATCTGATCTAAAAATGGAATTGTTAGATGGTGCTCATTTCTCCAATTTCTCTATACACCCTTGGAGCACCAAGATATATAGAGACTTGAAGGAACATTTTTGGAGGGACAACATAAAGAGGGAGATTTATGATTTTGTTTAAGATGTATGGTTTGTTAACAAGCAAAAGTTGGAAGGCAATATCCAGGAGGATTCATGCAACCTCTTCCCATACCTGAGTGGAAATGAGATAATATTACGATGGACATTGTCATGGGGATACCAAAGACTCCTAGATGGAATGACACAATATGGGTCATTGTTGATCGTCTTACCAAGTCAGCACATTTTCTTGCTATAAGAGAATATTTACCACTTGAACATCTGGAAAGACTATATATTAATGAATTTGTAAAACTCCATGGTGTACCCCTATCAATTATTTCTGGTCGTGATCCTCATTTTACATCAAGATTCTGGAAAATCCTTCAGAAGGCCCTGGATACTGAACTTTATTTGATCACTGCCTACCAACCTCAAACTGATGGACAATCAGAGCCGTCCATTCAAACCTTAGAATACATGTTGAGATCTTTCTCACTTGACTTTCAAGGTATGTGGGATAAATATCTTCCTCTGGTAGAATTTTCCTATAACAATAGCTTCCATTGAAGTATTTAGATGGCACCATATGAAGCAATATACAGAAAGAGAAGTCGCACAAAAACTTGTTGGGATGATTTTGTTGAAAGAAAACTCATATGCCCAGAACATGTTGAGGAAACAACAAAAAAGGTTAAGGTTATCCAAACCCACATCAAAGCATCCAAAATTAGGGAAAAGTGAAATGCTGATAACTGAAGGAAGGATTAGGAATTTAAAGTTGGTGACCATGTTTTCTTGAATGTATCATCATGGAAGGGAGTTATATGTTTCGGTAAGAAGAGTAAATTGAGTCACAAGTACATCAGACCTTTTGAAATTCTAGAATGAATTGGAGTTGTATCTTATCGCTTAGCAATGCCTCTAAGTCTCTCCAAAGTTCATGATGTGTTCCATGTGTCACTATTGAGAAAATAAATTCCTGGCCCAACGCATGTACTCACCTATGAGGAAATTTAACTAGAACCTGATCTATCTTTCTGTGAAGAGCCTTTCAAGATTATTGATACTAAAGAACAAGTGCTGGGAAACTGGACGAGTCATCTGGTGAATGTTCTATGGAGAAACCATAAGATGGAAGAGGCAACATGGGAACCTGAGGAACTTATGATGAAGAACCACCCAAATATATTTATGAAGTAATATTCTAGTAATTTTGAGGATGAAATTATTTTAAAGATGGGATAATGTAACAACCCAAGTTTCCAGGGTACGTTTCCCATTGAATAATGCAGTAGCTTGCATTGTATGCAACATAGAATTTTAACACACTACAACCAATGAAACTAGCCGTTATGAATAGTAATACCCACTTTTTGAAATTTTATAAATTTTAATTTTCAAAATGGACTTCATTTTTGGATTTAGAATATCAAAATTATCTTACGGTGAAATTTTGGTATTTTTCTGAGAATTGTAAATTTTTGATGAATAGCGAAAAGCACTGTGTTATTGTTTAAAACCGATTTTAATTTAAATAAATTGTTATTTTTTTAATATATTTTAGGTCAAAATAGATACATAATACCTATATATGTTCAATGTAATTCACTAGAGTAATATTATAGTAAGTTTAGATATATAAGATTTTATTGAACTTTTAATCGTCTTTTACCCACCTTCTAGGAGAATTTACAAATTTGAATTAAAAATAATTTTTACTTATTTTTTGAGTTGAATTTAAAAAATCCAAGAGACACAGTTGACATCAAAAGGTAAAATGTTTTTCAATAGGATGAAAATAATTTTTTGTGAATGGTAACTTTTGACTTTTATTTATCACTATTAAAAGTAAATAGGGTAATTAATGGTAAAAATGATATTATAATTAACCTAGAACATGTCCTAATTTTATTAGATAAGTGTATTTAGACCAAAACAACCTGAGTAATAAAATATTATCTTTTTGGTCCACTTGTATTAGACTAGGACATTTATTATTATTTTATTTAAAGAAGAGTTAAAAGTGTTAAATTCAAAGTTTAATAACTAAACCATTTTTAATATAGGGATATAATAAGATAAATTCCACTATAAATATTCATCATAAATATAAATGTATTTCCAACATAATTCTATTTTATTTTTTATTTTTAGACATTAAATAATTTAATTTATTTTTGACATAATGATGAGGTAGTAATTACCTAATTAATGAAATATTAAAATATTTGATATTTTAAATATAAAAATAAATTTAATTTGAAACTTCTTTTGAATTAAATTAATTTTATAGGTTAATATGACATATTAGGTTTGACTAAATAATTGTTTCTCGAGGTTACCATGTTGTTATGATTTTCAAAAAAACCAAATACTAAAATGTCTCAAAAATTGACATAATTGAGTTTTAAAAACAAATACTATATTATTAATTGATATAATATTCCTAAAAGTATAAGGATCATAAAATTGACATATATAAGGTTATATATATTAATATTGAACCACTTGGTGTTATTTTGGCTTGTTATAGTATTTTATTAACCATATAATATGAAAATACAAAGAGACATGGTAAATGTCGAACTATTTAACTAAGAGTTAAATCCAAAATATATTGTTAATATGGTAACCTAAACCTGTCTAAAACCTATTGATTGAGTGTTGTTTCACCCATACCCACAATATCCTAGAAATAAATCATTTTTGAGCCATTAGGAACTGAAAATAATTTTATTATAAAATAATATTTCAACTTTTTTCTAAAATGACCCTCACCTCTCTTATAAAAGGGCACTTGCCCTTCTCTTAATTTCACACCTCCAAAGACATTTGGATCGTCCAAACACTACCCAAATATCCTCCCAAAATTCCTAACCTAATTATAAAGGCCTTATTTTGGTAATAAATCCAACCTAAGGATCCCTTTTGATCAAATCAAAAGGAAGAACCTAAAGAAGAGGTAAATATTTCATCACCTCTTTCAAGTTCTTTTCTTCTTCCACTTCCGCTTTCATTCTTGTTTACATTATAAAATAATAACTCCAGTATATTCTATATATTTTGATGTTATTATAAAAATGTTACAAACATATTCATTATTGTATCCATCATATGAATGGGAAAGTCACTATACATGCATACGTACAGTTTACCATCTCCACGTCGTGGTGTAATTTGTTATTCAAACACATCATTTATTGGATGGATATAATAATGAGTATAAATGATTTAAATAAAAAATATAACATGTTAGTGTTTCTGTAAATATTATATACCATCCAATTACATATGATTTCACCATCAATATAATGATATTGTCACATCTGCGTACGTATAGATTACCGTTTCAACGAACACGATGAGATTCATTTACCATCATAATCATTCCAGAATAATTTTCATTTTATGATTAAAAATAATGTTTATGAACGTAATATAATTCCGGATATGAATAAAATACATCCTATTCATTACAAACATTGCTTACGTAGCCATGCATATAAAGGAAAACTAATTATTTAACACCCGAAATGATGATACTACTAAAATATTATTAACAAAGCAATATTAGAGGATCATATATGATATCATTTTTTATATAGTTATTGTATAATTTAATAACTATTATTTAACTTTTATAAAAGAGTTTAATGTACTCTCTACTAAGGAAAATTACAAGGTAAGGGTTAATTCTACAATCAGTTTACTTATCAGAGGTTGTTAATACGTAAGAATCTACTAGGACCTCTTTATCATCCACATCTGTTTTTTCTTAAAAATAAAATTCAAAACATTTTTTCTATTTAATATACTATCAGTTAAAGTCATTTATACCCTCATTTGACCATATATGTTTTGAAAGGAATCCTTCAGTCGTTTTTCAAACAACGTACTTTATGAACTATTCGACAAAATTACGGTAAGAATGTATTTTTTTAACTTATACAGTGGGTGAGAATATTGTCTACCATTATATCATCTTTGAAGCTACCCATACAAGCTTATAAGAATATTTTCAAAATAAATGTTTTCTTTTATAATTACGTGAATTTTAAATTATTTCAAAATAGAAAAAGATATTTCTCTAAAATAAATTTGATTTCATCTATGTTATCATCCTTTGATGGATTTTAAGCATGTTTGAAGTTGATTTATTATGATACAAAACATCCATATTGTATTTTTGTTTTTTTGATACGTTTGACTATGGATTTGTTATTTTTACACCATTCATGGTTTATGGACAAAGTATTGATATTTTGTATGCTAGTTTTAATATGAATTATTATGTTATGTTTAAACCTTTTCATATGAGGAATGCATTGGACATAGTAAGTGATAGGTGGAGCCTGCTATAGGTCCTCAATGCATCTGTAGGTATCATGAGATAAACTAGTGTCTTGGCACAAGGCCTTGAAAAAATCTTATTTGTAGTCTTGGCACAAGGCCTTGACTATGTGGTTATGATGTCTACAATTATGCATTCCATCATTATGAAAGTGGCTATTGATATTGCATGTGATTATTCGACTAGTAGAATATCCATGTGGATAAGTAAATGGAATTATTTGATTTTATCTTTTCCATATTATGTTGAAGTTTAAGTTTAAAAAAAAATTAGTCTTATACAATTCCTTAAATTATTAGGCTTATTTATGAAAGTTTCTGCTATATTGTTGTCCTTACTGAGAATCTGAGCTAACCCATTTCTATGTTTTATTTTTCCTAGGATGTGAAGAAGTATTTTATGATTGACCTAGAGGGATGGGCTAAGGAGATAAGTGTGTTCAAAAGGGGAAAAATGTTGTTGATGTTTTTATTTTATGATGTAATGTAAGACTTATGAATGTATATAGTACTTCCAAGGCTACTAAACTGATCCATCATTTGGGATATGATTCCTTGTATTAAGCCAATTCTATGTAATAATGCGCCGACTCTGGGTAACTAGGGTTGGGGAGTTACATTATAGATAGAGTAGGTACTCCCCTACTGAGTAGGGTGGGGTCATCTGTTATAGGATCTGGTACTCCCCTATAATTCCAGGGCACCGATCCTCCATAAACATTGTTTCGGTTGAATCAAGACTCCACTTCTGTGTTAGGGAGTAGGTCCTCAAGCATGGGTTCGGTACTCCCCTATTAGATCAGGGTGAAAATCTCCCATAGGGAATGAGTTGGAAGATTCTATATTCCCTTATCATTCTAGGGTACGGTTCCTATACCCACTGAGTAGTACTCCCCTCCTGGGTTAGGGTGTGGGTCCTAAATTTATGAAGTGGGAATCACTTTCCATATTAGGGTGAAAGTCCTTCATGAGTAGTACTCCCCTATTGGATCAGGGTGTGGGTCCTCATTTATGGATTAATACTCTCCCTTCATCATGCAGCAGTGGGGTGGGGGTCCTCCCATAGAGTTGGAGCTCCCTTGGTTGTTGGATACAGTTATAAGGAATGGGCCCTTCCACTTTATTTGAACGATACCTAGATAGGGTTCAGTTATACCTCTATGTACTAAGGTGTGGGCCACTATTTATAGAAGTGAAAGAGGTTTAGCGGGTTAGTTAGGAGCAGTACTCCCTCAACCGCGGGGCAATGGCAAGGCGTGAGTCCCTCAGTTATCATTTTTTAGATAGGATTCATGATGTGAACAGTCTAGAGGATTGCTTCCTCAACTGTGTGTAGTGGTGAGGGGAATAACTCTTCAATTGTGTTTATTTAGCTTACGCTGGTCATGAGGTAGAGGTGATAGTACCTATGGTCATGGGAATTAGAGTGGGACCTAGTAATATGTTTCTGATGGATCACATTATCTCTAATGTACTATTTTGAATGGTATAGTTGTTCCCAATGGAGTTCATATCTCAAATGGGTGCCATCTAGGAATGATGAGCTCATGGAGTGTGTTCTCCTTGTTTTATGTTTGGGTTAGATCCTACGACTATTATTCTATTGTTGGATATGATTATGGATTCACCTGAGACTTAGTGTCTTAGAGGAGTATATCTGGGTAATTTTTGGGAGTCCTTGTAGTGTTTTTAAATATTGGGGTTAACACCCAATGTATACCAAGAAGACTTGTCGTGTATATATGAGGATGGTTTGAGATGGAGTTTCCCTCTCGATTGGGTTTCCCTTTGGCCAGTTCGAGTAAACTATTTACTTTTAGTTTCTCCCTTTTTCTTTGTTTTTTGGGGGTGTCTAATGAATATTTTTATACTCACCCCTGAATGGGATTGGAATGCTCATGTTTTGTGCCTTGTACAGACTACATGCCTTTCAATGGAGTCTATGGAGGACCTGAGATGGGCAGAGCTTAGTGAGGTAGACAATCTGAGGTGTTTATCAGAGCTTGGAGGAGTTTCTAGTAGATTCATTTGATATAAATCCCCTCCTTCTGAGAAGGTTGGAAACTTTACATCCTTCTTTTGTGGGCGTTGTCTTTCTATTTTACACTTTCAATGCTTCTTTTGTACTCTGGTTGGGGGATATAGATGTATGCTTGTATTGGTTTCATTTGTTTTTACATTTCAGAATCATTTGATCTTAGAGATGTGTGTGTGCATACATGTACAAAATAAATGCATCCCATGCTAGTGATATTCCTTCTCGGCGCTAGTCTCTAGCCCCTAGCCTATTAAAGGTGAGCTTAGGGAGTTGCGTCCTGGGCCCCGTAGGGTCAGGTCATGATAGAGTGGTATCAGAGGTGGTAGGTTCCCCATTCGGACCGTAATGTCATGATCTTGATTTATGTTTCATAGAGATAGTGTTAGTATGTTTCATGTTTGGATCATAGGCTAGAGGTTCTAGTTTTCCTGCATAAACCAACGTATCCATTCACCAGGACTCTAATAACCTACTTATCAACTCAATACGTTAGGATACCGGTCACTAGAAAATAAATGATACATGAATCATATAAGAATAATTTTTGGTTTTTCCTATACTTCTAGAGTCAGCACCCCATATATACTCTTTTACCATGGTATGTCTTGATTTTATTTCAGGATGCCTCCGCAAAAGATAGCCATACATTATTCTACTGCGAGATCATGATAACGATCCACCCTGTGATGAGGCTTTTGTACAGGGGCACTGATTTATGAGGCATTACCTCTGGGTGGTTCTCCGGTGGTGCCACCGCCCGTGGATCTATAGGTTTTACTAGAAGTTTCAGAAAAGGACGCACGAAGGCTATGTGCATGTCACGAACCAACCCAGGTTGACCCTGAACTGGTCACCCAAGACGGTTCACAGCTTGTTTTGAAGGGTGTTCCTGATCCCCTGGGATGGAAACTAGTTCCGAGCATCAACATTTAACCGTTGGGAATGATTAGGACCATGAAAAAAGATAAACAAAGAAATACATATTGATGATAAAAAAAATTAAAAACGAGTAGCAGAAAGAAAAAAATTTCTCATACCTCCATGTGACCTCTTGGTCACATCCAACCACGAAACAACCTTCCTCAACCTTGAGCAGATGAACCAGGAATCTAAATAGGAAAAATGAACCTAAAAATGGAAATATAAAGTAGTTGTGTGTATCGAAATGCTCAATTGGAATGCCCAAGATAGACAACTGAATTTAATGTCTCCTTTCCCAAAACAATCCATTAACACAAGTTTAAAATAAAAATATAAAAGTAGAGCTTTTCACATTTTAAAACAAGAAACATGCATCTCCCATTTAAAAATTCAATTCATGCTACATATCAGTTCCAAAACAATTTTCCACTTTATAAACTAAACCCAATATAGGAGATACTAGGGCTGTGATAAAATAAAATAGGTAAGTAGTGCAAGCTATAAATAAGCAATTATGATGGAAAATAAATATGAAATGTAAATAATTAAGTAACCATGGGTGATCCTAAACATCCGTATAAGATCCTCAGACGTACTCAGGTTAGAACCACCTGCCTGCATATGGTGAATCCCTTATGTCAATGACTAACTAGCTACCATAACCTGGCCTCACTAGTGGCACAACCCACCTAACCTAACAGAAAATAATGTGGGTACGAACCCATCTAATAGGGGTTGATCAAAAACCATTAATCGACCCTAAAAAATTTACCTAGGAACCCATGGTTGTAGTAGTATTGATGTGAATGTAGGAGTCCCTCGCATGGGTGAACCACCTTACCTGCCATCACTGCAATTTCCTACCCCAAACATGGATACCTTATATGATAAAACATAAAGTGATATCCCTCCTATAGAGGTGAATCATAAACATATTCATACTTACATCACATATTCACATCATATCATCAAATGTGCCAACCGAGCCTTCATGTCACATGTACTTTTAAACTATTTCTCAAAGAACATTAAGTTGTCAACTAGATGATTACACTTTTAATGTGTCATAAGGTTCCAACCAGGCCTTTATAACATTTAACCATTTATATCTTTTTGTAAAATATTATGTTCGCTAAATAGAAACACTGTTTCCAAAAAAATCCTTTCATAGAGTCAAGAAAACATTACACTAGCGCTAGAACTGACCAATGGACCACTAAGTTGACATGTCCAATTAATATACCCAAAACATCTTTCAAAAACTTCATTTATATTCACCAAGACAAATGGGCCCTTAAGTTCAAAAAAAAAAACCAAACAGTACACAATTTACAAACGACCTTTACACTATTTAACCCACTCCAAAAGAGGCTTCAAGGCCAAATGGGACAAACTTGAGGAACACCTTTAAATCCATTTTTAGAACCCACACAAAAGACCCAATATTCATTTAAAAAAACAAGAACCATTTAGGAAACTATTTTTTTCAAAGGAGCTCTAATTTAAAGAACCACCTTCACTTTATGATGCATCCATGTGTTCAACTAGTGTACCCATGTATGTGTCAACATCCATTGACACACCAAACGTCTAAGAAGTCACTTTAAACAACTTTCACGAAATCACCAAAAGCATTAAACTGATACCCAACCTTCCACATCATTTAGAATAAATTAAAATCCCCTTTGTAAAGCATAAAACCCTTTTTAAAACATTTTACAACATAATCCAAGCTATGACATTACTAAACCATACACACCAAACCAATTTCATAGATAATAAATTACAATCACAAAATAATTAAATCTAATAGTTCATAAAAACCCTTAATACTACTCTACAATAACAATCACATTTTATAAAATTTTTAGAGTACATATAGACATTGAAATAATTAAATATTTACCTTCAAGGTATTTTTATCAAACTATATTACTATAAAAATTCCCCTAAAAAATATCCATAAACATTATCAAAATGAGAACCACATATAACGATTTTTTAAAACAAAATTGGGCATTAATCAAACACATTATCCATTGAAGAAGATGATAATATTCAATGAAATGCATAAGAATCTATTTTCAAGAGCTGCAAAAAATTTATAAACACTTTAGTAGATAAATAGGTGTAAAATAAAGATGAGAATCAAATAAAATAAATAATTTTAAGGATGTGAGTGTTAAAGGAATGCACTAAAAAGGATAAATCCAGATTCACCTACCTCAATGGCATGAGACCGTGATGCTGCTTTATTGGAAGGAAGAAAAATTCCCTGTGGACCAACTGTGCACCCTAATCAATGAGAAAAATGCGCTAATTACCAACAACGTTATTAGGGTTTGGTTAGATTAAAAGAAAAACACAAATTCGAAGGTAAGACACACAGGAGGGGAGGAGTCCCCATTCCAGAGTGGAGAAAAAGGCACTGCGAAGGGGGGTTCAGTTTCACATTAGAAGATTTTCGACTAAAGGGGGGTTGGGGGAACTGCTGGTGGAAGGAGGCATGAAAATCAAGATGTTGGTTCCGTCGGGAAGGGGGAGTCTGGACGACAAGGCCATTTCATGTGCGCACTAAGGAGTAGGGTGGGGGATCCACCATGAGCTGGGTTGGGAGAGCATGGGGGCCACCGTGAGCTGGGAAGGGGGAGCAGTAGGGCACCGCATAGTGGAACAATGGGGGTGGCTACTTTGTGGGAGAATAGGGGGGTCACGACCCCAATAGGGTTTGTAATTTTTCTTCATTTTTATTATAATAAAAAAAATATTTCAATAATAATATTAATAATAATTTAAATTATAATAATAATGGTTTGAATTATAATAATAAAAATAATAAAAACAAATATAATAATATCAATAATAAATTAAGTAGAAAGACAATTTTAATAATATTTTTTTTTCATTTCATTTTAAACCATGATGATATTATTGAAAAATTAATAATAATTATAGTAATAACAATTTTAGTGTTAATAAAATCATTAAAAACTTTTAATAATAATCATATATTTATTATCTACCCAATAATAATAATATTATTATCATGTTTTAAATATTTACCCCATTTTATTATCATAAACTTTTATTATCTTAAGAAGTGGGAAACTTCAATAGTACCTGGGCCGACCGCATGGTTACAACCAATCGTGCGGTGCCCACGCACAAGTCAAAAATCCATAAATATTTGTAAACTTCAAAAATTTCAAACCGGGACCCAAACCAAAATTTTTCCAAACAATTAAAGACTGTGAGAAGAATAAAATAAAACAGAGGCTGAGGTTAGGGTGTGATAATTCTCCCCACCACAGGCACTTTTTGTCCCCAGAAAGTCACCAATCCAACAGTTAACACAAATCAAGTCATTGCCCTTAAAAATCCAATGGAAATTGAGAGCCTCAGGTTATCATTCCCAACACAGGTCACACTAGGACAATTCAAGAAAAACAACTGTCTATGATTTAGGGTAGAACATTGGAGGGTTATCCACACCACAATAATTCACTAACACGGAAACCTTGAAACCCTAACACACCACCCCAGGGGGGGATGTGGGAACTCCCAAACCAAACTCATTAAATTTCTTCACATGGACCGAACAACACCCCAAAGAATTAAATGGAAGGCTCCCAAAAAAACAACCTTGCAACCTTAGGATGAGGAATTTACTCAAAACCTACCACATCGACTGAATAAAATCCTCACCGCAACTGGAGACTAGGGAATGTCTATCCCAAACTCAACCCACTTTCTCAATGATATCAGAATAATTCCACCACTAGGATTAAAATAATTATGGGGAAAACTAGCACAATGGGACACTTGGATGGAGGAAGCCCCCTAAAAACCAAAACACACTAGAGGAAAAACCCACAGAGAGGCACCCGAAATAATAAAGGGCCTAGAAACACAACCCATTATTTTTCATGAAACAAAACATTTCCCTAATGAACATAACTGAGACCAAAATCAAAATTAGAATGGGTCTATTTATTCACGGTTTCGACACCCTTCAAGGAATCTGAACTATATAAAAACCACACTAATATCACATAAGGCCATTTGAATTATGGTACAATGAGCTCGTCGCATTACCACAACAAGGATGAGATTAGGATGATGATAAGAATAGAATATATTAACATTGGATATTTCCATCCCAAAGTTGAAAGCATGATCCAGAACGAGGTTCCACACACCCTCTGTATCTCTTGACTATGCACGAGCTTCACCCCAATACCTATGGCCATGGCCCTTGTGGCTAAACCATCTCCTGCCTCACAGTCATGCATTTTCATCCTATAGTCCCTAACTCATTATTCTTCTTGATGATTCAAATGATCATAGTGGTGGTACATTTTCAAAGGGAAACAAGATAATAACTAAGAATGCTCGAAATAACCATACTAGTGGCACATAAGAGAATGGTATGACAAACAAGGAGTCAGCATCGACGAAGAATATTTTTTACAAACAGGTTCTTCTAGCACACCCCACTAGCGAGATGGGGAACCTTTATGAAAACCAACAACCCTTTAACCACACCCCAAATCCTAACAAAAAAGAGGCACCCAACCTCTAGTATTTCAAAACCATACCCTCCATTAAATCCTAGAAAAAATAGACTATAAAAAACCTAATAGTTCCCAACCACTAGAATACATGCTCTATTTTCAAAAACCCCACAACTAACTTTAATAAGACCTAATTAGTTAGATGAACTGGAAACACTCAAAAGAACCAACAACTGGGCCTAACTCATTGTTAACCTTGGAGACATTTTCTGGGAAGCACATCCTAAACAACACAAAAACACAACTGAAATCAGTATCAAGCCAAAACTCAATCAAAGAAACATCCCAAGCCAAGGAAAATTGGCTCATAATCCAAACAAACACAACTAAAAGTAAAAATTACTTAACAAAAAACCACCATTTATTTAATATTTTAAAACTCATATATGGAACCTTATGAACCGTCAGATGTGCATTCGTCCAATCCCACTTATATCATCTAAAAAAAAGTTCCACCACACACACTTTGTATATACTCACACAAATGTGACCCTATATAAAGAAGTACGAAGGTCCCAACATCTCTTTTTCATTATCAAATCTAAACACATACCAAACTTTCTGAACCGAAACACTTACTTTTTAATAACCCACTTTTCCAAATACAAAATAGTTTGAAAGAAATACTTTTCCATTTCAAAACCATTTTGACTCTTAACACACACTCAAATAAAATGAAATCAAAACAAAACACAACCAACAACTGACTACCAGAATGTGGAACTTGTGTCTATGCCTAACCTGGAAACATGGTGGTGAGTCATGCCTCATGTAAGGAATGACACAAAGAAAACTTTAAACCATGAACTTGGACTCCACATGGGTCACCACCCCATGTGAGGTCGCAATATAACCTGATTCACCTCCATTTTCATCCACCAATCCAAAAAAACCCAAGACAAAAGACTCAAATCCTAGAACACCCCTGGTAACTTGAGGATCAGTGTGAGAAGAAGTTTGCGACACTCTTCCTACACCTACCTCTGGAGTCCTGAAAGTCCTAATCTCCATATACCAAACACCCCAAATAACAAGGGACTTCTTTGATACCATTTTTTCATGAACCAACCTCAGTTGACCCTGAACAGTCACCCGTGCCAGCCCACAACATGTCTCGAAGGGTGATCCCAATCCCCTCAGGATAGAAAGTAGTGATGGGCATCAATATTTAACCTTTGGGAATGATTTGACCCATGGAATAAAGATAAACATAAAAATATATATTTATTGTAAAAAAATAAAAAACTTGTAGTAGAAAGAAAAAAAAAATTGTTCATACCTCCATGTGACCTCTTGGTCACCTCCATCCACTAAACAACCTACCTCAACCACGAGAAAATGAACTAGTAACCTAAATAAGAAAAAGAAACCTACAACTAGAAATATAAAGTAGGAATGAGCATCTAAATTCTCAATAGGAATGCCAAAGATCAACAACTGAAAATAAAAATATAAAAGTAGAGTTTATCAAATTTTAAAAAAATCGACAGGATTTTCCCATTGGAAAATCCAATGCAGGCTACATAAATTTCCAAAACCATTTACCATTTATAAACAAAATCGAAGATAATAGATATGAAGGCTGTGCTAAAATAAAATAGGTAAAAAATAAAAGCTAGAAATAAGATAGCACGATGAATATTAATCAAGAAATGTAAATAATTAAGTAACCATGTGTGATCCTAAACATACCTAGAATACCCCTAGATGTTATTGGTTCAAAACCACATGTCAGCATATGGTGAAGCCCCTAAGTCAATAACCAACTAAATTCCCTAACCTGGCCTCACCAGTTGCACAACCCACCTAGTATAACAAAAAATCCAAGGGGTACCAACCCATCTAATCAGGGTCGATTAGAAACCATCACTTAGCCCTCTAAAGGATTCCCATGAACCCATGGTGGTAGCAATAATGTTATGTAAGTTGGAGGCTCTTTCACATGTGACTCACCTTACTTTCTATCACCACACTTTCCTGACCCAAACACAAACACCCAATAAAATAACCCAAAATGGGATATCCCTCCTATTGAGGTTCCCCATAAATTTATACATACTTACATAACATATTTACATCATATCATCGAAGGTGCCAACTGGGACATCACGTCACATGTACTTTTAAACCCTTTCACAAATCACTTTATGTTTTCAAACAAAAACTCACACTTTCAAAGTGACATAAGGTGAAAACCAGGACGATATAACATTGAAGCATTTAAAACTTTCCACAGAACTTCAATGTTTCCTAATGGGCATGAAATTTCCAAAATTAAATCCATTTATAGAGTAAAAAACATTTCACTAGAGTTGGAAGTTCCAAATGGGCCTTTGAGTTGACATGTGCAATGCATTTACCCAAAACATTTTGAAAACACGTATTTTATATCCACCAAGCCAAACAGGCTTTTCATCATCATTAAATTTATATTTTTATTCAAAAATAAGGTACACAGTGCAAGGGGGAAATGTAAATCGGGATTAGGGGTGTATAACATAATGGAGCCCATGGGAATCCCCTCAAATCATATTAATCCTCTCATCATTGCGGGAGGCCTCATTGGTGAGACAAGTCACTTTGGAGCCTGGGGATCCAATGGAGGAAAGATAGTCTGAGACCTTGTTCCCCTCTCTTCATGTGTGTGTGATCCAAATCTTAGTGTCAAGGAGCTATTTTCACTTATTTTTAGTGTATGAAACTATCCAAGGGGTGGATTATCCACCATCAGAGATTAATAAACAATCCTTGAGTCCATTTCCACTTGGGAGAGGTCAATGTTTTCGTATTTGCATAACAAGATCCCAGTGAGTACTGCATTAGCCACATCCAGAAGAGTGATTTTATTACCATATTGTTCCATGAATTCTAAGAACAAACTCCCTCCTAGGTTGCAGATCACTCTACCTTCCCGTATGTCCCTCATGACGCAAGAACCTTCCATATTTACCTTAATACCTTTAGATGGAGGATACCACAATATCCATCAACCCCATGCTCCTTCCAAGGTAATAATGGTTGAGGAAGACTGATGCTGCAAAATACATAGGGAGGGTGATTCATGCCAATTTTTGACAAGGGTGACCAAATTGATCAGCAACAGCTTGGTAATCATAAGTATGGAACGACCTGTGGAGGGAGAACCCTCATATTTGGACTTATTATGGGCCTTCCAGAGGCACCAACAACTAGAACTGAGAATAATAGACCCTTCCACCCTATCGGGTCCCTTTTCTATAGTTCCCTAGAACAACATCTCTAGAAAGGATGTGTCCCATAGATCTGGAGATGATGTTGCCGTGAAGTCCCCAATGAAACTCCATACCTATTGTGCCAATGCACCTTCAAAAATATTTGATTTGTTCTTTCTTCCCACTTTTTTTTGCAGCACTGGAAGTTGGAGGCTTGTTTGATGATTGTTTTATTAATACCTTCATGGTATAGGATCACGATGTTCCTGATTATCCACATAAGAAAGTTATATTTGGTAGGGATTTTTTTACACCACACAAGAACATTACCGCTTTCTTGTTTCACCTGGGGGTTTGATATCCCTCAAAATTTCTTTATATTGAACTTCTAATCTAGAAAGGGGTGAGAAAACAATGATCTGGTTCTGAGTTGAGGAGAATAGAGTCGAAGATGTCATTCTAGTTCTTTTCCTTCATTGCCTTGATGATGTCAGGAGGCAATCTTGCATCCTTAAAGGTAATCATTGGGACCCGGCACTTTTGGAAGTCAAGTTGTATTTCGACCCAGTTCTGTTTCTAGAATAGAATATTTCCTTCTCCCATGATCCACCAGGAGTGTTGTTGGAGGCTTGGTATGAGCTAAAATACCGATTTCCAGATAGTGGATCCCTACAAGCTTTCTGTCTCCAAGTTGATGACAAAGCTGTGCAACATCATTCTCCCCTAGAGATTGCGTCCATCAATGATATCCCATGCAAGTTTTCCATGCATGACCCTGAGCATGTCCCTCAAGCTCCTGACATTAACCCCACCTGCATGGATCGAATGATCTATCCTTCCCCATGAAACCCAATGTTTTCTCTTCTTCAAGCACATCCCATAAGAAGCATTCCAGGACCGTGTCAATAACTTTGATCACCCCCTTAGGAACTGAGGTTTCCACCATAGCATGCACCAGAATAGTGTCCAAAACACTGTTAAACAATGACATACACCCTATGATGGATAATAAGTGACTCTTCTAGTTGAGGAAATGACCTATAATCCTTCTTACCACTTGATCAAAGTACCAAATGTGAATTCTTCCTAGCGAGAGAGGGGTTTCAAATTACTCCATTGGGAAGTTTCTAGGCTGCATTTTGACACTGGTGAAAAGAATGTTGGCCCATCTTGTGACACATTTGTTTGAGATATAAATGATTCTTTTGGAGTGGTTAATAATCTAAACACTCTAGTAACAGTATTTTTCTAGAATCCTCTTTATAGAGCTTGGGATCTCTTCCATGTATTTGAAAAAATGACCATGTCGTCTACAAACATCAGTTGTGATATAGGAAGAAGGTTCATTTTCCTTCAATAGGAAAGAATACTTCCATTGGATATACCTATGTTCAACAAAATGCTAAGTATTTCCTGCATAAGGATAAAAAGATTTGGGGATATCAGGTCACCTTATCATAAGCTGCGAATGGTCTCGAAGAAGATATATAATTTTCCCATGAAAGACACTACCATCCATGATGAGCTAAAACATTAGAAGAGAATATCTAAGGCTTTGGTAGCGAGACCCATTCAATATAAGACCCTGTTAACAATACCCTATTCTATTATGTCATACACCTTATTCATATCCGCTTTAATGTCCATATTGGATATGTGTGTCTTGGTGTTCAATTACATCATCATTTCATGCATCGGTGCAATTTACCCTTTAATTGAACCACCCCACATGAAGCTGTGTTGTTCAATGGAGATCCAACCTGGAAGGTTCATGGCCAGTCTCATGTTAATGATGCTTTCTAGGATCTTGTAGGTGATGTTTCAAATACTTATAGGTCGGTAATTAAGAATGGAGGAGGGGTACTTCACCTTCGTTATGAGAACCATATTCATGGAATTTGCAACCCAAGGGAGGGAGCCACCATGGAAAAAGACCTGAACTGCTGCAACCATGTCTCCTTTGACCACATCCCATGAGGCTCTGTAAAACAAACCAGGAAAACCATCGGGCCCCGGACCACTCTCTAGGTTGAGCTTCCTCATGGATTCATAAATCTCTCTCTCTCTTACTAATCCCCTTCTAAGTGCACATTATCCTAGAGGGATAACCTACTGGGAATTTCCTCCCATACCTCTGTGCTCCCGCTCAGGTACCCACTGACCATCCTAGAATTTGTACCTAAAAGAAGATCTTTGAAAAAAGAGTAATCCATTCCACCCACAACATCCCTATCGACCGTGTAAGTTCCATCATCAAGCTTGATATTGGGTTTGATGGGGCATCTATTCTCCTTGATTCAAGCATTAAAGTACATCTTGTTTTTCCCCCTCAAGCAACCACTTTATCCATGATTTATCCCAAGCCTCTCGCTCTTATCATAGGTTCATAGATAAGCAATTACTATCACAACATAATTAATTCTAATAGTTCATAAAAACCATAATACCACTCTACAAGAACAATGAAATTGGTCAAATGTTCTATGTACATATAAACATTGACATAATTAAATAATTACATTCAAGGTTATTTTTATCAAATTTTATAACAAACAAAAATTCCCCAATAAAATAGCGATAAACATTTTTAAAATGTGAACCACATATAATGATTTTTTGAAACAAAATTTGGCATTAATCAAACACTTTTTTCATTGATGCACATTATTATATGCAAAGAAACGAAAAATAAACTATTTTTAACAACTCAAAAAAAATTATAAACACTATAGTAGACCAAATAGGAGTAAAATAAAGCTATTAATCAAATAAAACAAATAATAATAACAATGCGAGTGTTAACGAAATGCATCGGAAAGGATAAATCTAGATTTTCTTACCTCAATGGCATGCGACCACAATGCCACTTCAGTGGAAGGAATAAAAATTCCCCACTGACCAACAACACACCTTAATCAACGAGAAAAACATGAGAATTACCAACCATGGTATTATGGTTTAAAAAAAAACAAATTCGGAGGTAAGACACAGTAGAGGGGAGAAGTTTGTGTGCTAGAGAGGAGGTAGAGGCTCTACAAAGGGGGGATCAGGTTTGCGTTAGAAGACCGCCAAGGGTAGGGGGATTGGGTGTGCCACTAGCTAAAGGTGGCACAGTGGTCGGGACATCGGTTCGACTAGGAAGGGGGAGTCTGGCTGGCCATTCCAGTTCATGCATGCACCAAGGAGTAGGGGGGATCATCTGCGAGCTGGGTAGGGAGAGTAGGGGGCCGCTATGATCTAGGTAGGTGGAGGAGATGGGCGCCATGCAGAGGAACCACTGGGGTGGTTGCTTTTTTGGAGAAAGAGGGGGGGGGGGGGGGTCACGACCCCCTAGGGTTTTCACTATTTTTTTAACCTTTATTACAATAATAGAAATAATTATTACAATAATAATGATAATAATAATAATTAAAATAATAATAATAATAATTGAAATTATAATAATAAAAATAATAACTATAATAATAATAATAATAATAATAAATTTAGTCTAAAGATAATTTTATTATTTTATTATTCATTTCATTTTTAACCATGTTGATATTAATAAAAATATTAATAATAGTTACTGTAAAAATAATTTTAGTGTTAATATTATTATTAACAACTTTTAATAATATTATTATTATTATCTACAAAATAATAATATTATTATTATAATGTTTTATATATTTACCCCATTTTATTCTCATAAAATTTTAATATCTTAAGAAATGAGAAACCATAAGGGCCCCTGGGCCGACCGCATAGTTACCACTAATCATATAGTGCCCGTGCACCAGTCCAAAACCCATCAATATTTTTAAACATAAAAAATTTCAAACCAGGACCCAAAACAATCTTTTTCTAAACGATGTAATACCATGAGAAGAATAAAATAAAAAGGTGTCTGAGGTTGGGGTGTGATAGTGTGCTACAAAAGTTTTAGAGGTAGCGACCTCTGAGTTACTAGGGTGATCCAGACCCCCAGGTAGTATATGACTGGTTTGAGGTAGTCCCATGAGTTTTTTACTTAGTAGAGACACATTCCGATGGGATGGTGGTCCTAATAGTGAGCCTTTTTCAGGGTTCAACTAGGTAATGGTGGAGTTGGTGATAAAGACTCATTACGAGGTGATGCACACTATGGAGGAATTCGAGCGACTCTTGAGGGAAATTTTTTACCCAGCTATATTTAGATAAACGCATATCCAAGAGCTTTTGCAACATTGTAAGGGTATCATGATTGGTGTTAGATTTTTTAGTGAGGTTTACATACATGTCATGATACTTCTTGGATGTGGTTCATGATCCTTTCTACAGAGCATGGACCTTCAATCACGACTTGCATTGGGATATCATTAGGTATGTGATTCTACTATACATTCCCACCTACACTGGAGTGCTGAAGCAAGATCTAGTGGTGGAAAGCTTCCTGGTTGAGGAACATGTGGACGTGACCCTAAATAGTGGTCACGAGGCTGAGGATTCTACAGAAGATGGATGATGGTAGGTAATAGGATCGCAACGCATGAGGCATACCCATGCCCAAACACAAACGTGTGGGTCTATGGTGATTGTGTAGCACTAAGGATCATATCATCCATAGAAGAGGCAGTTGTATTCTTGTGATGGCTGAGGACATCTCTTTAGATATTTTATAACCCAACATGATTCTGAGTGGGAGCCAGAAGATGAATATACCTGGCAAGGAAAACTCTTGGATCTTGGAGTTTTGTGATGTAGCAGGTGAGGAAGATGAGCTGGAAGTGAAACAGGAGGTGGCAGTCAGTTTGAGGTGTTGCCACCACCACCCCAAGGTAGTCTGCACCAGGCTCTAGGAGATGGATGACGTGGTTGAGAAAAGTTGTTGAAAATAGAGGCATTTGACCCAAAAGCTACAAATATTAATAAGGGAACATTTTGTGTCCTTCCTACTTTCTACAGTAGAAATTTTTAGACACAATAGTGGGTTCTATTTTTTCTTTCTTCTCATGATTGATTTTTAACCAAGGTTGCACATAGCTTCAGTAGATACCAGTGTTAGTAGTTGTGAAAGGGGGCTCGGTATGATCCAGTGCGTGTTCAGTCTTCCATTTTTTTCTTGATTACCCTCTTGTTTTTGGTGTTAGCGTTGTACGTGAACTCGAGGAGGATGTGGTGTAGTTTGACATAGCTTTGAACTCATGAGGAAGGGGGGAACATTCCCCACTGAGACATCTTTTTTTTTGCAATTAGAATCATGTGGGTGAGTCAGTGTTGCCCAAATAAGAAAATATCGAGGTGTGGTGGATGGGTTCCATAGAATTGCATGTTCATGGCAAGGTTATGTGACCCCTTTATCTAGGTAGATCTAGAAGAGGAACCACATTTATTAGAATCAGTTCATAGTGGAAGGGTTTGAACATATGATGTTTTTTCAGTGTGGATTGGTTGCCTAATATCTATACTCTGTTGGGATTTCACTAGTGGGTGTGGTGGTGTTTCTTTTTTGATGAGCTTTGTTACAGCTGGTGGTTTTTAGGAAAAGGGCCTGGTAAGACCTAGTGTTACTCTTAGGTATCCCTATTTTGTTTCTAAATTCCCTCACACGTTCAGTAATGAACATTAATGCGAAAAAATTGGGGAGGCTGTTGTGCAGTTTATATAGGGGTGGATGAAAACTGTGGTGCTCCGTTAGTGTCTGTGTCAGGATAGCGAGGTGGTGTACCTCAAGAACCCATGACTGTAGATGGAATGTGGCTCTTGGTTTTTTCCAACCTATTGCTGCTATTGAGACATGTGCTTGTTGTGGCACAATGTTGACCTGGTAGAATTTGGAAATAAGAATGGTTTGATCTTTATGGTTCCTCTATGTGCATGCTTGTAAGTATCACATAAACCCTTGATGAGCTCACTGGCGCAGGTTTCCAGTAGGGAGCTCAGTTTCTTCCCTTGTGATTAGCATTTCACTTTTCAGGGCTGAACAATATTAATTTGGGGATAATTAAATGACTTTGTTGTGTACCCATAAGGCTTCCGAATATTTTGGAAAATATTCCCATAGCTAGGCATTGAGTCGATGTGGGAATCTAGGTCCAGAGGCACCTCAATGAAACGATATTAAAAATATTCAATATATTCAGTCGTGCAAGTTCAGTTTCACTTGAAACATAAATAAATCCCATTCATAATCTCAAATAAGATTTCTAAGATCGCAGATGAGTTTAGAATGCATTGTTTACCGTAGGCTCGACCTAAGGTTGTCTGCACTAGAAGTTTTGTTCGAAATCTGTTTTGGGTGACGTGGCACTAAGAGGGGAATTAATTAGTTTAATTTTATTAATCCAAATTCATCCCCCTCTAACCCTCATACACGCAAAAATCCAACCAAGGAGATCCACACATCTTCTCTTCTCCCTTTGGCATTAACAAACCCCCACTGAATCATTGAAGCAAGGTGTCGTTGATCCCCATATTTGATGTAGATCATTATCAAATTGAGAACTGATGTGATCTGGGAACCTTTCATTAACCAATGATTCATCATTTCATTATTGAGTTAGTAAAATTTGATTTTTGGACATGATCCCTTTCATTTTTCATTGTTATATGGTTCTAGATACCTATTGCAATTTCTAGAGATCCCTTCTAGGTAGATATGTTGGGTTTGCGGTAAACTATGGAAAATCAAGGCATTTTTTAAGGGATTCTTGACTGGAATCACCATATACACAACATGTAGTTTAGTGACACATTCCATGTATCTCTTCTTATTCGGGGAAGATGAAAATTTTGGACTACTCTCCATGTATGGGTGTTATATGCCTTATAGTACCTTAAACCGTGAGACCATGGGACATGGATTTAGATAGTCATGTGAAAACACATGGCCATGTACTAACACATTTCCAAGATACATAGACACAAGGTCCGGTACATTGACCCGGGTCTGATACATTGACCTGTTAAAACTACATGGGCATATGTGTAGTATGGAATGCACAACGTGTATGGGACATGGATGGTTGGTCCATGCAGAAGAGGAACATAGACAGGGGATGAGAAATGAGGTATATGATACGTACCTTATCTACACTCTATGTACCCCTACATGGGTTAGAACCCCTATGGTATAGATACACAAGTAGTTTCTTGGGCGGTCTTACACATCATGTGTACCCCGGTGCACGTCGTGTACTACTAGGAGATTCTCCAGGGAACTTCTGCCTTCCATATATCCTTCTATGGGGCTCGGATTCAGGCTTGTGAGTAGTTTATCCTCAGATGTTTTCAATGTAAGATGCGATGGTGGACTCTGTTATGGATTACGACATACTAGGTTGTGTAAATCAAGCGATAAAATTGTGCAGCGGTACTGAACCGATGTTGGAGTTTGACATGGTTCGTATAGAGAGATTCTAGGATGGGTACTCCTCTAATGGACTAGGGTGTGGGTTTTTATTACAACTCTTCTTAGGTGGATATGGGAATCCCCACATTGTGTGTGTGGGATCGTTACCATTGGGTAGTTTCCTCTAGGGGTGTTACTCCTTCGATGGACTAGGGGGAAGGTTTCTCCGTGACATTTGTGAAGGTAGTGTAGGCACTCCACTATTGGACTGGGGAGGAGTTCCTCTATTCATGGAGTGATCACTCCCCTGTTGAATTAGTGCACAGGTCCCCCATAAATAATGCATAGATAGAGTATATACTCTTCTACTGGGTAGGGTGTGTGTCCTCTATTATAGGATTATGTACTCCCCTGTCGTTCCAGGGCTCGGGTCCTCTATAAATGTTGTTCCGACAGAGTCAATACCCCCCCTCACATGTTAGGAAGTAGGTCCTCAAGCCTGGGGTTGGTGATCCCCTATTTGATCAGGGTGTGGGTGTCTCATAGGGAACGAGTTGGAAATGTTGGTACTCCCCTGTCATTCCAGGGTGCGAGTCCTCTAGCCACTGAGTAGTACTCCTCTACCAGGTTAGGTTGTGGGTCCTCAATTTAAAAATTTTCACTTCCCTATTGTATCAGGGTGTGGGTCCTTCATGAGTAGTAATCCCCTATTGGATCAAGGTGTAGGTCCTCACTTTTGGAGTTGTACTCCCCCTTCTCCAAGTAGCAGTGGGGAGCAGGTCCTCCCTTGGAGTTGAAGCTTCCTCGACTGTTGGATAGTCATACAGAGCGGTAAATTATAATTGATGTGAACAATACCTTGATAGGGTTTAGTTCTCCCTCTACAGGCTGTGTTAAGGGCCACTCCTTATATGAACGAGAGAGGTTTTGAGTATTATTTAGTAGCATTACTCCCTCGATTGTGGGGTGGGGCGAGGTATGAGTCCCTCTATTCTCTCTTTTTAAAGAGTATGAACATAGTGCATAGTCCAAAAAAGTTATCCCTCAACTATGTGAAGTGGTGAGGGTTGGGCCTCTTCACATGGGTTTATTTATCTTGTGTTTGGCTTGAGGAAGTGACGACAGGACCTTTGGTGTTAAGCACTAGAGTATGCCCTAGAAGGATGTTCCCAATGGAGCATGTTCTCTCAGACGTACCATTTGGAATGGTAGATTTGTTCATGATGGAGTGAATCTCTTGTATGGGTGCCATCTGGGATGGTTGAGCTCATGGAGTGTGTTATACTGGTTTAATGATGTGGTTAGAGCTTACAACAAAAATCCTATTACAGTCTATAAGGTTAGAACCTCATGAGACTAGTGTCTGAGACTAGTACATCTAGGTGACTTATATGAGTCCTTATATTTTTGTCACATGTTAATGTTAAAATACCTTATAGACTGAGCTAACTTGTCATGCATTACGGAGGATGGTTCCAGATATAATTTCTCTCTTGATTGGGTTTCCCTATGGCTAGGTCGAGCAGACTATTTCCTTTCAGTTTTTACCTTTTTCTTTTGGGGGTTTTTTGGTTTCTATTGAGTATTTCTATATTGAACAGTGCATGGGATTTTTCCACACATATTTTGTGTCTTGTGAGGACCACCAACCTTTCGATGGAGTCCACGGAGGACCCAAGATAGGCAGATCTTAGTGAGTTAGACAAAACTTTGTCTTTACCAGAGCTTGGCTGAGGATCTTTCTAGAAGTTATAGTTGACATTTATCCCCTCCTTCTAAGTAGGTAGGATGATTTTATAGTTTCTTTGGTGGGTGTTCTTTTCCATTTTATTCTTTATGTAGTTTTTTTGTACTATGGTTGTTGGATATAGATGTCTGAATGAATTGGTCACCACAAGTTTTTATATTTCATCATTTTTTGAGCTTGGAGATGTGTGTGTGCGTACAGGTACATATGAAATTTCCCCCATGTTAGTGATATGACTTCTTAGTGCTAGTCTCCATCCCATGGCCTTTTGGAGGCATGCCTGAGGAGTTGTGTCCCGGGCCCTATCGGGTTGGGTCGCGACTGGTAAGCTATTCAATCCTCTTGTTTTTTTCATCATTTGTATTTATGTACGGAATTGTAAATTTGTGTGAGATAATATACCCTATTTTATGTGAATTCCTCTATTTCCTTTATTTATCCCATTATATCCCAATTTAAAGGTAGAAAATAGATAAGGAGAGTATCGCCACTCTAAGGATGGTTTTCTATAAATTTTCAAGTTAATTCTTACAGTTATATAGCTTTCACCATAGTGTTGTATTACAAAATTTGTTATCATTCCTCCATAAGTTAATATACCCTTTAATTGGATGTTTAAACCATGATTTAAACATGTTATTACACCCATATACAAGGTTGGATGTTTTTAACCGCAACCCAAACCACAATTGAGGAGGTTTCATTTTATAAATCATGTTTACATCATCCTTGGGGTGAGTTAATCTTGTCATTTATTAATGGGATCCACGTATAAATTAAATTAATTGTTAAAGTTTGAGTACTTTATTTAGTGCGTTGTCATTATAAATGAAAGGAGTAATGAAATGTGATAAATGGGAGTTGTGGGATGAAATGTAAAATCACTTGGCTTATTAGTAACTATGTTATTGATTAGTGAAGTGTCTTGTAAAATAACATGACCCTCCTTCTCATCACTTGTATGTGAACTAATTAAATAATTGAATGTGATATTTTCAATTGTAAAAATGAAATGGACACTAATGTGTCCCCTTGAATCATAATATAGATTAAATTGATAATGGATGATATGTTATTGAACCAGCTACCCACTTACATATGATATATTGGTTACCTTGGATTGTTACCTTAGATTTGTCTTGCAAGGACCTACTCAAAAACAGTCTTTGGGATCCCACCAAGTATTTACTGAGTTTTATATGGATGAGCTCTATTGACTCAGTGAGTATGCATTTAGATATAGTCCCTAGGTCTTAGATTGTGTAGGACTATATTACACTTATTTTTATATATATTATATTTGTGGAATTGAGGAGGACACCTTGGTCATTATACATGGTTCCTAGCACTCTTGGGTCTGATTCATGATTATTCAATATATTCCATACTTTATTGACCCTTGATATACTTGAATAGGTTGTAGCTAATGACTTTATCTATTATACAATCATTCATTATTTTACAAAATTCTCGTTATAACATCTTATTATATACTGAATCACATCACTTATTTTAAACCTTTATTCCCATTATACCAACACACTATTTATAGTGACCAAACTTTTATTACATGATTATTTCATTATTTCAAAGATAAAAAACATAAAATGTTAAACAAAAGGATATAAAGGTTTAGTATCTTTGAATAATTAGGACCATACATTACTTTTACATAATTAAATGTAAACATTAATTTAATTCCTTCTTCTCTAGCTTCTTAGTGGCCCTGATGTTCTCCTTGGTACAAGTATTCACCTGAGGATATACATAAAAAGAAGGGGTGAGATAAATTCATCGTAAGAGGATGGATAAGAGACATGAAACATAGGTGTGAATAATCATCCTTATCATATCATAAGAAAAGTATCATCATCACAAAAATGAGAAGAAACATTAGATAAGGACATGGAATGGGGAAATGCATAAAAATGAAAAATCACGTCTTAGTGGTCAAATACCACACATAGTTGTGAATAAAGCTAGCATAATCTTCACACATATTTCACTTTATCTTATGAGATAATTCACATTAAACAATTCATTAGAGTTCTATAAAATTATGGGGGCACCCATCACATCATAACATTTACATGCACTGTATAATTTTGGACGCACCTATCATATCATAACATTTACATTATCATGCCTGTCACATAGAACATATATAAATATTGGGAATAAAATATCCCATGGAAAGAAATGGGTTTCATTTCATAAAGAATAAATTCATGAATAATCCTTTCGGTTCCCAAATTAAATAGGTAATTACATACTTGGTATAAGAATCATCAATCTTGAGTGAAGAATAAACGATCTCATGAGAAGTAAAAGATGTATTTTCTGAAAGAAGGGTTATTTTTGACTAATCATTGTATTTTTTATAAAAAAAGATTGAAAAAATGTATATCTTAGAAAATAAAAGTAAAGGAAAAAATAAATCACATTCAAGGAACATCCATACTAAAAGTGGAGTGAAATAGGTAAAACCCAAAGCAAGAGATTTGGGTTTGAGAATTCCCTTATGTTATGTATGAATGATTTCTTTACTTTAATATTCTAAATAATCAAATTAAATAAATTTATTAAAAAATAAATAACCTTTTATATATTTATTTTATTCATTATAGTTTTATTAATTTCATTTATGGGATTTTTGATGAGTTATAGAGTTTAATTTCATCGTTTGTGAGCATTCATTTTCTTGGTTTTCATGACTGGTTCACTTGTATATGAGTATAGAAGATCTTGTAAAATAAGAATATTTATCCAAAATTGAAATTATATTTTATTAATAAACATTAATAATATTTAATTATCTTATATATCATTTGGTTATATTTTATGATGATGATTTGTTAGATTGAATGTTAATGAAATTTATTTAATTAGTTTTGGAGGTTTTATGACCATTACAATCTTATATCATTTTATTTAACATCATGATTATATATTGATTAAAGAAAATTATATAAAATTTTATATGTATAATAAAAACTTATTTAACTATAATTATTCTTTTATTAACAATCTTGAATTTGTTATTGAAAAACACATTATCCACAGTGTTGGTAAATCGACACATTGTGGACGATATTTTCATGTTTAGAAAAAAAGGAAAAGGGAAGAGACCTGAAGATGAATTATTCCATTAAAATTATAAAATTATAGTATCTAATATATAATTGTGTTATAATACTAATAGTATAGTTTTATTTGATGATTATATAAGAAAATAATGAAATTGAAAAGAAAATATACGAAAAAGAAAGAGGATTTTACCTCTTGAATTTCTCCTCCTTAAGAACCTCATTTGGGAAAAGGGTTTAGTATTTTGATGGGACCAAGGGATACAGAAAGTTGTGTAGGGTATTGGTTAGAGTTTATGGAATAATTTTTTTAAGGCTCAAATCTTTTAAGATGTAAGGAGAAGAGGTGGTGAGGGGTGATGTTTATAGGGGAAGAAAGGGGTGTTTTCAAAAATTTTTATTCATTAGTTTATTATTTTGGCTCAAGACTAGAATAGTTTGAGAATTATCACTAAATATACTAAAATAATTAAGGTTAGTTGGAAATTATGGTGCTTACATTAGTTATTACTCATGTAATACTGTATTTAACTTATAATGTATATATATAGTAAATTTTCGTATCTCACTATTAAAAAAAATTCAAGTATTTTAGAAAAATACAAAAAATTAACCCTATAAATTTTTTTATTTTTATAATTAAATAATAAACTCCATTTTATGAAAATAATTTTTTAATAAAGGTAATTTAATTTTTAATTAAAACCATAATTTACATGGAAAATGTCGATTTTAAAATTGTAACTGATTTTATAACAAATTGAAAAAATAATTAAGGTATGATAAAATTATCTTATATTCATAAGACAAAAAATATTAGTTTGTGGATCTATTTTATGAAAATAAATTTTCTTTTAAATAATTATTTTAATAATAATTTTTTTTAAAAAAAATTTATATTTTATAAAAAACACCAACACTTAATTAATAATTTTTAAAATGTTTATCTACCTATACTATGATATAATTATATCTTATTATCATTTATAAGAAGCATGAATTTAATTAATAATTTCATATATGAGGTTACTATTCTATTAGCCAATTTACTATTCCTAATGGTCAAATTACTATTCCAAAGGTCAAGTAACTATTCCATTAGAAAAGGTTTTTTATCTTTGAGAAATAAAAATTATTTCATTCATTATTAATTTATAATGATTGTATTTTGTTCTCAAATTGATTTTATGCAGTTTATACTATATGAAATAATTATAACAATGGAGTTTCCATTGATAAAATTTTGGGTTGTTACATTCTTCCCCCTTCTGAAAATTCTCCCTAAAAATTTTGTTTTACCTTCTTAGTTGAAAATTGTTCAGGGTACTTCTCCTTCATCGCTTACTCCAGTTCTCAAGTTTCCTATTTGTACATATGGTTCAACCATAGTACATTGACCAGGTGAGTAGTCTTGTGTTGTATAACATTATCACTATATTCCAAGATCTTCATTGAATGCTCATCATAAGAGAGATCGTTCTCCGACTATACTACCATTGGATTTAGTACATGTGAGGGATCTGGTATGTACTTCCTCAATAAGGATATATGGAATACATACTTCACTTGATACAAAGTAGGTGGAAGTGCCAGTCGATAGGCCATAACTCTAACATAATCAATGACCTCGAAGGGTCTTTTGTTCCTGGGACTCAGCTATCCTTTCATCCCAAATCTATCAATCCTATTCCATGGAGATATGTATAGGAATACCATATATCTAGCCTTAAACTCTAGGTCCCATCGAAGATTGTCCGCATAGCTCTTATGTCAACTTTGGGCTGCTCTGATGTGATGATTAATTCTTTTCACATTTTCCACCATTTCTTCCACAATTTCATGTCATATCATCTTATGTTCACTGACTTCATCCCAACACGCTGATGTTTTGCCTCTTTTCCAATAAAGGGATTCATATGGAGCCATTTGGATGCTCATGTAGAAATTGTTATTGTAAGAGAACTTGACCAGAGGTAGATGTTGTACCCATCCTCCTTTGAAGTCCATATAACATGCAATAAAAATGTATTCCAATGTCCAAATAGTTCACTCTGATTATACTTCAGTTAGATAATGATAAGCCATACTGAATTTCATCTCAGTGCGTAGAACATGTTGGAGAATTTTCTAGAACTTAAAGGTGAATCTTAGATCTTGATCGGATACAATCAATAGTGGTAATCCATGAATCCTTACGTCTTATCTTATATATATCTATTCAAGTTGATCCAGTGAGAAGACCTCTCAAATTTTGATAAAGTGAGTTGTTATTGTAAGACAACCCACAATAACTGATATAGCATTATTTCCTACGGATGTCTTCGGAAGTATGGTGACAAAGTACATGGTGATGTTTTCACATTTCCATGTTCATATGGGTAATGGTTGCATCATCCCCTTAGACCTTTGTCTTTCAGCCTTCACTTTCTAACATACCAGGGACTTTGATGTATATTCAAAGATCTCCTTCTTCATATTGTACCACCAGTAGTTCTCTTGGAGATATCGATACATCTTTCTCCTCCCTGGGTGAATAGAGAAGGTTGATCTATGTGAATTATTTAGAAGTTCCTTCTTTATCTATGGATCAGATGGTACCCATAGTCACGACAAAAATATTAAAATTCTTTCTTCATCAATTTTTAACTCTGAATATTTCCTTTTTTCTTATAACTTACACCTTGTTTTGAATTTCCACATCATTTATTTGATCATCCTTTATTTTCTCAGTTAGGGATGGTTGAGAATTCATTTGATAAAGGATTGGTGATGTACCTTCATTAATGATTTCCTTATCTATCCTTTTACAATATTATGAGATTGGTTCCTTCTCAATTCTCATAATTGATAATGTTGCAAGATCATTTCAACATAGAGATTACACCACTTTATTCTCTTTACTAGGATGGTAGTAGATTGAGCAGTCATAATTTTTGCTAAGATATAACCATATTCATTGGAACATATTAATCTCTTTCTGTGTGAATATATATTTTAGGCTCTTATGTTCATTATATATTTCACATTTCTCCCCGTAGAGATAATAGTGCATGATTTTATATAAAAAGATCACAACTGCCAACTCCAGTTCATGCGTGGGATAGTTTTTATCATGAAATTTTCAACTTACTTTAGGCTTAGGCTATCAATTTATCATTTGGAATTAGTAAAAATACTAATCCCTTATTTTAAGCATCACTTTATACTATAAATAGGTCCATACTTTTCAAATGTGTGAGAAATGGTGCGGTGATAAGCCTATTTTTTACCTATTTGAAGAAATCGTCACATTCCCTGGTCCAGAAAATCTTTTCTCCCTTTTGAGTTATCCTGATTAGTAAATTTTATAATCATGAGAAGTAATTCAAAAATAACCAGTAATACCCATCTATACTATGAAAATTATGAATCTCAATTACAAATGTTGGCCCACTCCACTCTTCAATTTCCTTTGTCTTAGAAGGTTCCATCGATATTCCTTTGCAGGTGATAACATGACCCAATAATGATACATCCTCCATCCATAAATCACATTTACTATACTTTTCATAATTTTTATCCCTTTAAAAAGTCTTTATCATAATATTCAAATGATCCTCATATTCCTCATTTCTATTGGAGTATATCAGAATATCATCAATAATGACTACTATAAATTTGTCAAGGTAATATATAAATAATCCATAAATTAAGTCCATGAATATTTATGGAGAATTTATGATTCTTAAAGGCATAAATATGAACTCATAGTGTCCATACCTTGTTTGAATGTCATTCTTGGGAATATCTTCCTTTATCACCTTTAATTGGTGATATCCTATCTAATGGTCCACCTTAGAGAAATACATGGTCCCACATAGTTGATTGAACAAGCCATCTATAAGTGGAAGGGGGTACTTGTTCTTTATTTTTATTTTTTTTGAGATCACGATAATCAATAAAGAGGTGCATCTATCCATCATTCATCTTGATGAAGAGGATTGGTTCACCCCATGGTAAAGTAATCGGGCATGTAAAACCCCTATCCAGATTCTCTTATAACTACTTATTCAGTTCCTCAAACTCAATAGTGGTCATTATATATGGTATATTTTATATATGAACATATCTAGGAATAAGTTCAATTGAGAACTCAAACTCTCAGTTAGGAGGAAGACCAAACAGTTCTTCAGGGAACTCATAAATGTAGTCCCTCACAATGGGAATTTCTTATATCATGATTCTATAATTTTTCTCAATAATTTGAGTAAGATATTCTTGATCATAAGTTAATAATATCCACAATTGTGATGATTATTCTAAAGGAGATTCATCCTTCTCCTTACGTTTGTATAGAATTGGAGGATTCATTGGGATATGAAGAGTGAACTTCCTTTCTAGAATGTTCATGTTGGATTTGTATAAAGAGAGTCAATAAATTCCCAAAATAGCATGAATCTTCTAAAAAGGAATTAGGATAAGAATTTCTAGGAGGTTTAGTCCAATAAAATTAACCAGGATGACTTATATACTTTGGATAAAATAATTTTACGATTATCTATTCTCACCGGTAAATCAAACTCTATATATTGGCATGGTGTTTGAATTGTTCTACTAAAATTGTATGATATTAAAGAATGTGAAGAACCAAAATAAAATAGTATGTTCGATATTCTCAAATGAATAACCAACATAACTATCACCACATCATTTTCAGTATCCACCTCAATAGTAGTGATGGAATAAGCCTTCCCTTTCTCCTATGGATTTGGTGGTTGATGACATTGATTACCCTTAGGGACTCGAGGTTTAGTGCACTGGCTTACATAGTTCCCTTTCTATCTATATTTGAAACATTGAACCATGGGTGGTTCTCTCCTTTCCCCAATCATATCAGCTAACCTTTTTATGTCTCTTAGACATTCATGAGTATGGTGACCTTGTCTCCCACACTTACAACATTTCCACATACCTTTGAGTCAGTTCTCATGTTTCTTATTCGTACATTTTTGACATGTGAGTGGTTGAGTTTTATTTCTACCTTTCTCAATAGATTCACTAGAATGAAACAATATCTTTCATTTATTATCACCATATTCATGGGACCGTTATCCAAAATCCATCTCAATTTTGAGAGAAAATCAAAAAAACTTCTTCGTAACTCACAAAATCTATAATTTGTATAGAAGTTTGAAGGAGTGGTTTTAAACCACAAAATAATCTTTCAATTTGGATATCATTGTTGATAAAAAACCCAAAACATACCTTCAAAGCCTTGTGAAATTTTCTTCCTAGGCCATGACAGATTCATCTCCCTTTTTTTTAGCCTATGAATTCTCTCTCCATGTTTTTATGAAGCGTTCAAGGGAAATAATTTTTAATAAACATTATATTAATGTATTACCACTACATCTCTTCAATTTATTACATCATGAATAAATAATTTATTCCTTTTTGAAATTAAATTTAATGGAATATCATGTGGAATACCGATGTTTAACACCTTTATAAACACGGCTTCTTGGGTGATTATATAAACATAGTCTCATACTAAGGGTTTTAACCAAGTTTCTCTAATCCTAATTCACAAATTAACTATACTGTGCTTTGATACCAACTACAGTGACCCTACATTTCTTACATGATAATCACATAATTTAAAATATAGTAAACATATAAGGTACCAAAACCTAGATCCAAAGGATTAGTATCTTGGGAAAATTAGAACAATACATAATTGTTACATAATAAAACATAATCATTTTTTAATTACTTTTTCTATGGATTCTCAGTGGCCCTCGTATTCTCCTTAGTACAAGTATTCAACTAAGGATATACATCAAAAGAAGGGGCGATCTAAAATCGTAGTAAGTAGATTAATAAGATACATGAAACATGGGTGAGAATAATCATCATTGTCATAACATAAGAAAAGTATTATTATCTTAATCATGTGAGGAAACATTAGATAAATACTAAGAATGTGGAAATACAAAAAAATGAAATATCATGTCTTAGTGTTAAAATACCACACATAGTTATGAAAATAGAGCATCATTTCCACACATATTTTACTTTATCACATGTGATAAATCACATTACCCATTGCATTGGAGCACTATATAATTCTAGGTGCACCCGTCACAAGATAATATTTACATTATCATGGATGCCACATAGAATTTTTATCAATTTTAGAAATTAAATAACCCATGGAATTGAATTGATTTTATTTCACAAAACATACATTTATGAATAATCTTTTTGGTTCCAAAACTAAAAATCGAATAACATACTTGGTATAAGAATCATCAATCTAGAGTGAAGAAGAAATAATCTCAGATGAAGTAAAAGTTCTATTTTTTGAAAGAATATTTCTTTTGAAAAAGTAATTTTAATTTTTATAAAACAAAAATGGGAACATATATATCCCAAAAAAATGGAAGGATAAAAATAAATTATAGTTATGGAACGTTAAATGAATATCCATACTGAAAATGGAGTGAAATAGGGAAAACCCAAAGAAAGAGAGTTGAGTTTGTGAATCCCCTTACCTTATGTCTGAATTATTTCTTCACTTTAATACCATGGATAATGAAATTAAATTCCTTAATTAACAAATAAAGAACATTTTATAAGTTAATTTTATTCATTATAGTTTTATTATGTTTATTTATGGGATTCAGTATGAGTTATAATGTTTAATTTCATCATTCGAGAGTGTTTGTTTTCTTGGTTTTCATGATCGGTTTGCTTGTATATATGTATGAAAGTTCATGTAAAATTAGAATTGTTATAAAGAATTGAAATTATATGTTATTAATGAAATTTTAGAATATTAATTGATCTTATATATCATTTGGTTATATTGTACGAGGATGATTTATTTGATTAAATGTTAATGAAAATGTTTTAATTAGTTTTGTTTGGTTTACAACCATTATGATATTATATAATTTTATTAAAAATAATGTTTATAAATTGATTCAAGAACATTATTTATCATATATTATCTACAATAAAATCGTATTTTACCATAATTATGGTTTTATGACCATCTTTGAAGGCAGTATTGAAAAATGCATCATCCATGGTGGTGGTAAATTGTTACACCATGGACGATATTTTCATGTTTAGATTTAAAATAAAAAAGAAAGATAATTGGAGATTAATTATTTCATTAACATAATAAAATTAAAGTATATAAAATATAATTGTGTTATCACACCTATTATATAGGTTTAGGTGATGAGAGGATAAGAAATGAATGAAATTGAAAAAAAAAGAAAAAGAAAGAAGATTTTACCTCTTGAATTTCTCCTTATGGAGATCCTCATTAGGGAAAAGGGTTTGGTATATTGATGAGACAAAGAGATAATTGACATGGGGAAGGGTATTGGGAAGAGGATTAGGTAGAATTTGGAAAATTCTGAAATCTTGTATGGTGTGATGAGAAGAGGTGATGATGGGAGGTATTTATTGGGGAGGAGAGAGGTGGTTTCTCATTATTTAATTCATTAGTTTATTTCTTTTCTCAATACTATGAATAGTCTGAGAATTATCACAAAATTTATTCAAGTAATTATGCATATTTTGAGATTATGTTTATTACATTAGTGATGGCTCAAGTAATTGTGTATTTAATTTATACTGTATATATACCATAAATTATCCCATTTAATTATTCACCAACAATTCAAGTATTTTTGGAAAATCCCAAAAAATTACCCTAACCATTTTTCAATGTGGAGAATTAAAAAATGAACACAATTTTAGGAAAATAATTTTCTTAATAAAAGAAGTTTACTTTTTATTTAAAATAATTATTTACTTGGATGATATCATTTTTAAAATTTTAACTGATTTTTTAACACCTTGAAAAAATAATCAAGGTATAATAAAATTATATTAAAGTCATAAGAGAACAAAATATTATTTTATGAATCTATTTTATGAAAATAATACTTCATTTAAATGATTATATTATTAATAAAATTATTAATAAAAATTTATGTTTTATAAAAAAAACCAATACTTAGTTAATAATTTTTTAAATATTTATTTACTTATACTATGATATAATTATATCATATTATCATTTATAAGATTCCTAAATTTTATATATACTTTCATATATGAGGTAAGTTTTATACTAGTCTATTTTCTATTCCTAATGGTCATATTACTATTCAAGAGGTGAAGTTACTATTCTATTGGTAAATGTTTCTTAGCTTCTAGAAAAACCTATTATTTCATTCATTTTTCATTTATAAAGTTTGTATTATATTATCAATGTGATTTTGTGTGGTTTATAATATATTAAATAATTATAAGAAGGGAATTTTCATTTATAAAATTTTCAATCATTACACTGTTAGTGCTTATATGCACCGACTAGATTTGTTGTTGACATCATTGGTGGTGGCCAATTGAGTATATCTCACACCCTATTTGGGACACTGATTGGTACCCAAATTGTCTTCATGATATTAGGTAGGTATATAGGGAAGGGTAGAGTTCTGGAATCCTAATTTCTTTTTCTATGATGGATTATTGGATAATATGATCAAGTCTATGATGGCAATACTAGTGGATATAACTTTTAGGTATTTCCAGGTTTTTGTAAAGCATGTTGTATATATTTGTTTCTTTGTTTCCCATGTACCACCCATTTTTTGTATATCACCATGAAATGAGAATAATTTTGTATATTATAGTAGATATAGTTTCTTCCAGTTGTTTATCAACGTTTTATGATTTAATTATTCCATTTCTGCCTATTTATTACACTTTTTATATACTTATTTTACCACTATGCTCGAATATAAACATGAGGGTATAGTCTCCCCAATTTAGTATTATAGATCCTCACTACTAGTCAGAACCCTCTGGCGTACAAGGAGGTATTCTTGAGGACAGGTGCCTCTCAGGTATGGTCTCTGATTAGTGAGCCAAACCTAGGGTGCTACAAGTGGTGTTAGAGGCATTATTTTTTATTTTGTCTTATCGTTTGAGTTATTATGCAAGATACTATGAATGTTTTGAAATTTCATAATGATACCATAACAAATAGAGTCTTACACACATATATGAAGAAACTAAATTACCTAGGAAGGGAATTACATTTCTATATTATGCCTATTATAGTTGTATTTATTTCATCATTGGGTGATGAACATGACATTTATCATTTACTATTGCTGATATAGAATAAATTTTACCATTAAATTAGTATAACATGGAGGTATTGGAACCTTTCATATTTTAAGAACATAATGATTCACATGTCATTCATATGACATTCCATGGAGATTTCATTTCTTGACTATCTGATTATGTGTCATGTTTATTTTTATACCATGTTTTTATAGATATTCAACATTCTTACTTGTATACCATGATTCTATTATTATTTTCATAATTACTAGTATTATTTCTCCATGATAGAATGAATTATTGTTTTTATGATATAATATTGGTTATTAAAGTGTATTCATCAACATAAAGGTTGTTTTCACATATAGCTAGATGGTGACACATTCATTAACCAATTATGACATATTTGAGCCATGGACCATTGGTTTCATATGATGAAATTTTTATGGTTGTAATTAAATGGGTTCCAATAAAAATTTAAAATTTTTATGGAACTAGATAAATTGGGAAGGGAAACCCATATAATCAAACCATCATATATGGAATTTTTCATTCTGATGATAATGGTAAAAACCTATTTGTATTTAAATGTCATATCAATTAAAACTTATAATGAATATAAATATATAAATTGGGAATGGTGATCCATTTTATTTAACCACTATAGAGGTTGGTTGTAGTTACATTACATACAAATTGTAATTTATAAAATGTAGTACTTTATAAATTTGGAATGGAAACACATCTAACTAGACGATGATGAGTGTATATATAAAAATACACAAAGGAAATGTTTATTATTTGGAAATTAAATGATATTTTTTCCATCAAATGAGGACTCCAATTTCATCTTAAAGGGTGTTTTTCTCAATAACTTTCAATTTATTCTCCTTATGTCGGAACCCCCGATGTAATGTATAGAACTTTCCTTTGACCCGACCTTAGTAGTGGGTAGTAGGGAGTGTATCTTGCAACCCTTATGATCTTTTATAAAACCCATAAATGGTCATAGGAGTAGGAAGAGGGATGTGACTCTAATACAGGAAGGTTTGTACCTATCTTTCACTTGAATCTATGATTTAATTCATTATTAAATCTATTATGATGTGTGTTCTTGGAATATGTAGAGCGATGACATCCTAACGTCCTCGATTCATGCACCAGGAGGGTGGTGAAAAACATGCTTCAGAGGTAGTGATCCATGATCCACCAACATTACCTACAGTGGTGTGACTTTCAACACCTCCCATTATACCCAACTAGGGAAATAATTCCAAGTTTTGAGAGGGATACTTACAAGTCATGCAGACTATACATGGATCCTCATAACCTTCCCCCATAATAGAAAAGTTGACATGAGAGTTTCAGTAGTAGTATCCACCCATGTTTCTAGGAGATAATAGTCAATAGGATATAGAGTCTTGGATTGAGGCCATTCTATATATTTTTTATCATCTAGAGAGACATATTGAGAGGAGGCTCATGCTTATATCTTACATTCTATGTGAATTATTCCAGAGATGGTGGGATGTTTTGACCTAGGTTGATCAATATCGGTCTATGGTCTAGTGTGATCTCTAGATATCCTTATATGATTATTTTTTTTCCAATACAATGATAGATGATAGATCAAAAGAGTTTATACACCATGATATGGTTGATTTATCAGTTACACACTTCTTTTCTCATTTCACAGAGGTCCATCATTTCATATCGTTCATTCTAGTTGAGAAGTTATCCAAGGGTAGGTGATCAAACTCTTTTATATCGGCTACACTCTCTTATAGGTCTCTTAAACCATGCTGGTGAAAATAACTTTTGTCTCACCCACCTCATTCCAACTGAGATGTGAGTGATAAGGCCTCCCATAAATATCCTATTAAGTTTAGAAGTCTAGGTGGTCATCCCATTCTATACCTAATTCTAGGATATAATCTTGATGCATATACTCCAATATACCTGTAATGCACTTAGACCCTATGTCTTTTCTAAGATGGTATGTTGTGATCAAACATATCTTTGTCCCTTATAAATATCTCACTTATGGTAGCATTTATAACCACTCACTCATATATTAGGGTTCCACATCATCGTTCAATGACGTGTCATATAATGAAATTTTATTGAAACATAACTCTTCTTGTATGTCAAGTCCAGACACAACTCATATATATAAGGAAATCACCATTATTAAAAAATGAAGAAGATCAAGATGATATGTTCAATAACGTACATCATATTATAAGAAGTTCCTTATCATCATTTATTGGTGCTTGATCCACTACATAGACAATGCCTGCCTTATCTCTACTGCCCTATTTGTGACTCTTTTGAGTCCTAGTTGTTTGGGTTGGCTGATGTGGACCTTCATTGGGTCCTCGCTCCCATGACCATGCCTATGTCAATCTTTTGTTGAAGACATTCCTCGTATTTTTGGAAACAATTGTCGAACATGTCATATCTATCCCCATTGTCGGTACCTATTGTGGGGTGATAGGCAGATGCTTGATAATTCCCAACCTCCTAATTGTTGAAGCACTGCAAACCTCTTTCTTTCATAAGCGGTTCCATATATCCCTTACTCTTCCTTGGATGTCTGCCACCACTCTAGTGTGAAACTTAAAATTTCTTTCCCTTATTCCAAAAGTATCATTGGAAGGCACATTGAAAATAGGGAGGAGTCCAACAAATCTCCTTCTTCATATCCCATTTGTCCATCAGGACCATTAGAAGTAGCTTCGTGAGTCATGTTGTGTGGGAAATCACTACCGTTAAAACATAACAATGTTTTGTGAGTTCATTGGTATAATATGGATACAGTTTAACTAGAAGTAACTCTTTACTGAAATGGTTTTTGAATATTTTCCAAGTCGAACCGTCATCTATTCCCAAAATTTTCACCACACCATACCACCACTTGGTAGGTCCTAGTAGCATAAAAGATTCTAGTTCCACCTTCAAAACCTCTAGTGTCTCAATGAGATTAAAAACATACTCGATTATGCATATCTATTCCTTCATATCCTATAGTCCTATAGTGCCGTTAAGGTATGAAGGATGTAGAAGATGGTAGTCACAAGCATAATTGACCATAAACTTTGGTGTCAAGACTCATGTATTGAGTGGAACTACTGAATCTTCCACTAGTACATGTGAAGAAACAAGTTTAGGAGTAGTTTGAATAGGTGGTGGTCTCACAAAACATTTGGGAGGTGGAATAACTACATCATGAAAGACATTAACATAAAAAAAATTTAACCAGTCTATGAGACCACACATGGTTTTCCTATGATTCCACCCTCAACCCAAGGCAAAATTACCCATAGCACTTACCATTGTCTCTATACCCACATGTTAGTCACAGTCATAATATATATATTAACACCACAACATACTCAATTCAACTAATTAAATATAATAAATATATATCACAAAACAAGTCAAAAGATATATCACATAAGAGAACTATCCTGAAAGGATAGTAAAAAACAAGGAATTTAATTAAAGAACTATTATGTGGCATAAAAACAGTTATATATATGTCATGAAAACAACATGCCTAGTCATTATGCCTTAATGTAACCAAAATTACATAAATCAAATATCAACATCATATGCATCATTGAATGAGAATTTAATCAAAATCAACAACAAAACATAATAACCCCCACATTATGGAAGCTTGGAGGTCCACTAGGCAGTGCTGGCTAGGCACAGACATAGTTCCCCTACCCATGTCCCTATGTCCTATCTCTTATCTACCCTTTCCCAAACCAAGACAAGAGAATAAAAAATTTAGCTAGTCATGATCCTATGATACCATTTTTTTACATCCCAACCTGAACCACCAAGTTCAATCTAGAAGGCCACCTGACCTCATGCGTTCCTTCCCATATGCAATAGGATGCAGACTGATAGTGATTGTCTAAAAATGATAGTGGGGAGACTATACCATTTGTATCATGTCATCGATCTAGATAATAATTAATAATAATAAAATAATGAATAAATAATCAGAATAAAATGAAAAAATTAAGTATGTGATATAGATATAAAAAATAACCTCCAAAGTGGTTATCATGTAAAAGTATAAGAAAAATGTAAATACAAGACAGGTAAATACAAAAATTCTTATGGAGTACTCCATTTTCAGGCCCAGTCCACTACAGATTTAGCTCCACCGATTAACTATACACTATAGGGCTCTTTACCTTCACTAGATTTTTGGTCATGAAATATATAAGTGCACTGAAATCCCCAAGTAAGGTGTAAGTACAAGACTAAATATGACACCATAAATGAAATTTTTTTCAAATTCCACAATATATAATACTGTATATCATGACACAAGTACATTTTCAACAAAAACACAACATATGATGAGTCATAAAGCTCTAAAAAAGTCACCATGAACCCCAACCCCACCTGTTTTAGCTCAATGTTAGTAAGGATGTAGAGAATTCATGTACCTTTATCATGGTAAACAATCTCATCACACACAACTGGTGGTTTTTATAGGAACATTTCATTTTCTACCATGTAAAAATATCACCCCACCCTTTCAGTGGTTGTCATAAGAACACTGCATGTTCTGTCAGGTTGATACTTTTCCTACTTAACGTTTTAGTCACACATAGAAAAAGTTTATAGGAATCCATGTTTGGTATCTACTATAAAACTACTATGATTTACCTTCTGTAGGGGTATCCATGTCCTCCTTTAAGGAAGTTTGGAAAACTCTTGGATGGGTAACTAGCCGTTGATGCTTTCCCCAATATAGGGGTAGCCAAACCACCATTAAGGATGTTAGAACCACATAAATCCCAACCTAAAGGCTCCACCTCAGTATCTTGGTAACTGTAACACTGTTCCACAGGCTATCGAACACCCAAAAAATATATGTCGTATTAAAAAAATGATAAGCCACATAATGATCAAAGTCAAATTCTGGATAGTTGCACATAAATAAAAAAATCACATGTCTACTCACACACACACATGTGTCTTAGAACAAGAATGGGTTAGTCTAGAAAAAATTTCATATAATGATAATATCATATATACAAATCCAATAATGGTCAGGAAACTCCCACCTCAAAAGCCATCAATGTCAAAGGAAAGGATAAATAACTCGGTGTGGTTTGATAGATATAGTGGAAACCTCAACAGTCAAGAATTCCACCTCATGGGTCTTATTTTCATAGTTATTGACATGTCAACACTCACGGTAGAAAAAATTACCAAGAACCAAAACCTATTATTTTATTTCGAATTGTAATAAAATTTAACATGAGATGCTACTTTCTCTATCTTGGAAAATTTATAAATTATTGTTCCAGGACAACGCATGCACTCACAATATTCTCCATAAAAATAATTATCTTTTGATAATATATTATAAATTATTGTTTTATAATTATATTTTTAAAATTTCCCATATATTATACATTTATAAATATCTCTCGATAATTTATTTCAAATTATACTTTTGTAATTATTTTTTGATAATTTCTCATTAATTATATTTTTATAGTGATCATTTAATAATTTTAATAAATTGCCAATTTATAATCATATATTTATAATTTTTAATAATTTATACTTTGATAAAATCAAAATAATCATTCGATGATTTAATAATTATTCTTCAATAATTAAAATCAATTATCATTTTTAAATTCAATAAAATATCCCTTGATAAATTCGTACATTTATCATTTTATAATTTTTATTTGATAAACTAGAAATTATCATTTGATAAATTTAACAATTATCTGTTGATAATCTTTCAATTATCATTTGATAAATTTTAATATTTATCCTTTTATAATCTCATAATAATCACTTGATAATTCTAATAAAATAACACTTGATAATTCTATGTGATTATCGTTTTTTAAATGCATCTTTTAAGAAATTATTTAGTAGAAATTACATCATTTATTTGGGTTATATCATTTGATAATTATTTATATTTATCATTGGATAAATTTTGTAATTATCCTTAGATAATTTGTCTTATATTTATCCTTGAGAAATCTAGGTTTAATAATTTTTCTTAAATTATACCTTTTTATGGTTCAATAAAGAATGAATTGTGGAATATAAATAAATAATCAAAAAATAAACCCCAACCTTGTTTCATATTGGTAATCCATCGAAGTAGAAGAAAATATTCAGTCTGATCATTAGAGGGTTTCTTATCACATGAAAATGTGTTTTGGGATCCCTTGGACTCAATGGGGTTAACCAACAATGAAGGAAATACAATTAGGATATTTAGAACCCAAAATAACAACATTTAAAACTCCCAATTTAATATGTTATTCTTCCAAAAATTGATGTAAGAGGGTTTCAATTTACTCCATTAATATGTTCAATGTTGAAATGAATCAAAAACAGCTAAAAATAGAGTTTTTCAGAAGGAGCCTCATCCAAAAAGGAGGAAATTCATTATTTCGGAGGAGATAAATGGTAAAATTTGTTTCTAATAATTAAATTATTAATAATAATATAATAAAAGTATTAAATAACTTAACATTATGTGTGATATAGACAAACATATAATTCATAGAAAATCTATGTCTCTCTTTGGGTATCCCCACACCCTAGACATAACAATGGTCTTAAATTTCTCATATGATGCAATGTTTGAGGGATATTCAATTATTTTTGGAAGCATATGTAATAAAAACATTTAATAAGTTATATTCACATGTGATCTGACCATAAATGTGATGCACACAAATGTTATGTCACCATAGGTAAACCTATCATCCTAGATCTAACGGTTGTCTCAGATTTATAATACGACACTCTGTTTGGGGGATATTAAATTATTTTTGAAAAATAATGTGTGGATAATAAAATATTTTTAATATTTTTATTCATTTGATACCAAGGCTCTATGGAACTCAAAATCTCACACTAAATCAGTTCTTGAATCTGAAAATATTTGATAGAATATTCCAAGGTTTTGACCATGCTTTTACCCTTACACAATGCTTTCAAATCATCCATTAAGTGATTTTTATTGATAAATTAAATTTTCAAATAAAAATAGCCATAAATTATTATAAATTAATGTTTAAATTAACTTTAATAATTTATTATATAATAGTTTGGTTATAAATATAAACTAATAATCTTCTTGGTTCAAACCCAAACGAGTTTTCTAAAGAAGAGGTAAGGTCCCTAATCAAGAATTTTATTTTATTTCTTCCTCCACCTATTTAAATTATAATTAAATAAAGATGATATTATATACTAAATATCTTCTATATAATTTGATGTTAGTATGTTAATTGAATAACCTGAACCATTCTACTCTTCCATCAAATGTGTTATGAAATCATCATTCAAATGTACGGAGGACTGCCACCCCACGAACAGATGTTATTCACATTCCATCACAACCTCTCATAGATGGATATAATGATAGATTTATTGTTTTTATATTATATTTTTGAAATTTATATACTTATTTAATCATGATATCACATACAAATTCTTACTTTCCATTTAGTGGGAATACAATAACATTGTTTGTGTGTATGAAGGACTACCGCCTCGTAAAGCGATGTGATTAATTCACACTTCACATAGAAGTTAATAAGGATGTTTTTAATGAAAATATGTAATATAGATTACTTAAAATTTATTTTGGAATGGCAATATATTATTTAACATTATTTCTTTCATCCTTTTTAGAAAATTGAGACAACATTCATGCATAAGTACGAACTACCATCTCTGTGAACAATGTATTTCATTTTATATCTTGAACATTTATATATTTTTATAAATAAATATATAATGAATATATATTATATTTATATCATGGTTAGAATTCTAGATATTATGGAACCATTATCAGAGTAATAGAATCAAGAAAATACCAACTTAAAACATACATGAAAAACAATGCAGATATTGTCAGAATATGACTTTTACATGGAATTGATAATAAATGAGAAATAAAAGTTCATAAGTAAATAGTATATGGTATGATATATATAATTATGGTTATGTAATAGATTTTAAATAATATTATATTTATTTTGTAGGAGGTTCGCATGTATATGAAGGAAGTCATGACATAAGGTGAGGGATTTCTAGTCTCTCTTTTATTTCTGAGATACATATGAAAATTCACCACTTGGTTTTTGTGTGTGGTGTATATAATTACCCTTTTACATGTTATATAATTAATATATTTATTTTAATTATTTTTAATGTTTCATTTTATGTAATTATTTATTTGGAATTATTATTCAAAATATTACTAAATTGGTAACAAATTTCTGTCTCACTTTTTACTTCCATGAGACAAATTCCATATTCACCGCTAATTTATTTTATGTGTTGTATATACTACCCAGGAATATATTTTATGATAATTCTCATGAAAATTATTTGTATATATAAATAAATTTTAGTAACATTCTATCAATGGTTTTATGATTCAAAATTTTACAAATTGGTAAGATATTTTTGTCTCAATTTTATTTCCTTGAGAGATATGATATATTATGAACCTATATTGTTTTATGAGGTCTTTATATAGAACCATTTAGATTTAATATCCTAAATTTATTGAGTATCATGATGTTTTAAATTTAATTTAATGTTATTTTTTCCCGGGGCTTACAATTAAAGGTTACCAAAGTGGTAAGAGTTTTATGTTACAATCTCATCGTTTATCTAATTTTTTTTATAATTATGCTTATGAAAATTAAAAATTATGATATATCTCTAAAGAAACTCATGAATTTTATTCTACTCTATTTATGTAATTATAATACATGTTTTTCCTTCATTTTATTCTCTTTATGTAATCAAGAGTTCAAAAGAATTTTTTAAACAAAAATCATATTTATCTCTCTCTCTGGTTGAAAAATCATTTTTCAACCCAAAACAAGTTTTATAAAAATGTTTTGAAAAATGATTTTGAAATTCTCTAAATGATTTATTAAATACATTTTTACCCATGTATTAATTTTTACAATTTTTTTTGAAATTAATATTCATGTCATTTTCTAAAAAATTCTCATTTCGTTTTTACTAAAATTTTAACGTAATATTTGTTTTAACATGCATGGAATGAATAAAATTTCCCACTTTCTGGACCATTATTTTATTTAAAGATTTGTTTTTTATGTTTTTAAGGTTACTTTCAATGAAAAGTATTGTCAAATTTTGTTATTTTTCAAAAAGTTTTTTTCAAAGAGGAAATGGTATTTTCATTAAAAAATTATTTAAATTATTTTAACGATTCTTTTATAAGATTCAATGTTTATTTTTAGTGAAAATTATTTCTATAAATTTTTATACGAATTTTTAGTTTAAAAAAGTGATTTTAAATGAAATTTATTTTCCTCAAGAAAAGTTTTAAATGATATTTGAAAATCATTTTTCTTCTAAGATGGAATCTATTGATGTTACCTATGACTTACAAGGTATATGATCTACGGATACCATTCTTATTCTTTCACTAAATGGTTTTTGTTTATGATTGAATTATGTTTATGAAACTTATTTTCTTTCACAGATTACACCATAAGGAAATAATAATGAAACCCGCTTATTTCCATTGGTTATGCTATGATTAAATGATGAAATGATTATGAAACCAATCTCTTTTCTATAGGTTATGATATGAGGAAATATTTAGGAAACCCATTTCATTTTATGGGTTTTGATATGATGAATGTTTTATGATATTTTGGCATAGATACATATAATTTTAATTAATTGATGATTAGGACATATGTCTCCCTCCAATGCATTGGTTGAATATTTATTTCTCATGAGATAGATAGGAATGGAACTGAGAGTGAACCTAGTTTAGTAAGGGGATTTTTCCGCTAAGATGGACTTGGGAGTGAACCTTGATTACAATGATGGTTTTGAGAGTGAGACTATTCAACTATGATATCCTCAGTTGGGGGCCTTTAATTATATGTATATGATTTTATATGTATATGTGTATGTGACAAATAAATGTCTTATACCAATTTTATGATCTTATGGATCATATTCTTTGATTCCAATGTGATTCATGTCATTTGAACTACAAATCATCATTCCATAACTCAATATTATGATATTTGATATTTAGGGTATGGTTTTCAAATGTTACGATCATGTTATTATACATTTATGTTCATGTTAGGATTTTATATATCCCTTATTTACCCTTACTAATAATCTGATCTCACCCTTTCTTATGTTTCTTTTTCTTGGGTTATAAAGAAAGGTTTTAATTAGGGTATGTCTAAGAAGGGTACTATTTAGGGATATATTTTTACGATATGTTTAATATCTTTCCACAAATATAAATATTTTGTGTCTAGTCTCTAAAGAAACTATACCATTACAATCTTTAGGTGTGAGTTTTTTTAATGTATGGAATATTCATTTAAAAAGATGTAATATCTATGTATGAAAGGTATGGGTCATTACATTTGGTATTAGAGGAATGTTTTAGTTAACCTTTAGAAACCATGATATAAAAAATTATTCAAAAATCTAAGGATATGTCTGAGGATAAATATAAGGACGATTTAATGTATGGAAAAATATCCTATAATTTTGATAAATGATAGAGAAAGTGGTTTCCAGGCAATTAAATTCTTATCTGGATACTATAAGATGATGTAACTCTGACTTATAGGTACCTAAGGGTGATAAGTATGAAACAACCTAATTGAGAAGTACTCGATCATCACCTGGTGCATGATAAGGGGACTTACTACACACCTATTTTGGAACTCTTGTGGGATATGCTGTGGAAATTCACAAAATCCTTACAAACCATCAAGATGGATTTGAATAACGACCATTAATTACATAGTTTAATCCTATGTTTTCATATATTTAAAATAAGGTTTCATGAATTAAACTTCATATAAGTTATTTTTGATGATTATATTGTTTCCCACTATGATTATTATTGATTATACTATGATTTTTGGTTTGTTTAAATGGATAAAACCAGAAAGAATCATGTTAATAGTGAATCTGATGGACAATTCAATGGTTATGTGAAACCAAATTAGATGATGAATAGATATATAATTACTGTTATTATTTCTAATCATCCATCATTATATATGATTAACAATGTAAAATTTGGTGATATTATTAAATCATCAAGTAATGGGAAGTCAAAATTTTATGAAAGTTCATGTGGTAATGAACTGAAAGAAAAGAAGATTTAGCATCTCGAATGTTAATAATATGGGAAGAAGAACCTATATTAATATCTCAAATGGAGGGTAATATGTTATTTGTTTAGAAAATAAGGTCATAGAGTGATAAATTATGAAGGATATAATTGTATTATATGTGGGGAACTGGGGAATTATCTGATTCAGAGCTCTAAAATAATGGTTATCCCATATACCATGGAAATATATATGTTATTACAACCAATTAAGTGAAATGATTAATGTTCATATATACTTGTATTCATGAAGCAGTTGGGTAAGTATTTCAGTAATAATATTTAAGCCATATGAATAAGGAAGAATCTATGGATTATGTTAATTTTGAAACATATATGTCTAACATAAGAGTTATGGATAAAAACAAGGGTTTATGATTTTAAGATTGATAATAAGCTCATTGACATTGAAACCCCTTTTTAGGTTTTATGTGGTGATATTTTATCAGGATTAAGGACATTTTAAGAGACATTTATGGAAATAAAACCCTTTGGTTTTGTATATGTTTTAGTGACAAAGTTATTTCAGGAGGAATGAATTTACACTTTGTGTAAATATGACTAAAGGTATAGAAAACCTATAGGAGTTATCTTATCTTTAATGTTGAGGTAATTGTGGGTTGTAGTTGATCACCTTCAGAAGTCAGGACACATTATTTCTATAATAGAAGATTTATATTTGGATCCTATTACTAGAATATTCATAAAGTAAGTGTTAAGGTTTCACAGGATACCACATTCTACTTTATTTTATTAGGATCCAAAGTTTACCTCAATGTTTTGGAGAAGTATTTAGCAAGTTCTGGAAATAGAAAAGACATTCAGCACTATGTATCATCCTCAAAAATATGGTTAGTCTGAGAGAAAAGTTCAAACCCTAGAGGATATGCTAATATCTAGTTTTATGGATTTCAAATGTGTTTGGGATAAAAAAAACTTCTTCAATTTGATTGTTCTTTCAACAATAGCGTTCACTTGAGCATTCACATGGTTCCTTATGAATCCCTTTGTCAAAATAAGTGTATAACTCCAATGTATTGGAATGGAGATGATGAAAGAATGATATTGGGACTTGAGAAAGTTGATGAGATGGAAGAGAAGGTTATATCCATTCAGTAACACATGAGGACAACATATTTTTGATATAAATTTAATGCTAACAATAATTTATGAAATCTAGAATTTAAAGATGGTGAGAATGTATTTCTATGAATTTATAAATGGAATAAAGAAGGGAAAATAAGCCCTATGTATACCAGTCCCGTTGAAATAATTGATTGTATCAGGAAAATATATTATCATTTAGTGCTTCCATAAATCATGTCACAGGTTCATGATTTGTTCCATGTACCTATCCTGAATATTTATATACTCGATCCTTCACATGTACTGAACTCAAAGGTCATACCATTGGAGCATTGTATTACTTATAAATAACCACTGGTATAGATTCTGGATCTAATTGAGAAAATTATTTGAAACAAGACCACATTACTGGTAATTTTTTTTGAAAAACCACTAGCTTTAGGATGCTATGTGGGAACATAAGGATTTAATTATGTGTATGTATCCTTAGTTGTTAGTACCAAAGTGATGAATTTCAAGGATGAAATTTATTTTAATGGGGGTATAATGTAACACCTTGAGATTTTGTGAAATATTTTTTTCAAATAAATTTAATATTTTTGATATTTATCATTAAACTGAACATTTATTTTATCTTTCATTACACACAACATTTATTTTAGCTTGAGTCACATTAAATATTTAGTTTATATTGTGTCACATGGAACATTAAGTATAAACAAAACATGACATACTATTAAAATATTATTATTTAAAATGATAGTTATCGCATTTCCCTTGGAATAGTTGGTATAAATAGGATTAAATAAATTATTAATATATATGGTCAACACATGTATATAGAATTAATTCTTTAGTGACCATTTAATTATAAATGAAAATAATTTCTATTTTAAAATAAATGAAATATTTTTTAAAAAACTAATTTTATTCACACAAAAGAATTTTACCTCTAAAAATAGAACAAATAAATTTATGTGAATGATTGTAATGAAATTTATATATTATATATTCAATAAATTTTATAATATTCATCTTATGTGTTTTCTAGTCAATAGATAATAATAAATCCAATTTCACGCTTAAAAACATTATTTTTTTAAAAAGAAGTTTTGTCGCCTTTTATACACCTCTCTTCATTAAGGTAATACCTAGGTGTGTCCTTTTAAAACCCTCCGCAAAAGGTAACCCACCTCCACATTCATTGAAAAGGCTAGAGAGAGCTCCAATGTGGAAGGAGCCATAGCCAGCTGAGATAGAATAACATCTCGAAGGGTGATAACCTGATCAGTGATGGTTCAGTACTGTAATCTATCATCATGGGTGGGTTATACCTCATTTAACATACCCACTTAGGTACCAGTTACTGGAATAGGTGACTAGATCCTTGGGGAAAGAGAAATTATCCCTTGAGTGGTCTCCCGGAAATTGAACCCTACACCTCCTAAATAATAATGTCGGTATGCTCCTCACCTTCACTATTGCGCCACCATCAAACAAACAAATATGTTTTCTACACCTATTTTTAAAAACAATTAGAAACTATTATATTTAAAAAAAACTAATTTTTTAAATCAGCATGTCAAAATTATATTGTGCAGAATTTTTGTGAATGTTTTGTGGAGATAATTTTTTTGATAAATAATAAAAAATACTAGTTTTTATTAATAATTATCATTTCCTTTATCGCTTTTCAAAAAATAAAAATTATTTTACGATGGTTTTAAAAGAAAAATTACTTCAATTTTATAAATATTAATCCAATTTATGTCATTGTAGTTGATTACATATTGTATTTTATTAAAAATACATTTAAAATATTTAAAAAAATTCTCTATAAAAACCCACTTTATCATCATGTATGCCAGATTAATTTTAAATTAAAATTTTCTCATTAAATGAATGTAATTTGAAAATTTTGATTTCATATTTTGAATTATTGTATTTTTTATTATTTAATTAGTTAAACTTAATTTTTTACCATAATGAATAGTAAAAATAGTAAAAATTATTTATAATGGTTAAGGTTAACATGGGTTTACCAGAGGTTAAACTAAAAAGATAAGGGTTAAAAATGATCCAAAACTTTTCCAAAACCCATTTTATGGACATATTTATAACTTATCTCTTATATTAAAAACAATTTTCCATTCTGGTGCCTTTTGACATGTGAAAAACCTGGGTAAACCTTTTTATGTTAAGAAGGTACAAGTGTGCCACTCGCCTCACTTATAAAAGGTCACCCATTATCCTCTTCTCTCCACAAATTAAAAACCCATTGGTTTGTCAAATACCTACCCAAATAACATCCTTAATTCACTCATATTAACCTCGAAGTCTTAATTTGGTTAAAAATCTAACCTAATAATCATTTTGTTGAAAACCAAAAGAAGTTTCACAAAGAAGAGGTAACATCCCTAATAAATCATTTTATTTTATTAATTCCACCAACTACTTAAATTATTATTAAAACATGAATATACCTTAGTATATTCCATATATTGGTAGCTTTTTATTTTAATGGAGTAACCTAAACCATTCTCCTCTTCCATCAAATGGGTCACAAAATCATCATTCCTGTGTATGGGGGACTACCGCCTCATGAAGCGATGTTATTCATTTTCTATCAGCACCTATAATAAATGGATATAATGATGAATTTATTGTTTATGTATTATATTTATGGAAATTTTCTCCTTCTATAATAATTATATCACATATTATTTATTACTTTTTATTCTTTGGGAATATGATAACGTTGTATGATAGACTTCCACCACGTGAAGCGATGTAATTCATTCACGCATTACATGGAATGTAAAAAGGATTTATTAAATAAAAATTTATTATATATATTTCATAAAAATGATTTTATAATTCAGATATATTATTTAACTTTCTTTCTTTCAACATATCAAAAAAATTGAAACAATGTTCATGCTTATGTACGGCCTACCATCTATATGAATGATGTATTTCATTTTCTTTCTCCAAATATTATATATTACTCTAAATACATATATACTAAATATATATAATATTTATATCATGGATAAATTTTTTTATATTATTTAAACATGATCAAAGTAATAGGACCAAAAAAATAAACAAATCAAAACATAAATGAAAATAACTACTATTACCAGAACATGACTTTAAATAAGAATTGTTAATAAACGGATAAGAAAAGGTCACAAGTAAATAATATATTGTATGATATATATAATAATGGTTCTTTAAAATATTAATAAAAATAAAAAATTTATTATACAGTAGGTTCGAACATGTATGAAAGAATTCAATACATAAGGTAAGGGATTTCTATCCTCTCTTTTAATTTTTGGAGATATATGCAAATTCATCACTTGTTTCTTTTGAATGAAGTATATACTTACCCTTTAACATGTAAGATCATGATTAAAATTATATTCATGATATTTAAAGTTCCATTTTTTATGATTTATATTTTCTTACAATTTTAAAATTACTAAAGTGGTAAGGGATTTCTGTATCACTTTTTACTTCTGTTAGACACATCTCATATCCCACAACTATTTATTTTATGTGGTGTATCTAAATCCTAAGAATATATTTTATTATTATTCTCCTGAAAATTATTTTTATTTTCATATACATTTTAGCATCTTCCATTCATGGGGTTTACAGATCAAAAGTTACAAAAGAAATAATTGAATTTCGTCTCAATTAACTTTCCTTGAGACATATGTTATGTTATGAACCTATCTTATTTTATTAGGTATATATAAAGACCCTTTTACATGTAATATATTGAATTTATTTATTTTCATGATATTTTGAGTTTCATTTAATGTCATTCCTTCTTGGGTCTTACTATTAAATGTTACCAAAGTGGTAAGGGTTTTTTGTTATAATCTCCTAATTTATTAGGATTGTTTACAGTTAAACATTAAAGGATAAAATATTATGATGTATCTCCCATGAAACTAATGAATTTTATTATCCTCATGTTATTTCAGGAAAATACACATTTCCCCTTCATTTTTTCTCTTTATGTATTCAGTAGTTCAAAATAATCTTTTAAGTGAAAATTTCTTTATCTCTCTCTTCGGTCAAAAACTCATTTTTTCTTACAAAACCCTGATTTCTGAAATTTTTTTCATAAATGTTTTTAAAATTCAATAAATTATTTATTAAAAACATTTTTACCCATATTTTACTTTTTTACAAAATGTTTTTATAGGAATCTTCGTGTAATTTGATAAATAATTCCCATTTGGATTTTATCGAAAATATGAAAGTAGTATTTGTTTTAACATGTACAACATAAATGAAATTTCTCATTTTAATGAATATTATTTTATTTAAAGATTACTTTATAAATTTTCAAGTTTATTTTCAGAATTATTAATGTTTTAAAAAGTTTTTTTCAAATAGAAAAGTATATTTTCCTCAACAAATGTTTCAAATTATTTTTGAAGTCTTATTTATAAGTTTCAAGGTTTATTTTCAATGAAAATGATTTCAAAAATGTTTTATGATTTTTTATTTTTAAAAATATATTTTCAAGGAAAATTAATTTTCCTCAATAAATGTTTTAAAGGATCTTTCAAAATCATTTTCCATCTAAGATGACATCTGTTTATGTTACCTATGTCATACTAAAGATATGATCCAGGGATACCACTTTTATTCATTATCATAATGTTTTTTAAAATGGGGTTATTTTTATAAAACATTTTTATCTTCCATGGGTTACCACATGAGAAAATTATTATCAAAACCACTTCCTATCATATGTTATACTATGATAAAATAATGAGATTATTATAAAACTTATCTATTTTCGGCGGGTTATGATATGATGAATTGTTTATGAAACCCAATTCATTTCATAGGTTATCATATGATGAATGTTTTATGATATTTTGGTACTCATACATGTGATTTTGATTATGTGATAGATGGGACATATATCTCCCTCAAATTAATTGGGAAATGATTTATATCTCATGATATAGATAAGACTGGAATGCAGAGTGAACCTGAATCAGTAAGGGAATTGGTCCGCTATGATGGTCTTGGGAGTGAACCTTGACTACAATAATAGTTTAGGGTGTGAACCCATTCCACCATGGTATCCTTAGAAGTGATCCTTGAATACTATAGAAATAACTTTTTTCCCATGTATATGCCTTAAATCTATGTCTTATATCAATATTATTATCTCATTGCTCATGTTCATTGATTCCATTAAGAATAATGTCTTATAAACTACCAATATTTATTCCATGACCCAAGATTATGATAGATGATAAGAAGGGTATGATTTTCAAATGTTATTCTCATGTTCTAATACCCTGTTTTTATATTATGCCTATATATCTCCCTTGTCTACCCTTACTAAGAATCTGATTTCACCCATTCTTATGTTTCCATTACAAAAATTATGAATAAAATTTTTAAGTTGGGGTTTTCAAATAATAGTATTATGTGGGAAGATATTTATTATATATATTGAATATCTTTCAAGAAATAAAAATATTTTGTGTCTAGTATCCAAAAGAACTATACCTTTATGATCCTTGGGGATGTGTTCAAGGAATGTAATGAATATTAATCTAAAAATATGTAATATCTATGTATGAAAAGACTAGCTAATTACATTTCCCTGTTGAAAAAGGCAATATTTTTGGCATTATAGATGATCCAATCACGATAACATTAGAAATATAACCCATGTTATGTATAATAAGCTCACACATTTAGAGGAAAATGATCTTCCAAGTCATGATTCACCTATATTGGATCATTTCATGCAACAGAAGTCTCCAAATTTCAATGAAACTACTAATCCAATGGTATCCGAGCAATGGGTCAAGTCCCTTGAAAATATTTCTCTTGCCTTGGTATACAATGAAAGGGAAAATGTTATGTTGGCAGTGTATTTTCGTAGAGGTAATTCTGATCAATAGAGGTAATTGAGTCGGAATACTAAAGAGGAAGAAGGACTAGAACTTGTGATGTGAATATATTTTAATGTAATATTCTTTAATAACTATTTCTCCCCTAAGAAATGAATTGAAATTAATACGATTTTACTCATCTTAAAGAAAAGGAGGAATATAGTGTTATAGAGTATGAGAATACCTTTAAAAGACCATCCAAGTGTGTTAAAAATTATATACTTAATCTAGAGATAAATATTGATAATTTACAATAAGGATCTAAATCTTTAAATGGTACTGGTTTCTCAATCTTTCTCATTATATGATAAAATAGTATTATGTTCCATAAAAATAGAGATGGAATTTTTTATATACTATATCTTTAAGGGAACTAAAGATAAAAAAGGTCACATGAGAACCATGAAAAAGGTAAAGAATCACAGAATAATAGGGGAAAAAATAAATTACCATCATACAAAAATTATGGGAAGAAACATCCTATAAAATTATTAAAGGGCATGGGAGTTTGTTACAAGTAAAGAGATAAGGGTCATATATCCATGGAATGTAAAGGGAAGGAAAAAAATCAACGATTTAAATTTTTTTAGCTATTTATAAATGAAAAATTATTCACGCTAATTCCCCAAGTGTTAAGGGAAAATACCATAAAAGAGGCCGAGGGGAGAAGGCCAATCATATGCAATCACTACTGCTTAGGTTGATGTTCCCAATGATGTTGTGGTAGGAACATTAATCATAGAATCAAATTTATCTAATTACTTATTTGATTATGGGCCTTCACACACTTTTATATCATCAATTTTGACCAAAAATAGATATTTCCATTAAATTTTAAGAAGGGAGTTTCTAGTAAAAACTCACAGAGGAAATCACACCACGACCATGATGTGTGAGTAAATTTCCATTATAACCCATAAATATGCAGTATTTGAAGACTTTATTATTATACCTATGGTTTATTTTCATATAATCTTTTTTATGCATTGGAATTCAAAATATAATGGAAATTTTGATTTCAATGAGAATGAAGTTATGATTCAAAATGAAGATTTAAAAATTCTTATATTTAGAGGGGAAACTTTATCAACTAAATCATGTCAAGATAAACACACAATAGATACACTAAATGATATTAATGGGGAATAAGAGAAGGCTCAACCAACATATGTAAAAGTAAATCATCAAATAGATGATGTAGCCATTTTACATGAATAAATTCATATATTTCTTGGGAAATTACATGGACATCCACCAGAGCATGAAGTTGAGTTTTTCATTGATTTAATCCCTTATACAAGACATATATAAAAAAATACATATATAATGGACACTATGGAATTAATGGAGTTAAATAAAAAATTAAAAGAGTTTTATAGTTGGGAATTTATGCATCCTTTTGTTTTACCTTGGAGATCCTCTTTTCTTTTCCATAAAAATAAAGACAGGTCTATGAGGATGTGCATTTATTATAGAGAAATAAATGCTATTACGATAGAGAACATGTATCTTATGCCTTCAATTGATTAATTATTCCATCAACTTCACATAGATCATTATTTTTTTTGATTGGCCTATGTTCTGTGTATCCTCAGTTATAGATGAAATAATAATATATTCCAAATAGAACATTTCAAATGGGGTATAGATATTATGTGTTTACAATAATTTAATTTGGAATACCTAATGCACCCATTATTTTAATGGATCTATTGAATAATGTATTCAAGTAATATCTTGATGATTTTATTAGGGTATTTATTGACGATATCTTGATGTACTCAAAAGTCAATGAGGACCATGATAATCTCTTGTGGATAATTCTTCATACTCATATAAGAAAATAGTTATATGGGAAATTTTGCAAATGTGAATTTTGTCTATAGAAAGTTTATCTTATTGGACATATTGTCTCTTAGGATTGAATCTAAATTTATCCAATGAAGAAAAATATATCTAAAGTTTTAGTCCAAATAGGTTAAATACCATGTGGGGGGGGGGGTGAATCGGGGTAAGAATTATTAAAAAAATTTCCCCTTTGGGTATTGTTTCATTGTAAAAACAATATTCATTCCCTTTACTATAGAAATATATGAACACAAATGCAATCATCCATGAGACAAAACAATTTTACTTGGTTCTACCTTATTGGGATATGTCCAAGGTTCATACAAAGACAATGTGTTGATGTACCAAATCCACTAAGTCTCACTTCTAAAAGATGGTTTAGGCTAGATCACTTTTATGAACAGGCTCATAGCTTTTACAATGTTTCATGTGAACTCACTATCCCTTCTGGTTTATAACCAATCACAATTTGAAAGGTCAATTATCTCTCAAATGAAGTGTCCTCATTACTCCTCCAAAAAATCTCCCGTTGTTCTAAATCTCTTCAGAATTGTTTCACACACATATGAGCATGTCATGAAGTTTTGTTTTCACCGAGTGGATGAAATACACTTTTCCACATACTATTATTTTTCAAAATTTTATTTCACAAACAATAGTAGTCCCTTCAAAAAATTCCCTTCATTCTCTGTGAACTGTCCTGCATCCTCCAAAAACTACATTTCACTACGTGGCATAAGTGCTTCACAAAACATCTTTTCTTCATAGAACACCTCTACTTCATGGATGGGCGATGCTTCACAAACCATTGTTGATTCATGAACTACCATTTATTCATGGTACATTTTCCATTACCTGATTAAAAACCTCACAAACCCCTTTTGTGAACTTATTCCTCCTTCATGGAATCTTCCCTCACAAAACTACTCTTCTTCATGGAATCCTCCCTTGTGAACTACTTCAGACTTCCCTGAATTCTTCCAGGATCATAGATCTTCTCTAATTAAATTCACTCACTTTAATTATGTGATTAGGGTCCCTTATATAGGAAATAAAATCTTGAAAACACCACCAATAATAAATACCCAGAATTATGATATGGTACAACCTTCACCATGACCATGAGATGTGGTTCACATAGAAAATTTATCCCTTATGGTAGCTGAAGTCACCACCTCTATCTAAAAATGATGATCATATCACAAACCATGAGACTCTTGTGAACTGATCTTGATTTTTTTGTTTTTTATCATGCTTCGTGGTTCATATAGTGTAGATCCATTTTCTGTAGGCTTAATTCAACACATCTATCTGCAAAATGACGGCTTCCTTTGCAGTTCTTCATACCCCCTTTTATAGTGCTCAATGAAATTAAATCTTATTTATTTCTCATCCAAAAAAATCACAATACTCTAGGATATAATGCACCACATGATGTTGATTTTCTATCATATAACGATCCATCCCAGTCTGCATCTGTATAGTCCAACAACTCTTGCTGAGATTTGTCATTGTACAACAAACTGAAATCCACTATACCCTTCATATAACAAAATATAATTTTTTGAATGTAATTGGATTTATTTGGGATTAAATTTATATCATTCTACTTGTAATATGGAAAGAACAATGTCATGTCTTGTTGCTATTAAGTACAATAGAGTTCCAATGGTTTTTCTATATTCTATGAAATTAATTGCATTACCTTTGTCATCCTATGATAGTTTCATCTAGGTACCCACTAGAGTCTTTATCTCCTTGGAATTGTCTATTAAAAATCTTCTCAAAACCTCATTGGAATATTTATATTTAGAAATGAAAGTTCAATTCTTTCCTTTTGTTAATTGTAAACTAAAGAAGAATGTAAATTTGCCAATTATTGACAATTCAAACTCACATTTCATGAATTTTGTGAACTATTTGCACTGAGCTTCATCTAACCCAAAAAATATTATTTCATTAATATACACCAGAACCATCATCCTTTTATTACTGTCAATGTTGAAATATATATTGTAATCAATGTCACCATACTGAAAACCGAGTATCTTCAAAAATTAACCGATCCATGAATAGCATACTCTCATTTCTTTCTTCAACCCATATAGTTCCTTTATCAGCCGAAAAACTGTGTTATGATCTTCATGAATGAGGAAAACCATATGGATACTCAGTATATACTTATTCTTCTAGAACCCCATTCAGTTATTCTGACTTGACATCTATTTGGAAAACTTTGAACATTCTTTTAACAACTACGACCAAGAATAATCTGATAGTATCTACACATACAATATGAGAAAATGTTTCATCAACATTGATACCCTCTATCCTAGAGTATCCTTTGCACACCTGTCATGTTTTTCTTCGAATCACTGCCCCATTTTCAATCATCTTATTGGTATAGACCCATTTAGTTCTGACAGAATTCTTTTATATTGGTCTCAAAATATTCTACCATGTCTATTTCTTCTCAATTTGGTTATGCCCTTAACTCATATCCGGAACACACCTACCATCTCAAGCTTCTCATTCAAAACATTTGGGTTCTACCTGTGATAAGAACAATTCATGATGTATATTCTTCATCATACTTGTCTATATTGGCACTGTATGATCAACAATTATTGTTTGTTAATCAATTTCAGATATACTCTATATTTTTTGTGTAGATAATGGTTTGGTTTATACTTTTAGTTATCTAAATATTTTTCTGAATCATCCTCTAGAATGGAAACATCCCCTAGGCCTCATTTCTCTTGATCATTATACTCCTAAAACTGATCATGTATTTACTGAATATTCTGATCATTATTCACTGTAGTTACATCATTAATTTCAACTACCCTTATCAACTACTTATTAAATAATTTATATACTTTTATTTTTCTTGATTATCCAACAAATATTCCTTCATATTCATAGGATTCAAACTTTTTGTGTGTATGTTTATTGAGAATGAAACACTTACTTCTAAAGATCCTAAAGTACTTCAATATTGGTTTGTTTACATACCATAACATAATAGAGTCTTATCTTCTTTTGGAAATAATAATTATCTACTTTATGTGTAGACTTATATCATCACTGATCCTTTCCAAAACATCTCTAGAAGGTCTTTATCAATGAAAATAGTTATATATATGTTATTGATAATATGAATCCTTATCTCAGTTAATACATGTTTCATTGGAGTACTTACCACTAAAACTAGGTGCCTTATCATATATTTCTTGAGATAATAACCAACTAGGATATTTGCGAACTCTGTTTCATTATAATTTTCTATCTTCTAGTTTTTTTGGCAAAAAAACATTTCAAATTCCCTTTAGTAACCTGTTATGAAACCAAACACCTCAGACTTGTGATTGATGACTAAAACCCATGCCATTGTGCTAAAATCATCAATAAATAAAACATGATATATCCACCCATAAATTTCTCTTGGTAAAATATGTCCACACACATCAATATGCACCAACTCATGTATTTTTTTGTCTTTTTTTCTTTTTATTTATATTTCTTTCAAATGATCTTCCCTTATTTACAAGCATCACATGTATGAGTACAATCATGTGATAACCTAGGGTGGTATCGATAAATATAAAATTTCCCTCGATCTTCCAATGATGTTTAGAACAAATGACCAAGGGGTTTATTCCATAACTTTTTTTCTTCATCCTTGAAAATTAACTTATAATTTTTTCCACTTAGAAGGTAGATATTCCCCTTTGTATGATTTCCCTGGAAAAAAAATTCACCATATTTTCCCTTGATGATACATAATTTATTTTAAATTATTATGAAATGTCTTGAGTTACACAATTTAATTAGACATATAATGTAGTGAATGAGACATTCAACAACGAAGACATATTCACGTCTCATGTATTTTCCCCCAAAGATGGTTTTTCCTTAGCTAATATTTTTTAGGCCTTCATAATTACCAAATATTACAATACCATCCTTGTCATATCTAATTCCTATATCTGGTTCCTTATTTCCTTTTACATGGTAGGTGCATAAACTATCAATGATCCTTATCTAGTGTGATCTAATTCACTACAAACAATCTCTACAACCACTTCATTTTAATTTGTTTTCATTTTGATCCATGTATTTGAATGATATTATTGATGATGCTCGTAATATGATGGACCACTTTCATCATGTAATGATACAAATTAATTTTTCATTTTTAGATCATTTGATGATACATTGATCTTCTACTTATGCCCACAATCAATCTGATTTAGAAAATTTGTTTTTATTATTGATGATCAATATATTTTCATGTGTCTAAATCCTCCAAAATCGAAACAGTGACCTCCAATGATATCCTAGAATATTGAGCTATGTATGGAAACCACGTTTTCTCTTGTTCACTTCTGTGCCTCTTAGCTATCAAACAAACATTTTATGAGTGTACTATTTTTCCAAAATAGTAACATCTAATGTGGGGTGCATTCCTATGTTTCACTACCGATTCATTATTTATATCCTAGGTTCTATATATCTTATGGTTTTGATTTTCAACCAAATAAATCCTTAATATTGGTTCATCTACTTGTGTTCTGACTTAACTATTACTTCTTTCTATTTTTGATCAATCCTTATACCAATTTTAATGTTTGGATCTATCATTTTCTTTATCTGTTTTCCTAATTTTTGTAACTCTACTTTCCATTATCTATTCCCTTTGTGACTTACTTTTCTAGAGTCAATAATTTCTTCTATTATTTCAATTTTCTTTGCAGATAGAAAACCTCTTCCTCAATATTCATGATGTGCTTGTATTGGTCTTTCACTATATTATTCAAATAATCAATCACCCTTTTACGTTCTTAAACATTGAGCTTGTACTCACTTATTGTATATGAATTATATGGTATTTGGGACATAATATTTTCAATTTCATCCGTCATCTTATACTTCTCATATTCATTCTCCTTTATAGGTCACCTCACTACAAAATGTCCAGCCTTTCCACATCAAAAGAATTAAAGTCGGAGTTTTTCATTGAACTCTCCTTTTCCTCATTGTAAATTTTATGAAAAAAATGACATGAATTTATCTTTGTCTTCTTCTTTATAACCATATTCAATAGTTCACTTCTTCATGAACTTGAATGGAACTTCTTTAGACTTCCCTTTTTCCAAAGAATTGTTATCATCATTTCTCATCTCATTTGAAATAAGAGTACCATGAAAGATATCAAAAGTCATCACCTTTGGATATTTATCTTATAATATAGAAACTTTTGGATTGAACCATGGTGGAAGAGTTCCCAATATTTTCTTCAAAATATTTATATATTCAATTTTTTTGATACTATGCATTTCTTCTAAAAAAATATCCACCTAATCAAATAATTCATCAATAAACTCATTAGGATGCATTCTAAGATATTCATACATTTTCTATAGAACCCAAATCTTTTGTTCTATAACTTTTGAGTCTCCATCATAATTATTTAGAAACTATTACTACATAGAATGTGATGAGTAACATGACATCAACTTTTTATTGATTTCATTATATAGGAATACCATTAAAATATTGATTCCTTTTGCGTCAGCATCCAATTCACATTGTTTAGCTTCTTATAAAGCACCACTATCGATACTGGTTGAAATTCCATGCATCACTACTCTAAATCCATCCATTAATAAAGATCAGAAGTAGTGATACATATAATTATTCCATAATTTTTGGCCCAAATAGGTTAAATAACATAGGGATGAATCAGGGTGTGATATATTAAAACAACTACCCCTTTGGATCTTGTTTCATCATTAAAGAAACACTCTTCTCTCCCTTTCTTATAGAAATGTATGAACAGAAATGAAATCATGCATGAGACAAAAATATTTTACTTGGATCAACCTCAATGAGATACGTCCAAGGAGAATACAATAACAATGTTATGATGTATGAAATTCACTAAGTCTCACTACCAAAACAAGGTTTTGGATAGATCACTTCGATGATTAGGCCCACTACCTTTACAAAGTCTAGAACAGACTCAATATCCCTCCTGGTTTACAACCAATTAGAATTTGAAAGATCATTGATCTCTCAACTAAAGTGTGATCATAGCTCCCCCAGAAGAATCTACTGTTCTTTTGAATCACCTTGGAATTGTTTCACACAAATATGAGTGTGCCATGAAGTCCAATTTTCACCTGGTCGATGAAATCCACTTTTTTGCATACTATTAGTTTATAGAAATTTCTTTTATGAACTATATTAGTCCCTCTAAGAACATAATTTCATCCTTTATGGAATTTTATGCATCCTCAATGAACTACCTTGCAACGTGTGGCAATACTACTTCACGAACAACCATTTATTAATGGACCACCTTTTCTTAATTGATGAATGAATACCCTGAATCACTAGGGATTCATAGACTACCTATTATTCACATTACATTTTAACTTACGAGATACAAATCCCCACATACCCATTCTACAAACTAATTCCTCCTTTATGGAATCTTCCCTCATGAAACTCTTCTCTTTCAGGGAATACACCCTTGGGAAATACTTCATATTTTCCAAATTATTTTAGAAGTGATAATATTCTATTATGAATTTATCTCTCTTTATTACTGTGATTTGGGTCCTTTATAGAGAAAAATAAATACTAAAAAACATGCTAATAAAAATTACCCAAAAATCCGATGCGGTACCACCTTCACTGCAAACTTGCGCTAAGATTCACATAACACCTTTATCCATTACAATGGATGAAGTCACCACCTATATCCAAAAATGACGAGTCTCCTAATAATTACAAGCTTTAAGAGAATTGATCTTTATTTTCTGTTTTTGTAGTATACTTCCCTATTCACATAGCATAGGGACCTTTGCAGAAGGGTTAATTCATCACCTCCTTCTTCAAAATAATGTCTTCCTTCGAGGTTATGTATACCTATTTTACTGTCTAAATATAATTTCTACACGACTCTAAAGACTATGAAATCCATGCTTCAGGATACATGAACTGTGGTCTCAAATATTCTTTACAGAAAACCTTCGATTTCAATAAAAAAACTCCAGATTTGGAGATAACAAAAAGGAAAACACCAAGAAACTACGTCACCTTAAATGTCTGATCCATAAAAAACAACCATATTGAAACATAGTCAAATATATTTTCATCAAAAAAATCGCACCGAAACACCAAGATGTCACCTAGAGGTATTTTTTACCTACACGAAGAATGGAAAACACCAATGAACATAACAAAGGTATACAGATTCATTGGTATGGCAGGTTACTATCGGTTATTTTTTAAAAAAAATCCTGATTAGATAACTCATTTACCAAGATTAATCATAAAGGGGTTACGTTCATATGGGCAAAGAAATGTGTTGAAGTTTTTGAAGAATTTAATATGATATTGGTGAATTTCCAATTTGGACTCTACCATCAGGAAATGTCGGATTTGTGATATATAGTGTTTCATCGAGGAAGGGACTTGTGATTTTCCTTATGAATAATGATAAAATTATTTACTATGAATAAAGGTTGTTAAATACTCATGGAAAAAAACTATCTAACCCTTGATATTGAATTAGAAACTGTAATATTTTATATAAATATATAGAGATTTTATCTCAGTTCTAAAAGATGTGTGATATGTACAAATCAAAAGAATTTTAAATACATCTTCATACAAATAGAAATCAACATGAAAAAAATAAAATTTCTTAAGCTACTTAAGGATTATGATTACTCTATACACTACCATCTAGGAAAGGAAAATAAGGTAGAGGATGCACTAAGTAGGAACGATCATGGAGTTCTGACCAAAATTAATATTAATATGGATCAGATGTTAATAGATTTATTAAAGATAGATTAGAGAATTATTAAAGAAGGGGAAACATGACTCATTTTATAAATGTTTTCTAAACCATCCTAATCGAAAAAGATAAAAAGGTATCTTCCTGACGATGAGAATTTTCTAAGGAAAATTAAGGTTGTGAATGATGGGAAATTATCATATTTCATATATTAGGATGGAATTATAAAATTTTGAAAGAGGCTATGTGTTATATCTATACCTGAGATAAAAAGGGAATTATTAGATAATTCTCATAGATCAAATTTCATTATACACCCTAGAATCAAAAATATATATTGATATTTTAAAGAATAGTTTTTTGGATAATATGAAGTGGGAAATTTATAATTATGTGTTATGATGTTTTGTTTGTTAACAAGTTTAGGATGAGACACAATATCCCAAAGGAGTCATAAAACCTATTCCTATTCCGATATGGAAATGGGATGAAATTACTATATACTTTGTCAATGGATTACAAAGTACTATTAGAAATAATGATGCGATATGGTTTATTTATGATCACCATACCAAATCCATACATGTACTAGCTATAAGAGAAGATTTTCCTCTAGATATACTTGAACGAGTCGATACTAATGAAGTTTTAAGACTTTATATCCCACCTATTTTAACTATTTCTGATCAAGATCTATGATTTACAACAAGATTCTTAAAAATTCTTCAGAAGGCTCTCAATATTGAGCTTCATTCGAGCCCCACTCATCATCCTCAAATTGAAGGACAATCAAAATAGACTATTTAAACATTGTAAGATATGTTTAGGTTATTCTCACTTGAATTTCATGTTATGTGGGATTAGTATTTACCTCTATTAGAGTTTTCTTATAACAATATCTTCTATTACGGTTAAAATTTGTATTTTTCTAAAAAATAATTTTCATCATGTTTTTTGAACTTATTTTAAAATTAATTTAAGAAATTTATATAAATTTAATATTAAAAAAAGGATTCCATATTTTTAATCAAGAATTAATTTTTTTTTAAATTGGACACTTTTATTTTTTGTTAATATTAATAGTAACTATGGTAAAATTTATCATCTCGGTAATGGGTAAATCAGGTTAATCTAGGTTAAAACTAAGTGAAAATGTCATAATATTTCATATTAAATATTATTTGATGAAGTTAATTATACTATTATCACATTAGTCTTAAAATTATATATTTAATGGATATCCATCCCTGGAAATGACCAATATAATATTTAAATCAAATAATGTTAAAAAATGTTACTCACTTCATTTTAAAATTATATTTTGTGTCCACATAAGGAAAATAGAAATTTATAAATGAATATAAATACAAATTTTTTGTATTATATTTTTTTATGGTTATTCATTATTTCTAATTATTTGTGATTATATAATTACCTTAATTTCATACACAACACTGATAGATTATTTATTCAATTAATAGAAAAATAAAATATATGATATTAAAAATATTACAAGTGATATAATTGGAGTGATTTATAGTGTGCCATGAATTTTTTATATGAATATGAAATATTATTGTTGTTTAACTAAATTATATTCTAATTTCACCATTGTTTTGAGGCATTTGAAGAAAAATGAAATGAATAGTGTCAAATTAACATTAATGAAAATTTATCAAAATAATAATTTATTAATTTTTTTAATGATCATTAAAATATTGAAAGAGGAAAAGGGGGTAATATATGGTATAACATATTATTTATTTTACATTTATGATTAAATAGTTAAATTATATGTAAAATTATAACTCTTCAAGATTGAAAATTATGTTATTGTGATTAATGTTATAATTGTATATCTATGTAGTTAAACCAAAACATTGAGATTAAAACACCACAAAACCCCCAAAAAAATTATTGGTTGATAATATTTCAACCATATCCTACCCTAGGTTATAATACATATCAATTTGGATGAATTTGGATTTATAATGAATTTATTATAATTTAATCTTTTATGAAATTAAAAAAGTGTCTCTCACCTCAATTATAAAAGGGAACCTCCTCTGTCACTTATTTACATGAATTTGAGTCAACTAGATCAACCAAAACCAACCAATTTATCTTTTCAACATACTTTGATGAGTTCTATAGGTTCTTTTCATTTCAAAATACCTACCCTATGTCCCTTAAGAAGATATCTAAAAAAATTATATCGAATAATAGGTAATCGTCTTTACTAAGTCCTTCATGGCTAGTTAAAATTTTGCATCCTATTAATGTGTTGTACCCATGACAAGATATTAATTCTAGTATCATAAATATAATGGAATTTCATTATCTTTATGGGATAACCATATTATATCTATTTTCCATCTCATGAAAGGGGAAAACTTTGCTCATGTGTACGTATGACTTACCGTCTCGATGTAGTAAAGTAAATAATTTTTCATCACCAATTTAATTATATGGTTATAAAGAAGAAAATAATGAGTAGATATATTATTTAGGACATAAATATCATTTTGAAATTATAATATCATATACACCTTCTTACCTTCCAATATTTCGGAAAACAATAACGTCACTCATGCATATATGTAGTCTACCACCTCCATAATGTAATGTGATATACTTTTAATTTATGTTTTACATGGATGATAATAAATATATATTTAATAACTAAATATGATATATATGATATAATAATTATTCTGGAACGATTAATTATTATTCACCGTTCTTTCATTTTATCCATCGAAAAGTGAAAACAATGTTCATGCGTATGTATGATCTATCATGTCCATTAATGGTGTATTTCATTTTTCTATCTCTATATTTTATGGATGACTCAAAATAAATTTATATATTTAATATATATGATATTTATAATATTAATAACATTCTAGAGATGATGGGACCATAATATATATAAAATTACCAGAACTATTGAATCAAAATATATATGTGTATGGTTATGGTATATAATTATAATAAATATAAATTTATTATACATGAGGTTAAAAGAACATACACAGAAATTCGAACATGAGTTAAGGAATTTCGTCTCAATTTCCACTCCCTTGAGACTTATTTGGTATTATGGACCTCTTTATTTTCATGTGGCGTATATAATTTCCCATTGAGGCAATTAACATGAATTTATATTTATTAATGATAATTAGAGTTCATTTCAAGTTAACTCTCTTAAATAATTTCCATATTTTTTCTAGCTTTTCCTCTCTTTGAAACTTTAATCATTAAAATATGTTTAAAAGTATAACCGAACTTATTTATCTTTTGATCGGATATAATTTTCATTTATATCCATATGTTATCTAAAATATTTTCAATTTTTTTTCAATTATACAATAAATTGTAAAAAAAAAAATTTAATAATGTTTTGCTTTTTACAAAATGGTTTGTAAGGAATTTTTTTGTCGTTTTCGGAACTATGTACTTTTTGAATTTTCCAAAAAAAGTATGAAAGTAATTTTTTTAACTTATATGGTGTGAAATTTTTTTCCGACCATCCTGAATAATATTTTATTTGAATCTTCCACTATATTTTTACATGGTTATTTTCAAATAAATTTTTTTACTTTATAGTTGCGTAGTTTTTTTACAAAAAATGAGCAATTTCAAAAAATGGAAAGGTTATTTTCTTAAAAAATGTATTAATTAACTTTTAATGTAATTTATATTCATCAATGACAAAAAAATTATTATAATTAATCAAAACTAATAATATTTAGTAATGATACCTTATTTAAAAACATTCAGTTACTTATGATCATTGAATATTACATTTCTCTTAAATATTCATATTGTTTGTATCATGTATATTTTTGTTTCCTAAACCATAAATAATTTTTATATACCGTGTTATATTTTTAAAGTATTTGATTCTCTATTGAATTATTGATAAATTAAAAGTATTTATTAGATAAATATATTTGTTGAAAAGACAAATTTTTCATGAATTAAATTGATCATTTGATATATGAAAAATACATTGGATATGCAGTGATGGGTGGAGCCCAAAATTAAATATCCCTTCGATGCATCAACATGTCTCATGAGACCAATCTATTGGAAAAATTAAATGGGTTGTTAAACATAGTTTTAAATCGTCTTGGTGAAAGGTCTTGATGATAGAGTATCATGACATCTATTATAATGATGTCCAATAGTATGAATTTCATTTATTGAGAATTCAGTTATTACTATCTGTGATATTTTTTCATTTATATTAACCATGAATTCATTTTTTACTCAAATATTTTATTAAATTTCATCAATTAAAAGTTATTTACTTTTTAATATTGATTATGACATATTTATTAATGATATATTTCATTCAACACAACCCTTACTGAGCATTTGATCTCACCCTTATTTTGTTTTATTTCCTCGGGTTATGAAGATGAAATCATTAAATGAGTTTCAAGGATGTGGAACATTTACTTTTTTATGTTTATATTTTAAAATTAAAATGTAATATGAGAAACATGTATATATTTATTTTATTAATACTTTTAAATGGGTCGGTCTTATATGGTGAGATATCTTGTATATATGTGAATATAATAAAGTATATATCATCTCTGGGTTACTAGATCTGGGGTTTTACAATATCAAAGTGATAGTATAAAATTTTAAATTTGTGAATAATTAACCCATGATTTTAAAAAATTACCATTTTTATAAAAAATGTTTTACATCATGTAAATTAATTTGTATAATAATTAAATTTTCTAAAAATAATCCAAGTGGATAAAATATATTTATAATGTTTCTTTTAATTTATTTTGAAATCTGTGCAAAAACATTGATACAAATACCCCATTGAAACAAACAATTATCTAGTCATTTTCTTCAAAGAGAAATAACTTATTTATTTGGATTATTTTAAATTTAAAAATAAATGGAAATTGTAATTAGTTATTAAGATTTATATAATAACGTATCCTTTTATGGAATATTAATTGTTATTGATATTAAAAATATAAAATGCTTTATAAAATAAAATAATTTAATAATAAATTTGTTAAGTTCCTGGTTGATTTGGAAAATAAGAACCTTTGTAAATAATTTCACATGTCCCGCATCAGTGGAGTACAAAACCTAAGTCATTGGATTTGTTTTTATATGAATTAAAATGTTGTTTTTGATTTAAATATCAAAGTGATTTTTTATAGGGGAATTATTGTGTAAAGATTGTTTATTTATTTCAAAATATTTTAAAAAATTGAAAATAATTTTACAAAGCTCTGTATATTGGGATTATTTTGTTAATGAGAGGGTTTAAAATTAATTTGAGATGTAAGAGGAATCTCTCAATCCAATAAATATGATATGTTTGGCGAACAATGATAAACATTTCATTCACATTTATCCATGAAGATGTAAACTTTATATCTTAATTTTGTGGCTACAAATCAGAAGGGGGTTCTCCCACATGGTGGTGAATGAGTTCAAAGCAGATCTCTAGTTCAAGAAAGGGAATTTGAGTTCATTGTAATTTGTGGTGGATGCCCCTCTGGAGAGAGGATAGAATTATGGTGGGTTCTATTATAGTTATTTATTATCACAATATTTATACTATTGGAACCAGATCCTCCCAAAATGACTGTTATATATTTGATGTTGGTGGATTTTTTGGGGATGAAGAGGGATGTGAGGATTGATATGTAGTTTCCAAGGCTGAACCACTAACACTACATCCTCACTAGAGCCTTTTTAGATGGGCATGGAATATGGATTGGGTTCAAGTTGAACTTGTTTACCATAGTGTGAGAGAACACTCCTCTATTTTGTACCCATTGATTTCATTCAAATCCCATGGATTTCATTAAAAATGAGAAAACCAATAGTTTACTCCTATATTTATGTGATTGTGTTTGATGATATTACATATGTGTCAATTATTACTTTATTAAATATTCTTTTTATAGTTTCTTTATAAAAGTATGATTATATACTTTTAAAATATAACCCATAATTGCAGTTCATGTGAACTTGAACGAATTTATTAATATCATAGTTGAGCTAGTCAAAATATATTCTAAGATATAGGATGAAAATCATACCATTATATTTTTATCAACATGGGATAGTATAGATGTTAAGATTGAAGATGAAGATAACACCGTTAAATTTCTACCATTTCAAGATAGTTCATAAAATACTTTAATATACACTATGAAATATGGAAAGGAGTCTTTATCCTTAGATGAAGAAAAATATTCTCAATTGTCTTGGTATTTATAGAATAAAAATGGGGTTATGTCTGAGGACGCGGGACACAATGGACTAAAAGCAATTATAATAAAATGCCAATTATAGAAGGTCTAAGTATAAAAATAGGGCAATAAAGTGTTATCCATATAAATAAATATAAAATCTTAAGAGGTATTGATGAAATAATAATTCCTTGTGTAATTCTAATATGGGGTATCTCACTCTTTAACGGAAAGGAATGGTTATTTTCAAGATATTTTCATTTTTTTATCTAAGTTACCTTGTTCATGAAAAGATTAAACTTTATATTTCACTACAATATCCGTGTGTTTATTAATTAAATTATAATAAAAATTTACTAAATATGGGTTTCAAGGAATATAAAAAAATAGGGGACAAATTATGAGCATAATCTAAGATATTTTCAAAATTGTCCTATGACATTAGAGTAACAACCCAATATAACACTCCTTGTTCTAAATTACACCAAATCCAAGCTCATGTATGTATAATAATCAATTTTTTTGAAATCAAAAAACATATTCATAAGCTCAATGTGCATCATACACCTAGGTTATTTAAGTATTAATGGAATTTATAGGCATTGGAAGATGTTCATACCTAATCTCCCAAAATATTTCACTCCTCTAATATCAAGGCTCATGTAAAAACCTATGCTAAAAATATAGGCCTAAGGATATTCTCTTAATCATTGGGGAATGTAATTATACAGATGGGGGATAATGTAACATTGATTATATGGGTCCAATTGAATAATTTCATATCTCTATCATGGTGAATTATGCAATGTAGAGCCTAACATTGTGTAATAGAATTCCTTAACTCCATGTGTCAGTTAGTGGAAGATCACATCTTACTGAGTGAAGTGCAGGATGAAAAATTATCTAACTCCAAGATTAATAAATTATTTTTAGATGAACACTAGATATTATAGAGACCAAATAATTTTAGACATATTATTACATGATTCTTAAACATAAATTTCCATTAATACAACACATGGATCTTAATGGATTAGTGTGTCTATAAGGCTAGGTTAATTTACATCAAAATGAACTTAAAGATGAAATATTTATTTTATTCTTCATAGTGAGATCCTTAATACCATTTGAGTTACTAAAACTGTATGATATAGCCTGAGGAATACCCAATGAAAATGGTGAGATAAAAAACAAAGTAAGGTAATAAACATGAAAAGAAAACATAACATGTGAGTCAAATATATTGTAGGTTTCGGGAATAATGGTAGAGTGTGATGGGTCATTCCCAACATTTATTTTTATCATGATAGATAATTAATATGACATTTACACAATGATAAAATCCATGATAAACAAAATTTAATCTATGGAAATGAAAAAGGTATAAAATGTTATAACTAAGATAATTAACAACACATATTATTTATAATTGATTTGATCAATCAAAGAATTACCTTGTGAGAATTCTTTCTTTCTTGATGGATATGAAAATATATGTAGGTCATACCATCATTGTGTTGTAAGAATCAAGATGATGTTCACTCTACCAATGATCCAAATGTGTTTCAAAAATCATCAAACATCGCCATATGAATCTCTAGGTGCTAGTAGGACAAATCCTATCATTTGTGTCATTCACCTTTGATCGCCGTGAGATTTGGTTCCAAATGATTATATTTAATCTTCATTGACTAAATAGTGAGTGGTTTAGGTAGATCACACGGCATTCTTGAGAGCGTTCTCAAAGAAGGGATCTCTTCAGGGCTTTGAGATAATTCCCAAGATTCATTGTGCACAACAAAACAGATGAACTGGATCTTATGAAAAATAATATAATTGGATTTATATACCTCTAGTGTATTGAAAAAAAATATTTGTGCTAGTAACATTTAATATTTATTTAGTCCTTGCGTAACCCCGTAATAATAAAAATAATAAAAATAATAATAATAATATTTCTTGATATGTTCTTTTCTTTGGAATTATTATCAAATATTAATTATTTGAATAATATTCAATATATATTATTTCCAACTGAACTATTATAATCTTTCCATCATTCCTCCACAATATTTTTTAGGCCTTAAATAATGTCTATTTTTTATTAAATAAATATCACTACATTTTTGACCAATAAATAAATAAATATTATATTCAATAAATAACAAATAGATATTTATTAAATTTTCCACTCACATTATATTCTATCAAATAACTGGCGATAGAATATATATGATCAATAAGCAAGAATAATTATTAAAAAACACATGGTAATAATATTTATTCAACTTATTAAATAATCAAAAATAATATATTATATAACTGAGATTCTGGATACACTTAGTGTGTGACCCTCTAGGCCTCTTTCATAGTGGCATTAGGAAAAGATTCCTAAAGTCCAAGGTTAGAATCTAAAAACACACAAAAATATCTATAGAGAAAGCAGTTAATACCATAATGAAATAATACCTCATATAGATGCTCAATATGTAATATAATCTCTTTGTCATGATATCTCTAATCAAGCAGGTTGCACGCAGGTTCCATCAACCAATGTTCTCAATGTATCTTTCATTGAATTTTTGGAAATCAAACTTGCCTATAGAACACCATAACTTCTGATTTATTTAGGATATATCATTTCTATAAAATGGAATGAGGTGTAATATTTTGTTAAATAACATAGGGGATAAATCCTTTCTCACATTCTTTATTAATGCAACACTACCCATGATGCACCCAATATATCCTACCTCACCACAAATATATGTCATCATTGTTTTCACCAATACAGCAATGTACACAACTTATAATATTCATTAATAATAATATTAAAGTCTAAATATCAATAAATACATCTATATATATGAAAATTCAATGACACATATAAATTTGTATTTCAAATTGATGGGTCTTGATCTCATAATATCCTACACCGGATATTACCTAGGGAATACACAATAATAAGGTTCCTCAAATTCCAATGAGTCTCCACTACTAATATCTTGTATCATTTATGTGTCTCAGATGATATCATATGACAAAAGAACATATATTTAAGAATAAAATGATGAAACTTTTTGGTTCTCATTATATCCAAGAAGTGATATGAACTTTTAGTGAGAAGGTTACTCTTAGAAAATTATCACATACTATGTTCTCTCTTTATAAGATAATTCCTAGGTGTGGCATTTTTGAACCCTTCACACAAGGAACCCCACCACGAAGATGTCACTCAAGAGAGAACCTCAGTTGGGAAGGTTTAAATTCTAAAATAATCATGATGTGGTAATGTGTTTACTAATATTCTAAAGTATAGATACAAGTTATCATAAATTACATAGAAGTTGGTTATAATGATCCAAATCCAATAAACTCCCACTTTCAATAGATCCAACTGCTTATAACCTTAAGTCTTCTATGAATACTCACATGTTATGTTACATAGAATAATAATCTTGATGTGATAAGGTGTTTATTAATATTAAAAACTATAAATAGATGTTATCATAAAGTACACATAAGTTGGTTCTTAGGCACAAAATCCAACAAACTCCAACTTTCACAAGATACAACTGCTAAAAACCTTTAATCCTCTATATCTCACATGATACTCTTGATTTCTTTTGAGATAGGTCTTTCGTCAAGAGGTCCACCATTTCTTATTTTATAAGAACTATTCTTAATGTAACTTCACCCATATAATACAATATCTCAAGAGGTGAAACTTCTAGAGTAAGTGTATTTTCATTGGTGTGATCTTTTCACTTTTGCAAGATCTACTACTTTAGAATTGAAATAATACAATGAAATAGGTTAGTTACTACTACGTACCACATCAAACACATGTATAATGTTTCATATCCAAAAAACTTCTTTGGATGCATCAAAAGACACTATATTATCATACTATACTGTATAATTAGAGAAAACTAGTTTCTTTGAAATCTTCTAGATCACATATCCTCAATTTAGATAGGAAAGATATCCTGACCATGACTTCAGATCATTCAGATCTATTATAAAACAAGAATTAATGTTACCCATGATGACTAGCTCCTCGTCTCCTCCATACATGATGAAGATATCCTTAGTTATTCTCTGATACTTGAGGATAACCTTAACAATAGACCAATGATGTTGTCCTATATCATATTGATACCTTCCTACAATGCTTAATGCATAGGTAACACAATGTCTGCTATATAACATGACGTTCATGATTAATCCTATAATAGAATCATATAGGATCTTACTAATTCTCTCTTTATCCTATTATGTTATATCTAACATTAACATAGAATGATATATACCATGTGACCCTAGAAAAAATCCCATATTAGATTGATCATACTAAATTTGTTAAGTATCTAGTTATTGTATGCACTTTGACATAGTCCAAGAAGCCTCTTGGATCTATCTCCTCCAAATCGATTTTCCCCCATTTTCAAAAAGCCACTTTAAGTGTAAGAGAGAAACCTAACATTTAGGCAGTGCTAGAATCCACAAAATATAAATTCAGAATACAACTTTCAAAAGGAATCATCACCCATTTCGGTTCCTGTGAATCACAAGTAACGCGCCTGACTTGAGTCACACACCAAACACGTCGAACATCCTATCATTTCACCTCCCCATAATCACCACACTGGAAGATTCCCACCAGTGAATAAAACCACCCAAACACCATCCATCACGCTAAACCTCATCATTTCATCCCCCAAGCCAGACATCCCAGGACATCGAAACCACCAGCCAAACCAGAAAACGGACGATGAACCACCATATATGATCTCCTCCAAACAATATGAACACCTACACATAAAACATAAACAAACCTGATACTGACAAAGAAACCACTGAAGAACACCATCATCACTGGCCAAAATCTCTGAAAATAACCCTCAGTAAGAAGAGGAATCACTGTGACACCATTAGAAAATTGAACCCCATCATCCGCTAAAACCCACATCCCAAAACCCCTTTGAACCCACCATTCTAGATCCGACCAGGATGGATTAGATGGATTAGTGGTCATGGAGAAATACCTGTTTAACCAGTCCTTAATATACCTTAATAATGTTATTTCATTTAAATTAATTAATATGTCTTCAACATATAATACTATGATAATTACTACATTCCCACTAATCCTCTTGTAAAAAATGGTCACATTGGTTCTTAATGAAACCAAATTATTTTATAGCTTTATCAAGTCAAACATTCTATGAGTTGGATGATTTATTCCATATATAAATGGATCTCTATAGCTTAAAAATATTTTTTTCAACACATGGAGTCACAAAACCTTCTAGTTGTGTCCTATAGTCATCTTCCTGAAGGTTCCCATTAAATAAAGTAGTTTTAACATCCATCTCCAAATTTCATAGTCAGGGTAAGCTCCTCTAGAAAGTACAATTTTTAAGGAGGTAAATAGAGAAATGGGTGAAAAGTTTTCATCATAGTCAATTACTTGACACTGTTTAAACCCTTTAACCACTGTCCTTGATTTATAGATATTTTTACTTTACCTTTCATGTCTAGAATTCTCTTGAATACCCATTTTCACCCAAGGGGATTTATATCAATCATTACATAGATCAAAACCCAAACATGGATATGATACATGGAATCCATTTTAGAATTCATGGTTTCATTCCATATTGTAGCTTCTAAGTTCTCTACCACCAATTGATATAAGATTGGTTCATCATTGTCAACCAACAACAAGTCACCATTTACATAGAGAAGAAAACCATATCTATCTAGTTCTCTTACATCTCTTGTGATCCTACAAAATACTTGTATTTTAGGAACCACTTCTTTTATGAGGACCTATGGAATCTATTCCTATACCATATTTTGGGTATCTTGAGCATCAACTTCATAGAACTCAACATTTCTCCCATTATCCTTTTTTAGGATGTGCTCCATCTTAATAAAGATGGATTTTCAAGCGATTATAACATTATTGTCTGAGCAGTTGTATAGTTAGTATCCCTTTGCTTCCTTATAATACCCTATAATGATACACTTTGTGCCCTCGAGAGCTTGTTTGTAACCTAATAAGGCCTTAACAAATGCCTCGCAACCCCTAACACGTGTATGCAACAATACAAGTTTCACTCTACTACACAACTTTAAGGGAATTCTATTTTATTTGGTAATCATTTTAATATATATACCACATTTTATAATGCATATACCTAAAATGATAATGGAAGATCTAAATGACTCATCATCACAATTACCATGTCTAACAATGTATGATTCCTCATATTCTAATACCATTATACTATGGTGTGTATGGTTCAGTGAGTTGAGATATAATAACAAAAATTTATAAAAGGTCAATAAACAATTGGTTATTATATTCATGACCTCAATCCGATCAAATCTTTTTATTATTCTTTCCTTGTTGACTATCTACATCATTATTATATTATTTGAATTTATCAATGGGATTGGAATTATACCTCATCATGTATACATGTCCTTATCTACTCAATTCATTAATAAAAATTATTAAGTAAGAATACCCACCTCTAGATTCTACTAGAAATGATCCATAGACGTCTGTGTCTACCAATCCTAAAATCACTGTGGCCCATTCGTATTTTCATCCAAATTGTGGTTTGGTTATTTTTCCATGTAAAAAATCATGAAATAATTAATGTTTTTTTAGATTATAATTTTCTAAATGACCATCTTGAAAGTGATTTCCCAAATGCATCTCATTTACATGACCGAGACGATGATGCCATAACTTGGTATTATATGAGTTATGTGAAAATGATTAGTTATCAATTTAAAAAACATGGTTTTCATAATATAATACATAAAGACCATTATTTAAATGTTCCATACAATAAAATATGTTTTCTTTATAAAAAACAACTTTTATTTACAAACATGAAAATAAAACCATCTCCATCTAAGAATGACACAAAAATTATGTTCTTGGTAACATTTGGTATGTAATAACAATCCATTAAAACTAATATCATTCCTATTAGAAATAAAAGGTGGTAGTCGTAAATGGCTATAGAATCCATCCTTGAACCACTAACATCTCAAAAATCCTACTATCCTCTAGAAATTTTTAAAAATATACTTGGTTCATTCACGGATATATATGTGAGGACCACAAGTTTTATATAATACCCAATGTATAGATATTATAAGATTACATTGAATAAAGAATACACATTTAGTGTAATCATTATTCTAGTTGTAGTTATTCTTCTAGTGGCCTTTCCTTCCATATGAAAAACATGATGACTACTTTTCCTTACCCTATATCTGGATCTTGATCTTCTTGAAAGGATGGTGATCGAGAGATTTATACTTGTTGTGAGTCTTGGGGCCCTTTTCCTTATTCTCCATTTTTTATTCACTATAAGGATAGAGGGTATGTCACTCCCCATTTCCTTATCCACTTAGAGAATTGAAGTAAGAAGTTATGAATGATTATTCTCATTATTTCTCATGTTATAATTAACAATAAACCTGGAGAAGGTCTTGGGTAGTGGGGAAATTATGAGATTGGTATGTAACGTATCTGGGAATTTAATCCCTAAGATAACTAAGCATTCAATGTATCCAATAATATTTACTATAAGAAGATCATCTATGGAAGACTCTCCAATAATAATTGTAAACAAATAATTATAGATCTTGTATCTCTCTTATCTTACCTTCTCATTATAGAGGTACCGAAGGTGAGAAATTATGCTATATGAATCCATCTCTTCATGTTTCTCCAAAATATCATTAGTCTTGGATGATAGCATGAAATATTGAATATCTATAGAATCATTAATATATTTCTATTGTAGAGAAAACTCTTCCTCACTATCCTCATTACCAGGTGCATCAGGAATATATTCTTCTAGCACATATAACTTCCTTTCACAACACAGTATAACACGCACACACCCTTTTCACTATTCAAAATGTGATCTAGTGAGATGTCTATTATTCTCAACTAGGGATCACAGTGATATGTTTGAAATAATTTTTATTGTTGTTTCTCCAAATAATATGAGCATATATTTAGTACTTTTTCTGATAAAATTTAGACAAATAAATAAATATTATATTTATAAATCTCCATCTTTTTATCAAAACCCAATAACCATCACAATTATCTTCAGAATATCATATTTCTTGGACATTAGAGTAAAAAGGCTTCATATTCCTCTTCTTATTACCCCAACTTTTTCTGTTTAAGAAACATGAATGGTTTTTATTAGGAATTCCAAATAACAACTGCATTTACTCACAATTCCTTTATCATTTGAGTGGACTCCCCAATCATAAAATACTGAAATTGGATTTACTCAACCATTTCCTCTTAGATACACCATGAACATATTTAGTAGTCATAAATTTATGTAAACTATGTTAAGTCAACCCAAAACATCATGTTAGAATTCCCTGATAAGTTATATCACCCCAACATTGCCTAGACATTCACATTGAACTATGGTTCAATTTTAACTGACGTAGTAGAAGGCTATACCGACATAATATATATAATTCATGGATTTCATCTTTTATGTATAAAATGAAAATTATTTTCCATATTACATGCATTCTAATATTAAGTGTATTTATTTAATTGATTTACCACGTCTTACATTATATTTACATATAAGCCAATTTATTTTAGTTCTATTTTTCATATTTGTTGTTTAATTAATTCATGTTTTTGTGAAAAAACATCCATAATTATATAACCATGGAACATGAAAAGAAATAAAATAATAAATCAGCATGATAATTAGATTTTACTAATGTTTAGTTTATCTTGTGGATGATAAACTAATCATCGACCTTGGGGAAAACACCTTTAACCAATTACAGTTCGTGATGAATCTTTTCACATATCCACCTATGTATCTCTCTTGGAATAGTTTAACCTCATCTAAAAATTTGAATCAAATCCACTTGAATATGAGCTCCATCCATTACATATTCTTTTAGTCACACAGAGATGAGGGGAATAGGATTACATAAAAGAAACCATGGGAACACATTACCTTACATAATGAGATGACAGATGACACAAAATAAAAAAATTTAATTGGATAATAAATTAAATGAAAACAATTGCATAAAAATTTATTGTTCTAAGATCATTATTAATTGTTATCATGCAACGAACTACACATTTAATAAAATTATAATTCACTTATAATCATTATTATTTAAGACAAATCATAATAAAATCAATTAATTATATTCTTTAATAAATAAATTCTTATATATTAATTATCATTCAAATTTACTTGAGATTATCATCCATAATAATATTAAACAAATGAAATACATTTATTTAAAATTAATTGTGTACTTAAATGAACTATATAGGAAACACGATGAATACCCATCTGAACAACCCTACATGTATTATACTTTCATAATGATTACTCTTATGACATGTGTATTGTTTTACATTTCATATACTTTCATGATTTATACAATCAACTTAATGATTATATGGATTTCATGATATTTCTTTCACGTGTTATTATTCAATTCGTAATAACTAAAATATGACTCATACATCCTTTGCAGATATGAACATTATGAAAAAATAGTTAAAATTATATATATATTAAAACACATCACATGGAGTGTACTATATAATTAATTATCATACAAAAATACATTTTTAAATTGTTTTTATAATATAATAAATTATTTTCAGTTCTACATAATTTGGTAAAAGTACAAAACATGTATTTTTGAGCTACATGATGTGTATGTTTTATCACTGTCTAACCGTAAAACATGGTTAGGGACTCAACATGTAATTGTGCCATATAAATAGTTTGATTACAATATTTTTACATTGGATACACATTTTGTGGTCTCCAAGTTAAATGGTTAACAATTAAGTAGTCTGTGAAAGAAGATACATGGACCATTTGTGACTAAAGGACTTCACACAGTGTACAGGAGGTTACATGGAATGTACTCTAGCTAAGCGTGTTCTAGGAAAGCACAGTCAAGACATGGTGTAAACTTAAATGCATTTTGTTTAATATATCCACACACCATGATTTAATTCCAAAATTAATTCATAGTGCATTGAACACTAGTACATGATGTTGCATGACGTGTACTCTTCTGTTGTCGAACCAAATTCCTTGGCATATTTAGATGAGATCTTTGATTTTATTTATTTTAAAAAATTATTCAATTTGATTATATTTACACGAAATAAAAGTGGTATAAGAAGATATATCAATTATTATTAATGAATGATTAAACCTGAACTGAAAACGAAATAAAAAATGTGTAAATAAATCAATGATATTTAATTAATTATAAATAATTATGTGTCCCCTCTAATATCTATTGTATGTTCCAAGAATAGAGAAAGAATGTGACGGGTTATGCCAAAATATTATTTTTTAAATGATCGATTATTAATCCATGATTTACGTGATGATAAACACTATGATCAATGGAATTGAGTCAAAGAAAATAGAAAATGTATAAAAGGCTAGAACCAAGCACAAGATCATCACATATTATTTATAATTAATTTACTCAATCAAAGAATTAACTTATGAGAATTATTTAATTATTAATGGGTCTGAAAATAGATATACATCATTCCTTTTTTTCTTTTTAATAATCAAGATCATATTCCCTCTATCGATGACCCACAATTGATCCACAAATATCTAAATTCACCATAGGAATCTCCAAGTGCTAGCACGATCCTATAAATTCATCATTCGCCTTTGATCAAACTAAGAACCACCTCCAAAGGATTCTCTTTGATCTCCCTTAACTCAAGAGAGGGATTTACAGAAAGATATCTCTCTATTATTGGGAGAATTCGTGGATAAGGGGTCACTCTTGTGCTTTGAGAGGATTCTTCAGATTCATCGAGCACAACAAAAAAAATTAATTGGATCTTATGAAAACTAATATAATAGGGTTTATATACATCTAGGGTTTTTAAATAATTATTTTAAAAAGTTACCTTTATTATTTATTTTATCCCTATGGAATCCCATGTCTATAATAATAATATTATTATTATTTATTAACATGTTATTAAATTTAGAATTAAAATTAAATATTATTTATTCAAATAATATTCAACATATATTATTTATCACTAGACCATTAAACTTGGTCTGTAATTCCCCCTTAATATTTATCAATACTATAATACTGTCTATTTATTTACTAAATAAATATCACTACATTATTTTCCAATAAAAAAATAAATATTATATTCACTAAATAGAAAATAAATATTTAACAAATATTATGATCAAATAATGATCTCATGAATAATTGGAGACAGAATATATGTGATCAAGAAAACATCACTAATTATTAAACATGTGTGGGAATAATACTTATTCAAGTTGTAAATAATAAAAATTAATTTGTTATTTAATTGAGATTTTGGATACACTTAGTGAGTGAACCTCTAGGCCTCTTTCTCAGTGACATTTAGTGAAGCAGCCTAATGTCCAAGGTTATGGTCCAAAAATATGACAAGGCATCCATAGAGAAAGATTTTAATTATACAATAACATAATACCTCATATGGATTCTTACTGTGTAATATAATCCTTTAATCATGATATCTTTAATGAAGCAGGTTATATGCTAGTGCCATCAACATATGTGATCGATGTCTCTTTATTTGAATTTAATAAAATCAAACATGCATGTAGAACACCATGGACATGAATTTATTTAGGTTATATAATTTCCATCAAAGGTACTGAGATATCAACATCTGTAAAATAATATATGGGTAAAAATAATTTCTAAAAATTATTCATTAATAAGATATTACTTGTGACACACCCAATATATCCTACCACATCATGAACATATGTCTTAATGGTTTTCATCTACACATCAAAGTACAAGACTTATAACATTAATTAATAATAATATTAATGTATAAGGATAAATACACATGTTTCTAAATAAGAACATCTAATGACATATATATGTGTGGATTTCCTACTGGTGGGTCTTGCTCTAATAATATACTACACTGGATATTACCTAGGGCGTACACCATGAGATGGTGTCTCAATGTCCTATAAGTATCCACTCATGATAGTTTGTCTAATTTGTGTCCCTCAAATGATATATATAATTACTCAGTTTTTTATATCAGGTTTGGATCCTTTTAAATTTAGTCTTATTCTTTATTTTGGGCCTAATATGGATGCATAATGAGGATATAAAGGTTGGGGGTGTTCATGGTTTTTCTGGTGCTTGGAACCATGACCACTGGAGAAAATAAATGGGAGACATGGTCAAAAGAAACCATGCAACCCAACCCTCATATCTCTCTTAATAATATAGGTCTTGACATCCGAGTAAGCAGGATGCATGATTTGGCATAAATGTGTGCTAGGGGACACATTACCCTGTGAAATGTACGCAATTTTTAGCAGATGATATTCTCATGGTTGACTCATATTTTCCCAAACTATACACACTAACAATGTGGGTTCCCTACTAATGTAGTGGGAGGCGTATGGTTGGTGCACAATTTGGCCAACCATGCAGACAAACTATAAAACCCCTATCTCTGGGGAAAATGTACCAAAAATACCTTAATAAAATGTTTAAACCTTATCTTTACACCTTGGAACATTATAGTGTAAAACAACACCCCTCTTATCCCTTTTTGAAGCACTCATGACCCTTTTGATATATTTTGATCCTACTCGTCTGTTTTAAGTCTGATTCGATCCACGTTTGTCATGTTGGATGTGAATTGGTAAGTACTCGATTCCTCTTGATCTATTATTCATTTTTATTTTCCTCGATGGAGTAACTTTTATGTAGTATTATATACCCTATATTCAAGGTGTAGATATATTATTCATATTTTTATGATCTAGGACAATCTAAAGGCTCATACTAGATGAGGATAGTCATACGAGCTTACATTAGGTGGTCTATAAATCATTCCTTACGTCTCATGATTTTATAAAATTTTTTCATTGTGTGCATGCCAATTTCTTCGGGAGTTTCCTATTTAATTCATATTCCATGATTATATTCATCATGCTCATATTCTAGATCCCTTTCCATGTTGTATCATTACAACCATTGGATGCCTGGACCTCAACACTTCCACCCCAAGTATGTTATTTCTTCGAATCTGACTTCATAATCCAAATGGGTTATTTTAATACACTGTTCGGGTGTGTATCTTGACCCTTATAATGGTAAGACTTATTAAACTAATTTAATATTGAGTTACCAATTTCTCTCACCCCTATTTTTATCACTTTACCATTATAAGGTAACTATTTTAATTAACCAATGAATCTTTTAAAGGATAAATGGAAAGTATATTGATACATATCAATTGGAATAAAAGAATGTAATTAAATAGTTTTGTTTAGAATCTATAGGGACCTTTTCCATGAAAAATGGAAGGATGAGGAGTGATCCTAATGAATTGAATATGACTTATATAAACTAATGAATGGTTGTATGTCCCTTTAACCACATCACTTGTATTAAAGGAAATGGAATGGACCAAATGGACTGTTAAATGTCATGAGTATTTCATAGAATAATTTATTAAATGAATAAATTATAAGGTGCCTATTTTATATTAAATTGTTCATATTTATAAGTGTGGTTAGACTCAATATATCCTCGGATTTTTTAGGGAATTCCTTGAGCTCTCGTGGAATCAATTCTGATTCATGGATGATGGTTTCCAAGGGTGAGACCCACCTTAGAACCCAATTATTTCCTACTTGTGGGTTCTTGATATGAAACTATAGAATTGCTAAATTATCATTCAGATATTAAGATGCCTTAGATACACTCTTTTGATTCAACATGATGTCTTAGGACATGTGGCACCAAGGATACACCTATAGGGACCATTCATTACTTGCCCAATTCTACCTTGGATGAATTACTTAGACTCTATTAGAATCATATTACAATGGAATTCCTTGAAATATTCCCCAAGGATTACACATTTACCCCTTATATCCAAGTTATAGGTTATTATTGGGTTGGTTCGACTCCCGAGGTAATAGATTATTTGGTTATTACCTTGTATCCTCTTCATTATCATCATCATAATCTTGTGTGTCATATTATACCTTTGATCCTTTATTATTATTATTATTATTATTATTATTATCATGATTGGATGTCAATTCTAGTAATAACTCACATGATTTATTATAAAAATTTAACAAAAATTAATTAATTTAATGATATAATGTTCGGATACATTACCAGATAAGTTTGAACCAAGTATTTGGGTATATACATTATTTTATTGCTTTACATTTATATATTCATACATACTATTAGTTTATATTTAACAGATTGGATGGTATAGAAGCCATTTGTGGTGGCCAAATGATATTTATCTCACACCCTATTTGACCCTCCATTGGTTTCAAAGAATATTACATGTATGTAGGTTTTTACAAAAGGGAATAATTCCACCATGGACACCCGATATTGCTTGTTTTATTAGGATGAATCTTGCTAGCAGATGACTGTGCCGTAGTTCAATATGCTTGGATATTTTTTCGATTATTTTTGTTTATTTTATATAGAATGTATTTCCTGCTGTATCAATGATTTATAGATTTATGGAGACATGACATATATCATCACCATTTTATATATGATTGAGCTTCCAATTATAGTTGATTATTATCTGTTTCATAAGATATTATTCACTCATATACTGATTCCACTATTTACCTATTATCATATCCATCGGCTGTGTCCCACTCCTTTAATGAGGATATATTCTCCCCATTTAAACACTTGAGGCCCTCCCTTCTAGTCATAATCCTTTGGGGTTCGAATAGTTGTTCTTAAGGCCATGTGGTCATCCAGACCTGAGGAACCTTTGATTGACACCTGGTTTTAGGACATCAAAAAGTGGTATTAGAGCCTTATTTTCTTACTTTAATATTTGGAGATAATAGATAGAATATTAGTATTGATTTGGAACATGGTTTTTAGAAATTATTGGGCATATCTAACCAACATTAGAGTTAAATGATGAGGTACCAAAAATAAGAATTTTTGTTATACTTTTTCTTATTATAGTTGATATCCTTTCATTGTTGGGTGCCACACATGTTGTTTGATTGTTATTATTATTATAATTATGATCATGTATTTCATTTCATCCTTGGACTGATGAGATAAGGTAACGTATCAATATTACATGCATCATTATAGGCACCAAAAACTAACTTTCCATGCATATTCCATTCTATATAGGTGCCTTCCCCCACTTTCATTTCCTATTTTACCTATGATTGTTAAACAAATTTATGGAAGTTATATATGTTTATGCCACTTTATGGATTTTATTGATTTATTGTGGGTATCAATTCACGAGGTTTATAGGTCCTTGTGGGTGAGAATGGGTAGTTTAACAAGTCAATCCATTAGATATAACAGATTACATTTTGAGACCAAAATGTAAAATGGGTTAACTATAGATTAAATGGATGTTGATTTCAGCGATAAGGTGTGTGGTCCTTAATTCACTGTGAATGAAAATTCATTTTAATCAGTTGTTAATATATGTTTATAAGAAAATGGAACTTAAAATTATGAAACATGACTTAAATATAAATGGTTCTAGTAAATGAAGAGGTAAGGTGCTATAGACCCTTCATCTATTGAAACCCCTATAATTTAATGCTGAATACTTACCAATACATTGAATTATAAGTGGATAATTGGGGTAGTATACCTTGGGTAGTTATACCTTATTCTTATATTATTCTTATTCTACTAGTGTATTTATCTATTACTCTTTACTATTGTTTTGTGGCATGTGATTGCAATTTGAAGAGCTATGTTATCACAATGTTTTGTGTATTGGACCAGGAAGGTGGTGACGACCATGCTCTAGACATGGTGGGACCTAAGATGTTAGTATTATCACTAAGAATTATATTTTAGGAACTTCCTTCTATACTTGATCTAGTAACTGATGTTCATCTTCATGAGGGTTTACTCTGTCTGATGTAGCCCATGTTGGGTGCTCCATGACCTACACATATAATGACTGATCTGACATGTGAGTTCCAGTAGCAGCATCCTAAAAACATCTTAGGGGGATGGAAGACCTCAGTCTATTGAGTCTTGGTTAGAACCCACCTTATCTATCTTTGATCATTTGGAGATGCCTCTAGTGTAAAGGGTCAATCTTTCTATGTGCATACTGCATCATTTGGCCAAGTGCTAGTGGGATGTGATTACCCAGGTTGGTCATTATCAGGGTATGGTTTGGGATGATTTTTTTTAATACCTTATATGATTATTTTTTTAACAAAATTCTTAGAGATGAATAATTTAGAGATTTCAAACATATAGAGCATGGTTATATGTCATTTATGGATTAGTCTATGCGATTTTATATGTTTCAACACTTTTCACTAATTCAAGATGGTGATGAGATTTTACGTGCCAAATGTTTTAAAGAACTCCAGTATTCCATTCAAACATAGGTAAACATCTTTCTCCTACCCAATTTCTTTGATATTGTTAATCAGGATCAAATAAATGAGCATAATCCAAGGGTAGGTGAAAGCATCGAACCTATAGGATCAGTACCATAGCAGACTAGTTGTTCTTCTAGTAGCAAAAATCAATCCCTCAAGGTTTCTTGTCAGGGTAGTGGATGTTAGAGTAACCACACTAGAATCCCCATTGTATGTTATCAATGTGGAAGATAGGGAAATATAAAGTCCTGGTGTGATATAGATCCTCTAGAGTGTTATACATGTTCCTATGTTGGGAATATTCATATATTTTGTTTGACCTTTCCATATGATTCCATTGGAATGGGACCCACACCAAATCTATCTTTGAGGGAAGGATATTTTATGCATAATTAGGTAGGGAGTTGGTGTATCTTTGAATGGAATGGATAAGGAGGTGGTTGTGACCATGGTAACTAGAATTCTGACCAGCAACACCAGAAGAGTGGTCATACTCAGGGTAGTCTAACTATAGTATAGGGTTATGGATCGGGTTAGTTTCATTATTTATAGAAGATACCCAAGGATCATAGTACATTACCATCTACCGTATGAGTTACTATTCTAGCAGCCTCCACTATAATATCAAGTTTATTTGATATAGGTTCTTCATACTCTTTAATCTTCTTATAAATCATGGAAAGTATCAAGCTTGAAATTCAGTATTACTATTGTGTATTGAACCTAGATACACTATTGGGAGTATATTTAGAGGTCATACACCAATGAAAATGTTGTTCCCAAGAGGTAAGGTAGTTACCATTTCTCATGGGACCTATTTTTTCTTGAGATAAATGGATTCAATGTCATTATTAGGATGGATTTCTGGGTCATGTATCATGCATTTGTAGACTATTATCAACATAGAGTATCATTTAAATCACCAGAAGGAAGATGTTATCTACACGAGGTTGAGTGGGATGTCCAGGATAGTAGAGCGAGAACATAACAACATGATCTAGGATGATTGACCACCCAAATTTCTAGTCTATTCATGAAGGATCTGGGTTTTCCTCAAAAAGATTTTACTCCCTTAGTATATCATTTCAGTGACATATTTCATGATGATTTTTTGGATTTCCTCCTAAGAGAGATGTATAGTTTATGACCGAGCATATTCTAGGGGTAGATATAGTTTCCATTCCTCGGTATAGGAAGACACCTACTATGCTCCATGAAATCAAGATACATTTGTGGTATCTATAGTTTAAAGTAATTATCATACCTATTAATTCTTATTAGGGTTCACCCGTGATTTTCACTATGAAGGATTATGTGAACCTATGGATATGCATGGATTAAAAATGGTTGAAACATTTTACGATCAAGAAAAGGATACGTCATATAGATGATCTATCTGACTAGTTATGTGGAGTTATGGTGTTTTTTAATATTGATCTGAGATCAGGCAATCATAAAGTGTGAGTTAGGCCTTCATACACACCTTGTAAAACTTTCTATAGTAGGTATGGTCTATATGAGTATCACGTTGTGTCCTTTAGTTTTACAAAATATCCTTTCTTTTTCATATATTTGATGAATAAGGTTTTCCATACCTATTAGGATTTATCATCATGTTATTTGTGGACGACATCTTAGTACATTCCTATACTCATAGTGGCCATGATAATCACCTTGATATCCTTTTGAATTCTCTAAGACAGCATCATAATTATGAAAATCTTTCTAAGTTCCACTTCTGGATAAAAAATATCCCTTCATGGGTTCTATCATCTCAAAATCATGTGTATTTGTTGACTTAGAGAAGGTTAGTGATATGGTTTCATAAGATCATCCCAAGAATATGTTTGATATACATATTTTCGTTGATATAGATGGATATTACAACCATTTAATTCATGACTTATCACACCATGATACACCTCTTACTAGTTTTACAAAGAAGGGTGTTATGTTCCTGTGGTTAGAAGCATGTTACAAATCCTTTCAGGTGCTGAAAGGAAGGATTTTATCAATACCTATTCTGATTATTCATGAGCTTGACATGGTTTATATATTGTTCAATGATGCATCATACAACAAATTGTGCGTAGCGATGATGTAGAAGGATAGATTTGTTGTGTAAAAATATCAAATGTTGACTACTCATGAGAAAAATTACCAAACACATAATCATGAGCTTGTAGTAGTTTTCCATGCCTTATGTAGATGGAGACATTATCTAATATGTGAGGACTCTGTGGTGTATACGGACTATATGTGCCTCAAGTATATAATTAAATAACATTAATTTAATCTCATACAATGAAGATGTGTCAAATACCTTTAGTCATTCGATTTTGATTTTTACTATATTCTTGAAAAATAAAATCTAGTATTTGTTGCACTGATTCAGAAAAAATAGACACATGTTATATGGTAAGCTAGTGATGAATGAAAATTAATGGAGATCTTATCTGAGATGAATATGGAGTTTAATGTAGTCATGATTATTCTTATCTCATAGCCCTGATAGTTACCTCTTCACTCCGTGAGAAGGTGAAGAGTAGTCAATTTTTCAGATCATGAGTGTTTGGTTCTCTAAGAGAGTATATTGGGAGAGGACCAAAATTTAGATTCACCTATGGACAAAGGAAAAAATCCAACATATACATAGACATTTCTGGGTTCCTAATGTTTTGAGAGAATAATTGTTTCATGAGTCCCATTCTTCTCAGTTGACAACTCATCAAAGAATCCACAAGATGTATCGAGATATGAGACACCAATATTGTTGTCATGGGATGTAACGTCAGATAAAAAGATTTACCACTATGTGTTCCACCTATCACCTAGTGAAGGTGGAGAACCAAGGACCTTCTGGATTGTTACAATCTCTTCCAGTCCTAGAATGGAAATGGTAATTTGTTTCTATTTACATTGAAGTCATCTTACCATGTTTTCCTTGAGGTAGGGATATAGTTCTTATTATCATTGATACACTGATGAATGTAGCCCAATTCCATACCATCTAGGTGAATTTATTAGTTGATGATTTGGGAAGACTGTATGTACGTGATATTGTATGAATATACAGGGTCCCTCTTACTATAGTTTCAGACATGGATTCTTGTTTCACATCTTGATTCTAGAAGGGGTTACATAAAGCTATTGGTACATAGGTGATTTTGAGCATAGCCTTTCCCTCTCAGCCTAATGGCCAGTCTGAATGGGAAATACATGTGTTAGAAGACATGATTTAAGAATGCATCCTTGATTTTGGTGGTTCATGGGAGAAACATATTTTTCTCGTCATGTTTTTCTATAATAATATATTTATAGAAATAATTCACATGGATATCTATGAGGCCGTGTATGGTATTCTATGTCATTCACCCCCATTTTGGATATAGGTAAAACATAAAACCCTACTAGGACATTATCCCATGCAAGAGACTTAAGAGTAGGTAAAACTGATCATGAAGAATATGTCTACTACTCAGTCTAGATAGAAATCTAATGTCAATATCCTTTTATGACCTCTAGAGTTTTAGGTTAGGGATAATGTTTTCCTACGGGTATCACCAAAGAATGGTAATTGACATATATATAGGAAAGGGAAGATATCCTTGCATTTTTTCAGGCCGTTTGAGATTCTAGAGAGTCAGGCTGGTAGTCTATCAGTTTCTACAAATTCATAGGTACTGTTATATGCACAAAATCTTCCGTGTTTCATGGATTTTTTAGTATTATGCAGACCCATATCACACTTTTTATCCCAAGGATATTGAGTTAGTTGTTGATGCTTCATTTGAGGAGTATCCTAAGTGCATCATTGAACATAGTACAAAGGATCTCTAAGGCCAGTCTATTCTTTTAGTATGGGTGATATAGCATCACAGATGTGTATAGAATGAGACTTAGGAGTGGGAGGCTGATGTATATTCACACTGACTAAAGTTATTCTCAGACAGTGTTTCAACGCCCTTGGGAGATTAACTTAGGAATAAGTTCTTTTAAGGGGAGAAGACTGTTGGAACCCGGTTTTTATCTCCAGTATGGATCCTTTTAAATTTTTTCTAATTATTTATTTTGGTACCTAATATAGATTACTTATGATTTTATATAGGTTTTATGGGTGTAAAAGGTTTTTTTGAAGCTTGGAACCCCGACAGGTGGATAAAATCACATGTCCACATGGTTAGAAGAAACCATGTGACCCAGCCCGCATGATCTCTCATAACCGTGTGGGGATGGAGATAGGATCAAGAAGGGTGAAAATTTTTCCCTCACCATTTTCTATATGACACATTTCCATGTGAAATGGTTACATTTTTTAGTAGAGGAGGTTCACTCCGTTGGTGCAAGGTTTACCAAACTGTGTAGCCTATCTATGCGGGTGCCCTCCTTAAGAATTGGGAGGCACACAGTTGGCATATGGTTTGGACAAATGTGTGACGAAACCATGTGTCCTTACCATGAATGTTCCCACCTTAAGAAGTGGGAGGAATATGGTTGGTGCACGACTTGACAAACCATGTGGCTAAATAGTGGGACCCCTATTTATAAGAATGATTTACCAAAATGACCATAATGAAATGTTTGAACCTTACATTTCTTTTTCATATCATTCCAAAAGACAAAAGAACCCCTCTTCTCCATTTCGGAATATATAAATCATATTTTGAAATATTTTTATCCCTTTCATCCATTCTATGTCTGATTAGATTCTCGTTTTTCATGTTGGATTTGTATCGATATGTAATTGATTCCTCTTGAGTCATTATTCATATTTATTCTCCTCGAAGGAGTTATTTAGATACAGGCTCATATGCCATATTTTCAATGTGTGGATCCATTATTCAAATTTTTTCAAATCCAGGCTGAACAAAAGGAAAATAATGGATGATGAGAGTCATACAAGCTTACAGTTGGTGGTCTATGACTCATTCCTTATGTATCACCATTTTATAAACTATCATCATTGTGCACATGCCGATTTCATTAGGAATTGCCTATTTAATTCATATAACTTTCTTATTTTCATCATGCTCATATTATATATCCCTTTTTATGTAGTATAATTACAACTGTTGGAGGTTAGGACTTCAAAGAATCTACCCCAAGTAGGGTGTTTCTTTGAATATGCCTTGGTAACCTAAGTTGGTTAATCTAACAGACCATTTGGGTGTGTGAATTATTCCTTCAAATGGTAATAATTGTTAAACTAATTAAATATTGAGTTAATATTGGATATCACCTCTATGGTTATCACTTGACACATCAAGGGTAAGTGTTTCAATTAATCAATGATTCTTTTAAATGATAAATGGAAAGAATATTGATACATATCACTTGGTCTAAAATATTTCAATTAAATGTTTTTGTTGCACATATGTATAACCCCTTTCTTGAATAAAGGAATGAATCAAAGTGAACATAATTAATTGATTATGAACTATATAAACTAATGAATGGTTGAATGTCCCTTTTATATTTTCTATTGTATGAATGAAAATAGAATGAACAAAATGGATTGTTAAATGGAATGAGTATTACATGGATTAATTTATTAAATGAATCAAGTATAAGGTTCCTATTTCACATGGACTTGTTCATATTTATATGAGTGGTTAGACTTGATCCAACCATGGATTACTTAGTGAATTCCTTAAGCTTTCGTGCATGCCATTTTGATTCAAGGATGCCAGTTTCCTAGTGTGAGACCCACCTTGGAACCTGATTCTTTTCTATTTGTGGATTCAAGGTATGACACTATAGGATCCCTCCATCATCATTTATAAATTAGGATACCTTGGATACACTCCTTGGAACCGAAATTATGTATTAGGGAATATGTAACCATGGATACATCCATTTGGCCTAATCATTGCTTTCCCCATATTACCTTGGGTGAATTCCATGGACTTTGTTAGAATCATATCACACTGGAATTACATGGGTGATTCCCCATGGATTACATGCAGACCCCTTATATCAAGGATAATGGTTATTACTGATTTGCCTCAACCCTTGAGGTTAAGGGTTACTTGGTTATTACCTTGTATTATCTCAATTACCTTTATCCTCATAGATATCTTTTTATACCTTGAATCCTTTATTATTATTATCAAGACAGGATCTCAGTACAGGTTATACCTCACATGAATTATTATATAAAATAAACTCAAATAAATTAATTGAATGGTCTCATGTTCAGAGACATTACCAACTAAGGCTAAAGAAAGTACTTGGGTATTTACATTACTACACTTCATTACATTTATATATTCATGCACACTATTAGTTTATATTTCACAGACTGGATTGTTTAGATTCCATTTGTGGTGGTCTACTGAGATATATCTCACACCCTATCCAGGCTTCCATTGGTACCTAAGTAGAATACATGTACGCATGTGTTGACAAAAGGGATACATCTTGAATTGGACACCTAAAATATTTCTTGATTTCTTAGGATGGATCTTGGTAACATATGTTAGAGTTGGAGATCATGATGCTTGGATATTTTTTGTATTATTTTTACTTATTTTGTATTGCATGTATTTCCTACTTCCTTGTATCCATTTTTTCAGCTTTATAGAGACACGAGATGCATCATCATAATTTTTTAAATGATTCAAATTATTATTATAGTTGATTATAATCTGTTTCATGAGATTTTATTCCCTTATATACGAATTAAAATATTTACATGTTTTCATAATCAACCACAGTGTTATACTTTAGTAATGAGGGATAATCTCCTTAAAGACACACCCTAGGTCCTCACTGCTAGTCAGAAGCCTCTGGAATTCAGGGAGATGCACATGATTCCATGTGCCCAACTTCGCTCAGGGTACCTTTGAGTGGAACCTATGTTTAGTACATCAAAATATCATCCAACTATAACAAAATGTATTTAGAAATACTATCATATTACTTATGGGTTCTCATCTTAGAGGAGAACTGCTATAACCTTTTAGTGAGACAACTACCCTTAGTAAGTATCAAATACTATGTTACGTTGAATAATAATAATTATGTGATACTGTTCTTATTAATATTAAAAAATATGAATACATGTTATTATAAAGTACACTAAAGATGGTTCTACAGAACCAACTCCAACAGATATAACATGATATCATAAAATAAAAGGCTCATGAGTTATTACATAAGATAATATCATAAAGAACATGGTATCATAAAATCCTAACATTATAGGGAATGTGGAAACAAGATATAAAATGACATAAACGTGATTCAAGGATAACTGGGCATATAATATCACATGGTGGGAAAAGGACCATAATGGGTTAGGTTTACATCATTAAAAACCAAACATGACATCTCACAATATTAAATTTTACCCAACGCATTGGATCACTATCTGTGTGCACCAATCATAACATTTTCAGGATATATGTTTTACACATATAGTAAATCAATCATAGGGAATTACATAAGAATTACCGATGGAATGAAAATGGGTTTCATAATCCTACGTCATATCATAATCAACAGAAATTTCATAATGAAGGAAACTAAAAACTAATCCTAAGGCATGTATTACCAATTAAAAAGAAGATAGAATAGAATAGGTAAATATATAGGGGAAATATATACCTAATTTATAATCAATCCATAACATCAAATGTTTCTTCCATTGATGAATTTTTTTAAAAAGGATTAAAAATATTTTTGAGGAAAATATCATTTTCACATAGAGTAACATAAAAGAATGTTAAGTTAGATGGAAAATGATTTTTAAAGATCTATTTGAAAATTATTTAAGGAAAATACCCTTTATATTTTAAAAACACTTATTTAATATCTAATACATTCTCAAGCATTAAGGAATTTTTTTCTAGAAAATAACTATTGAAACTTAAATAGGAAGTGGAGATCCTTTGTGATGTTTATTTTAACAGAGTTGTGTTTTTTTGAAAAAATTATTTTTTGTCAATAATTTTTTATAAAACAAGTAAATATATGTTTTTAATTGGATATAAAATTGGATGCTTCATCAAATAATATTTTTTTTATAAATTCATAATTTTCTAAGATAAAGAAAGCTGTAAATTCCAAAAGTTAGGAAATTTGGGATGTTGTAAAACTTCCCAAAAATGAGTGAGATGATTATTTGATTATCTAAAAGACATAAAAATAATGAAAAATATCATGTTATAATATTTTGAATAAATTGATATGTTGAAGTTCTATGGTCATATTATTTCAGAATTGGAATTTATAGACACATATTTTTAATGAAGAATTTCCTAGAAGACTGGAAGAATGAATTTGATGTTGTCTAAAGTCATGAAAAGTTACTGATAATATTCAACATAATCTGATACATTAGATTAACCATCTGATGAACCATTGGTTTTATCTTCAGATTAAATGAATTATTTGGATATGAATAATGTGAGAAATTAGAGTTTCAGGTTTTCATTCAAACTGATAATGAATCAGATACATTTAAATAGATGGACAAGAGTTGGTGTTTATAAAAGTAAAGAGATGTAAATATTTAATTATATAGGATTAATTTGGTAATATTATACAAATGAAATATTTGATCAATGGAATCATATGAATATCACCATTCATAGAAGTTTCCAAAAAGTTGGAAGTGTTTTGGTTGCCGATTTGGATACATATCTGTTGGTTAAATATTTTTTATGAAATTCGAAGTTAACCAGATGCAAGGAATCAGATCTGAATACTTAAAAAAAGAAATAGGGGGAGATTAAGTTTAAAATAAGAAAATTTTCTCTATATAGATAATAATGGATGTGTTTTTCTATGTTAATAGATGTATATGAGTTGACATATCCTCTAAAAAAAGAAAATGTCAACAATTTTGGAGTTGTTACTAAAATGGGTACAGGAAACTGGAGTCTATAGAAGTTGTAACAATATAGTTAACCATTTTTTAAATGTAATGGAGCAAAAAAATGATAAATAATTTGTTTATTTATTTTGTAGTTGGTCATGGATAAAATATCAGAGTAATTTCAATCTGGTCCAGATCATTAGACTGTTCCATGTAAATAACAATTATTTATTAATGTCTGAGGGAGAAGTGATGAAGTATTGAAATACTGATCCACCAAGAAATCATTTTTTAAGAAAATCCATCACTTATGTCCTATTATATACATTAAAAAATGTTATAAAATAATAAATGTGAATATTTTGAAGTACTGATGGTTTTAGAAGATTCAAGAAGACACCAAATTAGATGAAATGATTTTAGACATGTTCAAATGAAGTTAAAATATATAATAAATTATGATTTGTGAATTTGGGTGAGTGGTAATTAATTTATTTTCCCACCTTTTATAATAATGGAATCACCTATAAATATAGGTGCATAGTACCATAGTAATTTTTATTGTTCCCCATTTCATAAAATTTGAATCATTATAGATTTGGTGTCATAATTGATTTTTCTAAACAAAGTTGTTTTTTATAGTAGAATAATGTTTTAAAGATATAGTATTTTGATTAAAATATCAGAAAAATAAAAGTTGAGAAGACCAAATAGTGGAGAAATAGACAATGAATATTTGATATAGTTCCATGTAGAAGTTTTGCGAGGCACTAAATTTATTGATTTGACAGACCATAAAGTCATTTCAAGTAAATTTTGAGAAAAGGTGAAATATATAGAAGCCACTAGATGAAGGCACAACGGAATGATATTTTTTTTAAGAGAATTCAGATAGAGGGGAGATCAGACTGAGTTTCTGGGATATTTTTATGGAACAGACGATAGAAAATTTTCATTTTCTTTTTTGGATCAAATTTTTTAATAACTACTTTAATAATCGAAGTTCTTATAATCATTCCTATTGAGATATATAAGGTATATAACAGGATTTGGAAAAAAAATTTATTCCCTTATTCAAAATAGTGAATTTCTATAGGCTCACAGGAGTATCTTTGATAAGGATATTGGTTCTCACACTATGGTTGAACCTTGTAAATATTGTGTGCGTTTTTTACTTTCTTACTTCCTCATAAATGTGGGATTGATAATTTGTGAAAAGGATATAACTCTAGAAATTTATAGGGGTTAATTTTTCTTATGTTGATATTTTTTAAATGGAAATAATTGATTCAAACCCCCTTCATAGTTGTTATTTCATCCTTTAAAACTTCAATTCATATCAGGGATAGTGTTAAGCTATTGAATCCTTATCATGGATAATCTCAAATCCATAAACAGTAGAATAATTCCTACTTTTGAGGAAAAAAAATATAATGGATGGAAAAAAATAATGACTCAATATCTTCTCTCCCTTGTCTCGGAAGTTATTGATGCTATTACAATTGGGTTTCCACCCATTTAGAGAGAAGGTCCTATTAATTTTCTAACAAGATAAAAATTAATGTTGATGGAAAATCTAGAAATACTATTCTTATGTCTCTGTCAGAAAATGGTTATATGATGGTGATGGTAATCAAAACTACAATGATAATGTTGGAAAAGATCAAAAGTATTATTGATTAAAATACTAATGTTAAGGGAAAAAAGATAAAAATATGGTTTAACAGGTTTTAATATATAATAACAAGAGATGATAAAACTATTAATGAGTACTTCACTGAAGTGAATGAAGTTGTTTGCAACGTAAAATGTTTAAGATATGTCTTGAAAGATTCAACAATTATTAAGAAACTTATGATAAACTTTTCTGATTGGTTTTATTTTAAAATATATAAATTATAAGATAAATAATATTTACCACTTGATAAATTAAAAAAATTCTTATTTTCAATGAAATGAGAAAATATATATAATTACAAAATAAGATAAAATATAAAATGAATTCTGAAACAATAAGAAAGATGAAAATTCAAGATGGTAAAGATTTTGAGACTTATGATTCTTAATATAAAGATGGATATGAGTTTAATGAAAAAACCATGTATCTTATATCTAATAATTATAAAAGTGGAAGAGGAAAATGTGGAGGAAAACATACGTTAAAATGTTTTGAGTGTGGTGGAATTTGGAATTTTATTATGATTTTCCCCCAAATAAAATTTGTTGAATTTGCAGACCAATCTAAAGAAAAATATTGGTGGAAGAGTTTTGATAAAAATTCTATGAAAGTAAGTAAGAAAAATGGTGAGAGGAAGAAGTTAACTAGAAAACTAATACATTTGATGAGAAAAAGATAGAATATGATTTCTTAGAGAATAATTCCTCATAATATGAATTTTTAGAATGAGTGATAACCATATTTGAAAAAATGGAGAAAAATGAATATTTGACAAAAAATGAAGAAGAAAAAAGCAGTGTATACTCTTACAGAGACTATTATCTTAGATCAGAAATAGTTACATTTCTTGAGAAAAATATAACAATCAAAATTGAAATCAAAATAATGAATCAATATAGTGGAAAATTTGTTGAATGAAGAAAATATGTTGATAATAAGGAATAAAAATTCATCCAAAAAATAATATGATAATTAATAAAAGTTTATGAAGAAAGAATGGTGGTTAAATAACTTAGTAAGAAGTTGAAAGATAAGGATTATTAACTTTAAAAAACACTCATTGAGGATTAATGTACTATAAGAAATTTGAATTGAAATTTTACTAAGGCTTTAAAAAGAAAATATAAGTCATATAATGATGTAGTGAAATGAAATTCCAAAAATTAAGTGAATTCTCTACCATCTAGAAGTGATATTTCATATGATTTCTCAAATATTTTATGTATTAAGAAAAGTTTTAGTAAAACATGGGTTGAGAAATAATTTGAAAAATCAATCACATCAAAAAAAGATGAAACTTACCAATATAAGAAGATTTCCACATGCATAGAAGAAACTAAATTTGAATGTTGTTATAAACTCAACAATCTTATTATAAAGAAATATTAAAATTAAATAGAAAAATAATATTTAATTTATTTTTATGGTGTTGTGGAATATATGGGAATACAAGACATAATTTTTGGCCTAATTGTTCACTTCTAGAAATAAGGTATGAACATAAGGAAAGTAATGGTCGAAGAAGAATGATAAACTTTACTATGACATAGAAAATTGTAAAACTAAACTCACAATATGTTAGAAAAATAAATATGTAATTTTTTTAATTAATGGAGAATGTTTATAGAATATGTGACTTGGTTGGACACCACACCGAAGAATTTATGATAACTCTTCTAGGGACACATTCTTTTATTATAAAATAAAATAAATCTAAAAAGAAGAAAGTTAAGTAAATATAACTTTCTTTTGAGAAACAATTAAAAGAAAAGAAAATGAAAATACCTGGATCCTTGAGAGTTGTTGTTCATATCAATGGATAAGATATTTTGAAATCTTGAAAGACGTTGAAAATCAAGATGGAGTAGAAGTTATCTTTAGGAAGTATAGTTCCTTAACAAATAAGGGAATTAGAATGAATGATATTGAAGTATAAAAGTTAAATTATATGAAGGTTATATATATTGATGGACTAAAACCCAACATAATTAGTGAAATTTAACATTGTGATGACGGAGAAGATGTACTATTTATGACAAATTCTTGTATCATCAGAAGTGTTGAAGATGGAAAAAATTTACAATAGGAGAAAAACCAAATAGAAATATTTTTCCAATATTACATGTTGATAACTCATTCGATTTAGGTAGTGAAGATGAGAATATTTTATGGAATCATAGGCTTGACAAAATTTGGAAGAAAATAAAGAAAAAATATCTAAATTTGATGTTGTATGAAATTTACCATCATTTAAAAGAAGAGATGATGATTCTTGTAAAACTTGTCAAAAAGGAATTATGGTTAGAAAAATCCATAAGAAAGTTGACATTCAATCTACCAAACCTGATAAATTTATTCATTCTAGTATTTGTGGACTTATGAGACATCAATCAAAAAAAGAATATTTTTAAATTATCACATTATTTATGATTTCAATAGGATGACAAATATCGTGTTTATAAAACATAAATCAGAGTCAGTAGAAATGATCAATGTTTTTAGAAGGGAAGTTTAGAGAGAAATGGGTGTTTATAAAAATAATTTGAGAATAGATAACAGTGCAGAGTTAATAGGAAATTATTTTCAATATTATCTTTAAAATCATGGAATCAAACATCAACATAGGTCTATATACACCCCATAATAATGGATTATTTGGAAGGAAAAATATAAGTTTAGTGGGAATAAGAAGAATCATGTTAGAAAAATACTAACATTGAATGTTCTATTAGAGAGATGATATGAGTTTTGAGATGGTTGTTCAAAATTTATTTTTTGTAAGGCTTGAATTCAACTTGATTTCCTACAAAATGTGGTATAATAAAAAATCTATGATTGAAATAATTTGATACTTTTAGAAGCCACTATTTTCTAAAAATAAAAGATCAGGATCTTGGAAAATTTGTTGAGAAAGTGAATAAGGAATTTTCATGGGATATTAACCCAATAGAATAAGTTACAAATGTTTGAATAAATGTTTACAGAATTCGGTGGATTCATATTATGTGAATGTTATTAAAAATCAATCTATCTTTACAAAAGACACTGAAATTATCGAGGAAGAAAAAATGGTTCCTTCCTAAGAGAATAACACAAGTGAAGATGATTGTGAGTCAAAATAAGTTTAGGAAGAATCAAATGAATAATATATTGACTAAAATTATATAGTTAGAAGAGCTTTGAAATTTTTTTACTCTAAAAAAACTAGTTAAATCATAAAATTTAATTGGAAATCAGAAAGATCTATTTCAATATAGAATAAAGTTGAGATTAGGGAATAAAATATCAATTATCTCATAGTATTAATAAGAATCAGTATAAAAAGTAGTTAAACACAAAGAATGGGTGAATGATATGAATAAATATTGGGATCAGATTTAGAAAAATGAAACATGGGAATTTGTTCCATGACCAACAGATAAAAATGTTATTGGAACAAAATGGGTGTACTGAAACATGTTAAATGAACATGGATATGTTTTAAGAAATAAATCAAGACTTATTTTTAAATGTTTTTAATATGTAGAAATAGATATATTTGAATCAAAATTTTCAATATTAATATGATTAGAAAATACCATAATGTTCTTAGTAGTGGATTCTCATAAAAGTTAAAAAGTTTATCAAATGGATGTAAAGTTAGAATTTCATAATGGTGAGACTGAAGAAGTCTACTTGAGAAACATTATGGGTCTATACTTGATAATTATGGAAGAATGGATTCTAAATTTATGAAATCATTGTATGGATTAAGGAAATACGAACCTTCCTATTACTCCAAAATTGATAGTTGTCCAATTTTTTTAATTTTTTTAAATGAAAGATTGACAACAACTATTATACGAAAGAAGTGAATTAATGAAACCATATTTTAATTGGTTATGTGGACGATATAATTATTGTTGTAGATGAAAAAAATGCAAATATTTTTTTAGAGTAAATAAATATTAACATTAAGATGTAAATTTTTGGAGAATTAACCTTCTTCCTCTTTTTACAAGTAAAAAAATGAAAAATAAATTTTCCTATCTTAAGAAAAGTTTTATAGGGAAGTGTTACAAAATTTTGTTATAGAAGATTCCTAAAAAAATTTTACTGCTATTTCAGTTGAGATGAATATGAGTAAATATTATGTTGGGAAAAGTGTGAATTAGAATGATTTTTGAAAGTTGATTGGAGGTTTTATTTAGATTTCTTCTTCAATACCTGATATTTTTTATGTTATGGCTCTATGTTCCGGATATCCAAATGATCTGAAAGAATATCATATATCAGAAAAAAAGATAATTTTAAGATATGTTAATGGAATAAATTCACATGGAATATTAAAAAAAAAAGAAGTTGTGATATGCACATCCATGGTTATACTAACGCTGATGAGTCTGGAGACTGCAATGAAACAAATAATCTTTTTAAGAAACTATTTACTTGGGAGAATGTTTTGTGAGTTGGAATAATAATAAATAGAGTTTAGTGACTTTGATATCGAAATAATCATAATATACTGGAACAACCCTGGTGTGTACTCCAATGTTATAGAATAAAGTTCAGTGGAATTTTCTAAAATTTTACGTTTTTAAATCATTAAAGATATTTTTGATAATTAAAATGAAATTGATCTTTTTAAAAATAATGTCCAATATTCAAGATCAAAAAACATTGATATTATTATTAAATTAATAAAAGATAGAGTTTCTGGTGGATATGTTTTAATATAATATATTTCAGTGTATTATCAAATTGATGACATCATCACAAAATAAATTTTGAAAGAGAGATTTGTCGAACCGGGCCTACAACTTCATGTACAACCTCAAAAAACGTATTCCTAATAATCTTAAGGAAATACCCCCACTGTGCTTTTGGATTCTGTAAAAAAATGGGGAGTATATGTACAAATTTATCCTATAAGGGATTGAGAAGTAATTTAATTACTTAAATGAATCAAAAGATATAGTTATCATAAAATGGGGGAGAAAAAAAGTGGAGAAGTAAAGAGTGAAGGAAAATTTATCTTTTTTATAAATTTATATTTTCTTATCACCGAGGGATGAAATTACTTAAAAACATTACTTTATATAGTAGTTTGGTTTTAGTTCATTCTATTTGGGAAAGGTTGTGATTTTATGAATTATTGGAACATAATGAGTTGTGAAAAAACACGAGTGTTGAAAAATGATGAGTTAAAAAGGTTATTAATGAGAGTTGTCAACAAATCCAAAGGGGGAGTTTGAAGATCCTTTTTGAAGTTTGTTTTATTTATTTTCTGTTATTTTTACAACTAACTTATTATAATTATTTAATTTTAAAATAAATAAATAAATGATGATAATCAAATGCACCATTAGATGCTCCATCAGATGATTCTTTTGTTAAAAATTCATATGTTTATAATATGAATAAATTTGTAAAGTCATGAAGTTAGGAAATTTGGGAAGTTGTAAGACATTACAAAAATGATTCATAATATGATTCTATGATCTCAAAGTTCTCAACATCCTGAAAAATATCATGAAATATTGATTTGAATAAAGAGAGATGTTAAAGTTCTCTATTCATAGTTTTCTAGAATTGGTATTTTCAGAAAGAGATTATCATATGGATATTCTACTAGAAAATAGAATGCATGAATTTATTAAAGTCCAAATTCATGAAACGTTGATGATGTGATTCACCACCAGATAACCCATCAGACACACCATCAGATGAACCATTAGTTGCGACTTCATATTAAAAAAATCCTTTGAATAAGAAGAACATGAGAAATCGGAGTTTATAGTTTTCAGTCAGACTAATAAGGCATTGGATATAGTTAATCAGATGTACTAAAGTTTGTTTTTATGAAAGTGGAGAGATATAATGATATAATCAAACCAGAGGCAGTTTATGATATTATAAAAAGGGAATATTTTGTTAATGTAATTATACAAATATCATCAGTCATAAACATTTTTAGAAAGATGGATGTGTTTTGGTTGCTAAGTTCGTTCAGTTTTTAGAAATGTGAATGAAAGTATAAGATTTATCTAATGTGATGTTGATGTCAATACATTGGAGGTACATCTGATGCCAATTAATTATAATATTTTTTGATATTGATCCATTAGACAAACATAATATACTGATCCATTGATAAAATATTTGTTATGAAAAATGAAGATGACCAGATTAATGAAATCATACCTGAATACCTTAGAAACTACAATGGGGGAGATCATGTTTGTAATCATACACTGATCTCCAGAAAGATAAGATTGGATATTTTTTTCTACGTAACCCGATGTAGATAGGTGGATAGAGCCCCCATACAAAGAAAATTTATAAAATGTTGGAGTTTCAATTAAAGAGGTTATAAGAAATTGAAGCCTTTAGATGTTGCAACAATTTAGTCAACCATTTTTCAAATGTATTGGAGCATCGGAGTGATAAAAAAATTGCCTTTTTGTTTTCATTGGGATAAGGGAAACATATGTGAGTCATTTCAATATTGTTTAATACATTGGATTGTAACATGTGAAGAGAAAAAAATTTAACGATTGAGGGAGATGTTTTCAAGTATTGAAATGAAAACCCATCAGATGGTTGTTTTGTAAAAAAATTCATTAGATGGATATTTTTATAACTTTAAAAATGTTTTAAAATAATAAATTTAGAATATGTTGAAGTACTGAAGGTTCTAGAAGATTTTGGAAGACACTAGATGAGTTGATAAGATTTTAGAAGTGTTCAAATAATGTTCTATTATCTGATACATTCGGATTCATGAATTTGGGTGTGAGGGAAAAAAATTTATTCTCTCACCTTCTATATTTTTTATAGAACATATAAATAGAGGTGCAGAGTACAATGATAGTTGTTACTAATCACCAATGCATAAATTATGAAACCATTTTTATTTAATTTTGTAAATGAGTTTTCCAACCAAATTTATTTTTACTGTAAAATAACGTTTTTTGGACAGTGGGTTATGTTTAGAACATTAGATAGAGAAATGTTTACATGAATTAATAGAGGAGAAACATATAATGATGATTGGATAGAGTTCCTTATAAGAGTTTTGTGAGGCAATGAGTTTTTTGATATAAAATAATTGTATTATTTTTCAAAAATAGGTTGAGAAAAGGTTCCGCATATGGAATCCAACAGACATAGGCACCTTGGAATGAGATTAAAAGATAGAGAAATCAGATACAGGAGAGATCAGACTGAGTTTTCAGACTGGATTTTATGGATCATAAAATATCTAAGTTTCACTATATTTTTTTGGATCAAATTTTTTAAGAAAAATTGGTAACCTGATGGTATTCGGTATAATAATTTATATTAGGTGATAGAATGTGTGTAATGAGAGTTATCACAAAATTTTTATTCACTTATTCATAATATTGAATTTACATAGACCCAAAAGAGTGGCTATGGTAAGGATTCCTATTCTCACATTTTGGAAAAACCTTTCAAATCTTGTGTTCTTATGTTTAATTTCATAATTTTGTATACTTGTAATTTTGATAATTGGTAATAAGGAAATAACTCTAAAAAGTTTAATGGTTTAAGTTTCATAATGTTGAAATTTTTAAAAAGGAATAAATTAATTCACACTCCTTCATAGTAGTTCTTCAATAATTTGGAACCTCAATAATCTTTAAAAATATGAGTTGTCATGATAATGGAAAAGTTATATTAAAGATGAATATATTAAAAACAAATATTCCTTTAAATTTTTTATTAGAAAAGTAAAAAAGTACCTTATTCAAAAAATTATAGGAATATTCAATTTAAAACATTTTGTAAAAATTCAATTAAGGGTAAAAATTATTTTAGAAAATCATAGTAAATAATTAATGATTTTTTTTGAAAACATATATTTATAAGAAAAAATACTTTCGATAGAAGTGATAAATGAAGATAGATATTCTTAAAAAACATTTTATTAAGTAATTTTATCTAATAAAGGGAGAGAAATGGTATTATTACTTGAAAAATTAACGAATAAACAATGTATTAGAATATGAAACAGTTTTGTTATACAAGGATCATATATTTTCCTTCAATTGAAATTCTAGCATACACAATCTTGATTAAAATGAGATTGGAACCTAAACTGTTGCCACGTTGGTAACATTTAAATCACAACACACCATGAGTTAATTAGATGAAAATTAAATTAAAAATATCCCAATGGAGTAAGGAGTCCAGATATAATATGTAAAGGGAAGTATATACACTATTTAAAAAAATTTGTGCATAAAATAACACATGTCTCAAAGAAATAAGTTTTGAGATGAATCCCATAAAAAGATCATATCATTGAATTAAGAGTTAAAATATTATGTGATTATGTTTAAAAATTTAAATACACACAATGAAAAGTGGTAATAAAATCATAAATCTTTCAAAGTTTATTTCACATATAATATTTTCAAAATATAATAAATTAAATAGACATATAACCCAACGAATGAAAATTGAGTTAAAAACCCCTTACCTCACACTTCCCTTTAGTTGAGAACTATTTAACCCCTTATATAGTAGTTTTCAACATATTGTTAACTTATTATAGAATCATCTTTATATTTATAATTTTATCTATAATCCCTTTTATAACATCTTATAATTTGTTCTTTTAGACTCTTTCATTATCATGGTTATTTTGGGTGTTAATTGCCTTGTTTTCTCATGCCTGTTTTCTCATGAAAGTTTCTGATACAGAAAAAAAGATATTATTCCTTCATATCAATAATTATATTAATTTTAAAAATATATATTTTTTCATTAAATACATCTGTATAATAATTATTTAATTTTAAACCTAGAGAATGAAACACATCACTTTATAGAGACACTAGGTTGTATGTATGAACGAGTGATGTTATCATTTACTTAATAGGTGAAAGGGTAAAGAAGTGGATTATATATTAATTTTATAGAATAAATACAATTTCATTCATAAAATATATCCTTATTACATTTAATATAAATCATTAGTGAGAAACAAATCACATCGCTTTTTGTGGTGGTAATCCTCTGTACACACGATCAACGTTATGATTATTCAGTGGATGGAACGATAAGAAATTATATGATATATTTATTTTCGAAAATTGTTATTATGTAATGAATATGATATATAAAAATAATATTAATCTGTAAAGACCTGTAAAATTCAAGGGAAATTTTTTCATAATTTTCTTTGGAATTTTACAAGAGCACGGTTTCTGACGGCACCTGATTCCGAGGCCCGGAGTGCCCGGAATCAATTTCCGAAGTTTGGCTCGGGTACGTTCAGTGAACGAACGAGCGGGAATTCCTAACTTTTGATCCGGTGCTCGGAATTGAAATCCGAGGGCACCGATGAACTCGCAGCGCCGATATTCGCTTAAGGAGACCTTTTCGGAAGTTTCTTTTATTACGGGTTGAAAGTTAGTTTTTGGGTTTTTAGATTAAGTTAAATAAAATTTGTGAAATACAAAATTTTATTTTAACTTGATGTTTTTTTTATAAATCCTTCCAAAGGGAGTTGGGAGTGGGACCCACATCCACTTAACCTCCCTTGGGAGGATTAAGTGTGGTGGGGCCCACACGAAACCCAACCTTCCATCTTCCCTCAAAACTCCCATTAACCCTCCTTTTATTTATTGTTTGACAACTTTAAGTATTAATTGAGGTGAGTTGTTCAATTCAAACCTTTTAAATTCATGTGGTAAAGTTATTTAATAATATAAGCTTAAAGATTATTTTATTCTGGTTGAATTTCTTTTACCACCTTTAGAGGAATTTTGGGATCTTCTCCTTCTTCTTCTTCTTCAACTCTGACGAAGAACACGAAGAACCTTCGAACTTCGACGAAGAACTCCACGTTCTCGGGAACCGTTTTCCGTGACGACATAACCGCGACATCGACGTTCTTCTTCCGTGACGTCGACCACCGCGACGCTCGACTTCCGCGAATCGTTATCGATCATCGAACTTCGTTCCACAACCAAGGTAGGGGTTTTTCCTTTTAAATTACGTGTTTTCATTCCCTCGAACATGAAAGAATAATCCGTTGGGCGTAGTTCCAAATTTTATTAAAAATTTGTGAAACGTTCATTGTTGTGTTTATACGACTGGCTACGACTGTTACTGTGACTGCTACTGCTACTATGACTGCGACGACGACAGTACAGAGATCCTGTGTGGATTCAATGACGACAACTACAGCACTCAGCGATCCTACGTGGATCAGTGCTATAGGTCCTGTGTGGGCCCGATCCTGTCTGGGTCTGATCCTGTGTGGGTCCTTGCGCTCAGCGGTCCTGTGTGAACCAGCACCTACAGGTCCTGTGTGGGCCCGATCCTATGTGGGTCTTTTACAGGGGTTAGTAACCTATCGATCCTTCATGGGTCCGACGACTTAGATGGATCAGAGGTCATATTTATCGTCCTTTGAAGATGTATACCTGTGTGAGCTGAATCCTATTGTTTTCCTGTGTGGATTGTGTTGTGCTATCCTGTGTGGATTACGTTTTGCTTTCCTGTGTGGAATACGTTTACTTTCCTGTGTGGACTGAGTTGTACTTGGGCTCGGAGGTTGGAGTGTATTTGAATTGATGACTTAGGTATATTTGTGGGCATATACCTAAGAAGTGACGGTTGTTACTTCGTGATTGTACCTTTCTTCGTGGTTTATCCTTTGTGGATTTGAGAGACCTTCAGGGGTCTCGGGGTCCCTACTGAGTAGCTTATACTCACCCCTTCACGGGCTTTTCCCGCACTACGTTGTGTTGGTTGCAGACGACATACAGCGTTGATCTTAGCTGAGGCTTGTAGAGCAGGACGGTACCTGGAGGTGGACCACTGGACGGGACGTGCTCGGAGCGGACGGCGGGACCCGGGGAGTAGTGGAGCTATCTGTACCCACCCTTCAGGTGGGATTTCCAGTGGACAGCCCGGTGTAGCGGCTTTTACTTTTCAGTTGATGTTTTCCCTTTCGATTTGTACTTTACTTTCAATTTGGGTTTGTATACTGGCCCATTTACTTTTCCGCACTTTCAGTTGTACTCTGCTTTTGCTTAGCGTTTACTTTCTGCTTGCTTACTCGGTGGTGTTTGTTTACTTTACAAAGGCAATGCCTTCCCTTTTTACCGGGATTTACGCCTTGGTGCTAGTCGCCAGCCCCTGGCCTATGGAAGGCGGGCTTGGGGTAGTCACTACACGGACCCCGAGGGCGGGTTGTGACAAATTGGTATCAGAGGAGTTCGGTTCTACCATGAACTCTGATCTTTTCTATGTGAATCATTAATGTTTAGCGTATTGAGTGTGGTTATCAGTCCAGGGAGTCCAGTGTTGGTGCGGCGGCCGACGTATCCGTACACCAGGACCCTGATTTCTGATTTCCGTCTTAATGCATGAAAACATTGATTGCGTGTATGTTTCAATGTTTTCTTTGTGATTTCCTTGTGTCAGCTCACCAGGTATACTGTTTGACCGTGGCGCACCTGTTTCCTATTCAGGATGGCCCCACGACATCAGCCAGCTAGGGTTCCGAGAGTTGAGTGTGACGACAGCCCACCGAGCGACGAGGCTTCGGTGCAGGGCCCTTTGTCAGCAGTGGCACCGGCGGTAGTTCTACCCGCCGAGCCCCCGATGCTTCCAGCACCAGCCGCTGACGATGCGCGTCGCCTCAGCGCACTGCATGAGTTTCAGCGCCAGCGACCACCCAGGTTTCATGGGGAGACGGATCCCCAGGCAGCAGAGGACTGGCTGGAGGCCGTGGTACGTGTGTTTAGGCTAGTGAGGACACCAGCAGACCTCATGGTGATCCTCGCTGTGAGCCTACTACACGCAGCAGTAGGACGATGGTGGAGCTTGATGCTCCAGGTGCACGATGAGGCATCTCTACTTTGGACGGACTTTGAGAGCCTTTTCCGCTCGGAGTTCGTCCCAGCCACCCTTCGTGCGGTGCGTATCCAGGAGCTTCTACAGCAGCGGCAGGGCAGCATGACAGTCGCTCAGTACTCGGTGAGATTTACTGATCTCTCGCGCTACTCGACCGACATGGTACGAGACCCATTCTTCCGGGCCTGGACCTTCGAGCAGGGTTTGAGACACAAGATCAGGGCATTGCTGATCTCCCTCAGCATACCGACTCAGACAGGAGTACTGGAGCGGGCCCTTTTGATCGAGAGCTTCCTTGCTGAGTCTGCACTAGCACGGAGACACACCGCAGGGCGGCACGTGGCGGAGTCTTCCGCGGCAGGCAGTCGACGGATGACTCAGGGGTCCAGACAGACCAGACCTTCGGGCAGACGACCTCAGGACACTGGCTCAGCAGTGCGGGGCACACAGCATAGAGCCAGTCTTTCGAGTGGAAGACAGTGCTATGCATGCGGCGGGCAAGGTCACATGGCTCATGACTGCCCGACCCGCCATGCAGAGGAGCAGCAGACGGTTGAGGAACCCCCTAGGCAGAGGCAGAGGTTCGATCGTGGCGGTCCGCAGGGAGGAGGCGGACGAGGCAGAGGAGCTGGCCGAGCAGCAGGTGGTGGGCAACGTTTTGAGGCTCTACCACCACCACCACCACCAGGAGGTCCACCCCGACCTCAGGGGAGAGCACAGCTTCAGGCAGCTGAAGCTTACGATCATGGAGCTCCGGAAGCGGGTGGACTAGTGCGGGACTAGCTCCAGGCATAGAGGCCCTGGCCCATAATGCCTCTAGCTTCATAGTTTGTGTTGCCTTGTGACCTTGTTCTTTAAGTTGAAGTAATAAAAGACACTTGACTTGTTGACTTTTGTTTTCTTGTCTTTTGTTTGTTTTTACTAAGAGGTGCCGGTTAAAAACTGTTGACTTGACCCTCAATTGCGAGATTCGTACTGGAGGAAACCCAGTGACCACACACTGATGCCGACAGTGTGACTCAACTCTTGGAGGCGAGAGTAACAGTTGGATCTCTTGGTAGTAGCGTCGAGGCCTTACGACATCATCCATGCCATGAATTAACTAATCATGACGGGATTGACTGTATTAGGCAAGGAACGTGGTTTATCCAGGGGATGAGACCGAATTTCACTTTTCGGCAAAGGAGAAATCTTTGCAGCTAGCCTCTTTGCAGATATCCTTCGTGGATTGTGATGGAGCAGCCTTCCTCCAGTCTCTCACAGTCACCCCTCCTCTACTACAATAGGTCAGAGAGGCACAGCGTGAGAACGCTGACTGTGAGACACGGCGTGCACAGATATCCTCGGGACAGGCACTTGATGGTTTCTCCCTTGGAGCAGAGCACGACATCCTTTTCAGAGGACGTACCATGGTACCAGTCGCTTTACGAGAGGAAGTGCTGAGAGAGTTTCACACTTATCCTTTGGCGGTACATCCTGGAGTGGCAAAGATGTACCAGGACCTCAGTCGACAGCACTGGTGGCCGGGCATGAAGAAGGCTGTAGCAGAGTTCGTTTCTCGAAGCCTCACCTGCCAACAGGTGAAGGCAGAGCATCAGGTACCAGCAGGCTTGGTACAGCCTTTGGAGGTTCCGGAGTGGAAGTGGGACAGCATATCTATGGACTTCGTGACTGGACTTCCATGCACTTCCAGAGGTCACGACTCCATCTGGGTGATTGTTGACCGACTCACCAAGTCGGCACACTTCTTACCCATCAGAGAGCAGGGCTCAGTGGAGAGCTTGGGACGACTCTACGTTCAGGAGATTGTGCGGCTCCACGGCGTGCCATCATCTATCATCTCCGATCGAGATGCCCGCTTTACTTCCCGGCTTTGGAAGGGGTTACAGGAGTCGTTCGGGACGCAGCTACGTCTGAGCACAGCCTTTCACCCTCAGACGGATGGTCAGACGGAGAGGACCATTCAGACTCTCGAGGACATGCTCCGCGCATGTGTCCTCGACTTTGGTCGTAGCTGGGAGGACCACCTACCCTTGGTGGAGTTTGCGTACAACAACAGCTACCACTCCACTATCGGGATGGCACCGTACGAGGTGTTGTACGGCCGACCTTGTAGATCTCCTTTGTGCTGGACAGACCCTGGGGAGTCAGCACTTGTGGGACCGGAGATGGTCCAGGCCACAACAGAGAAGGTCCAGGTCATCCAGGAGCGGATGAGGACAGCTCAGAGCCGGCAGAAGTCATATGCTGACAGGAGGTGGAGGCCACTAGAGTTCGAGGATGGAGACCACTTCTTCTTGCGGGTCTCACCTCGACGTGGTATTCAGAGATTTGGCCGATGCGGCAAGTTATCTCCGCGCTTCATCGGACCCTTCCAGGTCCTCAGCATGGGTTGGCGAGGTGGCTTATCGCCTGGCTCTGCCACCTCAGTTGCACCGGGTGCACGACGTCTTCCACGTATCCCAGCTGAGGAGATACGTGCACGACCCGACGCACATCATTGACCATGGGGAGCTTGACGTTGACGATGGGGAGACTTTTACGGAGGTCCCGGTGGAGATAGAGGATCGACAGGAGCGGGTCCTGCGTGGGCGATCGATTCCTCTTGTGCGCATCAGATGGCAGCACGGGAACCTCCAAGAGAGCACATGGGAGTGGGAGGCTCAGATGCGTGCTCAGTACCCTCATTTGTTTCCCTAGTTTTTGATGTATCTTTACGGGGACGTAAAGCCCTGAGGTGGGAGTAATGTAAAGACCCGTAAAAATCAAGGGAAATTTTTTCTTAATTTTATTTGGAATTTTACAAGAGCGCGGTTTCTGACGGCACCTGATTCCGAGGCCCGGAGTGCCCGGAATCAATTTCCGAAGTTTGGCTTGGGTACTTTCAGTGAACGAACGAGCGGGAATTCCTAACTTTTGATCCGGTGCTCGGAATTGAAATCCGAGGGCACCGATGAACTCGAAGCGCCGATATTCGCTTAAGGAGACCTTTTCGGAAGTTGCTTTTATTACGGGTTGAAAGTTAGTTTTTGGGTTTTTAGATTAAGTTAAATAAAATTTGTGAAATACAAAATTTTATTTTAACTTGATGTTTTTTTTATAAATCCTTCCAAAGGGAGTTGGGAGTGGGACCCACATCCACTTAACCTCCCTTGGGAGGATTAAGTGTGGTGGGGCCCACACAAAACCCAACCTTCCATCTTCCCTCAAAACTCCCATTAACCCTCCTTTTATTTATTGTTTGACAACTTTAAGTATTAATTGAGGTGAGTTGTTCAATTAAAACCTTTTAAATTCATGTGGTAAAGTTATTTAATAATATAAGCTTAAAGCTTATTTTATTCTGGTTGAATTTCTTTTACCACCTTTAGAGGAATTTTGGGAGCTTCTCCTTCTTCTTCTTCTTCAACTCTGACGAAGAACATGAAGAACCTTCGAACTTCGACGAAGAACTCCACGTTCTCGGGAACCGTTTTCCGTGACGACATAACCGCGACATCGACGTTCTTCTTCCGTGACGCCGACCACCGCGACGCTCGACTTCTGCGAATCGTTATCGATCATCGAACTTCGTTCCACAACCAAGGTAGGGGTTTTCCCTTTTTAAATTACGTGTTTTCATTCCCTCGAACATGAAAGAATAATCCGTTGGGCTAGTTCCAAATTTTATTAAATATTTTTGAAACGTTCATTGTTGTGTTTATACGATTGGCCAACTGTTATCGTTATAACGGGAGGAGACCGGACCGCACGAACACGACCGATTCTCCTCCCCCTTCTAATCTTTCGTGTTGATTTAGCGGAGACAGCGCGGTGTCGTCGCACCGCGCAGGAACAAAAGAATTTATGGACGGAGCGAGCAGCGATAAAGAAATGCGGTGCCGACGCACTGCGTCGTTGTTTACGAAAGAGACCACGGCAGGAGACGGGCCGTGGCGGAACGAGGAGGTGACCGGCGGCCAGCAGGGCCGCCGGCGCCGGAGATCAAGAAGAGCCGCGGCCCTACGGCCGCGACGGAGCAGCCAGGGGCGGCCGACCTCGCCGGCCGCCGGAGATCGGAAGAGCCGCGACGATGGCCGCGGCGGAGAAAAAGAAGGCGGCCGGCCGCACCGGCCGCCGGTTTGGATAGGAGGTGGGACCCGCGGGTCCCGCGTGAGAAGAGAAACGGTCGGCCTTAGGCCAGCTGAGATCGGAAAAAAGGGGGGGTTTAACCCCCCGCGTGCAGCACATGCGCGGCACCCTGGCCGCGCCGCCGCTGGCCAGGTCCAGCGGACCGGTTCGGTCCGACCCGGTTCGGTTCGGATCCGGGTTGGGACGACCCGGTTCGGGTCAGACCAGGGGGGGTCGGGCCGGGTCAGCCCGGACCCGGACCCCCCCATTTTCGAGACGGTTTCGGTCTTTTGGCCATAACTTGAGCCACGGACCTACGATGGACGAACAGTCTACGGCAACGTGATCCTTGGATCGAGACGGTCGCTTCGGTATATCGCACTCAAAGTTTTGGAACACTTTGAGTTCGGCCGGGTTGGTTCGTTCACGAAACAAACCGGGCCTTCGGAGCGGAAACGCTCATATCTTGAGCTACGGACGTCCGATTGACGTGCCGTCGGCTTTGTTGTGTTTCTCTTAGTGAGAAGGATCTTTTGGCATACTCCGCCCGATGTTTGGACGCAGGTGGAGTATGGTCGGGTTGGTTTTTCCTTAAAAACCAACCGGGCCCTGGGGACGAAAATGCCAATATCTCTCAGACCGGGCGTCCGATCGACGCGTCGTCTGTTGCGTTGAGTTCTTGTTGACGATACGAAACGTGTGGATACATCAACTCTGGACTTTGTGACAGTTGATGTATCAGCCTCTCGGCTCGTGGAGCGGACCCTCCGAACGAGCATGCTGTGTGCGGGAACCCTAGTGCTGGCTGCGACTGTTACTGTGACTGCTACTACTACTGTGACTGCGACGACGACAGTACAGAGATCCTGTGTGGATTCGACGATGACGACTACAACACTCAGCGATCCTACGTGGATCAGTGCTACAGGTCCTGTGTGGGCCCGATCCTGTCTGGGTCCGATCCTGTGTGGGTCCTTGCGCTCAGCGGTCCTGTGTGAACCAGCGCCTACAGATCCTGTGTGGGCCCGATCCTGTGTGGGTCTTTTGCGGGGGTTAGTTACCTATCGATCCTTCGTGGGTCCGACGACTTAGATGGATCAGAGGTCATCTTTATCGTCCTTTGAAGATGTATACCTGTGTGAGCTGAATCCTATTGTTTTCCTGTGTGGATTGTGTTGTGCTATCCTATGTAGATTACGTTTTGCTTTCCTGTGTGGAATACGTTTACTTTCCTATGTGGACTGAGTTGTACTTGGGCTCGGAGGTTGGAGCGTATTTGAATTGATGACTTAGGTATATTTGTGGGCATATACCTAAGCAGTTTCGGTTGTTACTTCGTGATTGTACCTTTCTTCGTGGTTTATCCTTTGTGGATTTGAGAGACCTTCAGGGGTCTCGGGGTCCCTACTGAGTAGCTTATACTCACCCCTGCACGGGCTTTGCCCGCACTACGTTGTGTTGGTTGCAGACGACGGACAGCGTTGATCTTAGCTGAGGCTTGCAGAGCAGGACGGTACCTGGAGGTGGACCACTGGACGGGACGTGCACGGAGCGGACGGCGGGACCCGTGGAGTAGTGGAGCTATCTGTACCCACCCTTCAGGTGGGATTTCCAGTGGACAGCCCGGTGTAGCGGCTTTTACTTTTCAGTTACTATTTTCCCTTTCGAGTTGTACTTTACTTTCAGTTTGGGTTTGTATACTGGCCCATTTACTTTTCCGCACTTTCAGTTGTACTCTGCTTTTGCTTAGTGTTTACTTTCCGCTTGCTTACTCTGTGGTGTTTGTTTACTTTAGAAAGGCAATGCCTTCCCTTTTTACCGGGATTTACGCCTTGGTGCTAGTCGCCAGCCCCTGGCCTATGGAAGGCGGGCTTGGGGTAGTCACGGCACGGACCCCGATGGCGGTTCGTGACATAATCCATATTTCCTTCAATTTAAAGTTTAAATAAAAAATGAATCGCATCGCTTTGTGAGGCAATAGTTCATCGTACACATGAGCGACAATAACGTATTCTTTACAGAATGGAACATAAGAAGGAATATATGATATTATAAATTAAAAAGTATAATTATATAAAAAATATAACATATAAGACATTTATACATAGTTATATCCATCATTGATAAGACGATATGAAAAATGAATTACATCGGTTTTTGAGGTAATAGTACATCGTACACATGATCAAGAGTTCCATTTCCCAATTGAAGGAGGAGTAAGTGTTTATAGGTAATTATCTTAACATAAATAAATATTATTATGTTGAATACAATATGGTTATTATATCACTATGGTTTAATAATATTTGGATTATGTGGATGAACAAATAAAATAAAATAATCGTTTAAGGACGATACCTCTTCTTCAGATAACTTCTTTTGATTTACACCAAAATCCTTCCTAGTTTGCCTTTATAACCAAAAAAGGATTCTATTATGAGGTTAGGGAACTAGGTAAGTTTTATTTTTAGGTATTGGATGAAACAAATGGTTTTGGAAGTGTGGAAATGAGAGGATAGGGGTGGGGTTTTATAAGTGTGGAAGACGACAAACTTTGAATTTTGGAAAATAAATAATCTCACACAAACATTAATAAAAAAAGGATAAAAAATGAAAAATTTTATACATTTATAATTTATAAAATCTAAATATGTCCATCAAAATTTAATTATACATGTTTTGGGTAATTGTTTACCCTTATTGTTTAATATTAACCCCTAGGTAAACCCATTTATACCGTAACCATGATAAATAATTTTTTATTATTTTCAATATTAATTATAGTAAAAAATTGTCTTGAAATTATTAAATAATATAAAATATCATTATTACAAATATGTAAACCATTTTATCAAATTAAACTCACATAATTGGTATAATTGAATTTAAAATTAAACATGTATATCAGTCGATGAAAAGTTTTCCAAAAAGATTTTTTTTTCAAAATTTAAAAAATATTATATCAAATTTAAAAATAAAATTTATTAAAATAACCTAATTTTCATTAATAAATATTTAATTTAACTAATTTTACTTTTTAAAACTCATTGAAATAAATTGGGGCTTGTTAATTCTTAAAAAAGATAGTTTTTAATAAAAATCAGTATTTCCACAATTCATCAAAAAACGATGCTTTTCAAAAAAATCCAAAAAATTCACCCAAATTTTTTTTATTGTGGTTTAAAAAATTAAGTTATTTTTTAAAAATAAATATTTAAAAGTGGTAAAAAATAATTTTAAAACATGTGCTCAAAGCGCAATGAAACCACTTTTTAGAAAAATAATTCTTTTTTGAAAACATTTCTTTTTCTATCAAATTTTTCTTATTTGATTTCAAATGAATAGATAATTACTGAATATATTTTATAAATGTTTAAACATTATATTTTTAAAATTTTATTTAATCCTATTTTCACGCGCCTAATTAATGACTTGGTTATAGCGATATACCATTGTGTGGTTCATTTAAATTCAGGGTTTCCTATTCCACAATCTATCTAAGAGTTTGAATTCATTTTGAAAGAAATATATCATAAATTTTTTTGGTGTTACATTTTCTTCTATGATTGGTTATGCGTGTCATATATGAAATCAAACATAATGTTTCTCTTTTAGAATCTCAGTGTTTTATAAATAGTGAATGAGTGTTAGGCTCTCACGTTTAAGAACTCAAGGTAGTTGTTAATGAAAATACAACCACTAGAATAATAAGAATCTATCACAAAAAAAGTACATCAATGATTTAATGTTCTACACTATCTCTAAGTATAAAGTAATACACTATGTTTACTCCAAAGATTATCATCAGTCAACATGATGAAAAATTACCCACATGTTATCATTTAATTTCACACATAATCTTTCTTCGACTATAGAATTTTGGGAGATGAGTCCCTTTCCATGCCAAACCTCATTATAAGAACACTACACACCATGTGTAGTGAATATAAAAAAATCATCATAAAATATAAGTTTAGAATCAAATCATTGATTCTGAGTTATCATCGATTTCCTTTCTGATTTCATCAATGCCACTAAGATCTCCTCATGAACTACCGTCATCACAAACTAATGTTGGACTATACTCTCACACCTCAACATTAAAAATTCTATTTTAGTTAGAAAGAAATTTTAGGGTCTCTATGAAACAGAAATTAAGATATATTTTTGTTTTAATTAATTAAATAAACCCTGATACTTTTTAAAATTTCATAGGTGGAGTTATCAGTAATTTGATGTTTAAATCTCTAAAATGCCCAAAACACCCTTTTAGTGCTCTCATGTAGAATGCATATTTTCATTATTTTTTTCTATGTGAAAAATGATTAAAATTAATTATAACTAGGAATTAAAAGAAATATATGTTATAGGATTGTGCCATACGGTAGAGGGGAAGATGATCACCACATAGGGGTGCTGGGTGTAATCACATGAATAGGGAATCAACTATCGACCCGAATCAGAGTTCCATGTGGCCTTAAAAGTTCCTAATTTTAAACCCTAGGTAGATGAATAGTGGTTAGAGTCTATATACATCATAGGGAAACTATAATCTTGGTATCAAAAAATATAACCAAGGATAAATAATGGAATCATCATAAAAAATAAAAGAAAGTGAATGGGATTGTTGTAAAATTTGGGTCCCTTGAAATAACATGAAAAATAATTTTTTATTACTGTAGAGACCCAATGCTTGATGTACATGGGCATTACACTACTTTAGAGGAATACTTAATACATAAAAAAACATAGACAAAAAAGGACCGTAATAGTTTAGTGTCTTTGGAAACTTGAAATTTAATCTTCTAATCATGGTGAAAGATCTTCAACAAATCCCATAAAGATCTTCCCCTTTTGTTTTCTTACCTAAAAACATTCTTTAAATCCTATGGAAAAGAAAAAATATAAAGGGTGAGCTCAAATGCTCTGTAATGGTAAGCATGGAGAAAATAAAACAAACCGTATACATTTGAACATAAAAACATGTACATAATGTTTAAACATCAAAATTTTGTGCAATGACATAAAACATGGTAGTACGTAAGGCATAGATCAAACTAGAACATCAATCATGATCAAATAGCGTATAAATAAAACTTTTAATTGTGGAAAAACATTAAGCACATGATATGATTTCCATTGTAGCCATGGCATTGCTGCCATGACCATCTTAGTGGACAATGTCCTTTTCTGAATCGAGTTCACTCCTCTTTCCAGTCCTGTATTACTGAACCAAATTAACTTACCGTTCCAGCCATGTCTATCTCATGAGATATATATTTTTACCCAATGAATTAGAGGGATATATAGGTCCCACCCATCTCATAATGAAATCATTCTTACTTGGTCCACAAAATAAACATACATAATTCATAATAACCCAATAAATAAAATGGGTTTCATAAACCTCATCCCATCTTCACATAATCCATATAAAAGAAATGGATATCATTTCGTAATAAGAAAAGTGAAACCATTTAAATCATAGAGACATTTACATGAAACATACACATATGAAATAATGTCATCTTAGATGAAAAATGTTTTCGATAAAACACTTGAAATGAATTCTTGAGTAAAATATCCTTTCTTCTTCAAAATCATTTTCTTTTAACAAAATGACACGCACTTTTAAAATAAAAGTATTTTTTTGAAAATAGTCATAAAATCTTGTAGAGTAGGCTTCATAAAAATGAGGCGTTATAAAACTGTAAAAATCCGTTCACACTGTATAAGCTAAAAATAACATTCTTCTCATACTTTTGTCAGAAAAGTAAAAAAGTACCTCGTATGGTAAACAAAAAAAGAGATTCCTTACATACCATGTAGTAACAGTCAATAATGGGTAAAAGGGACTTTAAAAATACATGATTTTTTTTTAAAAAAACTTGGATATGGATGATAAATATAACCCCAGTAAATACATACGTACAAGCAATCTCGGATAGAAAACAATTGAGATTGCAACATTATCCCTTACCTTAGGTCTGATATACTTCATACGTATCCGAAACTCCTGTATAATGATTTAAATAATATCATTGACTTATTACAGATTAATTTGTATTATATCATATATGGTTCACTTAGGTATTTATATTACCCGTTCATTTATCAATTACATGTTAAAGTATCATTTTGGGTAAAATTGTTTCATTTACCATACATGTTTGGACTTGTTGTTCTTGATATTATTATTACTTATATCATGATTTACTTACTTCCTGAATTTAAAACATGATTTATATATCATATATACTAAGTATATATATATAATAGATAGATAAATGAAATGAAACACACTATTCATTGATATGGTAGGTCGTACGTACGCAAGAACGATGTTTTCCTTTCTTTATTGACTTGAATGGAAGTAAGTAGATGATATATATATATATAAGTAAATCCAGTAGCTTAATTATTTCATATATTTCATTATTATTCATTATATATACTTTATAATCATTCTTGAATGGTTAGTCATGGAAAATGAATCTCATCGCGTTCGTGGAGACGGTAGTCCAAACATACGCATGAGAAATTATATCATTCCCATGATCGTGGAATTTTGTTGAAGTGTATGTATAATATTACAGAATTAATATCACTTTACAATAACCATATAAAGTTATTTATTTACACCATTATACCCATCTAAGTAAGGTGGTGGTCGAAAACAGATTTCACTGCGGCGTGGAGACGGTATTCCATACGTACGCACGCGCGGTGATTTAGTTTTCCGTAGGATGGATAGAAGGTGAAATAGAGTTGTTTCATATTTATAATAACATATCATTATATAATTAATAGTTTTGTTATTACTTTATAATTAAAAAACCAAATAATAAGAAGTTGAAGAGGAAAGAAACTTGAGAGAATCGAAAGAAGAGATTACATCTTCTTTGACGTACCTCCTTTAAGCCTTCTCTTAAGGAAGTAGAGTTGGTCTTTTGAGATGACCAGAACCTCCAGAATGTTTTTAGGGAATTGGAGATGAGAAATCGGTAGGGTTTGGCCAATATTCAAGGCTCAAAATGGTGTGATCATAAGAGGGAATGGGTGCCCTTTTTATAAGGGAGGAGAGGGGCACCTTTGGAAAAACTCAAAATATTATTTTATTATAAAGTCATATTCATGTTTTAATAGCTCAAAATTGATTTATTTAGAATCTAAGGTGAGGATGGTTCGAAATAATCTCATCCAATAGAATTTTTACAAGTTTAGGTTTCTATTTTAACCTTATCATTTAGATTTAACTTTAAGTTAAATAATTTTACTTTTACCGTGTCTTCTTGTTTTCTTACACTATAAAGTTAATAAACTTACTATAACAAGCCTAACTAAGACCTAGTTGTTTATTATTAATACATATACCCTTATCTAAGTCATTGTGCCGAACCTTAGATTTTTAGGAATAAAATAACAATTAATAATATAATATTTGTTTTAAAAACTATTTTATGTCAATTTTGACACTATTTGGTAATGGATTTTTGTGAAAATCAGAACAGAATGATTAGTTCCTACAAAGTTAATTTAATCAATTCTAACATGTCATATTAACCTATAAAATTAGTTTAATTCATAAAAAGTTTCAAGTTACATTTATTCGAGTATTTATAACATCAATTATGTCAATATTTCCTTTACGAGATAATTACTACATCATCATTGTGTCATAAATAAATTAAATTATTTAATGTTTAAAAATTATAAATAAAATACCATTTTGTAGGAAATATTTTTATATTTCTAATTAATATTTATAGTTGAATTTATCTTATGTATAACCCTATATTAAAAAAATTATATTTATTAAACGTTCATTTTAACTATTTTAACTATTATTTAAATAAAATAATATTAAATGTCCTAATCTAATCCAAGTGGGCCTAAATGGTAAAATTTAATTCCTAAGGTTGTTTTTGTTCGAATTACACTTATCCAATAGAATTAGGACATGTGTTGGGGTAATATTAATATCATTTTTACCCTTAATTACCCTATTTACTTTTAACTGTGGCAAATAAAAGTAAAAAGTTATTATTCACCAAAAATTATTTTCATCTCATTGAACAGAATTTTAGTCCTTGATATTAACTGTGTCTCTCAGATTTTCAAAATTCAATTCACAGAATTGGTAAAATTTCATTTAATGTCAGTTTTTTTAACTACCACTAAGTGGTTTCACTATTCATCGAAAATTGATGTTTTTCAGAAAAATACCAAATATTCAGCCTAAGCATTATTTGAATTAAAAATTAAAAATTGATGTCAATTTTTCCAAATTCAAAACAAATAAATGGCATTAATTAATTTTAAAATCAATTCCCGTTATCATAACAAATAGCGTGTTTTTAAGAAACAAAAACTATCAAAAGATTGATACTTGTTTATATCCAATTTCAAAGTGAAATTAATTCCAATGAACAACATTGGATTAAATGGTAAAAATATATTATAATTACACTTTAAATCAAATTAAAAATATAATATAACAATATAAATTATTGTGATGAAAAAGTTGTTTTTAATTAAAATATAGTGTGTTTTTACTATTCATTAAAATATGAAAGTTAACAAAATAAAATGAAAAATTTATCGAAAGTAAATTTTTATATCCTGATTCAAAAGAAGAATTTTATTTTGTAAAATTGAACTTATAGACATGTCGAAAAAAATATTTAAGGTGGGTGCTCCATCAAAAGGCGGGAAAAATGCAATTTTTGAAAAATACATATTTTACAAGAAAAATATATTTTGTTCTCATACCATATTCTAAAAAATGTGTAAGATGAATAATAATGTTATAAAATTCAAAATGTAGTTAATATTATTCATAACGGCTAGTCCATAATAATATTATAATAATATATCATTGTTTAGTGAAACTCGGTATCGCGTACTACACACGCTATCGAGGGAGGTCACGATTGCGTCTAATGAAAGCCAACAATAGTGTTGTATATACTGTAAGATATTGCGGTGTTGTGTATAGTACAATCTAATTTTGGTGTAGTGTATAATATAAGATCAAAGAAATTAAAAATAATATATCTTATAAAATCTCGGGGTGTTACATTCTACCCCCCTTAAAATGAATTTCGTCCTCAAAATTCGTCGGGGTAATAAATTGTTTACTATTCATAGAAACCCACATCGTAAAAAGGAATACTAAAACTTAATTTTAAAAACTAAAGTATGAAATGTAACGATTACCCAAAGTAACTCATCACTGAGTTTCAATATAGGAGAGCATAGGTGAAAATATGGATATGGAAGAAAAATATAACTATCATGTTCTGATGGAGAGTGGTAGAGAACATGGCTATAAAAAAGCCATCAATCACAAAGCCATAAATTTGTGATGATCAAAGGTACCATCTGATTCATCAGATATAAGAGCACTAGGACAACATTTTTGGTTTTCAATATCATTTCCCTAAAGTTGAAAATTTTGAATTATAAGAAATACTTGCTTGATTTTGGTTCAATCTCACTGGTGGTCATGATTTGAACAATTTCCACTTCATCTCTTAAAGAAATGAAGTTGAATTTGTTATTTGTGAAGTGTTAACAGATCATGTGATAGAATGATGGGCCATTTCATCTGTTTCAAAAAAAAAGGTTAGAAAAGGTTATCAAATATACATAAGTCCATCTATGGGGAGTTTAATCATAGAAGATTCCAAAAATGAACTTATACTTAATATATCATACCACTTAATAATATAGAACTAGTTTCTACTAACCATGGACTTCCTGTAGGCCAGTGTTATGCGATAAAGGCCAGTCACACTTCGGTTGTGGGTTCGATTCCCACAGCCTTGTCCGACGCGATGGGTTGTCGCCCATCCTGCAGGTTGTCCTTTTTCTAAAATAGAGAAAATAGTTCTAGCCTTAAACTAACTTATATTCAAAAAAATCCATTTCAAATCTTTCGACTTATTGAAAATACTTTTGTCCAAGCTTATAGTATAAAGAAAACCATTACTAGAAATGTCATCTACTGAGCATGTGAATACCATCATTTTCCCCAATATATCTTGTTGATAAAATTCCAATCATGTGAATACCTTAATCATTTATTATCTTGAAAAAAAGAATACCCATTTAACCTTAGTGAAAACATGAATGCTGTAAAAAGTTAACTCTTTCCACATACCAAAATCCCAAAAATTTTATATACACAAACCATGATATCACTTTGTCCTTATTTTAGTCATCAGCTCATGATTACTATCATATTATTTTCTCCTTATCCCATCATTATGCGCATTTCATCTGCTTTCCAAAAAAAATTTCAATCACTTTTTCATGGTTACCAGTACCATATAATTATGGAAAACAAATACATAGATATTCCAAAAATCCACAATACCATAAATGAGATTCCATGATACTTTTTTGAAATCCCATTACATAAACACTTAATCTTTACACAACATCATTTTCATACTCAACATCACAAATAGTGAACGCATGAGACTTCCCTTTATCCTTTTCCTTAAGAGGTTTCTCACATTGATCATCATAAACTCGTGGATTAGGGCATTTATTAGCATAATACCCCATTTCCTTGCACTTGAAGCATTGAAGTGTTGGTGGAGAGTTCTCTGTAGTCTTTTCTCTATTCACATCATTAGCAACCTTTTTCCCATTACATCGAAAATCAACTGCTTGATGACCATCTTTTCCACACTTAAAACATTTTCTAGTGCCTTTTAGGCAATCTCCACCATGATTCTTTCCACACTTTGAGCATAAAGAAACATTCATCTTCTTTTCACCATTTTTCTGAGATTTCTCCTTGAAATCCATCTTTTGTTTCTTATCAAAACCATGAGATGGATATGTTACACCAACTTCCAGTTCTACCTTGATATCACAACGCACAATTTCTTCATAGCTACTGATGTCTCTTATAGCTAATTCCCTTCAAAGTCTTAGTTTTAAGCCACTGAAAAATTGATCAACTTTACATTCAGGTTGGATGATAAATCCAGATGCATACCTTGCAAGTCTTGTAAAATTCGCTTCGTATATACCAAAAAGTTAATCATCCTTCTACTTAAGCTCAAGAAACACCTTTTCCATCTTTGTTCGAAGAATACGAGGGAAGTACTTACAGAAAAACAAGTTCTTGAACTCATCCAATTCCGTGGACTAAATTTCACCTCTTTGCCTAGTATTCTTGATAAGATTACACCATTGATCAGCATCACCTTCCAAACGATATACTACTAAGATGACTTTATCATGCTCAGAACATTATAGAACTGAAAATATCTTCTCAGTTGTACTGATCCATTGTTCAGCCACTAAGGGATAAGAAGACCTGCTGAATGAAGGTGGACGCTACCTCGTGAAGGATTCAATAGAATGATGCTTATTTCTCTGCTCATTTTGATGTCTAGAATGATTCATATCTTGTGTAAGTATAGAAATAAGATAGTCCACTCCATCCCCTATGACATTGGTTTGGTCAGGAGGAAAATCATTGCATTTTCCATTACATTGGTCAACACGGTTGCTTCGGGTTCCAGCCATCGTCTACATTCCCAAAAATAATAGTGTGAGAGGCAAATACCATGCTAGGGAAAACAACATAATAAATGGGGTGTACCTTCAATATCTAACATCTTAGGTTTAAATCTATGATCGTTAGTGCAATTCTAGGACTATAACCTATACGTATCCTTAACCTTAGGGACATCCCTAGACATACCTTAGAAATATCTCTATGGATTTCACTAAAGTTTTCGAATCCTAGTCTCCCAAGATTGACTAAACATTTCCTTTGATACCAACTATAGAGACCCAAAGCTAGACGTACATAGACATTACATTACTTTAGTGGAATACTTAATACATGACAAACACACACACAAAAGGACCGTAATAGTTTAGTGTCTTTGGAAACTCAGAATTTAATCTTCTAATCACGGTGAAAGATCTTGAACAACACCTATAAAGATCTTCCCCTTTTGTTTTCTTACCTAAAAACTTTCTTGAAATCCTGGGGAAAAGAAAACATATAAAGGGTGAGATCAAATTCTCAGTATGGGTAAGCATGGAGAAAATAAAACAGACCATATACATTTGAACATAAAAACATTTACATAATGTTTAAACATCGAAATCTTGTGGAATGACATAAAACATGGCAGTGCGTAAGGCATAGATCAAAATACAACATCAATCATGATAAAATATCTTGTCAATAAAACTTTTATTTGTGGTAAAACATTAATCAAATGATATGATTTCCATAGTAGCCAAGGCATTGCTTCCAAGACAATCATAGTGGACAAAGTCCCTTTCTGAATTGAGTTCACTCCTCTTTCCAGTCCTGTATTACTGAACCAGATTAACTTACCATTCTAGCCATGTCTATATCAGGAGATATAAATCTTTACCCAATTCATTGGAGAGAGATATAGGTCCCACCCATCTCATAATGAAATCATTCTTACTTGTGCTGCAAAATAAACATACATCATTCATAATAACCCAATAAATAAAACGGGTTTCATAAACATCATCCGATCATCACATAAACCATATAAAAGAAATATATATCATTTCATAATAAGAAAAGTGAAACCATGTAAATCATAGAGACATTATACTTTAAACACACACATATGAAATAATGTCATCTTAGAGGAAAAATAGTTTTGATAAAACACTTGAAATGAATTCTTGAGGAAAATATCATTTCTTCTTCAAAATCATTATCTTTTCACAAATCCCCATGCACTTTTAAAATAAAAGTATTTTGTTATAAATAGTCATAAAATCTTGTAGAGTAAGCTTCATGAAAATGATGCATTATGAAACCATAAAAATCTGTTCACGCTGTATAAGTTAAAAATAAAATCCTTCTCGTACTTTTGTTGGAAAAGTCAAAAAGTACCTCATATGGTAAAAAAAGAGATTCCTTACATACCATGTAGTAAAAGTCAAAAATTGGTAAAGGGGACTTTAAACATACATGAAAACATTTTTATAAAACTTGGATATGGATGATAAATATAACCCCAGTAAATACTTATGTATAAGCAATCTCGGATAGAAAACAATTGATATTGCAGCATTATCCCTTACCTTAGGACCGATATGCTTCGTACATATCCGAACCTCCTATCTAATGATTTAAATAATTTCATTGACTTATTACAGATTCATTGTTATTATATCTTATATGGTTCACTTAGGTATTTATATTACCTGTTCATTTGTAAATTACAAGTTAAAGTAGCGTTTTTGGTAAAATTGTTTCATTTATCATACATGTTTGGACTTGTTGTTCTTGATATTATTATTACTTATATCATGATTTAATTACTTCCAGAATGTAAAACATGATTTTTATATCATATATATTCAGTATATATATATATATATATAATAGATAGATAAATGAAATAAAACACACCGTTCATGGAAACGGTAGGTCGTACGTACGCATGAACGCTGTTTTACTTCCTTTATTGATTTGAATGGAAGTAAGTAGATGACATATATATATATAAATTAATCCAGTAGCTTAATTATGTTATATATTTCATTATTATTCATTATATATACTTTATAATCATTCTTGAATGGTTAATCATGGAAAATGAATCTTATCGCGTTTGTGGGGACCGTAGTCTGTACGTACGCACGAGCGATGATATCATTCCCATGATCGTGGAATTGTGTTGAAGTGTATGTATAATATTACAGAATCAATATCACTCTACAATAAACCTATATAGTTATTTATTTACACCATTATACCCATCTAAGTAACGTGGTGGTCGAAAACAGATTACACCACGACGTGGAGATGGTATTCCATACGTACGAACGCATGGTGATTTTGTTTTCTGTAGGATGGATAGAAGGTGAAATAAGGTTGTTTCATATTTATAATAACATATAAGCATATAATTAATTGTTATTTTATTACTTTATAATTAAAAAACCAAATAAGAACATGTTTAAGAAGAAAGAAACTTGAGGGAATCGAAAGAAGAGATTACCTCTTCTTCGATGCACCTCCTTTAAGCCTTCTCTTAAGGAAGTAGAGTTTGTCTTTTGAGAAGACCAGAACCTCCAGAATTTTTCTAGGGAAGTGGAGAAGAGAAATGGGTAGTGTTTGTCTGAGCTTCAAGGCTCAAAAGGGTGTGAAGTGAAGAGGGAAGGGGTGCCCTTTTTATAAGGGAGGAGAGGGGCACCTTTGGAAAAACTCAAAATATTGTTTTATTATAAAGTCATATTCAGTTTTTAATAGCTCCAAATTGATTTATTTAGAATCTAAGGTGGGTATGGGTTTAAATCCTCTCATACAATAGAATTTAGACAAGTTTAGGTTTCTATTTTAAACTTATCATTTAGATTTAACTTTAAGTTAAATAATTTGACTTTTACCTTGTCTTCATGTTTTCTTACACTATAAGGTTAATAAAATTACTATAAAAAGACAAACGAACCCCAAGATGTTTATTAATAATACACTTATATAATTCATTTGGAAGAACATTATATTTTTAGGAATAAAATAACAATTAATAATATAATATTTGTTTTAAAAACTATTTTATGTCAACTTTGACCCTATTTGGTAATTGATTTTTGTGAAAACCATAACAGAATGATTAGTTCAAAAAAATTTAATTTAATCAATTATAACTTGTCATATTAACCTAGAAAATTAATGGAATTCATAAAAAGTCTCAAATTTCATTTATTTGAGTATTTATAACATCAATTATGTCAATATTTCCTTAATGAGATAATTACTGCATCATAATTGTGTAATAAATAAATTAAATTATATAATTTCTAAAAATTATAAATAAAATACCATTATGTAGTAAATTTTTTTATATTTATAATGAATATTTATAGTTGAATTTATCTGATGTATAACCCTATATTAAAAATTTCTAGTTATTAAACATTGATTTTAAATATTTTAACTATTCGTTAAAGAAAATAATATTAAATGTCCTAATCTAATCCCAGTGGGCCTAAATGGTAAAATTTTATTCCTATGGTTTTTTTTGGTCGAATTAAACTTATCCAATAGAATTATGACAAGTGTTGGGGTAATATTAATATCATATTTACACTTAATTACCATATTTACTTTTAATCGTGGTAAATAAAAGTAAAAACTTACTATTCAGAAAAAAATTATTTTCATCTCATTGAACCACATTTTAGTTCTTGATATTAACCGTGTCTCTCAGATTTTCGAAATTCAATTCACAGAAGTGGTAAAATTTCATTTAAAGTCAGTTTTTAACTACCACTAAGTGGTTTCACTATTCATCAAAAATTGAAGTTTTTCAGAATAATACCAAAAATTCAGCCTAAGCATTATTTGATATTCAGAGATAAAAATTGATGTCTATTTTTCCAAATTCAAATCATAGAAGTGAAATTAATTAATTTTAAAATTAATACATGTTATCAAAACAAATAGCTTGTTTTTAAGAAACAAAAACTATCAAAAGATTGATACTTGTTTATATCTAATTTCAAAGTGAAATGAATTCCAATAAACAACATTGGATTAAATGGTAAAAATATATTCTAATTACACTTTAAAACCAATTAGGAAGATAATCTAACCATATAAATTATTGCGATGAAAAAAGTTTTTTTAATTAAAATATAGCGTGGTTTTACTATTCATTAAAATATGAAAGTTAACATAATAATATGAAAAATTTATCCAAAGTAAATTTTTATATCCAGATTCTGAAGAAGATTTTTATTTTTTCAAATTGAAATTATAGACATGTCAAAAACTATATTTAAGGTGGGTGCACAATCAAAAGGCAGGAAAACTGCAGTTTTTGAAAAATGCATATTTTACACGAAAAATTTGTTTTGTTCTCATAACATATTCTAAAAAAAGTGTAAGATAAATAATAATGTTATAAAATAAAAAATTTAGTTAATACTATTCATAACGTCTAGTCATAATAATATTTTAACAATATATCGTTGTTTAGTGAAACCTAGTATTGCGTACTACACACGCTATCGAGGTAAGCCGCGATTGCGTGTAATGAAAGCCAAGAATAGTGTTGCATATACTATAAGCTAATGCGGTGTTGTGTATAGTACAAGCTAATCTTGGTGTAGTGTATAATATAAGATCAAAGAAATTAAAAATAATATATCTCATAAAATCTTGGGGTGTTACAACTACCATATCATGTATATAGTGAGTTATGCCTAATATAATTTTATCATAATTGTGTGGATATTTCTACATCCACTATTTATATAGTATGGCCCTTGTATTAATTTTCATATAAATTGTTTATAGAAGTTCTCATGAAATAGTGAGAACCTAGAGACACCAAGACTGTAACCGTAAACTTATGTCCTATGGTCCATATACATCATGTGGACATGAAATAGATAATGAAAAACCATCATGTGTTGTGGTCTCATAATAAGTGTGACATATTCTCACAAAGTTCACATTTGGTGATCCGGGTTTATGAGATCATGAGTTATGAAGCATCAATAGGAACGCCACATGTTTCAAGTTCCATTGGTAGTTACTATTTTTAAAAACATGTAATGGTCTCCAGATTTTAGATTATTATCGGTATATACTATTTAATTATGTACTTTGATGCAAGTTGAAAACCATGAAATTTATATCATGGTGAGGTATCTTGTATAGGGAATGCCATTGGTGGTATGACATTGATTGAATAATCAAGATAGAATTATCACTTCTTGATGGGAAGTGATATCTCATGCCCAATTGATCATGATGGTAGTATATTCACTAAATCTATAGCATCCCACCTTTTTATCACATAAACTTTAATTACATTTTACAAAACCGAGGATCTTTAAGGTTTAGTGTCTTGGAAACCAGGAACTTAAAACATGAAAACAACATAAAGAATTCTTCTTAAACACTTGAAAGGCTTCTCCTCATGTTCACCCTAGGCTCATTACTGAATCTCATAACCTGGGGACATACATCAAAAGAAAGGGTGAGCAGAAGGCCCAGCAAGGGAAACAAGTTAAACATTTTACATATGAACTTGGGATACATCAATAAAGTCATGAAAAGAACTTTAAGGCATGAAAATGAAATCATGAGGCATATCATAATAAAAATAAAACTTTTTCATAACTTGAAGATGTGGCTGAAACATTTAATATTGGCAATCGTTTCGTTTCACCAAGGTCCATCCCCAAGGTTTCGTTAAAAATTACCAAGGTTATTCACCAAGGCGTCGTTAAAATGGTCATCTCTAGAGATTAAGTCTTTACCCAATGCATTGGAGCGCTATCAGGGCGCACCATTAAATTTTCCTTTATTATCATGTGAGCCACATATATCATCATCAAACATTTCATAAATAACCCATATAGCATAAAATAAATGGGTTTCATTTCATAATCATAACATTTTAAAAACTGCTTTAATGACTTGATCTTTACGGCACTTTAAACCCACGGAAAGGGAAGCGGGTCTCATGTATGTAAATCCCAGAATTTAAAATGGAACATTTTGATATATATGTGAATACCCTTGTAGAAATAAGAGCTTTGAGTATTCACTTTATAACATAAAATAATTTTTGAGAAAAGAGAGAGGCATTTTGAGGGGAAAATTCTGCAGCATAACGACTATGTTACAAGGTTTTAGAAAACATTGAGAAGAGAGAGGACATGGGTCAAACATTCATAAATGACCCATCAAACAGTATAGGGACAAAATATAAGGGATTTATGAACATGGTAATGAAATTTGAAAATATACCATATGAAATGAAGAACATGAAAGGAAGACAACAAACCAAGATTTCTCTTGTGAAAATTCGGCAGCCTAACGGCATCACTTAAACTTCAACAAAATTGAATTGACAAGGTCAAATAGGGTCTCTCATCATATGAACATAAGAGTCCAGTATGATAGATATAGAGATCATACCCCAACATAATATAAAGGAACTTGAAAGAATTGACATGAAAGTAGAACTTCAAAACGAGAAGGGTGAAGAACCACTTAAAAATTCGGCAGCCTAACGGCGCCACTTAAGACATCAAAATACTGAATTGAAGAGATCAAATGGGTTATCTCATCATGTGATAATAAAAGACCAGTATGATAAATATAGAGATCATACCCCAACATAATAAAAATGAACTTGAAAGACTTGACATGAAAGTAGAACTTTGAAAAAGAGAGAGGTGAATGAATCCCTTGAAAATTTGACAGCCTAACGGCGCCACTTAAACTTCAACAAAATTGAATTGACAAGGTCAAATAGGGTCTCTCATCATATGAACATAATATTCCAGTATGATAGATATTGAGATCATACCCCAGCATAATAGAAAGGAACTTGAAAGAATTGACATGAAAGTAGAACTTCAAAACGAGAAGGGTGAAGAACCACTTAAAAATTCGGCAGCCTAACGGCGCCACTTAAGACATCAAAATACTGAATTGAAGAGATCAAATGGGGTCTCTCATCATGTGATCATAAAAGACCAGTATGATAAATATAGAGATCATACCCCAACATAATAAAAATGAACTTGAAAGACTTGGCATGAAAGTAGAACTTTGAAAAAGAGAGAGGTGAATGAATCCCTTGAAAATTCGGCAGCCTAACGGCGCCACATAAACTTTCTTAAAACGAAATGATGAGAGTAAGAGGGGGTCTTTCATCATATGAACATAAAAAGGGCAGTAAGAGGAGTATAAAAGAACATCCTCCAAAATAAGAACATGGAGCATAAAAGGAATGACATAAAAGAGATCACTTGAAAAGAAAGAGAGGGGTCGGATCCCTTACCTTAAAATGTAACTCTTAAACCTCAACGGTTGGGACCTTGAGGGCTTGGGGGCACCTTGGGAGGACTCCTTGGGAGGTAATGAGACCAGAACTTCGTTGGGGAAGAGTGGGGAGTCGAATGGATGAGAGGATGGCTTGGTATTTATAGGGAAAGTGAGGGGACAAGGCATTAATGGCAAAGGGACACCTCATTAGTGGTTTTGGAAAAACCATGGGCTTGCCCATGGTATTTGCCCATGGTATTTGACACTTGGGACACCTCATACCTTATCTCACTATTCATAATTCGAACATATTTATTACAAACTTAATATATCATTTAATGATGTCATTAAACACCCGTAACTTAAAAACTGTATTTTCACTATTCATCAAAAATTCAACTTTCTCAGAATAATCCCAAAATTTCACCTTAACCAAATATCAATGCTCTGATTACAAATATGAACTCCATTTTATAAAAATAATTTTCTAAATATTTTTAATTTAATTTTTAAATAAAAACACTATTCATCGAAAATTCATTTTTTCAGAAAAAACCCCAAAAATTACCATAACATAATATCGATGCTCTGAGTTCAAAAATAAAGTCATTTTTATAAAAATAATTTTCTAATAATTTTTAATTAAATTTTTAATTAAAAAACACTATTCACCCGAAAAAACTAATATTTGAATAATAATTAATGAAACCGTTATTTAACTATTTTATTGAATCACATTACTTAATCAAGGTGCCTAGATTATTTTAAAACGTTCTTTAAGTGAGATTACTAATCCATTTGGTCATATTACTAATCCTAATCATAAAATCACTATTCATAATTTACTATTCATCAAAAATCAAGTTGATCTTATTAGACTCTAAATTTCGTACTGAACATAATTGTAGAAGACCATTTTTCGAAAATCATTACACATTTTTAATTATTTAAGGTTTACACAACCATTTTTAAAATATCCTTTTTCTAAAATTCATCAAAAATATGCATACAATATTTATCCGGTCATTTGAAAATTCAAAAAATCCAAATTTTTATTTAAAAAAAAGAATTACACAAGGAAATTACGGTCTCGTTACATAACCCCTTATAATACCAGCATAGGACCTAAGAGTAAGGTGTGCTAGGGTGATAGAATTTTGGGGCGGCTCAGTCAACATTGCTCGAGTAGTAATTTCTATCAGTTTGAACTTCTCGCGAAGGCGATTCCGTTCTAGCTTCACATGATGAAGTTCGGCTTGGATTTGGTCAAGAGCAAAGCCCAATGGTTCTACCTCCTTCCCAATCTCTGTTAGATGGGCTTCGATCGGCCCAAGGCTACTAGGTGAGGCCATCAAATCTTCTTTCTATAATAATTAACCAAGATTACTTAAATTTAGAGACAATAATCAAAACATTTTGTTCACGGTGGTCATATTGACCGATGGTCATATAACACTCAAAACCCAATGGTCTCATTTTATTTATAATCATGTTTATCAAATAAAACCTTTTTTTTGAGTATAAAAAATAACACATGAAATTAGGAAACAAGATTTATTCAAAATTTCGGGTCGTTACAATCTTCCCCCCTTAAGAAAGTGCGTCCTCGCAATTTTTTTAAATTGGGTTTTGAAATTTCATTGAAAGTCCCACATCGGAAAAAGATTCAGTAACACCATTACTTTAAAAGAAAGAAAAGGAAGTACAAAGGCCACCCGAGTTAACCCACACTCGTGTTCCATGTAGGAAAACATGGACATGGAGGAAAAAAACAAAGGGTCAGTTATGAGAGAGAGTGATAGAGAACATGATTAGGAGAAAGTTAACCATGAGAAAATCCCAAACTTATGATGTGTGTAAATGGTCTTTGATTACCTAGTAGGAAACGTAAACCAACAACATTTTTGTTTTAAGTTTATTTTCATAATTTTGAGGATTTCATTTACTACATAGAACAAAAACATAAGAAAATATACCTACCTTCAAGTAGAGTTTCATCCTTTAACAAGTCCCTACCAACACTAATCTTTTTGCCAAATGATGAGAATTCAAAAACACTTGGTCTCATAAAAGCACAAGAATCATCTTCTATAGAATCACATAATCTACAAAAGATTAACTATCTATTTCTTCTATCTTTAAACATTATCCCAAAAACAGAAAGGTTAAGGTAAAACAACTCTTCAAAAAGAAAGAATCCCATAGGAATAGAACCTACTTTTAAATCTTCAAAGTTCCATGGTACTACCCAACGTTCATCATAGACCACTCCATAAATAACGGTCCTTAAAATTCCTCAAAATAAACCAAACTAAGATTGAAACCCAAATACAAGAAGGATTTGATAACATAGTCTTCCAAAACAACTTCATTGTTCATCTCCAGACAACATCAACCACTCCTAACATCTTATAACAAAAGTAGCTAACCTAAACATATTTTACCCAAGATAGGTTAATCATTCCCAAAAGTAACCTAAATTACTATAAGTCCACCTTAAATTCATCAATTCTTCAAAATATAAGTCAACCTTACTCCTCAATGAAAATACTATAGTAATCTATTTACCTCGATCATATAGGGTCCCCAAAAATAGTGAACGCCTTCCAAAATAATAATCATCTTTTAATCCCCTAATCATCTCTAACATATTAATACGGAAATTGTCACATTTCCTATCACATTGGTTGTTGGGACACATTATTCCATTTCCCACCATTAACTAAGAAGATAAAGTATAATTAGAGGCTTAAATACTTAACCAATAATCATGAAAAGGAACTTAAAGCATATAAGGATAACTTGTAGAAGAAAAGTATACCCTAACTTGTGATCCCCTAGGTTCCCATCTAGGTTATCCATGATCATATATTCTTATGTGAATCTTTATTTTATTTTATCTTTGTTCCTTTAATAATGGTTCATACCAAGCTTATGAATTTACCAAAGCATATCCCCCGGGAGTGTCGTAAGCAAGAGTGCAGCAAGGCCCGTTGTCGTGTACCAGTTCCCGTTCGAGTCTAGCTCAAAGCGGTGTTTTCGGGTTTTACCCCTATGTACATCTGTGCCAGAGCCACCTCTACCTGCTCGTATCCAGACAGGGATGTATTTGCTTGGCAACCCCTTACTCAATACTCACCAAAATACCAGGAAGATTTCCTATATTAAACTTTTCTATAGGGTTCCTCCTAGAGTTTTCATATCCTAATTTCCACAAATAACTAAACCATCCTTTGATACCAACTATAGCATCCCACCTTTTTATCACATAAACTTTAATTACATTTTACAAAACCGAGGATCTTTAAGGTTTAGTGTCTTGGAAACCAGGAACTTAAAACATGAAAACAACATAAAGAATTCTTCTTAAACACTTGAAAGGATTCTCCTCATGTCCACCTTAGGCTCATTACTGAATCTCATAACCTGGGGACATACATCAAAAGAAAGGGTGAGCAGAAGGCCCAGCAAGGGAAACAAGTGAAACATTTTACATATGAACTTGGGATACATCAATAAAGTCATGAAAAGAACTTTAAGGCATGAAAATGAAATCATGAGGCATATCATAATAAAAATAAAACTTTTTCATAACTTGAAGATGTGGCTGCAACATTTAATATTGTCAATCGTTTCGTTTCACCAAGGTCCATCCCCAAGGTGTCGTTAAAAATTACCAAGGTTATTCACCAAGGCGTCGTTAAAATGGTCATCTCTAGAGATTAAGTCTTTACCCAATGCATTGGAGCGCTATCAGGGTGAACCCTTAAATTTGTCTTTATTATCATGTGAGCCACATATATCATCATAAAACATTTCATAAATAACCCATATAGCATAAAATAAATGGGTTTCATTTCATAATCATAACATTTTAAAAACTGCTTTAATGACATGATCTTTACGGCACTTTAAACCCACGGAAAGGGAAGCGGGTCTCATGTATGTAAATCCCAGAATTTAAAATGGAACATTTTGATATATATGTGAATACCCTTGTAGAAATAAGAGCTTTTAGTATTCACTTTATAACATAAAATAATTTTTGAGAAAAGAGAGAGGCATTTTGAGGGGAAAATTCTGCAGCATAACGACTATGTTACAAGGTTTTAGAAAACATTGAGAAGAGAGGGGACTTGGGTCAAACATTCATAAATGACCCATCAAACAGTAGAGGGACAAAATATAAGGGATTTATGAACATGGTAATGAAATTTTAAAATATACCATATGAAATGAAGAACATGAAAGGAAGAAAACAAAACAAGATTTCTCTTGTGAAAATTCGGCAGCCTAACGGCATCACTTAAACTTAAACAAAATTGAATTGACAAGGTCAAATAGGGTCTCTCATCATATGAACATAAGAGTCCAGTATGATAGATATTGAGATCATACCCCAACATAATATAAAGGAACTTGAAAGAATTGACATGAAAGTAGAACTTCAAAACGAGAAGGGTGGAGAACCACTTAAAAATCCGGCAGCCTAACGGCGCCACTTAAGACATCAAAATACAGAATTGAAGAGATCAAATGGGGTATCTCATCATGTGATAATAAAAGACCAGTATGATAAATATAGAGATCATACCCCAACATAATAAAAATGAACTTGAAAGACTTGACATGAAAGTAGAACTTTGAAAAAGAGAGAGGTGAATGAATCCCTTGAAAATTCGGCAGCCTAACAGCGCCACTTAAACTTCAACAAAATTGAATTGACAAGGTCAAATAGGGTCTCTCATCATATGAACATGAGATTAAAGTATGATAGATATAGAGATCATACCCCAACATAATAGAAAGGAACTTGAAAGAATTGACATGAAAGTAGAACTTCAAAACGAGAAGGGTGAAGAACCACTTAAAAATTCGGCAGCCTAACGACGCCACTTAAGACATCAAAATACTGAATTGAAGAGATCAAATGGGGTCTCTCATCATGTGATCATAAAAGACCAGTATGATAAATATAGAGATCATACCCCAACATAATAAAAATGAACTTGAAAGACTTGACATGAAAGTAGAACTTTGAAAAAGAGAGAGGTGAATGAATCCCTTGAAAATTCGGCAGCCTAACAGCGCCACTTAAACTTTCTTAAAACGAAATGATGAGAGTAAGAGGGCTTCTTTCATCATATGAACATAAAAAGGGCAGTAAGAGGAGTATAAAAGAACATCCTCCAAAATAAGAACATGGAGCATAAAAGGAATGACATAAAAGAGATCACTTGAAAAGAAAGAGAGGGGTCGGATCCCTTACCTTAAAATGTAACTCTTAAACCTCAAAGGTTGGGACCTTGAGGGCTTGGGGGTACCTTGGGAGGACTCCTTGGGAGGTAATGAGACCAGAACTTCGTTGGGGAAGAGTGGAGAGTCGAATGGATGAGAGGATGGCTTGGTATTTATAGGGAAAGTGAGGGGACAAGGCATTAATGGCAAAGGGACACCTCATTAGTGGTTTTGGCAAAACCATGGGCTTGCCCATGGTATTTTCCCATGGTATTTGCCACTTGGGACACCTCATACCTTATCTCACTATTCATAATTCGAACATATTGATTACAAACTTAATACATCATTTAATGATGACATTAAACACCCGTAACTTAAAAACTGTATTTTCACTATTCATCAAAAATTCAACTTTCTCAGAATAATCCCAAAATTTCACCTTAACCAAATATCAACGCTCTGATTACAAATATGAACTCCATTTTATAAAAATAATTTTCTAAATATTTTTAATTTAATTTTGAAATAAAAACACTATTCATCGAAAATTCATTTTTTCAGAAAAAACCCCAAAAATTACCATAACATAATATCGATGCTCTGAGTTCAAAAATAAAGTCATTTTTATAAAAATAATTTTCTAATTATTTTTAATTAAATTTTTAATTAAAAAACACTATTCACCTGAAAAAACTAATACTTGAATAATAATTAATGAAACCGTTATTTAACTATTTTATTGAATCACATTACTTAATCAAGGTGCCTAGATTATTTTAAAACTTTCTTTAAGTGAGATTACTAATCCATTTGGTCATATTACTAATCCTAATCATAAAATCACTATTCATAATTTACTATTCATCAAAAATCAAGTTGATCTTATTAGACTCTAAATTTCGTACTGAACATAATTGTAGAAGACCATTTTTCGAAAATCATTACACTTTTTTAATTATTTAAGGTTTACACAACCATTTTTAAAATATCCTTTTTCTAAAATTCATCAAAAATATGCATACAATATTTATCCGGTCATTTGAAAATTCAAAAAATCCAAATTTTTATTTAAAAAAAAGAATTACACAAGGCAATTACGGTCTCGTTACATAACCCCTTATAATACCAGCATAGGACCTAAGAGTAAGGTGTGCTAGGGTGATAGAATTTTGGGGCGGCTCAGTCAACATTGCCCGAGTAGTAATTTCTATCAGTTTGAACTTCTCGCGAAGGCGATTCCGTTCTAGCTTCACATGATGAAGTTCGGCTTGGATTTGGTCCAGATCAAAGCCCAATGGTGCTACCTCCTTCCCAATCTCTGTTAGATGGGCTTCGATCGGCCCAAGGTTACTAGGTGAGGCCATCAAATCTTCTTTCTATAATAATTAACCAAGATTACTTAAATTTAGAGACAATAATCAAAACATTTTGTTCACGGTGGTCATATTGACCGATGGTCATATAACACTCAAAAACCAATGGTCTCATTTTATTTATAATCATGTTTATCAAATAAAACCTTTTTTTTGAGTATAAAAAATAACACATGAAATTAGGAAACAAGATTTATTCAAAATTTCGGGTCGTTACAATCTTCCCCCCTTAAGAAATTGCGTCCTCGCAATTTTTTTAAATTGGGTTTTGAAATTTCATTGAAAGTCCCACATCGGAAAAAGAGTCAGTAACACCATTACTTTAAAAGAAAGAAAAGGAAGTACAAAGGCCACCCGAGTTAACCCACACTCGGGTTCCATGTAGGAAAACATGGACATGGAGGAAAAAAACAAAGGGTCAGTTCTGAGAGAGAGTGATAGAGAACATGATTAGGAGAAAGTTAACCATGAGAAAATCCCAAACTTATGATGTGTGTAAACGGTCTTTGATTACCTAGTAGGAAACGTAAACCAACAACATTTTTGTTTTACGTTTCTTTTCATAATTTTGAGGATTTCATTTACTACATAGAACAAAAACATAAGAAAATATACCTACCTTCAAGTAGAGTTTCATCCTTTAACAAGTCCCTACCAACACTAATCTTTTCGCCAAATGATGAGAATTCAAAAACACTTAGTCTCATAAAAGCACAAGAATCATCTTCTATAGAATCACATAATCTACAAAAGATTAACTATCTATTTCTTCTATCTTTAAACATTATCCCAAAAACAGAAAGGTTAAGGTAAAACAACTCTTCAAAAAGAAAGAATCCCATAGGAATAGAACCTACTTTTAAATCTTCAAAGTTCCATGGTACTACCCAACGTTCATCATAGACCACTCCATAAATAACGGTCCTTAAAATTCCTCAAAATAAACCAAACTAAGATTGAAACCCAAATACAAGAAGGATTTGATAACATAGTCTTCCAAAACAACTTCATCGTTCATCTCCAGACAACATCAACCACTCCTAACATCTTATAACAAAAGTAGCTAACCTAAACATATTTTACCCAAGATAGGTTAATCATTCCCAAATGTAACCTAAATTACTATAAGTCCACCTTAAATTCATCAATTCTTCAAAATATAAGTCAACCTTACTCCTCAATGAAAATACTATAGTAATCTATTTAGCTCGATCATATAGGGTCCCCAAAATAGTGAACGCCTTCCAAAATAATAATCATCTTTTAATCCCCTAATCATCTCTGACATATTAATACGGAAATTGTCACATTTCCTATCACATTGGTTGTTGGGACACGTTATTCCATTTCCCACCATTAACTAAGAAGATAAAGTATAATTAGAGGCTTAAATACTTAACCAATAATCATGAAAAGGAACTTAAAGCATATAAGGATAACTTCTGGAAGAAAAGTATACCCTAACTTGTGATCCCCTAGGTTCCCATCTAGGTTATCCATGATCATATATTCTTATGTGAATCTTTATTTTATTTTATCTTTGTTCCTTTAATAATGGTTCATACCAAGCTTATGAATTTACCAAAGCATATCCCCCGGGAGTGTCGTAACCAAGAGTGCAGCAAGGCCCGTTGTCGTGTACCATTTCCCATTTGAGTCTAGCTCAAAGCGGTGTTTTCGGGTTTTACCCCTATGTACATCTGTGCCAGAGCCACCTCTACTTGCTCGTATCCAGACAGGGATGTATTTGCTTGGCAACCACTTACTCAATACTCACCAAAATACCAGGAAGATTTCCTATTTTAAACTTTTCTATAGGGTTCCTCCTAGAGTTTTCATATCCTAATTTCCACAAATAACTAAACCATCCTTTGATACCGACTATAGCATCCCACCTTTTTATCACATAAACTTTAATTACATTTTACAAAACTGAGGATCTTTAAGGTTTAGTGTCTTGGAAACCAGGAACTTAAAACATGAAAACAACATAAAGAATTATTCTTAAACACTTGAAAGGATTCTCCTCATGTTCACCCTAGGCTCATTACTGAATCTCATAACCTGGGGACATACATCAAAAGCAAGGGTGAGCAGAAGGCCCAGCAAGGGAAACAAGTGAAACATTTTACATATGAACTTGGGATACATCAATAAAGTCATGAAAAGAACTTTAAGGCATGAAAATGAAATCATGAGGCATATCATAATAAAAATAAAACTTTTTCATAACATGAAGATGTGGATGCAACATTTAATATTGGCAATCATTTCGTTTCACCAAGGTCCATCCCCAAGGTGTCGTTAAAAATTACCAAGGTTATTCACCAAGGCGTCGTTAAAATGGTCATCTCTAGAGATTAAGTCTTTACCCAATGCATTGGAGCGCTATCAGGGCGCACCCTTAAATTTGCCTTTATTATCATGTGAGACACATATATCATCATCATACATTTCATAAATAACCCATATAGCATAAAATAAATGGGTTTCATTTCATAATCATAACATTTTAAAAACTGCTTTAATGACATGATCTTTACGGCACTTTAAACCCACGGAAAGGGAAGCGGGTCTCATGTATGTAAATCCCAGAATTTAAAATAGAACATTTTGATATATATGTGAATACCCTTGTAGAAATAAGAGCTTTTAGTATTCAATTTATAACATAAAATAATTTTTGAGAAAAGAGAGAGGCATTTTGAGGGGAAAATTCTGCAGCATAACGACTATGTTACAAGGTTTTAGAAAACATTGAGAAGAGAGGGGACATGGGTCAAACATTCATAAATGACCCATAAAACAGTATAGGGACAAAATATAAGGGATTTATGAACATGGTAATGAAATTTGAAAATATACCATATGAAATGAAAAACATGAAAGGAAGAAAACAAAACAAGATTTCTCTTGTGAAAATTCGGTAGCCTAACGGCATCACTTAAACTTCAACAAAATTGAATTGACAAGGTCAAATAGGGTCTCTCATCATATTAACATAAGAGTCCAGTATGATAGATATAGAGATCATTCCCCAAAATAAATATAAAGGAACTTGAAAGAATTGAAATGAAAGTAGAACTTCAAAACGAGAAGGGTGAAGAACCACTTAAAAATTCGGCAGCCTAACGGCGCCACTTAAGACATCAAAATACTGAATTGAAGAGATCAAATGGGGTATCTCATCATGTGATCATAAAAGACCTGTATGATAAATATAGAGATCATACCCCAACATAATAAAAATGAACTTGAAAGACTTGACATGAAAGTAGAACTTTGAAAAAGAGAGAGGTGAATAAATCCCTTGAAAATTCGGCAGCCTAACGGCGCCACTTAAACTTCAACAAAATTGAATTGACAAGGTCAAATAGGGTCTCTCACCATATTAAAATAAGATTCCAGTATTATAGATATAGAGATCATACCCCAACATAATAGAAAGGAACTTGAAAGAATTGACATGAAAGTAGAACTTCAAAACGAGAAGGGTGAAGAACCACTTAAAAATTCGGCAGCCTAACGGCGCCACTTAAGACATCAAAATACTGAATTGAAGAGATCAAATGGGGTCTCTCATCATGTGATCATAAAAGACCAGTATGATAAATATAGAGATCATACCCCAACATAATAAAAATGAACTTGAAAGACTTGACATGAAAGTAGAACTTTGAAAAAGAGAGAGGTGAATGAATCCCTTGAAAATTCGGCAGCCTAACGGCGCCACTTAAACTTTCTTAAAACGAAATGATGAGAGTAAGAGGGGGTCTTTCATCATATGAACATAAAAAGGGAAGTAAAAGGAGTATAAAAGAACATCCTCCAAAATAAGAACATGGAGCATAAAAGGAATGACATAAAAGAGATCACTTGAAAAGAAAGAGAGGGGTCGGATCCCTTACCTTAAAATGTAACTCTTAAACCTCAATGGTTGGGACCTTGAGGGCTTGGGGGCACCTTGGGAAGACTCCTTGGGAGGTAATGAGACCAGAACTTCGTTGGGGAAGAGTGGGGAGTCGAATGGATGAGATGATGGCTTGGTATTTATAGGGAAAGTGAGGGGACAAGGCATTGATGGGAAAGGGACACCTCATTAGTGGTTTTGGCAAAACCATGGGCTTTCCCATGTTATTTGCCCATGGTATTTGCCACTTGGGACACCTCATACCTTATCTCACTATTCATAATTCGAAGATATTGATTACAAACTTAATACATCATTTAATGATGTCATTAAACACCCGTAACATAAAAACTGTATTTTCACTATTCATCAAAAATTCAACTTTCTCAGAATAATCCCAAAATTTCACCTTAACCAAATATCAACGCTCTGATTACAAATATGAACTCCATTTTATAAAAATAATTTTCTAAATATTTTTAATTTAATTTTGAAATAAAAACACTATTCATCAAAAATTCATTTTTTCAGAAAAAACCCCAAAAATTACCATAACATAATATCGATGCTCTGAGTTCAAAAATAAACTCATTTTTATAAAAATAATTTTCTATTTATTTTTAATTAAATTTTTAATTAAAAAACACTATTCACCCGAAAAAACTAATACTTGAATAATAATTAATGAAACCCTTATTTAACTATTTTATTGAATCATATTACTTAATCAAGGTGCCTAGATTATTTTAAAACTTTCTTTAAGTGAGATTACTAATCCATTTGGTCATATTACTAATCCTAATCATAAAATCACTATTCATAATTTACTATTCATCAAAAATCAAGTTGATCTTATTAGACTCTAAATTTCGTACTGAACATAATTGTAGAAGACCATTTTTCGAAAATCATTACACATTTTTAATTATTTAAGGTTTACACAACCATTTTTAAAATATCCTTTTTCTAAAATTCATCAAAAATATGCATACAATATTTATCCAGTCATTTGAAAATTCATAAAATCCAAATTTTTATTTAAAAAAAAATTACACAAGGAAATTACGGTCTCGTTACATAACCCCTTATAATACCAGCATAGGACCTAAGAGTAAGGTGTGCTAGGGTGATAGAATTTTGGGGCGGCTCAGTCAACATTCCCTGAGTAGTAATTTCTATCAGTATGAACTTCTCGCGAAGGAGATTCCGTTCTAGCTTCACATGATGAAGTTCGGCTTGGATTTGGTCCAGAGCAAAGCCCAATGGTGCTACCTCCTTCCCAATCTCTGTTAGATGGGATTCGATCGGCCCAAGGCTACTAGGTGAGGCCATCAAATCTTCTTTCTATAATAATTAACCAAGATTACTTAAATTTAGAGACAATAATCAAAACATTTTGTTCATGGTGGTCATATTGACCGATGGTCATATAACACTCAAAAACCAATGGTCTCATTTTATTTATAATCATGTTTATCAAATAAAACCTTTTTTTTTTGAGTATAAAAAATAACACATGAAATTAGGAAACAAGATTTATTCAAAATTTCGGGTCGTTACAATCTTCCCCCCTTAAGAAATTGCGTCCTCGCAATTTTTTTAAATTGGGTTTTGAAATTTCATTGAAAGTCCCACATCGGAAAAAGAGTCAGTAACACCATTACTTTAAAAGAATGAAAAGGAAGTACAAAGTCCACCCGAGTTAACCCACACTCGGGTTCCATGTAGGAAAACATGGACATGGAGGAAAAAAACAAAGGGTCAGTTCTGAGAGAGAGTGATAGAGAACATGATTAGGAGAAAGTTAACCATGAGAAAATCCCAAACTTATGATGTGTGTAAACGGTCTTTGATTACCTAGTAGGAAACGTAAACCAACAACATTTTTGTTTTACGTTTCTTTTCATAATTTTGAGGATTTCATTTACTACATAGAACAAAAACATAAGAAAATATACCTACCTTCAAGTAGAGTTTCATCCTTTAACAAGTCCCTACCAACACTAATCTTTTCGCCAAATGATGAGAATTCAAAAACACTTGGTCTCATAAAAGCACAAGAATCATCTTCTATAGAATCACATAATCTACAAAAGATTAACTATCTATTTCTTCTATCTTTAAACATTATCCCAAAAACAGAAAGGTTAAGGTAAAACAACTCTTCAAAAAGAAAGAATACCATAGGAATAGAACCTACTTTTAAATCTTCAAAGTTCCATGGTACTACCCAACGTTCATCATAGACCACTCCATAAATAACGGTCCTTAAAATTCCTCAAAATAAACCAAACTAAGATTGAAACCCAAATACAAGAAGGATTTGATAACATAGTCTTCCAAAACAACTTCATTGTTCATCTCCATACAACATCAACCACTCCTAACATCTTATAACAAAAGTAGCTAACCTAAACATATTTTACCCAAGATAGGTTAATCATTCCCAAAAGTAACCTAAATTACTATAAGTCCACCTTAAATTCATCAATTCTTCAAAATATAAGTCAACCTTACTCCTCAATGAAAATACTATAGTAATCTATTTACCTCGATCATATAGGGTCCCCAAAATAGTGAACGCCTTCCAAAATAATAATCATCTTTTAATCCCCTAATCATCTCTGACATATTAATACGGAAATTGTCACATTTCCTATCACATTGGTTGTTGGGACACGTTATTCCATTTCCCACCATTAACTAAGAAGATAAAGTATAATTAGAGGCTTAAATACTTAACCAATAATCATGAAAAGGAACTTAAAGCATATAAGGATAACTTGTAGAAGAAAAGTATACCCTAACTTGTGATCCCCTAGGTTCCCATCTAGGTTATCCATGATCATATATTCTTATGTGAATCTTTATTTTATTTTATCTTTGTTCCTTTAATAATGGTTCATACCAAGCTTATGAATTTACCAAAGCATATCCCCCGGGAGTGTCGTAACCAAGAGTGAAGCAAGGCCCGTTGTCGTGTACCAGTTCCTGTTCGAGTCTAGCTCAAAGCGGTGTTTTCGGGATTTACCCCTATGTACATCTGTGCCAGAGCCACCTCTACCTGCTCGTATCCAGACATGGATGTATTTTCTTGGCAACCCCTTACTCAATACTCACCAAAATACCAGGAAGATTTCCTATATTAAACTTTTCTATAGGGTTCCTCCTAGAGTTTTCATATCCTAATTTCCACAAATAACAAAACCATCCTTTGATACCAACTATAGCATCCCACCTTTTTATCACATAAACTTTAATTACATTTTACAAAACCGAGGATCTTTAAGGATTAGTGTCTTGGAAACCAGGAACTTAAAACATGAAAACAACATAAAGAATTCTTCTTAAACACTTGAAAGGATTCTCCACATGTTCACCCTAGGCTCATTACTGAATCTCATAACCTGGGGACATACATCAAAAGAAAGGGTGAGCAGAAGGCCCAGCAAGGGAAACAAGTGAAACATTTTACATATGAACTTGGGATACATCAATAAAGTCATGAAAAGAACTTTAAGGCATGAAAATGAAATCATGAGGCATATCATAATAAAAATAAAACTTTTTCATAACTTGAAGATGTGGATGCAACATTTAATATTGGCAATCGTTTCGTTTCACCAAGGTCCATCCCCAAGGTGTCGTTAAAAATTACCAAGGTTATTCACCAAGGCGTCGTTAAAATGGTCATCTCTAGAGATTAAGTCTTTACCCAATGCATTGGAGCGCTATCAGGGCGCACCATTAAATTTGCCTTTATTATCATGTGAGCCACATATATCATCATCAAACATTTCATAAATAACCCATATAGCATAAAATAAATGGGTTTCATTTCATAATCATAACATTTTAAAAACTGCTTTAATGACATGATCTTTACGGCACTTTAAACCCACGGAAAGGGAAGCGGGTCTCATGTATGTAAATCCCAGAATTTAAAATGGAACATTTTGATATATATGTGAATACCCTTGTAGAAATAAGAGCTTTGAGTATTCACTTTATAACATAAAATAATTTTTGAGAAAAGAGAGAGGCATTTTGAGGGGAAAATTCTGCAGCATAACGACTATGTTACAAGGTTTTAGAAAACATTTAGAAGAGAGGGGACATGGGTCAAACATTCATAAATGACCCATCAGACAGTAGAGGGACAAAATATAAGGGATTTATGAACATGGTAATGAAATTTGAAAATATACCATATGAAATGAAGAACATGAAAGGAAGAAAACAAAACAAGATTTCTCTTGTGAAAATTCGGCAGCCTAACGGCATCACTTAAACTTCAACAAAATTGAATTGACAAGGTAAATAGGGTCTCTCATCATATTAACATAAGAGTCCAGTATGATAGATATAGAGATCATTCCCCAAAATAATATAAAGGAACTTGAAAGAATTTACATGAAAGTAGAACTTCAAAACGAGAAGGGTGAAGAACCACTTAAAAATTCGGCAGCCTAACGGCGCCACTTAAGACATCAAAATACTGAATTGAAGAGATCAAATGGGGTATCTCATCATGTGATCATAAAAGACCAGTATGATAAATATAGAGATCATACCCCAACATAATAAAAATGAACTTGAAAGACTTGACATGAAAGTAGAACTTTGAAAAAGAGAGAGGTGAATAAATCCCTTGAAAATTCGGCAGCCTAACGGCGCCACTTAAACTTCAACAAAATTGAATTGACAAGGTCAAATAGGGTCTCTCACCATATGAACATAAGATTCCAGTATTATAGATATAGAGATCATACCCCAACATAATAGAAAGGAACTTGAAAGAATTGACATGAAAGTAGAACTTCAAAACGAGAAGGGTGAAGAACCACTTAAAAATTCGGCAGCCTAACGGCGCCACTTAAGACATCAAAATACTGAATTGAAGAGATCAAATGGGGTCTCCCATCATGTGATAATAAAAGACCAGTATGATAAATATAGAGATCATACCCCAACATAATAAAAATCAACTTGAAAGACTTGACATGAAAGTAGAACTTTGAAAAAGAGAGAGGTGAATGAATCCCTTGAAAATTCGGCAGCCTAACGGCGCCACTTAAACTTTCTTAAAACGAAATGATGATAGTAAGAGGGGGTCTTTCATCATATGAACATAAAAAGGGAAGTAAGAGGAGTATAAAAGAACATCCTCCAAAATAAGAACATGGAGCATAAAAGGAATGACATAAAAGAGATCACTTGAAAAGAAAGAGACGGGTCGGATCCCTTACCTTAAAATGTAACTCTTAAACCTCAAAGGTTGGGACCTTGAGGGCTTGGGGGCACCTTGGGAGGACTCCTTGGGAGGTAATGAGACCAGAACTTCGTTGGGGAAGAGTGGGGAGTCGAAAGGATGAGATGATGGCTTGGTATTTATAGGGAAAGTGAGGGGACAAGGCATTGATGGCAAAGGGACACCTCATTAGTGGTTTTGGCAAAACCATGGGCTTGCCCATGGTATTTGCCCATGGTATTTGCCACTTGGGACACCTCATACCTTATCTCACTATTCATAATTCGAACATATTGATTACAAACTTAATACATCATTTAATGATGTCATTAAACACCCGTAACATAAAAACTGTATTTTCACTATTCATCAAAAATTCAACTTTCTCAGAATAATCCCAAAATTTCACCTTTACCAAATATCAACGCTCTGATTACAAATATGAACTCCATTTTATAAAAATAATTTTCTAAATATTTTTAATTTAATTTTGAAATAAAAACACTATTCATCGAAAATTCATTTTTTCAGAAAAAACCCCAAAAATTACCATAACATAATATCGATGCTCTGAGTTCAAAAATAAATTCATTTTCATAAAAATAATTTTCTAATTATTTTTAATTAAATTTTTAATTAAAAAACACTATTCACCCGAAAAAACTAATACTTGAATAATAATTAATGAAACCCTTATTTAACTATTTTATTGAATCACATTACTTAATCAAGGTGCCTAGATTATTTTAAAACTTTCTTTAAGTGAGATTACTAATCCATTTGGTCATATTACTAATCCTAATCATAAAATCACTATTCATAATTTACTATTCATCAAAAATCATGTTGATCTTATTAGACTCTAAATTTCGTACTGAACATAATTGTAGAAGACCATTTTTCGAAAATCATTACACATTTTTAATTATTTAAGGTTTACACAACCATTTTTAAAATATCCTTTTTCTAAAATTCATCAGAAATATGCATACAATATTTATCCGGTCATTTGAAAATTCATAAAATCCAAATTTTTATTTAAAAAAAAGAATTACACAAGGAAATTACGGTCTCGTTACATAACCCCTTATAATACCAGCATAGGACCTAAGAGTAAGGTGTGCTAGGGTGATAGAATTTTGGGGCGGCTCAGTCAACATTGCCCGAGTAGTAATTTCTATCAGTTTGAACTTCTCGCGAAGGCGATTCCGTTCTAGCTTCACATGATGAAGTTCGGCTTGGATTTGGTCCAGAGCAAAGCCAAATGGTGCTACCTCCTTCCCAATCTCTGTTAGATGGGCTTCGATCGGCCCAAGGCTACTAGGTGAGGCCATCAAATCTTCTTTCTATAATAATTAACCAAGATTACTTAAATTTAGAGACAATAATCAAAACATTTTGTTCACGGTGGTCATATTGACCGATGGTCATATAACACTCAAAAACCAATGGTCTCATTTTATTTATAATCATGTTTATCAAATAAAACCTTTTTTTTTAGTATAAAAAATAACACATGAAATTAGGAAACAAGATTTATTCAAAATTTCGGGTCGTTACAATCTTCCCCCTTTAAGAAATTGCGTCCTCGCAATTTTTTTAAATTGGGTTTTGAAATTTCATTGAAAGTCCCACATCGGAAAAAGAGTCAGTAACACCATTACTTTAAAAGAAAGAAAAGGAAGTACAAAGTCCACCCGAGTTAACCCACACTCGGGTTCCATGTAGGAAAACATGGACATGGAGGAAAAAAACAAAGGGTCAGTTCTGAGAGAGAGTGATAGAGAACATGATTAGGAGAAAGTTAACCATGAGAAAATCCCAAACTTATGATGTGTGTAAACGGTCTTTGATTACCTAGTAGGAAACTTAAACCAACAACATTTTTGTTTTACGTTTCTTTTCATAATTTTGAGGATTTAATTTACTACATAGAACAAAAACATAAGAAAATATACCTACCTTCAAGTAGAGTTTCATCCTTTAACAAGTCCCTACCAACACTAATCTTTTCGCCAAATGATGAGAATTCAAAAACACTTGGTCTCATAAAAGCACAAGAATCAGCTTCTATAGAATCACATAATCTACAAAAGATTAACTATCTATTTCTTCTATCTTTAAACATTATCCCAAAAACAGAAAGTTTAAGGTAAAACAACTCTTCAAAAAGAAAGAATACCATAGGAATAGAACCTACTTTTAAATCTTCAAAGTTCCATGGTACTACCCAACGTTCATCATAGACCACTCCAAAAATAACGGTCCTTAAAATTCCTCAAAATAAATCAAACTAAGATTGAAACCCAAATACAAGAAGGATTTGATAACATAGTCTTCCAAAACAACTTCATTGTTCATCTCCATACAACATCAACCACTCCTAACATATTATAACAAAAGTAGCTAACCTAAACATATTTTACCCAAGATAGGTTAATCATTCCCAAAAGTAACCTAAATTACTATAAGTCCACCTTAAATTCATCAATTCTTCAAAATATAAGTCAACCTTACTCCTCAATGAAAATACTATAGTAATCTATTTACCTCGATCATATAGGGTCCCCAAAATAGTGAACGCCTTCCAAAATAATAATCATCTTTTAATCCCCTAATCATCTCTGACATATTAATACGGAAATTGTCACATTTCCTATCACATTGGTTGTTGGGACACGTTATTCCATTTCGCACCATTAACTAAGAAGATAAAGTATAATTAGAGGCTTAAATACTTAACCAATAATCATGAAAAGGAACATAAAGCATATAAGGATAACTTGTAGAAGAAAAGTATACCCTAACTTGTGATCCCCTAGGTTCCCATATAGGTTATCCATGATCATATATTCTTATGTGAATCTTTATTTTATTTTATCTTTGTTCCTTTAATAATGGTTCATACCAAGCTTATGAATTTACCAAAGCATATCCCCCGGGAGTGTCGTAACCAAGAGTGCAGCAAGGCCCGTTGTCGTGTACCAGTTCCCGTTCGAGTCTAGCTCAAAGCGGTGTTTTCGGGTTTTACCCCTATGTACATCTGTGCCAGAGCCACCTCTACCTGCTCGTATCCAGACAGGGATGTATTTGCTTGGCAACCCCTTACTCAATACTCACCAAAATACCAGGAAGATTTCCTATATTAAACTTTTCTATAGGGTTCCTCCTAGAGTTTTCATATCATAATTTCCACAAATAACTAAACCATCCTTTGATACCAACTATAGCATCCCACCTTTTTATCACATAAACTTTAATTACATTTTACAAAACCGAGGATCTTTAAGGTTTAGTGTCTTGGAAACCAGGAACTTAAAACATGAAAACAACATGAAGAATTCTTCTTAAAAACTTGAAAGTATTATCCTCATGTTCACCCTAGGCTCATTACTGAATCTCATAACCTGTGGACATACATCAAAAGAAAGGGTGAGCAGAAGGCCCAGCAAGGGAAACAAGTGAAACATTTTACATATGAACTTGGGATACATCAATAAAGTCATGAAAAGAACATTAAGGCATTAAAATGAAATCATGAGGCATGTCATAATAAAAATAAAACTTTTTCATAACTTGAAGATGTGGCTGCAACATTTAATATTGGCAATCGTTTCGTTTCACAAAGGTCCATCCCCAAGGTGTCGTTAAAAATTACCAAGGTTATTCACCAAGGCGTCGTTAAAATGGTCATCTCTAGAGATTAAGTCTTTACCCAATGCATTGGAGCGCTATCAGGGCGCACCCTTAAATTTGCCTTTATTATGATGTGAGCCACATATATCATCATCAAACATTTCATAAATAACCCATATAGCATAAAATAAATGGGTTTCATTTCATAATCATAACATTTTAAAAACTGCTTTAATGACATGATCTTTACGGCACTTTAAACCCACAGAAAGGGAAGCGGGTCTCATGTATGTAAATCCCAGAATTTAAAATGGAACATTTTGATATATATGTGAATACCCTTGTAGAAATAAGAGCTTTGAGTATTCACTTTATAACATAAAATAATTTTTGAGAAAAGAGAGAGGCATTTTGAGGGGAAAATTCTGCAGCATAACGACTATGTTACAAGGTTTTAGAAAACATTGAGAAGAGAGGGGACATGGGTCAAACATTCATAAATGACCCATCAAACAGTAGAGGGACAAAATATAAGGGATTTATGAACATGGTAATGAAATTTTAAAATATACCATATGAAATGAAGAACATGAAAGGAAGAAAACAAAACAAGATTTCTCTTGTGAAAATTCGGCAGCCTAACGGCATCACTTAAACTTCAACAAAATTGAATTGACAAGGTCAAATAGGGTATCTCATCATATTAACATAAAAGTCCAGTATGATAGATATAGAGATCATACCCCAACATAATATAAAGGAACTTGAAAGAATTGACATGAAAGTAGAACTTCAAAACGAGAAGGGTGAAGAACCACTTAAAAATTCGGCAGCCTAACGGCGCCACTTAAGACATCAAAATACTGAATTGAAGAGATCAAATGGGGTATCTCATCATGTGATCATAAAAGACCAGTATGATAAATATATAGATCATACCCCAACATAATAAAAATGAACTTGAAAGACTTGACATGAAAGTAGAACTTTGAAAAAGAGAGAGGTGAATGAATCCCTTGAAAATTCGGCAGCCTAACGGCGCCACTTAAACTTCAACAAAATAGAATTGACAAGGTCAAATAGGGTCTCTCATCATATGAACATAAGATTCCAGTATTATAGATATAGAGATAATACCCCAACATAATATAAAGGAACTTGAAAGAATTGACATGAATGTAGAACTTCAAAACGAGAAGGGTGAAGAACCACTTAATAATTCGGCAGCCTAACGGCGCCACTTAAGACATCAAAATACTGAATTGAAGAGATCAAATGGGGTCTCTCATCATTTGATCATAAAATACCAGTATGATAAATATAGAGATCATACCCCAACATAATAAAAATGAACTTGAAAGACTTGACATGAAAGTAGAACTTTGAAAAAGAGAGAGGTGAATGAATCCCTTGAAAATTCGGCAGCCTAACGGCGCCACTTAAACTTTCTTAAAACGAAATGATGAGAGTAAGAGGGGGTCTTTCATCATATGAAAATAATAAGGGCAGTAAGAGGAGTATAAAAGAACATCCTCCAAAATAAGAACATGGAGCATAAAAGGAATGACATAAAAGAGATCACTTGAAAAGAAAGAGAGGGGTCAGATCCCTTACCTTAAAATGTAACTCTTAAACCTCAAAGGTTGGGACCTTGAGGGCTTGGGGGCACCTTGGTAGGACTCCTTGGGAGGTAATGAGACCCGAACTTCGTTGGGGAAGAGTGGGGAGTCGAATGGATGAGAGGATGGCTTGGTATATATAGGGAAAGTGAGGGGACAAGGCATTAATGGCAAAGGGACACCTCATTAGTGGTTTTGGAAAAACCATGGGCCTTCCCATGGTATTTTCCCATGGTATTTGCCACTTGGGACACCTCATACCTTATCTCACTATTCATAATTCGAACATATTGATTACAAACTTAATACATCATTTAATGATGTCATTAAACACCCGTAACTTAAAAACTGTATTTTCACTATTCATAAAAAATTCAACTTTCTCAGAATAATCCCAAAATTTCACCTTAACCAAATATCAACCCTCTGATTACAAATATGAACTCCATTTTATAAAAATAATTTTCTAAATATTTTTAATTTAATTTTGAAATAAAAACACTATTCATCGAAAATTCATTTTTTCAGAAAAAACCCCAAAAATTACCATAACATAATATCGATGCTCTGAGTTCAAATATAAAGTCATTTTTATAAAAATAATTTTCTAGTTATTTTTAATTAAATTTTTAATTAAAAAACACTATTCACCCGAAAAAACTAATACTTGAATAATAATTAATGAAACCGTTATTTAACTATTTTATTGAATCACATTACTTAATCAAGGTGCCTAGATTATTTTAAAACTTTCTTTAAGTGAGATTACTAATCCATTTGGTCATATTACTAATCCTAATCATAAAATCACTATTCATAATTTACTATTCATCAAAAATAAAGTTGATCTTATTAGACTCTAAATTTCGTACTGAACATAATTGTAGAAGACCATTTTTCGAAAATCATTACACATTTTTAATTATTTAAGGTTTACACAACCATTTTTAAAATATCCTTTTTCTAAAATTCATCAAAAATATGCATACAATATTTATCCGGTCATTTGAAAATTCATAAAATCCAAATTTTTATTTAAAAAAAAGAATTACACAAGTCAATTACGGTCTTGTTACATAACCCCTTATAATACCAGCATAGGACCTAAGAGTAAGGTGTGCTAGGGTGATAGAATTTTGGGGCGGCTCAGTCAACATTGCCCGAGTAGTAATTTCTATCAGTTTGAACTTCTCGCGAAGGCGATTCCGTTCTAGCTTCACGTGATGAAGTTCGGCTTGGATTTGGTCCAGAGCAAAGCCCAATGGTGCTACCTCCTTCCCAATCTCTGTTAGATGGGCTTCGATCGGCCCAAGGCTACTAGGTGAGGCCATCAAATCTTCTTTCTATAATAATTAACCAAGATTACTTAAATTTAGAGACAATAATCAAAACATTTTGTTCACGGTGGTCATATTGACCGATGGTCATATAACACTCAAAAACCAATGGTCTCATTTTATTTATAATCATGTTTATCAAATAAAACCTTTTTTTTGAGTATAAAAAATAACACATGAAATTAGGAAACAAGATTTATTCAAAATTTCGGGTCGTTACAAAATCCATTTCCATGATAGAAGAAGGTAATTATGTCTAGAAATGTCAATGAATAATAAATAAATAAATGTTAATGAAATGAATTGTGTGTTCTAATTTATGAGATATCATGAGACAAATAGATTATATTACATGATGAGTATTTATAAGAGGTTTTGGTTTCCATGAATATACAATATATCCTTAGGGTCCTGGATTGGTTCCTAGATTTTTCTCTATTTCTATGAATAGTACTCACTGCTATCAAGAAAGGGGCCTAGAGTGTTACACACTATGAATATTCAAAATTATGGCTTATTCTAATAAATTAGCATATAGGATCTGGTGGGCCCTTCCCTGGACTTTGAGAGATCTGTGAGTTTAAAAGATTTATATGAAATAAATAAAGTCATATTATTTAAGTTTCGAATAATTAGTATTGAATTTATTGATTACAATTTCTCCATATGATTTTAAGTGAATACATGGGAAAATATTTAACGAAATAATATTATTCTAATATTCAATGTTAAATTAATATTTCATAGAATAATGAGTCAAGATAATGAATCGATTTTATCACATAATATATTTATTATATTAAAAGTAAGTGAAATTTTTTTAATGAACTTTATGGAATAGTTAATTGGTCAAAACATTTCATTTACAACTTATTTAGTGGGTAATAAAAGTTCAAGGTTTATGGATCCATTTATAGGTATTTCATACAGGGCTATATAAGTAAGAGGAGTCCTTAATTTCAAGTACATTTCACTCAATGATTTTGAGATCCTCTCCCTCATCAATCCCACATCCTAGAGAGATAAACATATGATACAAACCTTCGATCCAAGTTCTTTTTCATGAATCCAAGTATCAACATAGTTGGGATTGTTGGGACATCGAGGGATTTTTTAAATATCTATTCTATCACATTTTTATTGACTATTGATATTCTAATTGTCTGTTGAAGCATGTTTGGATGATAGAGAGGGATAAATATTTGGTTCCTTTAATAATTGGTCATTGATAATGAGTCTTTGGATGTCTTGGACTGTTACCTTGGACCCGACTTGCTCAGATCACCTTAGAAATTCTCATTGGGCTCCACCAAAGTCTTTACCAAGTTTTCTGTGGATAAGATTCATGTACTTAAAGATGATTCCTTCACCCACATGTCCTAGGTCCTAACACATGTAGGTCTATATTACCCAAAGATTGCTATGGATGAGTTCTGTGTACTCAAAGAGGATGCCTTGGTCATTAACTTTGGGTCCTAGACCTCATAGGTCTAATAAATGATTATTCCATATATTTTGTACTTAAATGAACCTTGAAATTTTGGCATAGTCCATAGCCAAGGAAATTCTCTATTATATTTTCATTTATCATTTAATATACTAATTTATACAGTATGTGTTTATAGGCTAGATCACATAACTTATTTGAAATATTTATTCCTATTATATCTGCACACTATTACAACTTATATACACATACCTGATTTTTTATAGACACTATTTATGGTAGTCTACAGAGTATATCAAATAACTTGTTCAGGCCACAAATTAGTACCTAAAAAAACTTTCTGATTTCATGTAGGGACTAAGGGAAGGGTCCTATTCTAAACGCTTAATTTATTATTCTAGGATGAAGTATGGGAGTAGAGGACCAATCTTATTCTCATGATACTAGTGGAAATAAATTTTGTATCTTTTCATGTTTTTTGTATAGCATGTTGTATATTTTTGTTTCTCTATTTCCCATGTGCCACCCCTTTTGTATATCACCATGATCTGAGCATAATTTTTTATATGATACTGGATGTGGTTTCATTAAGTTATTTTTCATGGTTGGATGATCTAATTATTCTGATGTTGTTTATTTATTTGAATTATGCTATTTATCTATTTATCATACCCTTCTTCTTAACTTTGATCATGAGGGTATAGTCTCCCGAATATACTTTCATAGTCCCTCACTATTAGATGGTAGCCTCTATCACATGGGGAAGAGATCTTGAGGCTTGGTGGATATCAAGTTTACTTACTGATTAGTAAACCAGACCCAAAGATATACAAGTTGTATCATAGGTTTTATTTTCCATTTTTATTACTATTTGGGGTATTATAAAAGACACTATAAATGTGTTAGAATATTATGATGATCCTGTGACTAGGAGTAACTAACCAAGGTATTAGGAAAATTCAAATTACTCGATAAGGGAATTGAAGTTCTTGATTATCTCTATTATAGTTGTATTGAATTCACCAGTAGGTGATGCACATGATATGGGGTATTTATTATTGTTGATATGGATTCACTTTTACCATTAGCCCGATATGACAAGGAGGTATTGGACTCATGCATCATTATAGGTATATAGATATTCACCTGTCATGCATATTCCATTCCATGTATATTATTTTGACTACCTAATTATATACCATTTTTAATTGTATACAATGTTTAGATATATATTTAGCATACATAATTTTATACCAGACTTTTATGATTATTTCAATAATTATAGGTATTATTTCTCTATGATAGAATGGATTATTAAAGTTATGATATAATATTTGTTATTAAAGTGTCTCCATAAACATAAATAGTTGTTCCCATATAGATTGATGGCGGAACATTGATTAACTAATTATGAAATGTTTGTGCCATGGAAAACCAATTTCATTGGATGAAACATTTATGGTTGTTATTAAATGGGCACCAACAAAAATTTAAAAAGTATATGTGTCCTTATAAATTTAGAAGGTAAACCCATATAATCAACCCATCATATATGGACTTTTTACATTCTGATGCTAAAGGTAAAAACATGGTTTCAGTTACATGATCTATCAACTTCAACTTATAAAATAGTACTTTATAAATTTGGAATGGTTATCCATCTAAATGAACCACTATAGAGGTTGGTTGCAGTTCCATGACATGTAAATTACAATTTATAAAGCATAACAGTTTATAAATTAGGAATGATAATGTATCTAACTATACCATGATGTGTATATATATATATATAATCATATTATCTTATAAATATTTGTAACTTAAATGATATCATTTCCATCAAATGTGGTGGAAATTGAAATTTAATGGTTTTTTTCTCTATAACATGCAATTGGTACTCCATATGCTGGAACCCCTGATGTAAAGTAGAGAGGTTTCCTTTGACCATAATTTAGTAGGGGGTTGTAGGGAGTGTCTCCCGTGACCCTTATAATCTGATATACCAACTAGACAAGCTCATAGTATTAGTAATAGAGGTGTGAATATTATATAAGAAGGTTTGTACAAATCATGTTTTGGTTTCTATGATTTAAATCATACTAAATTTTATTCCATGGAATTTTATTGGATTTTTTAGAACTAAGAAACCAAAAAATCCTTGATCCTGCACCAGGAGGGTGGTGAAAACCATTCTATAGAGGTGGTGGTCCCTGATCTACTCGTATTACCTCAGGTAGTGATACTTCAAACACCTCCTATTATACCTGACTAGGGAACCGATGCCCAGTTTCAAGAGGGATTATTATGGCTCATATAGACTATGAAGGTAGCCTTACGACCTAACCCTACCATGAAAGAGTTTATATAAGAGTTTTAGTAGTATAATCCACCCAAATTTTTGGGGTATGGAATTATAAATTCTACCTAGTGATAGATGGGGGCCATGCTATCTATTTTCAAGATTCTTAAGATGATCATCAAGAGGAGGGTCGTCTTCACAACATACATTCCATGTGTTTAATCAAAGATATTATGGGATGTGTTGAACTACGATTATCAAAATTTATATATGGTCTAGTGTTATTTTTAAAAATAATTTTATGATTATTTCATTATTGAGACACTAAGGGTTGATAGAGATATATAGTTTACACACATTGAGTAGGGAACTTTATCAGTTATGGAATACTCCAATAAATTCATGGAACTACAACAATTTTCACCAATCCTTATAACTGATGATTTGACTAATGTTATGTGACTCAAAGATGGTCTCATGTTGGAAATATAATTATAAGTGAATGTTTTTACTTTTACCACCATCATTGAGATAGTGAACCATGCCCTGATTACCAAGAAAAACCTAAGAGAGGTTGTTGGTGTGAGCTAGGGAATTTTAGATCATAAACCTGAAACTACATAGAATAGTTGTAGCAAGCATCAAAAAGCGTTTTCTTTATGAGGAATAAGTAGTAAGATCAAGCACCTAGGTGTTCATGTGATTTTTTATCATTGTGATAATAAGGGTCATATGAAGTTCTTGTGTGATATGGCTCAAGTTGAGTGTAGATCATATGGTTGGATAGAACATATGTAGAAGTTTTTTTGGAACTTTCCACCTATTAATTGGGGAAGAGGATCTGCACCAGATCTACCTTCAGATGTAGGATCAATAGCTCTAAGTCAGCTATGGAGATAGAGAACTACTGGATGGGCAGTTCAATGAAGGGGTTATTGATGAAGCAGAAATACACCAGATTTATAGCACTAGTTGAGTGGGCCTACCTATGGTAGTCATGATGTATCTATGGGTTATGAATCAAGATATAAATATGTAGTGAAACCAATACCTGAATATTATATTACTTTTTCATCTATGGTTATAAGTATGATCTTAGTAGCCTATAGACTAGTTTCTTCTTTATTTGCTACAGGTGCTTCCCACCCCTTTATATTTGTTACTATTATAGAGATCCTTTGGCTCAATATTCATTATTTTTGGGGAATAATGACACTTGATATCCCATTGGGAATTTGATCAGAGGGTGTACACTAGTGTAAGGAGTTCCCTCTTGAGTTAAGTAGGTATCATGTTTTATGGGACCTATTTTTCCTCATGATGATAGGTTTTTTATCCTAATTTTGATGGAATAGTTGGTAAATTATCATTATTATTCCAATTTATATCATCGTAGGGTGTCCTTTACATTACCACATGGTGATAGTCATATTCACAAGGGTGAATGGATTGTTGAAGAAAGTTGAGATGGACCTAATCATCATGGGATAGGAAGGGTGGAAACCAATATTTATTGGCTTTATATGGATGATTAGGGAACACATTAGGCCAATTTCCCTCCTGTATTAGATTATTTTAAGGATTTTTTACCTTACCAATTTTCTAGAAAACCTTCTAAGCGATTGGTCGTTTTTACTGTTGATCTAGTGCTAGGATCATCACCAATATTCATTCCTCCTAATAATATAACTACTACCGAGTTGTAGGATCTTAATAGGTAGCTAGAGGACTATGAAGCTAAGGGTTTTATACAACATTTAAATTTCCCTTTGGATTCACCAGTACTTTTCACCAAGAAGGTTAATGGTACCCTCATGATTTTTATGGATTACCATCAGTTGAACTACCATACGATTACGGTCTGGTATCCACTTCCATATATAGATGACCTCTTTAACCATCATTGAGGAGTGAATGTTTTCTAAAAGATTGATTAAAGGTTGAGTTACCATATGGTGCATGTTATACCATTTGATATAACATATAAAACATTCTATAGAAGATATGTAATTTATGGATATTTTCTCATGTCATTTGGTCTTACGAACCTGCCATTAGTATTTATGGATTTGATGAATTGGGTTTTCCACCCATATCTGAATTCAATTCTGGTAGCCTTCATGGATGAAATATTTATTTACTCACATACTCGAAACCATAATTCCCAATATCGTGATAATGTTTTGAGCACATGGATATAGATCTGGATGTATGATAAAATCACAAAATTCAACTTTTTTATCAAAAATGTCAACTTACTCGTTCACATATTCTCATTGATAAGAGTATATGTTTACCATGATGAGGCAAGAGCCATTATTTAGTGGGAGTAACTTGAAAATGTTTTTAATATATAATGTTTCATATAGATAACATACTATTATATGAGAATCATTCACGTTTTATCAAGACTTGAAGAACCTCTTATGGTATTGAATAAAAAGGTTGTGAGATAAATGTGTCCTGAATCATGTGAAAGGTCCTTTTAAGAGATGAAAGTGAGATTTAATTCTACTTGGATCTTAATTTTACATAATCATGGATGATGTTATAGAGTTTACAGTGATTTGTTATGATTTAGGATGTAATCTATTATGATGCTAAGGAATCGAGTCATGGAACACAAGTCTCACTAGTTGAGGCCTCATGAGCATAATTTCTAGAAACGTGATCTCGAGCTAGCAGTTATGGTTCATTCCCTGTGTTGATGGATGTATCCTTTTTAGGAGAGTGTTCTTTGGTGTACAAGGAACACAAGATCCTCAAGTATATTTTTACCATGAATGACTTGAATCTTAGGGAATGAATATGGTAATACCTATAAACGTTTGACATTGATATTTCTTATATACTTGGTAAAGGAAATCATATATTTAATTCTATGACCCATAAGTCTTAGACACAAGAAAATCATAAGGCTGGTAGTGAGGGAAAATTTATGGAAATATGATCTAAGATGAACATAGAGGCCGAAGAGCATCATGTATAGTCTATTATTATAGCTTTATCCGTGACATCATCACTTATGGATATAGTTAAGTTTAGGATTCTTTCTAATCCTGAGGTATTGGACCTATGGGAATGATTTTTAGGTGTGAATCCACCACCTTGTTGGATCATTGATGATAATGATCTCTTATGAATTTATAGACATATTTGTGTTCCTACATTCATCCAAGATGAATTCATATGAGAGTCTCATGCCACTTTTTTGGTGGTACATCCTTGACTTATGAATATGTACTGTGATTTACACCACTAATAGTGGTGTTCATTTATGAAAAGGGAGATCAATGGTTTTTTAACTCGATGTTCCACCTGTCAGCAGGTGATGGTAGAACAGTTGCGGCCATCATGGGTTTTTTAGTCATTTCCCATTCTATATTGGAAATGGGATGACATCACTCTAAATTTTATGATGGAATTACCTTGGTCACCTCGAGGCTGCGATGTATTATGAGTGATCAAAATATTGAAAAATTTCACTCATATATTACCTATCAGAGAGACAATTTCTATAGAATATCTAGGAATGATATATTCCAGATAGATCATAAGATTTTATAGAGGCCCACATACTATCACATCAGATAGAGATACTCATTTTATGTCACCATTCGGTCAAGAATTGTAGATGGCACTAGGTTCACATGTACTATTGAGTATAACCTATCACCCACTAATCGATAATGAGTTTGTGCAAATGATTCAGGAGTTATAGCACATTCCCCATGAATGGATCCTATATTTTGGGGTCATCAGGAGAAACACATACCAATCACTGAGTTCTCTTATAGAAACAACTTACAAGTGACTATAAAAATGGATCCTTATGAGGATTTATATGATAGGACATTCCATTCACCCCTAAGAGGGTTAGAGGCAAAAGAGCTTGTGTTACAGGGACCTCATCTTATTGAGGAGACTTTTGATCAAGTATAACTTATTAGGAAGAATATGAATATATCTCTGTCTAGGAATAATTACTATGATAATATACACCATGGACCACTATAGTTCCCAAAGGAGGATTGGGTTTTCTAGTGTATTTCACCTAGATTAGGGAATAGAAATATTTAGAAATAAAGGAATCTATTTCCTTGTTAGGTCGGGCCTTATGAGATTTTGGAGAGAGTTAATCCAATAAACTATCAGCTGTAGTTAACTTAAATGTACCATTACATGCATGATGTCTTCCATATATATAATCTTGACAATTATTATTTATACAAGTATCTATTTCTTTAGCCTGATATGTTTATGTTAGATGTAGATTCATTCTTTGAAGATAATCTTATATATATCATTGATTGGATAAGGAAGGATATCAATGGTAGGCCAGTTCCTCTTGTTTGAGTGCTATGATAGAACATCCATGTATAGGATGGGACCTGGGAGTGAGATATAGATTTACTTGCTTAGTAGCTAGATTTATTCTTAGATGATTCCATACCACCATTAGATTGGAAACACATGGATGATTTGATCTAATCAGGGGATGTTATAATGTCCCAATATTTATCATGTGGTATAGATCCTTGATTTTTTGGTTTAAACCATTATTTCCAAACTAATGGAAGCTTCTATGTACTTGATCAAGAGTTTGGAAGCATCTAGAAATTATTTGGATCCTGAAGCTCTTGTTTTTTGAGAAACAACATGAGGCACATGGTTGATTTACAATTATTAGTAACTGTAAAACTCAACCATGAAGCCCATATATAGAGGAGAAAGGTTTCATAAATTGTGAAAGGGTGTGCAAATGACCATGGTTAAAAGTGAGGAATTATAAATGGGACATGCATGGACAGAACATGGTTTTTCAAATCATGTTCCTATCCCACATGTGTTGTTCCATTTAGGCAATAAGTATTCATGGTTGGTGCATGGTTTGTCAAAACTGTGCACTCATTTAAAAATGGGTGAAATATTTATCTTTACCCTTTCCTACTTAAGAATTAAACCCCCATTTCTCCTCCCATTTTTAATAGCATCTCAGATGTTAGAGCTCCCATCCATCTCCTCCGAGTAATTTCGATACCTTCGTAATTTGATCTTAGAATCAAGTTTTGTTGGTCATGTTGGATATGTACTAGTATTCTCTTTGATCCCCTTTCATGCATTCTTCATTTATATCAACATATGGAATGATATATCCTTGTGACATTATATTACTTATATACAAGGTATTCCTCTATTTATTTGATTTCTCTAGTTTTAACATGAGTTAAAGGCTTAAAATATATGAGGGGAGTACTAAACATATAATTTAGGTGGTTTATACCTTTTTCCTTTATGACTTAGTGTTTTATATCCTACTACATAATGCCACAAGAAGAACTTTCAGAGTGTTTATCTTTAAATTAATAAACCCTTAAATTGGAAGTTTAAAAAAAAATTTAAACATGTTATTACACACATATTCACGGTTGGTGGTTTTAATCCTCAACCAGAACCACCCATGAGTTTGGTTCATTTTATTAATCATGTTTACACAACCAATGAGTTGAGTTAATATCATAATTTATTAATGTGATCCATATAAAAATTAAATGAATTTTTAAAGGCTGAGTACCTAGTTTGGAACCATTCCATTTATAAATAAAAGGAGTAATGAAATTGGATAAATGGGAGTTGTGGAATGAAATGGAAAAATCCCTGAGCTCATGCATTACTATATAATTGATAAGTGAAGTGGCATGGACATTAAAATGGCCCTTATTATTATCAATTGTATGTAAATTTATTAAATAATTGAATTTGATAAATTTAATTGATAAAAGGGAATTGAAAATATCATGAACCCTTGATTTGGTAAAAGATAATATGGTATATCATAGATGACCCACATACATATGATATATTAGATTTCGTGGACTATTACTATAGATACGACTTTCTCAAACCGCCTCAAGCAGGATCCTTGGGCTCAACCCAAGTCATTATCATGTTTTATATAGATGAAATTTGTTGGCTCAAAGAGGGATCCATTAGACATGGGCCCTAGGTCTAGGCCCATGTAGGTCTATATTACACTAATTTTTCTATGGACGAGCTCTATGGACATAATGAGGGTGCCTTTGTGTCACGAACCAACCCGAGTTGACCCTAAACTGGTCACTTGATCCGATCCGCGACATGGCCCGAATGTCATTACTAATCCCTACAGGTTGAAAACCAATTCTAGGAATCAAAATTTAACAGTTGGGAATGATTAGGCCCATGAAAAAAAGATAAATAGGTAAAAAAAATTGACGATAAAAATAAAATCTACCAGGGAAATAAAATAAAACTGAACATACCTCCTGGTGATCTTCTAGGTCACCACCCAACTCAGACTCAAGCCCGATCCAACACTGAGAAGCAGAACCAGGAACCTGAACAAGAACCGAACCTATATGTTAAAGAATATGATAGGCGTGATCACTGAGATGCTAAATAAGGATGCCAAATATAAACACGGAATCGAGTATTCCCTTTCCCAAAATAGTCTAAAGGCACAGGTTTTAAATATAAATATAAAAGTAGGGTTTCATATTTTAAAATAAGCAACATGTTTTCCCATTTAAATACCCAAAACACACTATATACCATTTCCAAAAATCACTTTTAATTTTATAAATTAAATCCAAAATAGAATATACCCAATATGTGTGAGAGTAAAACAAGTAAAAAGTGAAAATTGAAAATAAACTAGTGAAACAGAAAGTAAACTAGAAATGTAAGTAATCCGGTAACCATGGGTGATCCTAAACATCACTAGAAGACCCCTGGACATACTTAGTTCAGAACCACCTACCGGCGTATGGTGAATCACCTAAGTCTTTAACCAACTGGTCACCCTATAACTAACCAATCCAGTGGAAAAGCCCTCCAGGCCCAACAAATAATCCATGGGGTACTAACCCATCTAATCGGGGATGATCAGCAACCGTCACTCGATTATCTAAAAGATTCCCAAGAACCCATGTCTGTTATAATAACACTATGTAAGTTGGAGGCCCTCGCACATGTGACTCATTTCACCACACATTCCTACCCCAAACACAAACACACTATATGATAACATGTGATGGGAAATCCCCTGTAGAGGTGGCCACATACATATATACATACATTTCATATCACACAAAGGTGTAAACTGGGCCTTTACAACATCTGAACAATTAAAAAAATTCCCAAAATAATATTCTTGTAAAGTGGGTGCATAGTTTTTAAACACAATATTTTATAAAAGTGCATACAAATATCATCATTTGAGTTGGAGGTACCAAACAGGTTACCGCATTACTTAAAAAATTAAATCACATCTTTGAAAACACTAGTGTTTTCAATTGGACCATTATCTTTACATAGCCAAAAAACGTTACCCAAAATATCACATGAAAACCACTTTTTTAGTTCCAAATTCAAATAGTCATATTCTCAAATATTTCTTTTCAAACCATTTCAGAAACCACCCAAAGAACCCAAATCCATTTATAAAGCAATAATAATTTTCAAAAAATTTCCACTCCTTTTCAAACAAAACCCAAAAACACACTAAAAAACTTCTCACCCACGATTCACATTTCAAGCATACTTTAAAAAATCATTTATTCATTTAGTAAAACAATTAAAAAGGGTCAAACAAAGTCTTGCATCCCAATGTCACCAGCTTCACAAGAGAATTCTATTTTATAATTTATTGCATAACAAAACCCTTTAAAAACTACTCTCTCACCTTTAAAAACTTATCCCACTCCATGAACACAACCAAATACACCTTTTTACAGTTAAGGAAACCATTTTTGTAATTAAACAAACCACTATAAAAAAATTATTCAACAGTTTAATGAATTAATGCATGGATTAGAACTCAAAAACATGCTAAAACCTTTTTTTGAATAAATGCACGTCGACGTCACACTGAAACATAGTTTTCAATCATTTCACAGTTTAATACATTAATTGAACGGTTCATAAAACACTAGAAACTGATTAACTATGAGTTTTTATCAGAGATCAAACTTCATATCACATGACTTGTTACAAAAAATAAGCCCAACATGAATTAAAATTCCTTGAAAAGCCAGTCTGCACCAAGCAAATTAATTTCAAAACATGATAAACCAGATAAATATGTAGAATAGTTCATTAAATAACATTATTATATATAGAATCACCTACACATAAAAAAGACACATTCCAAAACTGTTTTCCACAATGTTAACCAACACAAAACATTACAAAAAATTATCTACACCACTTATTGAGATGTGGATTATATTATAAAAATTATCTAAATCACACAAGTGTCATGGGTTGTGTGGGAAAGGAAGATTTTGGAAATTTCCTACCAAAAACAAGTGTGGACGGAATAGAACTTCAACGGAAGGGAGAGTGAAACGTTGTAGACCAATCACACACCCAAAGCGATGAGATAAATGCACGAATTATACCCCAACCATTAGGATCAGGCCAACGATGGAAGAAAACCCCCAAAATTGAAGATGAAACTTACTGGAGGGAGGGTTTTCTAGTGATAAGAGGCCAATGCAAAGAGGATTCAGCCTTTCCGGAGCATGGAAGGTTGGAGTGGACCTAACCGAAGGGCGATGCTGGGTATCTATGGTGGCTGTTCGAAGGCACGGTGGGGTGAGGTGGTTGGCCGAAGGCATTGTGGGGCAACGTGGACGGCTGGAGCACAGCGCGAGTGGGGGGTCAGCAGGTGGAGGCGACTAGATGCAAGCGGAGGCCGTATGGCGATCATGGTGCACCGATAGGGAAACCAAGGGGGGGGGGGGGTTCGCGAATGGGGAAGGGGTGGTTGCGCCGTGATCCGGGTATGGGGGTCTACGGTTTGTTCTTTTTATTATTATCATATAATAATAATAATAATAATATAAATAACAATAATAATAATATAAATAATGATAATATAAAACCAATAATAATAATAATAATAACAATAATAACAATAATAATAACAATAACAATATTATTGTTATTATTGAACATTCTTTCTAAATCATATCCCATTTATTTATCTTATTCTGAAAACTGGTTAACCACATGACCGTCCGACGACTTAATAAACCATATGAAAATTGTGTGCCTCAACCCTGATCACCTGGGCACCCGCACAACACCTGTGGTGACTGCGTGGCTACCTCTAATCACACGGTAACTGTGAACGGGTCTGAAACCCCATAAAAATATTAAAGAACAAAAATTTTAATCTGGAAACTAGCCCGGACCATGGAACGATAACCCAATGACAATAATTAATAAAATAAAAATAAATTAAATGTCGGGGTGTGACAATTAACCCCACCAAAGACACTTTCTTCCCCTAGAAAGTCACCCAGTCAAACAATAGAGAATACCTAAAATCATGAATGGTTGAAATTGAAATAAACCAAAATATGATAGAATGGTAGAACATGAGATGGTTTTACCCACCACAAGAACACAACTAGTGTGGAATTTTAACACCCAAACATACCACCCCGAGAGGGGGGAGGGGGGTGACACAGAATCTCCAAACAAATCCAAACTAACTTCTATAGAATGAGCAAACAACACCTTAGCTGAAACATAGAACTATTGACCCAGACTAAGAACCCCAAAAATTGTATAAAAAATCCAAGAAAACATAACCCCCATAGTAAAATGGAGAATAACTACAATCCTGGACTCATCCATGGGAAATTACATCTCTAAACGAAAACTTATAATCCATGATCTACCCATAAAAGGGAGAAACACACTTTTAAGAAAAATGAACGTTTCAGAAAACCATAATCAGACAAAAAAATATATATGAATTTCAACATAACATTTCCATTACAACTTCACAATGATACAATGGACCTAAAACAACATCAAAAAATCAACAACAGAAAAACAATAATTAAAAGACTTTAACTGTTCCACCACCAACACAGAACACAAAACCCGAACTAAGGCTTCACACCCCTCACAACTCTTGACTGCACGTGAGCTTAACCTTATGAGTTGTGGTTAGGGATTTGATGGTCGAAGCCTCTCTTCCCTCATAGTCAAGAACTATAATTCCTCCGGTCACAAACTCTTCTTCAGGTGAATCTTCAGGAAAAACTTCTCTAAGTGACCCAGATAGCCGCAACGATGGCACATCATCAAAGGGATACAAAATGACAGTTTCTTGTGCTTCAACCAGCCACAATGGTGTCCCAACACTGAAAGGTCCGATGAACTAGAAGCCATAACCAAAACGGAGCTCAACTTGCATCAATCTACCGAAGGGGGATGGGGAGGACTAGTAGTCATGCATAACCTGGGGAATGGTAGTGGACCATTCCCCAAGTAAGCGACAATGACTAGGAGGAACTTACACTGTGTACGCAGACTCAACATGGGTCACTAATCCATGTGAAATCACAATGTAACTTCGACATTCCTCCGTTGTCATCCCCCTATCTAAAACAAACCAAAATGAAACAAGGACTAAAATCTCGGACTACCCCTGGCGACTCGAGGTTTGGAATGGGAAAGGGTTCATGGCGTCCTTACTATACCTACATCTCGATTCACAACAATCCTAATCTCCATCTACCAGACACCCAAATAACAAGGGCCCCCCTGATAACATTTTTTCACAAACTAGCTTGGGTCAACCATGAATTGGTCACCTAATCCGGTCCGTGAAAGGGCTCGAAGGGCATTCCCGATCTCCACGGGATGGAAACAGGGGACAAGCATCAACATTTAATTGTTGGGAATGATTGGAACCATGAAAAAAAACATAAACAGATAAAAAACTGATGATAAATATAAAAACTAGTACTGGAAATAAAATAAAACCAAACATACGTCCTTGTTACCTTCTAGGTCACCACCCAACTCAGAATCAATCCTGCTCCAACACTGAGCAGTTGAACCAAGAACCTAAACAAGAAATGAACCTGCAACTAAAAGAATACGATAGGCATGATCACCGAGATACTCAGTAAGGTTTCCAAATATAACCATGGAATCCAAGTATTCCATTTCCCAAATTAGTCCTAAGACACATAATTGAAATAAAAATATAAAATTAGGGAACTCAAATTTTAAAACAAGAAACATTTTTCCCATTTAAAAAACCAACACACAGTACATAATATTTCCAAAATCATTTTTCTTTTTATAAATAAAATCCAAAACAATATATACCAAAGATGATCTACAGTAAAACAAGTAAAATGTGCAAACTGAAAATAAACTACCACAAAGGAATGTAATCAAGCAATATAAATTATCTAGTAACCATGGGTGATCCTAAACATCTCTATAAGACCCCTAGTCGTACTAGATTTGGAACCACTTTCCGGCATATGGTGAAGCCCCAAAATTTATAACCAACTGGCTGCCCAAAAACGGAAAAATCTAGTGGCAAAGCCCACCTAGCCTAACTACCAATCTAGGGGGTACCAACCCATATAATCATGGATGATCAACCACCTTCTATAGATCATCTAAATGATTCCAAGGAACCAATGGTGGTTATAATCATACAGTGTAAGTAGGAGGCCCTCGCACACGTGACTCATCTCACTGCAGTTTCCTACCCAAAACACGGACATCATATATGATAACCCATGAAGGGAAATCCCCTTATAGAGGTGCCCACATACATATATACATAAATTTAATATCACACGAAGGTGCCAGCTGGGCCTTTTCAACATCTGAACTTTTAAAACATTTCACAAAACAATAATCTTGTAAAGAAGGTGGAATGTTTTTAAATACAATCTTTACTAAAAGTATATACAAATATCATCATTTTAGTTGGCGGTACCAAACAGGTCGCCGAATTACTAAAAAAAATTAAATCACTTCTTTGAAAACATAATTGTTTCCCATCGAACCATTTTCTTTACATAGCCAAAAACAATACCGAAAATATCACACAAAAATATCTTTTTCATTTCCAATGTAAAACAGTCATATGCCCAAATATTTCATTTCAAACCATTTCAGAAAACACACAAAGTACCAAAATCCATTTAGAAAGTAAGAAAAATTTTCACAAAATTACCACTCATTAATGACCCATAAAATCCATTGAATTGTTTTTTAAATTCATGGGATTTTTATGAGTCCATGCAAATTTACAGCGATTGATTCTGCGGCCCGGTGTGCGCGGAATCAATTCTTGAGGTTTTTTTCAGGTACATTCAGTAAACATGTGAGTTGGATTTTATAACTTTTGAACTGGTGCTTGGAAATGAAATCTGAGGGAACCGTTGAGCTCGTAGCGCCAGTATTTGCTTAATAAGACTTTCACTTCGATGACAGTTATTCGAGATTGGAAGATAGTTTTTTGTTTTAAATTAAATAAAATAAAAATAATGTGTTAACTTTTTTTTATTTTTGGTGGTTAAAACCTCCAAGAGGAGGTTAGGGGTGGGGCCACCACAACATAACCTCCCATGAGAGGTTATGGTGGTGGGGCCCACCTGATGTTTAAACACCACTTGTCAGTTAGTGATGTGGGGACCACCTGAGGATGAAACCCTTTGACTCCCCATTAATGGAGCCACCACCCATGAAATATTTGAACTCCTTTAATTAAATTGTTTCTATACACAAGAATTAATTAAGTGGATCCCCCTTAATTAATTACACATTTGAATTATTTATGCCAACAATTTAATAAGATGTCGTATTTTATTAATTTTGGGTTGGAACAATATTTTGGTGGAGCTTGGGGAGGAGAAGAACTCTCCTACGAAGAACACGAAGAACGCCATCTTCAACATCGTCACCTCCGGACGCTCACCCACCAATGACGAATATCCTCTTCTTTTCCTAACATTGACGAATCGACGTCTACCTTTCCGAGACTTCGTCAGAAATAAAAAAACGAGGAATGGGATTTTACATTTGAAATTGTTTCTGTCCTTCCACACACAAATCATGGATTGTGTTTTTCCAATTGATATCGCTATAATGTGGAAGGCCCGGGCTGCATGAACATGGGCTGACCCTCCCCCTTCGTTTTCTCCTCGCTTGTTGACAATGGTTGGGACACAACGACGCCACCGATAGAGTGGAGCGTGGCGGAGCAACGACATCCGACAACTGGCCGACCACGAAGGAAACTGGCGGCGCAAGGTCCACTGGGTCGCCGGAGGGGTGCGGCGCCTTCGCGCCGCATGGAGAACCAGGACACGGTCAGTGCGAGCCGCAGTGGAGCAACGTCGCCTGAAGGCCGCCGGAGGGGCGCGACACTATCGCGCCGTGCGGATGAGCAAAACTGTGACGCCGTTGCGCCGCAGCGAAGGAGCCAGGAGCGGCCAGCGTCGGGCCAGCCGCCGGTGGCGCTAAACCAGCTGGCCACTCAGTTATCCTGATAACGTAGGACCCACTGGGTCTCGTGGCCATAGAACTGGCGCTTAGCGCTGGTTCCATTCGGAAGGCAGGGGCAACGACACCCCCCCCCCCCACGTGGCCAGTTGGGCGACACGGGCCATCATCCATCCAGGCCATGTGTGCCGCCAACTGGGCCACGTGGTACGCCAGATCGCTGGGCCACGCGGGCCCTAGTCAGGCCACGTGGGCCGCCAGCCAGCGGGGCCACCCGGCCGCTAGCCAGATGGCCCACACGGGCTACCCTCAGGTCGGGCCGCCCCCTTGGGCGAGGTTGGACCCCTCAGACCGGGTCAGACCCGCAGACAGGGTCGGACCCCGGTCCAAACTTGGGTCGGTCCGGGTCAGTCTAACTGGGTCGGAATGGACCCAGACTCGCTATGGCATGTTTACACCTTTTTTCCCATAACTTGGGCTATGAGTGTTTGATCGACGAACCATCTACGAAGACAGAAAGCATAGAGTGAGACGGCTCTATTGGCATACCCCACTTGAGGTTTCGAAAAAATTGGGATATGGTCAGGTTGGTTTGAACCCAAAAAACCAACTGAGCCCCTGAAACGTAAATGCCAATAACTCACTGACTGGGCGTCCAATTGACACACTATCTGTTGCGTTGAGACCCATAAGACGGGGCATACCATTGATATACTTCTACATGGGACTTCGTTATTTTTGGAGTATCGACCAGTAACTCATGGAGCGAATCCTTCCGGAGATGAGCGAGCGGAGTACAGAGACCTAGTAGCTGGCTAAGACCTGACGACTATTGACCTTTCAACTCGGAGTGTTTCAAATAGCCCAATGGGAATTGCCTTTGTGTTTCACGGCAAACCCACAGTGGGGAACACCTCTGTGTGACGTGGCAGACCCACAGTACTCAACAGGAGGAGTACCTCAACAGGCTACGAGGGGAGCACCTATGTGTGACGCGACAGACCCATAGTGTGGAGTGCCTATGTGTGACCCAGCAGACCCACGGTACTCGACAGGAGGAGTACCACAGTAGTACAGGATAGTGGGAAGCACCTCTATGTGACGCAGTAGGCCCACTGTACTCTATAGAGGAGGAGTACACCAGCATCTGGGGTTTCGACAGTTTTATTGGGAGTGTTACATGTTACCACCCTAGAATAAAATCCTGGTTTTGAGTTGAGTCACTGACTTTTGTGTTTTCCACTTGATTGAGATGGGTTACTAAATAACATAGGTATATGTATGGGCATATACTTAAGTAAGGGTTATACATTGATTTCATACTTTGGGGTTATCCTTGATGTATTTTTTGAGACCTTGATAGTCTCGGGGTCCCTACTGAGTATCGTTATACCCACCCATGCACAAGTTATGCCCGGACCCCATTGTGTTGGTTGCAGACGATGGACAGCGCTGACTGAGGCAGAGAGTAGCAGGACTGGACGATAGCCAGAGGTAGACCACTCGACGTGATGGTGCATGGAGTAGAGAGATAGACGTGGAGTGCTGAGGAGGAAATCTGTACCTACCCTTCAGGTAGGAACCCCATAGGATGACCCAGTAGCTTCTTTACTTTTCTTCAGTTGTACTTGCTTTCAGTTGTACCTATACTTTACTATTGGACTTGTATTTCTGTCCCCCCTTACATTCAGCTCTCTCTTTTTTATACAGATATACATAGTGTTTTGCTTCTAGTTGTGTACTTTGTTGTTTGTGTTTTGGATTATAAAGGAAATGCCTTCCTAGTTTAGGGCTTTTTTCTTTTGGTGCTAGTCGCCAGCCCCTGGCCTATGGAAGGCGGACCTAGGGTAGTCACGATACGGGCCCAGGGGGACGGGTCGTGACACACTCCCTTTCAAACAAAACCCAAACACACACTGAAATACTTTTCACCCATGATTCACATTTGAAACATCTTTTAACAAATAATTTATTCATTTAGTAAAACATCTAATAAAGGTCAATCAAATTCTTGCATCCCAATTTCACCAACATCCCATGTGAATGAAATTTTATAATTAATTGAATAACCATATCCTTTGAAAACTACTCTCGAACATTTCAAAAATTATCCCACACCATGCGCACAACCAAATGCTCTTTTTCACAATTAAAGAATCCATTTTTCCAATTAAAAAAACCACTATATAAAAAAATATTCAACAGTTTAAATAATTAATCCATTGCGTAGAATTATAAAAAATTCATAACCCTTTTTTGACTAAATGAACATTGACGCCACACCAAAGCATATGTTTCACTCATTTCACAGTTGAATGCACAAATACATGGTTAATAAAACAATAAAAAGTGATACAGTATGAGTTTTCATCAAATATCGCACATCATATCACATGACATGTTACAAAAAATAAGTTCAACATTGATTAATCTTCCTCAAAAAAAGAGTTTACACAATGAAACTTAATTTTAGAACGAGCTAAACTAGATAAATAGGTAGAATAGTTCATCATATGACATTATTATATACAGAATCACCAACACATAATAAAAGACACATTACAAATCTATTTTTCACAATTTTAACCAACAAATAACAATGCAATAAATTAGCTACACCACTTATTGAGATGCTGATAATATTTAAAAAATTATCTAAAACACAGAAGTGTCATGGGTTATGTGTGAAAGGAATAATTTGTAAATTTACCCCCTCAAAAAAGTGCAGAAACAATGAAACATCAACAGAAGGGAGAGAGAAATGTCATGGACCAATCGCACACCCTAAGCGATGAGAATAACACAAAAATTATAACCCGACCATTAGGATTCGGCCAAAGAAGGTGGAAAACCCCCAAAATTGATTAAGAAACATACCTAAGGGAGGGTTTCCTAGTTCATCATGATTTTTAAAAGGAGGGGTTAGCCTTTTCAAAGCATGGAAGCCCAGAGATGGCCTGGTTGGAGGGAAAGGCCTGATATTGAGGGTGGAAGTCTGGAGGTGCGACAGGGAGAGGCTTCTGGCCAAATGCACGACGGGGTGAGGCGGCTTGCCGGAGGTGCGGCCTGGGTGGGGGGTTGACAAGCAGAGGTGACTGGACGCAGGCAGAGGCTGGCTGGGGAGCCTGGTGCACCGATAGAGAAACTGAAGGGGGGGGGGGGGTTCGCAAACGAGGAAGGGGTGGATGTGCCATGAGCCAAGTAAGGGGGGTCAAGGGGTTGTTCAAATTATTTTTCATTATAATATATAATAATAATAATAATAAAAAATAAATAAATAATATACAGAAGACGAATATAAATATTATAAATAATAATAATATAAATAATAAAAAAATAAATAATAATAATATAAACCCAATAATAATAATAATAATAATAATAATAACATCAAGAATAATATTATTATTGTCGAACATTATTTTATAAATCATATCCAATATAATTATCTTATTCAAAAAAATGGGTAATCGGGTGGTCGTCGCATGAGTTAATAAACAACACAAAATTTGTGCACCTTAACCCCGATCACATGGGAACCAATATAATACATGGGGTTACGATGTGGCTACTTCCTGCCGCATGGTGACCGTGCACGGGACAGACACCCTGTAAAAATATTAAACGAGAAAAATTTTAATCTGGGACCCATCATGAACCTTGGGGAGTGAACCCGAGGCCAAGAATTAATAAAATAAAAATAAATTAAATGTCGAGGAGTGACACATGGTCATTTATCTGGGTCTTGGACCACGTAGTACCCCTACATGATTATTCAGAATATGTCGTACTAGCTGGACCCTTAAAATTATGGAATATTCCATAGCTGATATCTTTCTATGTTATACACTCATTCATCGTTTTACATAATTCAAGAAATATAATGTATTTAAAGAATGGATCACATCACTTATTTTACAGCTTTATTCCTATAATATCTACAAACTATTACAACTTATATGCAAAAATTGTATTTTTATAGGTACCATTGATGGTGGTCTACTGAGTATATCTCAAACTTTGTTTGGGACATCGGTTGTTAGCTTGATAGAATTCAAGAATATAAGTAGGAAAAAAAGGAAAGGGTCCATTTCAGGATTCCTAATTTCTTATGCTAGGACAGAGTACAAGGGAAAAGGATTGATCTTATTATCATGATTTTAGTGGAGATATCATTCGATTCTTTGCATTTTTTGTGTATCATATTGTATATGCATATTTCCCAATTTACCATGTATCTCCCCTTTTTTTATATCACCTTGAAATGAGTATCATTTTGTATATGACTATTTATATGGTTTCTATGAGTTATTTATCATGGTTTTATGATTTACTTATTCTACTACCATTTATTTATTATACATTCACTATTTATCTACTTATTATATCACTATGTTTAACTCTGTTCATGTGGGTATAGTCTTCCCACCGTACTATCATAGACTCTCTCTGCTAATCGCTAGCCTCTATAGTATAGGGAGGCATGCTTCAGGAATGGAAGCTCTCATGTTCGGTTACTTATTAGTAAAACAGACCTGATGTGAAACAAATAATTGTAAAAAAATAATATATATGAGGGGGGATTTCATAACTACAATAGGAAGAAAAAATAGTGCACATGGGAGGGTTTGATAGGTCTAGATGCTATAAAAAAGGATAAAATGTGGGGCATATTTGAAACCCCTTTGTTTTCTTGGTTTCCTAAATTTGGGGGGGGGGGGAGATTTGACATGTTCCATCCTAGAATTTGAGGTTTTATTTTAAAAAACACATTTATTTCTTATTTTGAATGGTGGGGGGCCACTACCCCTTCCCATCCTCTTTTCCCATTTAGTGTGTTGGCGTCTTGATGTTTTCTGGTTCGGTGGAAGAACCGGGTTAGTTCAGGATCTTCCTAAGCTACTTGGACCATACAAGGATCAGAACTCCTTTTAAGGTGGTTCTGTGCCAACCAGGGGACCAAAAATTTAAAAAAATTCAAATAATCGGACTTTTTTGGATAATGCATTAAAAATTTTGTAGGGACCTTGTGATTAATATTTTATATATTAAAATAAAATAGAATAATTATAATTCATTTTAATTTCCCTATAGTTGAATTTATTAAAAAAATAATTCAATATTACATATATATTACCAGTAGACTGATCATGAGCATTGATCGACCAATGCATGACTAAAATTTTATTATTTAATTATTTATTTCAATTTTTTGAGGTTAATGTGATAATTTATTTAATTTGGAAAATATATTCATCATATTTCATCACTTTATTTTTATAAGGGAATGTGCATCCAAATTTATTATTCAACACGTACATTGTATATACCCAAGTGTTTACACCTAATGTTTAGAATGATATTTGACACAGATCACGCCGAGATGAGGTGGTATTCTAGAAGAGACATGGATATGTTCGAAAGGGTTGGGATCTACAATACGAGTCCGAAATGAAAAAATTATTCAAAAACTGAGATCCTGGTTGATCCACTTATGTTTAATAGATAAACCAATTATAAATCATCAAATTAAATCACGTTGTTTATTTTATTTATGCAAGGTTTATTGTTTTATTTCTAATATTCTTATTTATTAAATCACATAAAATAATAAACCGAAATTCATATATTAAAATAGAAAGATACATGATGAATGTTTTTATTTTAATGCATTGTCATGTTGTGAGTCTGGTCACTACCTACAGGCATGTTCAATATAAAATGATTTCATTTATTGAGAATTAATAAGAAACCTCAAATAAATATTAAGTCGTAATGCCTTCCGTTATTTTAATTTGAACAAAACTGGATGTATGAGGTTCCTGTCAGCTCTATTTGTGGCTGAATCCTACTACTAGGGATTTCTTATGAGAGTGACGCATTGACATAACTAAATATGATAAAAAATTAGTAGATATAGCTAAATTGATTTATATTTAGAGGTAAATTATTGAGTAAATCAATGTTACAATTTCTAGAAGTTGGTACATCACTCAACAACTCATGGAACCAGGAGTCAATGTAGTTCAAAAGTCAAATTACTTCATTTAAAGTATATATGTAGTGGTGTATCCATAGAATAGACTATGAAGATTGGTTCCAGAGATCCTTTCCATTAGAATACTCTAGTGAATGGATATTCTAAATTTATTATTGAGGGCCACTAGGGTTTTATAAAAGTCCAAGGCATCAAATAATTTTATTAATCAGTAATATCCAATCATTAATTATGATAATGTACTGATCTATAAATGTTTTATTTTTTAGAATGAGGGATAGTAATACTACAAGTCCACTATGATAAATTTATGAAAAAAATGTTCAATCCAACATGAAATCCCAAGTGTAACATACTTAATTACACAAATCACTATGATACTAGAAACATTATATGCCAGCGTTCCTAGATCATATTAAACAACATCAGGAAGAGAGGGTGAGAAATATTATTACAAGACAGTCATGTATGTCACATTTTATATTTACATCATAATTTTATCATCAATTACTTATGTTTTGTAAAAAAGGATCATTAATAAGTTGATATTTTCACATGTTGTCTCATATATGTGATGTCTATGAGGATAAAGTTATGTGAGTTGAGAATGAGATGATGATTACACTAAATAAATATAAATCAAAAGATTGATCAATATATTTCAATACATCCTATTATTACATAATTATCACTATATTTTTATAGTTTATTAGGATTAAAAAATGAACATTATATATAAAAAACTTTATTACCTTTTAGGCATTATTAATAATGAAAATAAGAACCTAAATAAATCTTAATATTTAGTTATTGTGGTGATCAAGTTGAAAGTCAAGTTAAAAAAAGTCCAATGGAAAGTGTGACACCAAAGGCACCTTCCCAAGGTCCTTCAAATAACCTAGGCTAATCATTATACAAGTGGTTATTTTCTTTTCATATCATGATATAATTCCATGGAATATAAAATGAAATTAATTGAAGTAGAAGAAAGAAGATGCTTCCACTTAGTGTATATTCATCATTGTATGGGATGATTCTATTTTAATTATTGGGTATTAAATACAATATTACAATAACATATGTGTATTTAAATACTAAAACCAATTTAAAAAATAAATTTTATAAGAACTAAGTTATATTATCCATGATTTTGAGAAAGGGTGATTCCTAAGTCAGTAAAGAAAAGTGAAAAACTTTTAATTTCCATGCTTAATGGTTCTAGTTAACCTTTTGTTAATTATTACCAAAACATTTATCTCATGTGTCTATTGGACACAAAGAGACATCATTCCATGTTGGAATTGTTTTTGAGGTTCATAATACTCATGTAATAGTTCATTACCTATTGATTCATTGAATATAAATGATGAATATAAAATGTAAAACTCAGTTATAAAAAGATGTGTAAAAATAATTCTTCGAAATGTTTAAATAATTAGTTGTCAAGGATATACCTAATATGATTTTATGACTCATTGGAGTTAAAAACCATATGTATTATCAACAAATTTACTTATATAGTTTTGGATAGAAAAACCCTTTGAAATAAAATTAAGCCACAAAAAACTTGGAATTAGTATATCTATAGAGTGTGAACTATTCCAAGGCCAATTTGGAGGTAAATAGACTTCATAAGTGTTTTTGGAAAGTAAAATCTAGGTATCAAATATGAATGGTTATTAGATATGTGATTCATTTTGATCATCTTCCAAATAATATCATAACCAATAATTCCTCGAACATGAAAATGTAGAGAGAATTTATTCCTAAACTCAAATTTCATTATGCGCTTAGACATTATGATGTTAGTAAGGAGAAGTGATAATGTGTCTTATATGAAAAAATTGATCAATAAAATATTTAATGGATTGATTTATAAAGGAAACATTACTTATACACCTTAGAGACATTATGTAAGTGAAAAGAGCATCAATGTTGAGACTCATATGCATTACAAAATCAGTCATTATTTTTGAGACATGATTCACAAACAGAATCATCATCCCATAACCATAAACCATATATAATGAAAATTGTTATCATTTGATTCTTAGTATGATATAAATATAATATTTCATCAGAAAATTTGTTTATATTCAAAGATTTTGTTATGAATATATACAAACTTCCATACAAAAAGACAAAGTGAATTTCTGTTAGTATCCTGGTGTATATATTGGATGATATAAATAGTAATTTTCATGTGATAGACTATATTTATATAAAAGGGTGAAGATATCTATTTGATATAGTGGGAGAAATGTTGACTTGGATTAATTCAAGGCATAAGCTGCACAAATAGTTGTCATCAGAACTAGTTCCAAAAGTTCTTGTGGAATAGTAATGTTCTAGAGAAACATAGTACATAGGAAGGATAAAAGCATAATGGTGGTTTTATATTCACCATTACAGGTGATAAATTATTTATTTATAATAAGTAATCATATTATTAATTAGTAAATATAAAAAATATAATATTGTAGAGTTTAATTAAAGATAAATAATTCATTCCATGAATCTATGTACTTGTTCTTAAAATTTTTAATGATTAAAATCTTGATACTACAGTGGTATTAAAATGAATGAATACATGGATGTTCATGTTTTGATAAATAATGCATGATTAATTATCAAAAGTTTTAAACATTTTTCTCTAGACATAGTCTATGATGAAATCTTTTCATTAATTATCTTGCTGAATCCATTTGAAATCTACTCATCATAACTAACTTCAATGATAATTATATTTTTAATTGGATGTCAAGACCACATTTCTTGGAAAGTATCTATATAATATAACAAAACATATTTTGTGACACCATATAGTTTTAATAAGAGAGTGAAAATTACTGAAATCTAATTTTGGGTTGATGTAAGCGACAATATCATAGAAAATTCACTTGGAATGAATTTTCGACATGTGTCTACAAGTGGTTAGTGGGAGCACCACTATTGTTCCTAGAAAAATATTTTTATAAAATATGGGAAAATTTTAGTAGTCTTATAGTTAGTTAAGAATTTATTGAAAGTAACTCTCCAAAGATTGACTTAATACATCAACCAAAGTTATAGGGAATGAGATCTATTGAGGTATATCTAATGGGTATCTTAGAAAAAGAAAATTATATATACTAAAATGTTATTGATAAAGAAAATTTTAGACAATTTAAAAGAGAATAATTTCTAATGTCACATGGAATAAATCACTATTAGAAGACATGTTGGTGACATAGGAGGATATTAAAGTGGTGGGTAGAATTACATAAGATCATGAAATGTATTTATCACATATTCCATGATATGTATAATATATAATATTACCAATATTAACTTTATGGTAGGTGAATATTAGTAAAATGTTGGATAAATACATGGGAATTAGTTAGAACTATCAAATTGTTCTTGAGAGAGTACATGGTATATGTTACTGGTACTTATAAAGAAAGGGAAACTTGTTTTACGGGGACAATTTTTTTCCGTTTTGATAAATATGATATAATATTGCAGAAATGAAAAGGTAATAAGTAATATAATATCATTAAAGATAGTGGTATACATTTCTATAAATACATAGTGTGTAATAGCTTCTAATTTAGTTGATGTAGTGTAAAATTCAAAATGATTTTTCTAATTCATATAATTTTACCTAGTAAGAAATATCATATCGTAATATAAATTATAATAACACTAATATTGGTAATAGATAATATGTAATGTTTCAATATTGGAAAAAAAATACTCAAGTATATCATATGTTAAGGAGTCTTACTCTATGAGGTAAAGTCACAGATAAAAAAAATTTCCATTAAGTGAAGATGTGGAAATCCAAAAGACTAAAGCCATAACTCAAATAAAGAATGATATTATCATGTTACATATAACAAGGATAGTTATCAAGTTGGATCTAGTTCAAGTGGGAGTTTTTTAAAACTGGGTTCCCTAAACCCAACATGAACAATACTTTTCGATTACAATAACATGTATACAAGGAGTTATGCATGATATATTCTTACCATAATAGTTTTAATATTTTTTCACCCACAATTTAAATGGTAATTTAATTAAATTGTGTGTCTTATCAATAGGATATATTAGTTCCTAGACTATAATAAATTCATAAAGATATCATGGAAGTAACCTTAAACTTATTTCCTATGGTTCAGATACATCATTTTGATAGGACACAGATGATGAGTGACTATCAGGTGTTGGGGGATCTTTATAATTAAGACTTATTCTCTAGATGTTCACACTTGGTGATGTTGAGTTGATGAGATCATGATGACTGACCATCTAATTGGAACACCACATGATTAAGGTTTCATTAGTAGTTCATATCTAAGAACACATGAAATGGTATCCTAAAATTATATTATTATCAGTGTATACTATTTGATTATGTACTTCGATGAAATATAAAAACCATGAAATTTATTTCATGGTGAGATAGATTTCATTGGGTGTGTAATTAGAGGTATGACATTGATTGAATGATCCAGATAGAATTTATTGCTTCTGATAGAAAGTGATATCTTCGGACTAGTTGATTAGGATGGTAGTATCTTTTCTAAATCTACAAACATGGTAGAAAAAGGTAATCCAATCTAGTACAGTCATTAAATGATAATGTGAGGAAGGATGATGACATAAAGTGTGTGTCATGCTTTATGAGATATCATGAGATTAAGATATTATATTTCATGAAGTGCATTCATAGGAGGTTGTCATTCTTTTGAAAATACTTTATCTACATAGGGGCCTTGATGGGTTGATAGACTCCAATCCTAGTCTATAAGTATTACTCACTATTATTTAGATAAGGTCTTGGAGTTTAACACACTTAGAATATTTAAAAATCTTGACTATTCTAATGAATTATTGTATAAGAAAATATGGGACCCACAATAGGGTTTGAGAGATGTCCGAGTTTGAATGATCACCATGAAACAAATAAATTCACATTATTTATGTTTATAATAATTTGTATTGAATTTATTAATTAAAAATAACTCAAAAATATTTTAAGAGAATACATGAGAAAGAATTTAATGAATGAAAATTATTTTAATATTCAAGGATTGTTTAATAATTGTTGGAATGAAGAGTTGAGTTAATGATTCAATTTTATCACATAATATAATTTTTATATTAAAATTAAGTGATGAAAATTCTAATGTTGTTTATGTCATAGTTAATTGGTAATAACATGTGTTTTACAAATTATTTAGCGAGTAATAAATTTTTGGGGGATGTGGCACCATTTTTGGGTATTTCATACCTTTCTATATAAGTAAGAGGAGGATCTAATTCCAAGTACTATTAACTATATTAATTTGATATCCTCTGTATCATATATCTTATATCCTATAGATAGAAGCATCTAATCTAATCCTTTAATCCAATTTCTTCTTCACGGATCAAATGATTGGCATAATGATGATCGTCAAAACATCAAATCCTTCGTCGAATCTCTATGATATCACCCATATATTGACGATTGATGTTCCCAAAAACATTCAAAGTGTGTGGGGATGACATATAGGGATATGAATTTCATTCCTTTGTGGAATATTCTTGGTAAATGAGTGGTTTATGAACATGCCTTGAAATGGATCTAGGTAAATTTTTTATTTTATTTTCTGCTTAAATTAATTTATGTGAGATCAAAAAACGTTTATTAATGGAAACAAATCACCAGATATGACATAGTTACATAAATATGACCACAAAATTTTATCTTCCTGACCCATTAATTTCAATTTTTACCCAAGTACATTTATGAATTACATCTATGAGATAACCATTAATAAAATACAATATCAACATGTTATATCAAATTTAACTCATGATGAATATACATACATACATGAATAGAACTTTCTACTAGGCTAGTTAGGTACTAAATAAGATAAATATAAAATTATAAATGAATACATATATACAAAACCTTGATTCCCTCTATAGACCTATCTCCCAACATCATTAAACTTCTCTATACATATACTTTTTTCAACCCATATCCTCAAAACCAAAAAAGAGTTCTATATACACTCCTAGGATCCCATATAGGTTATGGGAATAACACTCAGTAGGGAACCCTTAATATGGACCCTTATATAGACTATCATATCCTATTATGTATGTATAGGAAATTAATAAAGCTATAACATGCAACATTGAATCAATCATGTAAGTTAATCATGCAATTACAAGGACCCCATGAAACCTATACCCACCCGATATGAACAATTTTTATGTATATCATATGCCATACCTCATGGTATGATGTTATACACGTGGAATCCAATTCACATAGTCGATATAACCATGGGTGCTAACAAAATTATAGATGGTGTACTAGAATAGCTATCTATCTAACCATAGTCCTTAAATTCTAGATGGTGTTCTAGGATCTCTATCTATATAACAATGGGAAATAACTTCCCAATGATGTCTTATGCTCTCTATTTATTTAATAATGAGAACTAAATTTTTGATTGTGTCATAGGTCTTATCCTTCTAAACATTTTAAATAAATTTTAATCAGAAAACTGTTCTCTTTTTTGGTATTAAAATGGGTGTTAAATTCCAGATGGTATTATAGACTCTGTTGATTCAATCATCATTGGTAAATTCCCCATGGAATCATAGACTCTTTATCTATCTAACTTTGGGATGGAAATTCTTGATATAACCTAGGTTAGGCACTAAATCTCATATAGTGTCTTAGGTTCTATGTTGATCTAACCATGGGAACTAAATTCCAGATGGCCTCCCAGGCTCTACTAGTCTAATCATAGGAGGTGAATGTTAGTTATTATCTCACCTTGGGTACTAAATAAGAAACAAATTAATAAAATAAATAGCATATCTAGACTAATTTATAGAAAGTTCTAGCTGGTGAAGTGTAATACCTCAATCCCTAGGACACCAAACCACCCTCTCACTAGTCTCTTTGTCTACTGACACACTACATCAATATTTTTAGGATGAATAAACTAGAATAGAAACCACTACTCCACGACATATCTCCTAACTTGTAACTGATTCATACCTAAAACGTTCAATATGATAACAACAAAAACCTCTATAATTGAATCATCTTATTATAACCCAAAATAACATCATATCCCTTGAGAACCATGTAGCCCTTAGACCATTATAATTTGACAATCATTGCCAACTAGTAATAATTGGATAAATCCCAATAACCATACTAGATCCCATATAATAAAACTTATTTTAAAAATATGGTAGGCCAAGTATAACAACCCAATTGACCTACACAAAATTATTATGTAACATGTAATATAAAATCTACACAAATATTTATTCTTATGGATCTTTCCTTATAATCACTACATCTATCCTCCCTCTCTCTATCTAAGTGAGTGTAATACCAATTAGAAAACACCCTCCCATGTTCTACACTTAATGCGACTCGATACACCCAATTTGAGTGGTAACGACCAAAATACACTTTTTGAAACCAATAATAATAGTAATTTAATCTTAATAGGATAATTAGGGTTCTATACACTAATTCCCATCTATAAACCACTTATGAAAATATTTCATGTTCCAAAGACCCCACCCAAGTCCATTCCACACCACCATCCTGATTAGACATTGACTAAAACCACTACCCAGAGACTACCCCACATGCGAGTCTCTACCCATGCCATTTAGTATCCTCCAAAACCACTCATGCATAATAACAAGATCCAATAACCTCTACGGGTTCATTATGCATAACTAGTCACAATGTCCCTTGGTGATGCAGTAGTTGAGAACCTTGACAATTTCCAAACCACACATGTAATACCTTATCTATTCTGAAAATTCTCTATAATAACCCCTTTAAAAATGGAAAACCCATTTTTTACTCCATGAATTATAAAAAACCATACCTCTATAACCATTCAGAAAAGCATATGTAAATATGCATATGGTTAAGTGTTAAAGGGAGAACCTACCTCATTATCAAAGTTATGCTCCTTCCTTAAAACATGGTAGACAACCTTATCCAATCACATATCAGGATTCAACAAAATATTAAGAGCATATATCATACAATAAACATCCATCAATCAATTATAAATAATTTTAATTAATTTTTTAATTTATTCCAAGAGTAATAATTTCTAAAATCTCATTGATCATCACCGCGACATCAAAATTTAAACCAAAGACATGAAAAATACTAAATACATTCCTCTATAACATCTACTAAAAATTTACCAAGAATAAAAAATGATAAAATTACGAATTTATACTTAATTTTCAAAAAAACTTCATAAAAATTGTTGGTTGGTTTACCTTTAGTGAAACAATGAGAAAATGACGACATTCCCCATATTTTAACGGTCTTTAGCCATAACACTAATAAAACCCATAATTTTGAATGTATTTCACCATGATATGGTGAAATAATTCATGAATACCAAAATTATGATTCGCAAAATGATAGGAGTAAGAAATAAGGTTATATATGAAAATGAAATATAGGGATTAACTTTACCGAGACTGACAAAAGCTATGGTTGACTGCAAAAAAATGGGGAGAAAGGGGTATCAATTCGGAGAAATAAGGGGAGTGGGGGTTATACAAATAACCTATTTAGAGTACCTTTATAATATTAGAATTAATGGATACAACCATTAAATTATGTATCTACCATTACAAAATAAAATACCCCAAACTCTACTGACAATCCAATGGATTCTCATTGGTGAAATTTAGCAGTAGGGTCACCCAGACCCTACTCTACCAATTCTCCAACACCTATAACCCCCATTCCCACAAAAATAAATCCTAAGTTTATTAATAATGTATTTAAAATTTAAATATAAATAAAAAATTAAAACTCCCTTTGATATAAGATAAAAAATCCCAATTCACACCTGATTCACTGACTTATAATGATATAGGTAGTTACAAAATTCTAACTATAATTCATTTTATCCCCAAAAAGTGTCTCTAAAAATTTAGTAATACTCAAATAATTAATCACAAATTTAAGCTACTTCCTATTTATAATTCCTTATTAGTTATGATATTATAACACATATGCCTAGCCCATCCAAACTGGTCTTATTTATAAAAAAGATTTCTCTAGTTCCCAAGACACACTAGCCATTTTCTAAATGATTTCAATAATAAAAAATAAACAATAAAAATATTATCATTATTAATATAAAAATTAGTTAATAATATAATTTCTTTAATTCCCTTAGAACTAAATTGGACCTATTTACTACATCATCTATGATCAAGTTCAACCCCCAATTTCTAACAACACCATCACCAAAAACCAACCATCCAGACCTAAGCATGTAGCCAAACCATTTTTGATTACAAGATCAAATATCCAATACCAAAAAATTGTGACATACAGTCTTATATTTATCATCATATTCAACACCAAGCTTAATTTTTCTCAATCACCAAATTCTACTCCTTGTAAACAACTGAACACACAGACTGTACAAACAACTACTAATGAGAATAATGTTATGGAATACTCATAGAACTATGCATGAATCATCGTAACAAAATACCTATAAATATAACCATCTATTGAAGAATTGTCATATGTGATCTGAAAAATATTTACAACTAAGTGCAACATAGGGGTTTACCTAAGATGTTCTCTTAATGAGCTTTTTCAATCAAACACTCAATACTTATAATTCTATTTTTTATATTTTTTATTTATGAAATTAAATGAAAAGAAATGTATATTTGATAATTGATAATGAAATAATAAAATTAAATATTTAGATGTAACGCAACCACAATTAATTCAAATAGAATGATGTCAAGAATAAAGGAGTCATTTCAAAGTGAATCACCCATATTGAACCTTCATTGTCTTATTATTAGTTTTGAATTTACTTAATGAACACACTCCATAAAATATGTGAATATCCTCATCCCCACATGGTTTTGAATACAATATTCTCTCAATGATCACTCAGAGACCACACATCTACCTTCTCTTATGGTGGGAAAATATTACAGAAGCGAAACCTAAACCTCAAGTGGAAAGTAGAGACATAAAGGCACCTTGAACAATAATACCCCCTCATCCTCACTATAAAAAATAAGAATTAATAAGAATTAATTTTCAAATATTTGGGTTCATCACTAGATTACTCCATAGAGAACCTCCTTGGGTTAGCTACACATAATCCTGATAAAAATAGTATATAGTGAAGAAGATTGGGGTGAAAACACAAAAGATAAAAATACGAGAGAATGAGATAAAGAAAAAAAACAACATATACTAATATTGAAAAATAATATTAAAAAATAAATTGAATAAAAAAACTATATAAAATTTCCAAAATAGGCAACCCCTATGTTTCCAACACTTTGGAATGATGAAGGGACACTCTTTTATAGGGAGAAGAGGTGAAATTTATGGCCCCAAAATAATCCTCTGAAAGCTTCTACATGGTATGCCTATTTGATGATAGAATTTGAAAATGGTTAATTATTTAATTTTTTTAATATATCTCTATTTTTTCAAACACAAAATTTTATCTTTATTAGATAATTAAGGAATAAGTTATGGGGAATTGTTTCCATATATTTAATCTTCCCATACATACTATTCGTATTCTTGTGTACAAATTCCCAATAAATTTATGGCCTTGTAAATGAAGGAATCATTCCTAGAAATTATAATTAATATTTTTACTCAGGATTTTTTATTTCTACATGTTTAATTTAAGCTAATTTGGATCATCCATTTATGATATATGGTCCCAACATACGAAATCATTAGATCTGTGCACAATTTTCAAGGCCCAATTTTTGAGATAGATTTGGGGGTTCAAACGATGGATCAATCTTTGGGACCTGAAGAATTAAATTAATCCAAAAATATATAGAAACCTGAAAAATATGGATTTTTCAATTCTAATCCGTGTATAAAAATTTATTTCTAAAATAAAGAATCAAAATAAAATAGTTAAAATCCAAAATAGTCCATTTTTTCAATTAAGATCAAAATAACACTAAAAAATTAATATGTTAAAACTAAACATAAAATAAAAGATTCATGGGATTAAAAAAATGAAATTTAATGTAAAATTATAAAAAATATTTTTTCTATTAATTCCCCCGCACTTAGACATTGTACTCTTGACAATCATCTTATACCAAGGTCAAAAAAAATTCCCAAATCATAAATAGGGAAACAACATAATTATAATATCAAGGAAAATATCATGACTCATAAATGAATAAATTTACCATAACTCTTAAAAATCCTAAAAATACATAAAATCTCAAGTTAATCCACTCGTAGATGACATAGCTACCTCACTCAAAAAATATTTCCCTCTTCACTCAAGGATTTTTGCATGTGGAGTTATTCTCATTATCAATAATAGGTGTGATCTCTATAGTCTTTGTATCGTCCTAGTATCTCATCTTCATAGAGTAAAAAATGTGTTAATAATGAGTTATTTTTCATGGGTTTTTTGAGTCTAATAGTTGGAAACTTTTAAATGTAATAAAATCTCTAAGGAAGAATGAGGATGGTGAAGCTCTAAATTGAAGTAAAGGAATTAAATCAATTTTTCTTAAAGAATAGTGTGATCCTAAATCATCTTGAAAATGTACAAATCCTAATGCTTATTCCTTTATTTGGGAATTATCACACTTTTAGTTTTAGAATAAATGAGTTTTTTCCTCATTCCCTAATTTTTAGAATTGTTTTAGCATGAATTTAGATATGGATTTCTCTCTGGAATCAGGTTTTTGTGGAAAAGAGAGGAAACTTTTGATCTTAAAAAATAAATAAACTCCCAAACCATATTTTAAATGATATATTAAGCAATCCATACACATTTCCGTCATGAAATTTCTTCCGCCCAAGTATTAATATATATTGATACACTTTAAATTCAACATAAACAAATTCCTCAGGAAAGAAAAATAGAACTCATCTTCTCCCTCCCCCACAATTGAGTTCAACCATAGTCATACATTTAAAATTTAGAGAAGGCTTGAAAGGGATATATGTATCTTAATATGGAATCCTAGTAAAGTATTTCTTAGCTAGTAGGTTATTAATAATGATCAGATGAAAAGGTATTCCAAAATTAGAGTTCAATGTAAAAAGGGATTTCAATGTTGTGCCTCAATCATACTTAACACATTCCATAAACCCATACAACTACGATAAAGAAAAAAACTGAAATTTATGGATCACACGATAAGTCTCAATACTCTCAATAAAAATATAAATTTAAGAAGATATCAAAAATTATTGGAAACCTATTCAGTTGGTAAATATTTTTATTTTTGAAAGTGCTTGTGCACGTGATTTCTACAATCAATCAAACTTCTTCAAATGAAAATATTGGAAATCAACAATCAAAATCCATTAATAAATCATTTCAATAAAATAACATTAAAATCAATTAAAATTACCAAATTACCAATATGGTTTGAAATTTAAATATTATTCAATTTAATAGAAGAATCTTAAAAAAACACACCAAAACAAAGAAAACGTGTTAAATTTAAAAAAATGACATGAAAAATAAAATATAATCACACAAAAAATTCATATAAATTAGTTAATATCCATCACCATACTTATTAAAAATTTTAACGAATTTTTATATCAAATAATTTCAAGAATGTTTTACATGTAGAATTTATATTGGGAAATAAATAAAATAATGAAAAAAGAAAGAAACAACCTTATTTATTTTTCAGTGGTAGCATTGAGTTAAGATCCTTGCCTCTACAAAATTAAAAAAACAATAATGAAATGAAAATATTTAAGTAAAATACAGAAAAATAATTATAAAGGGGGTAGAAAAGAGATAATTCTTAGTTTATATCCCCAAGAAGTTACTAGGTTTTTACTTCCCCTAGTAAGGAAGTTATAGTAGATTATCCCCAATTAGAAGGTGGATGTGGTTTCTTTGAGATGAACCATCACATGTGACTTTTCATAGTGTCTAGGAGTAGACAAAAATAATGGAGAACCCCAAAGAAGATAATAAAATTCTAGACCCCCATGAAATAAGAAAGATAGAATCTGAGGCCTAAATTGAAATAGAATAAAACATTGGGGTTCTCTATATTGGATTTTATAGTGTCCTCCATATTGTATGCAAGTTATTGTAGAGGGGGTAGTTAAACCTCTAATAGATTCTTTGGATCTACTTATTCAGTCAACACTACTTGTCTTCTCTCTGATTTAAAATCCAAGGTCTACTGCATTTGTGCTAAATTAGAAATTTCATAGAAAGAGAAGTTAAAATACAATTCATCTTGAATAATATTAAAACATGAATAATCAATAAAGAAATATTCCATTTCGACAAAGTCATTTTGGAATATGATCTATTCTAGAAGGACCATAAAAAAATCTATCTCAGTAGGTGATTCTTCTTCATCATATTCTAAAGAAAGAGAGTGTAGATAAGATCTAATATTTCATTATCATGAAAAGGAAGATCATGTTTATGGTTATCCTAAGAAAATCTATTCCAGGGTTCATTCAGAAATTATTGATCTCCCATAAGTCCATCAATTTGAATGTATATATCAATGACCTCCTCAAGAAATGGTTTATTGTATTATGATTTTCTTAATTTATTTCATAGATCATTATCTCCCACCTGAGGTTCTTTATCATATACAATTATTAGTGAAATCTATTCCACTTGTTGTTCTAGTTATGGTTCCGGATCATGATCAAATTTCTCTTGGGATACATGTATGTATTCATCTATCCACTCTATTAGGATATCCATGTTTTTCACTATATTACCAATCCATTGAAACCAAGAATCATGATCAGTGTAAACATTTTATTGCACCTATGATTGGTCCGTACATGTATAATACTTTTAATTGAAATATATTATGAACTAAGAGTGTATTTTCATTTTTGGAATTTAGGTTTTTCAGTTTTTTATTTGAAAAAATTTAAATTATTTATAAAATATCAAAAAATATTGCAATTGAATACCACTTGGATCCCTAGAAGTGGCTCCAATTCGATGAATCATTTTTTATATGTGTTCGCAAAAATATTTATAACTAACTGCAGCATAGGGGATGACCATGGTCATTCTCTTGAGGATCTATTATGATTAAACATTCACAACTTCCAATTCAATTTTTTTTTTGTTTTTTATGAAATAAAATTAATTGTAATGGATATTTTATGAATAATAATGAAATGATAAAATTAAATATCTAGACGTAATGAAAACATAGTGAATTCAAATATAATTATGTTTGTAAGAAATGATTCATTCCTGATAGAATCACCCATACTGAACCTTCATGATCGCATTATTAGTTTCAAATTTAAATAATGAACACATTACATTGTATGAGTGAAAATAATCATCTATATATAGTTTTGAATATAAGGTACTCTCAAATATTTCCATGATACCACGCATCCACCTCCTTGATCGAGGGAAAATATTATAGAAGTGAAAGGTAAACCTCTTGTGGCATGTGGGGACACAAAGAAACCTTTACCACTAAGAACTCCCTCAGCCTAAATATATGATAATAAGAAACATTAAGAATTAATGATTAAATAATTAGTTTCATCACTGGATGAATCCCCCAAAACTTCCCCAGGTTAGGTACTTATAATCACGATTATAAGGGTTCACAGTGAAGAAGATCATGGTGCAACAAAAAGATAAAAATATGAGAGAATGAGATAAAGAAAAATATTAACATATACTAAGAATGAAAAAAGCTATTACAAAATAAATTATGCTACAAAACTACATAAAATGGACAATAAATTCTACCCCTATGTTTCAAACATTTTGGAATGAATAAGGTTCACAATTTAATATGGAGAAATTTTGAACGTTTTAGATCTATAATCATCCTCAGAATGATTCTGAATGGTAGATCCATTTAATCATAGAATTTGAGAAATGTTTATTTCATGAATTTTTTTAATATATCTCTAATATAGAGTCCAAAAAAATTTATTCATTGTACAAGTAATGAATGAGTAATGGCCAATTTACTCTAGATATTTAATCTTCCCATACAAACTATTCATATTCCAATGCACTGTGTTCCAACACATTTATGGCTTTGTAAATGAAGGAATCACACCTGGAAACCTGAATATATGTTTTTACTTTGTATTTTATATTTATCCATGTTTTATTTTTGCTCATTTTTATAGTAACTTTATGATATATGGGCCCTATATAAAAAATCCCCATATATGTGCACATTTTTCAAGGTCTGACTTGTGAGATGGATTTGGGGATCTAAATGGTGGATTGATATTTGGGACCTAAATAAAAAAATGAATCAAAAAATATATAGAAACCTAAAAAATAATAATTTTTCTATTTGGATCATATTATAAAAATTTATGGTTGTAATAAATAATAAAAACAAATCTCTTAAAATAAAAAATAGGCCATTTTATCAATTAAGCTCAAAATACCACTAAAAAAATAAAACGTGACGACTAACCATAAAATAACACATTTTTGTGATTAAAAACATTGAACTAAAAATTAAAATAATTTAAAATATTAAATATTTCAATTCCCCCACACATAAACATTGCACTCCTAGGCAATCATATTATACCAATGTCAAAACATATTTCTCTATGCATAAATGACAACAAAACTCAATTATCATATCAAGGAAAATATAATTGCTCATACATGAATAAAAGTTAAATAACTCCAAAATAATCTTAAAAATCCATTCATTCTCATGTCAATCCTCACATGCATGTCACACCTACCTCCCCAATAATCTTAAAAATCCATTCATTCTCATGTCAATCCTCACATGCATGTCACACCTACCTCCCCAATAAAATATTTCTGACTTCACTCAAGGATGTTTTGTAGAGTTTTTCACATTCTCAAAAACATAAGTAATATATAAAGGATCGATATACTCCTAGTATATAAAATTAATAGAGTAAAAAATGATTCAATAATGTGGTGTGCTTCATGGGATTTTCTGTGGCTGAGGGTTGGATGTTTTTAAGTGTAAAAACACTTTAGGAAGAATGAGGAGGGTTATGCTCCAAACTAATGTAAATTCATAAAAATAATTTGGGTAAAGAATGGTTTTCTCCTCAATCATCTTGAAAATGAATCACATAAAAACAATTATTTGTTTATTTTGTAATTTTCACAATTTAAATTTTAATAGAATTTAATTTCTCCCTTTTTCCAAAATTTTTAGCATTGTTTTAACTTGAATTCAGTTATGGATTTCTCTTCAGAATCATGTTTTTCAAGAAAAGAGAGGAACATTTTGATCTTAAAAAATAGGTTAACTCTGAACACATCTTTGTAATGACATTTTGGGAAACCAATAAATATTTAAATCACGAAATTACGTTAACCCAAGCTATAATAAATGTGGTATAACATTCAATTTAGCTCATAAAATTTCTTCAGGAAAGCAAAATATAACTCATCTTGTCCCCCCACACTTGCGATCAAAAATAATTATATATTTAACTTCTATAGAAGGTTTTAAAGGGATACATTTATTACAATGTGACTACCTAATAAGGAATTTTGTGGATAATAGGGTATTAATAAGTGATAAATGAAATTGTAGGAAAAATAGAGTTTAATGTAAAAAAGGATTTCAAAGTGGTGCATCAATAATTCATAACACATTCCTTGATATCTAACAATGAAAAAGAAAAAAATAGAATTTTATAAATAAAACAACATGTCACATGACTCTTATGAAAAATATAAATGTAATAAGATATGAAATATGTTTAGAAACCTCTTGGGTTGGGAAATATTTTCAATTTGAACAATACTTGTGCACATTAGTTTTATAATAAATTAGACTTAATCAAATTAAATGATTTGAAATCAATGAGAATAATCTATTCAAAAAAATTAAAATCATAAAACTTTCATATAAAGAAATGTGAAAAAAATAACAAGATGGTTTGAATTTTCCTAAATATTGAATTCATCTTAAGACTCTTAATAAAACACACAATAAAAAAAGAAAACATGAATAATTTAGAAAAATGACATGAATAATAAAATAGAATCACAAAAACCCCTATGAAATGTGGAAATACCTCACCATACTTATTACATTTACTACCCTTTTTAAGATCAAATAATATTAAGAATGTTTTAATTTCATAATTTATATCGGGAAATAAATAAAATAAAGAAAAGGAAATAAACAACTTGATTTATTTTTTAGTAGCATCCTTGAGTTAATATCATATCTTCTACCACTTTAAAACTTCAAGAATGAAATTAAAAGATGTAAAAAAAAGGTAAAAATAAAGATAAAGGGGAAAAAGGGATAATCCTTTTTTAGACCCCCCCAAATGGATTATAGGTTTTTACTACCCTTAGTCAAGAAGATGCAATAGATTATCCCCAATCATAAGGTGAGAGAGGATTCTTTGAGATAAACCACTACATGTGACACATGTGCACAAGTTCTATCTAAACTGAAAATTTTTCCCAAATCGAGAGGTTTCTAAACCTATTTTACATATTCTTATACTTTTTTTTCTTGAGAGTCTTGTGACATGTTGCGTGATCTATAACTTTCTATTTTTTATTTTCCAAAGCCATTAGAGTTCATTTAATGTGTTGTATGATTTAGGAACCACTTTGAAAGATATTTTTTACAATGAAATTTAATTTTGGCCTAACTTTTCATCTGGCCATTATGAATCCTCTAGTATCAATGAAATGACTTATTAAGTGGCCACATTACTATAAATTTATACCTTTACAACTTTATATATATGTTAAATGGATGATTATTGTTGAAATCAAATGTAGGGGAGGGAGAATATGAGCTACATTTTTCTTTCCTAAATAATTTGTTTGAGTTGAATTGAAATTGTTACCATATTTATTGCATCGTGGGTGGAAGAAATTTCAGGGTAGGAATATTGATGGGTGGCCCAAAACATCATTACAAAGATGGGTTTGTAGTTCACCAAATTTTTAAGATCAGAAGATACATCTCTTTTCCTAAAAAACATGATTTTGAAGACAAATCCAAATCAGAATTCAAGATAAAACAATGCTAAAAATTGGGGAAAGAGGGAAGAAATTAATTTATGGTAAAATTCTATGTGCGATCATTCCCAAAAAAAGAAATGGTTTTTTTAGAGGTTATTAATTTTCAATAGTATTGAGGAGGACACCATTCTTGATGAAAACTATTTTCATGCATTTACTTCACATTAGAGCATAACCCTCCCCATTCTTCCTAAGATATTTTTATATTTAAAACCTTACAATCCTCAGCCTCAGAATAACCAATGAAAAATATTTCATTATTGAAACATTTTTTACTCTATGATATGTAGATACATGGATTATAAAAAGCCTATGAAGATCAGACATGTTCTTGAGAATGAAAACAACATCACAAAAAATCATTGATTGAAGAGAAAAATATTTTATTAGGGAATTTGGTATGACATGTATTTGAGGATTAATATGAGATTGTATTGATTTTTCTGATTCATTAGGAGTTGTTGAATTTTTATCCATTTTGGAGACATGATATTTTCCATGATATGATAATTTAGATGTATTTTCATTTATGCTTTGGGAAATTTGTTTTGACAACAGTATAAGATGATTACCTATGATTACGATGCTTAAGTGTAGGGGAATTGTAAGAGAAAATATTTTCAAATAATTTAATTTTATTTTATTTTATTAATCCCACAAATGTTTTATTTTATATCTTTTTGTCCCATTTTATTGTTTTTATGGTATTTTGAGCTTAATTAAAAAATGTACATTTTTGGATTTTAACTATTTCGTTTTTATTCATTATTTACAGAATAAATTTTTATAAAATGATCCAAATTGAAAAATTATTATCTTTTAGATTTTTATACACATTGGAATTAATTATTTTTCTTTAGGGCCCAACTCTCAATACACCATTTGGATCCCTAAATCAAGCTCAAAAGTTGTGCCTCAAAAACTCTACCCAGATCTAGTGAGTTTGGATGTTGGTCCCATATATCATAAAGGGATAGTAAAATTAATCTTAAATTAAACTTTCATAAATATAAAATCAAGGTTCATACCTTTAATAAATATTTCTAGGAACTATTACTTCATTTACAAGGCCATAAATGCATTGGAACATGGTACACTGGAATACTAAAAGTTTGTATAATCATATTAAATATCATGAGTAAATAAAACATAACCCAATCATTACTTGTCCAATGAATCTAATTTTTTTTTGGTATATATAGGAGATATGTATTAAAAAGATAAGTAATTAACCATTTTAAATTCTATCATTAAATAGTTCTACCATGTAAAATCATTCAGAGGATTATTTTGGAGAAAAAAATTTCATGACTTCTCCTTATAGAAGAGTGTCCCCTATTCATTTCCAAGTGTTAAAAACATGGGGGTAGAATTTGTTTGTAATTTTATATATTATTGTAGTATAATTTAATTTACAATAGTATTTTTCATTATTATTATATCTTAATCTTTATTTCATCTCATTCTCTCATACTTTAAAATTTTCTGTTTCACCCTAATCTTCTTCATTGTAAACTCTTATGCTGATGATTATGAGTATCTAACTCGAATATGATTACATAAGAGTAATCTTGTTATGATCACAATTAGTTTTAAATTCATTATTAATGTTTCATATTTTTATATGTTTAGGATTAGGGTATATAAGTGGGAATGTTTCCATTGTGTCTCTACTTGCCACTCGAGGTTTAAAATTTTCTTCTGCAAAATTTTTCCTTGATTAAGGGGGTGGATGTGTGGTCTCTTAGTGACTGTTGAGAGCACTGAATATTCAAAACCATATGAAGATTTTTATTTTCACTCATTAAATTTAGTGTGTTCATTATGTAGATTTAAAACTAATAATTAGATAATAAATCCTAAATATGGGTGATTCTCTTAGGAATGTCTAAATTTGTCCTATCATAATTCACTTTGATTTTGCTGTGATTACATTGAATCTACGTATTTTATTTTATTATTTCATTCTCATTTCTCTAATATACAATTGTTTCATTTTTTCATAATTAAAAAAAATATATATAAAAATTTTATTATATATTGTAGGTGTTTGGCCACAAAATCTCCTCAAGATAACGTTCAAGGTCTGCCCCTATGATGCACTTAGTTATAAATATTTTTGATATCACATAAAATAATGATTCATAAAATTGGAATCATGGATGGAAATAAAATTAATATTAACTCGCTACTTTAAAACACATTTATTAAATAATTTACTTTATTTCAAAATAATACAAAAAATAATAAATTTTAAAAAATAAAAAAATCTCTTAGTTCAAGATGTGTTTCAATTCAAATTTTTCTACATGGACTGACCAATATGATGTGTAATAAAAAAATTTACAATTATATTTGTGGTTGGTCATAAAGGATTTTTAATGTAGTGAAAAAATAGAGAGAATAATAGAGATGGTATTTGAATATGTAAATGAACCCTAAGAGCAATCTGAACCTGTTCTAGAACCAGAACCAGAATTTTTATTGAAATAGATTTCACTGATCATTTTTTATGTTAAAGAACCCAAGGAATGTGAGGAGGAGATTTTAATGTAATTAATAACATCATCCAAAACTCAACTGTTGATTAATGATGTCATTTAAGTACACATTCAAAATGATACACTTATGGAAGATCAACAATTTATGGACACTGGGAAAAGTCACATGTGGTGGTTCATCTCAAAGAAACCACACCCATGTTCTGATTGAGGATAATCCACTAGAATTGTATGAATAAGGTAAATAGAAACCTAGAACCCATTTTAAGGTGTAAACCAATAATTATACAATTTATATCCCTTTTCTCTTTAATTTTATCAATTTTTATTTTGTCTTTTAATTTCATTATTATTGTTTTAAAGTGGTAATATCTAGGATCCTAACTAAACGTTTCTACTAAAACATAAATCAGGTTGTTTATTTATTTTTCTTTATTTTATTTTATTCCCGATATAAATTCTGCATGTAAATCTTTCTTGAACATATTTGAGCTAAAAAGAGGGAATTAAAGAGAATAAGTATGGGGAGGAATATAAACATGATTTTAGGAATTGTTTTAGGAGGTTTATGTTCTAAAGTGAAGTAAATGCATGGAAACATTTTCCCCAAGAATAGTGTAATCCCCAATGATATTGAAAAAGAATTAACTCCAAACACCTCTTTCATTATTTAGGAATTTTAACAATTAAAATTTCAGCATCAATTAATTTCTTCTCTTTCATACCAATTTTTAGCATTTAATCAGCTTGAATTCAGATATATATTTCTCATCAGAATCATGTTTTTGAGGAAAATAGGGGCAGCTTTTGATCTAAAAAAATTAGTTAACTCGCAACCATTTTTTTTAATGATATTTTATGCCACCCATACATATTTACATCCTGAAATTTATTTCTCCCATGAAGAAATAAATAGGTAAACACTTTTAATACAGATCAAAAAAATTCATTTTGAAAGAAAAATACAGCTCATCTTTTCCCCCCACACTTGTGTTCACCTATTATCATGAATTTAAATTATAGAGAAGGTTGAGAAGGAATAAATTTATATTATATGGATTCATAAAAATTTATTTCATTTCTAATAGTGTATTAATAAAGTTCCTAAGAAACGTTTTTCCAAAATTAGAGTATAATGTAAAAAAGGGATTTAAAAGTGGTTCCTAAATCATATATAACACATTCCATGATCTCTAATAACTTTTAAAAAGATAAAACAACAAGTAATGGATTAAAAAAAATGTCAGAAGAATCTCAGGGAAAGGGAAATATAAGAAGATATAAAACAGGTTTAGAAACCTCTCAAGGTGGGAAATATTTTAAATTTGGATAATACTTGTGCACATGAGTTTCTTAATCAGTCGAACTTAATCAAATGAAAATTTTAAAAATAAAAAAATCCATTTAGAAATCATTTAAATACTCAAAAATTTAAATCAATCAATGTTCCAAAGATTACATTTTGGGGTAATGTTTAAAAATTATTCAATTCAACTCAATAATCCTAAAAAACACCAAAAAAACTTGAAAAATTCTAAAAATGTCATGAAAAATGAAATAGAAGCACACAAAAAATTCCTATAAATAATTTATCACCCTACAATAAATATTCCATTTATTAACCTATTTTAATCTCAAATATGATCATTAAATTTTTTTATCCAAAATTTATCTTGGGAAATAAATAAAATAAATAAAAGGAAAGAATCAACCTGATTCATTTTTCTATGGAAGCATTTAGATAAGATCCCAGCTTATAAAACATTAAAAATAAAATAATGAAATGAAAATAAAAAAGAAAAATAGATAAAAATAAAGGGAAATGGGATTTAAAATCAGTAATTCATAGTTTATACCCCAAAAAAGGGTGCTAGATTTTTACTTTCCCTAGTCATAAACTTTTATTGGATTATCCACAATCAGAAGGTGGTTGTATTTTCTTTGAGATGAACCACCACATGTGACTTTTACAGGTGTCCATAAGTAGATAAAAATAATGGAGACCCTAAATAAGATATTAAAATTCTCAAACCCCATGAAAAAAGAATTATATAATTTATGATCTTGAGTGAGAGAGAATAGAAGATATGGGTGCTCTCTGTTAACTTTTATGGTCTCCTTTATATGGTATTCATGTTATTGTAGAGGAGGTTGTCAGACCACCAATGGTTTCTCTGGATATTATTATTAAATCACCATTAATTTTGTGGTATCTTCCTTAATATCCAAGATCTGAATGATTTTTGATGAATTAGAAATTTTATAGAATGAGAATTCAGAAAAAAAAAATTCATCTTTAATAAAATTAAAACATGAAAAATCAATAAAAAAATATTCTATTTCAAGTAAGTAAGATTGAAAATTGATCTATTATGGTATGACCATTGGAAACTCCATATCAGCATGTGCATATTCTTCATAATCTTAAAAGGATATAGAGAGGTAGATAGGTTGTAATGTTTCATTATCAGGAATAGGAAGATCAAGTTTTAGGTTATCTTCAACAAATATATTCAAGGATTTATCCATAAATTATTGATCACCCATAAGTACATCAACTTGAATGTGTACTTCAAGGATCTCAAAAAGAAATGGTTGATTTAAATAGGATTTTATTAATTTCATTATTATATCCTTCCCACCCACATTAGGTTCTTAGGAATAAAAAATGATATATTAATTCTATTATCCTACTCATTCTTGTTCTAGTTCCAACTCAGGTTCAGATTGTTCATGGGAGGCATATATGTATTCAGCAATCCAATTTATTTGGATCTCAAGGTTTTTTACAATGTCACTAATAATTTTTAACCAATAATAATGATCAATGTAAATATTTTATACCATCTAAGATTGCTCAGTCCATGTGGAATAATTTGAATTCAAACACATCATAAAATAAGAGATTTTTTTTAGTTTTTTAAATTTTTGAATATTTTTGTGTTCTTTTGAAAAAATAAAATTATATACAAAATGTGAATTAAAATAGTGAGTCAAGAACACCTAGATTACCATAAATGACACAAAAGTTATGAAGTGTTTTCACACATGCTCTCAAAAATATTTATATGTGCAACACATAGGATGATCTTGGTCGTTCTCTTGAGGATGTTTTGCGGTCAAACTCCCAATAAATCTAATTAATTGTTATATATATATATTATTTATAACATAAAATTATCTAAGATGGATATTTGAGAAATGAGAAAGAATGATAAAAAATTATGTACATGTAATGTTGTCTAAGTGAATTCATACAAAATGGTGTTAGGAAGAAAAGATACATTTCTGAGAGAATTGCCTAGATTGAACCATCATTGTCTAAACATTAGTATCTAAATTAATTAAATAAAACACTATATTGTATGTGTAAAAAACCTCCTATGCATATGGTTTTGAATATACAGTTGTCTTAATTATCGCTGAGAGACCACAAACCCACCTCCTCGATTGAGGGAAAAAATTACAAAAGCGAAATCTAAACCTTGGGTGGAAAGTGGATACAAAATGGCACTATTCAAAATAAGATCTCCACCAGGTATAAATATAATAAAATAAGAAAAATTAAAATTTAATGTTTAAATACATGGTTTCGTCACTAGATTACTTCCCCAATAACTTGCTTAGGTTAACTACTCATAATAATGAGCATAGGAGTTCATAGTGAAGTAGATCGGGGGAAAACAAAAAAGATAAAAACATGATAGTATGAGATGAAGAAAAAAAACATATATAAAGAATGAAAAATAATGTTAGAAAATAAATTAAAGTACCCAAATATATAAAATAGAAAAAAGGCTACTCCAAAGTTTCCCACATATTTGAATGATGAAGGGACACTCTTTTATATGGAGAATAGGTAAAACACTTTTCTCCAAAATCATCTTCAAAATATTTCCATATATTATCCCCATTTAATCACAAAATTTGGAAATTGATCATTATTTAAATTTGTTAATATATATCTCCTATGCCAGCCCACAAAATGTGAGATTCATTTTCTAAATAATTAATGAGTTATGTCTTATTTACTCTGGATATTCAATCTTCCCATACAGACTTTTTGTATTCCAATGCATCGAGTTCCAATGCATTTATGGCTCTATAAATGAAGGAATTACACCTGGAAAAATTAAATAATTTTGTTCCTATATATTTTATATTTCTCAATGTTGAAGATAATATCATTTTGACCATCCATTTATGATATATGATCCCAACAAAAATAATATTCAAATCTGTGCACATTTTTCAAGGCGCAATTTATGAGATGGATTTGGGGCACCAAATGGGAAATTGAGCTTCGGTCCCTAAAGAATAAAATAAATCCCAACAATTATAAAAAACTCAAAAAGAATAATTTTTCAATTTTTATTAGTTTATAAATATTTATGGGTGAAATATTGAATGAAAAAAATAGTTAAAATCCAAAGTATGTTTTTTTTTGCAATTATGCTCTAAAAAACACTAAAACAATAAAATTTGAAAAACCCATAAAATAACACATTTATGGGATTAAAAAAATTTAAATTAAATTTAAAATAATTGAAAATATTTTCTATATCAATTCCCCCACACTTTAACATTGCACTCTTGGGAAATCTTCTTATACCAAGGTCAAAACCATTTTCCCAATGCTTAAATGACCACACAACTCAATTATTATATCCAGGAAAATATCATGCCTACTATATGTATAAAAATTCCCCAAATACTAAAACATTTGAAAAATCCATTAAATATCATGTCAATCCTAACATGCATAACATACCTACCTCACTAGAAAAATATTTCTCTCTTAACTCAAAAATTTTTTGTGGGGTTTTTCTCATTCTGAAGAACATATGTGATCTCCATAGGCTTGATATCCTCCTAGTTTATCAAATTCAAAGGGGAAAAAAATGTGCCAATCAAGAGGTAATTTTTATGGGCTGTTCGGTTATGAGGTTTAGAAGTATTTAAATGTAAAAACATCTGAGGAAGAATGAGGTGGGTTAAACTCTAAAGTGAAGTAAATGCATGAAAGTAGTTTTACTCAAGAATAGTGTGCTCCTCAATTAGATTGAAAATTAATCACACCAAAATAAGAATTACTTTATTTGATAATTTTCACACTTTGAGTTTCAGAATAAATTAATTTATTCCCTCTTTCCCCAATTATTAGTCTTGTTTCACATTGAATTCAGATTTGGATTTTTCTTCAGCATCAGGTTTTTGCGAAAAAGAGAGGAAAATTATTATCTTAGAAAATTGGAAAAATCCCATCCCATCATTGAAATGATATTTTGGTACAATAACACGTCTTTCTATCATGTAATTTCTTCCACGTAAGTATCAATAAATATTGAAACACATTTAATTCAACTTCAAACAATTCTACAGGAAAGAAAAATATAGCTTATCTTCTCCCTCCTGCACACTTGATTCCATCATTAATCATGCATCTAACTTCTAGAATAGGTTTTAAAGGGATACATGTCTTGTAATGTGGATACCTAATAAGGCATTTCTTGTCTACTAGGTTCTTAAAAATGGAAAATGAATAGGCCAAAATTAGAGTTCAATATAAAAAATCTTCCAAATTGGCTCCTCGATCATACTTAATACATTCAATGAACTCTAACATAATATAAATAGATAGAAAGAAAAATTTATGGATCACACAATATGTCTCAAGAATCTCATGAAAAATAGAAATGTAATAGAATGACATACAGTTTTATAAACCTTTGAGGTTGGGTAAGATTTTCACTTTCGATAGTACTTATTCACATGAGTTTCACAATCTATCAAACTTCATCAAATGAAAAGATCATAAATATGGAAACAAAATCCATTCAGTAATCATTTAAATCCACAAAAATTCAAATCATGTAATGTTACCAAAATACCAGGATGGCTTTAATTTTAAAAAATATTCAATTAAACTCAATAAATCTAAAAAACAAACCAAAAAAAGGAAAACCTGAAATATTTTGAAAAATATTATAAAAACTAAAACATAATCAAACAAAAAGTTATTATAAACAAGTGGACATCCCTAGCTATTATTATCCAATTTACTAACATATTTTTATCTTTTACACATAGAATTTATATTGGGAAGAAAATAAAATAAATAAAAGGAAATAACAACATGATTTATTTTTCTGTGGAAGCCTTGAGTTAATATACTAGATGCTACCACATTAAAACTATATGAAATAAATGAAAAGACATAATAATAAAAGAGAAAAAGAAAGATAAATTGGATACAAAAAGGATAATTTTTAGTTTATACTCCCATGCATATGCATAGTTTCTACTACCCCTAGCCAACCAGTTGTTGTGGATTATCCCTAATCAGAAGGTGGAAGGGGTTTGTTAGAGATGAACCACCAAATTTGAATTTACCTAGTGGTCATGAGTAGACACAATTAATGGATAAACCCAAAGAAGATAAGAAAATTCTTGACCCCCAAGGTATAATAATGATAGAATTTATGCTATATATTGGTAGGGAATATAAGATAGGGGTGATCCCAGTTGACTTTTATGTCATCCTCCTCTGTATAGTATGATATTTGTTTTAGTGAAGGTAGTTGGACGACCAGTAGATTATATGGATCTTATTTTTCAATAACCAATACATTTTTTGGTATATTCCTTCACATCCAAGGACTAATCCTTTTTTAAATTTAAAATTAAATAAAAAAATAATCTAGAAAAATATTTAGCTTGAATGAGCGAAAAACATGATGATTTAATAAATAAATATTCCATTTAAAGTAAGTCAACATGGAAATTTATCTCTTCTAGATGGACCATTAGCAACTCCATATCAGCAGGTCCATATTCTTCATAAACTTAAAAAAGTACGATATTCATAGTTCGGGTATGATGTTTCAGTATGATGAATATGAATATCCATTTTTAGTTTATCTTCAATAAAGGTATTCTAGGATTCCTCCAAAAATTCATGATCTCTCATAAGTGCATCAGGTTGAATTTTTTACAATAGGGACCTACTCGAGCAATAATTGAGTGATGGATGATGTTAATAATTCATTTGGTAGCTTATTAGAACACACATCTGGTTCATTAGCATAAATATGACCAATTAAATATATTCCACTGCTCATTCTGGTTCTGGTTCCGAATTAGGTTCGGATTGCTCCCGGGATGCATGTACATACTCAACTATCAAATCTATTTGGATCTCCATGTTTTTCACTATGTCGCTAATATTTTTCAACAAAGAGTCAAGATCAATGTAATGATTTTATAACACATAATATTTTTCAGTTCATGTAGAATAATTTGAATTGAAATATATCATGAACTAAGAGATTAGTTTTTTAGTTTTAGAAAATTATTTTTTTTACTTTTTTTGAAAAAAGAAAATTATATACAAAATTTGATTAAAAATAGTGACTTAATACAACTTATATCCCTATAAAAATTTCTAATTTTATTAAGAGTTTTCATACCCAATTTCTTTTATATTTATAACAAAGTTCATCACTTGGGATGATGTAGGTTGTTCTCTTGAGGAGATTTTTTAGTCCAACACTCACTATTTCAAATTATATTTTTTTATTTTTTTATTTATGAAATAAAATGAATTGAAATGCATATTTAGGAATATATAATTCAAAAAAAATTATATATATATATATTCAATGAAAACATAGTGAATAAAAATAGAATGACGATAGGAATAAATAAAGCATTTCTGAGAGAATCGCCCAGATTGAGCCTTCATTGTCTTATTATTAGCTTTGAATTTAATTAATGAACATGATCCATTTTATTTTTTAAAAGATTACTCTATATAAGTTTGTGAATATTTACTGATATTTATGGTAATCAAGAGACCATACAACAACCTCCTCAATCGAGGGAAAATACTACAGAAGATAAAGCTAATCCTCAGGTGGAAAGTGGAGACACAAAGGTGCCTTACCCACGAAGACCCCCCCTCGACCTAACTATAATTAAGTAAGATATATTAATAATTAATATTCAATGTATTTGGTTTATCACAAGATCACTCTTCCAGGAACTACCTCGGTTTAGCTACTCAATATCATGACCATAAGAGTTCACATTGAAGAAGATCAGTGCAAAATCACAAAAGATGAAAAAAAATGTGAAAATGAGATGAAGAAAAATAATAACATATAATAAGAATTAATAGTACAATTAAAAAATAAAATAATATATAAAATATATAAAATTTCCTGGAATGTTTACCCCTATGCTTCGAACACTTTGGAATGAAGAAGTGACACTCTTTTATAGGGAGAAGAGGTTAATTTTTGAGCTCCTAAATATTCCTTAGAATGGTTTCACATTTTATCCCCATTTAATGGACATTTTTTTATGTTACTTTCTAAAAACATGTTAGTATATCTCTACTATTTCTACCAAAAATGTTTTATCTTCATTGGAAATGTAATGAATGTGTTATGGACGATATACTCAAGATATTTAATCTCTCCATACAGACTCTTCATATTCCAATACTCCTAGTTCAAATGCATTTATGGCCTTGTAAATGATGTAATAAAACTTCTAAACCTTAATTAGAATTTTTAATTCTTATGTTATATTTATCAATGTTTAACTTCATATCGTTTGGACTATCCACTTATGATATGTGGGACCACATCAAAAACCTTCAAATCTGTGCACAGTTTTCAAGGCCCATATTTTGAGCTTGATTTGGGGCTCCAAATGGTGGATTGAGATTTGGTACCTGAAGAATAAAATGAATCCCAACATGCATACAAACCTAAAAAATAATTTCTTTACAAATTTAATAATTTATAAAAGGTTATGTCCAAAATACAGAATAAAAAAATAGTTAAAATCCAAAATAGGCCATTTTTGAAATTATGCTCAAAATACCACTACAAAAATAAAATTTGACAACTAAAGATAAAGTAAAAAATTTGTGAGTTTAAAAAAATTAAATTCATTGTAAAATAATTGAAAATATTCTCTCCATAACCAACATCATTCCATCTTAGATATTAGTTATAGGGTTATCCCCACAATAATATTTCCCATATCACCGATCAACCGAACAACCCATGTGATTGTAGAGAACCATCCTTCAATGATAAATCATTCTATGAAATAATTTGTATAAACCATACATTTTTAACCAAGATCCCGAATCCTAGGTTATCTTCTGTCAATTTTTCACCACCAACATTCAAAATTCTCATGAGTTAAGGATATACTAAACCATACATGGTTGAGAAATTCCTGTTACTAATTAAAATCCGGGAGAACTTTGTTAATGGATGTATCACTTTAATTTTTATAACTAGAATATATGTCTTTCATTGCTATAACTAAACTAATTTTCTCAATACTAGATTTTGAATATCAATACTTCATTAAAATCCTTTAACCCTTTATGAATTTAGAATGTTTTACCCCAAGAACTGAACCAATTCCAACAACCACCACTCTCTACCATCCCAAAACCCCACTCACATTCCCCTTAAGGTATATAAGATTCAACCCTCAGAATTACTAACAAACCCAAAACCAAGATAAAAACTATATTTACTATTATCCTTAACATTTTATTTTATTAACTCGCATTTTAATAATCTTATCCCATAATCCCAATTAAATATCACATAATAACCCAAACCACTCAAGAGTATCTTCCCAACACACCACATTTATATACATTACCACCAGAGTGTATTTAAGCAAATAAAATGCCTCAAAAGAACTTAATATAACCCAAAAAACCAACATTTAACGCTGAAAAATGGGATAAACTACCAAGCCTTGCCCACTAAAGAGATTTCATCAATACTGAACATGAAAATAGTGTTAAAATAACTCTTCAAAATTAAAGCTTCATGTTTTAATTAATTAATATTCAACTAATAGTGTTTTTAGTAAAAAATTATTAGATAATTTTTAATGATTTATTTAATTTAAAACACCTTTTTATAATATTTTCTCAAAAATCTATTTTTAGGAAACCATTTTTTTGAAAAATATTTTTATTTTTGGAAATACATTTTACAGTCACCAGTAATCATGAACATATCTAGGTATACCTATGTGCCTAAAATAATGCATGGACACACACCTTTTTCTATCTTGAGATAAGAATAAAACTATAAATTAAAATATGAAGTAAAATATTATCCTTTAATAAACATGTCAAATATTATAGTGCAATGGAAGAATAATAATTCTATATCCATGGTAACATGGGATTCCACTATATAGGTGATCATGAACAAAAATTCAAAATCTACATCCAAACCATTGACTACTCCTTACTCCATATACTATTTCCCTAAATAGAATGATAACAAAAAAACGATCTATTACTATTTTTAATGTCTCGATTAGGTGAATTGACCATTTGCTTGAGATGGAGTTCCTGTAGACTCGTGAATGGAACCATATACATAATATATTTCCATCACGTAGTGAGACTCTATAAAATTAAATAGAGACTAAACTCTTGGTATCATAACATATAGTAAAAGATAAAAAATAGATTCATCATATAACATTAGAGTAAGCATAAGGAATTACAACTTTGATCAAACCATAAATAACATAAAATTTCCAAATGATGTATCAAATTTAACCCAAGATGAACATATTTCCACACAGTAAGAGGAGTTCATACCAATAAAAAATAATAAAAATATAAAAATATATATTGATACTAATCTAAAAAACCACGGATACCTCTTTAGAACAGTCTCCCAATATCATTCAATTACTCTAACAGGATCCATTTGTATAAATTATTACCTGAAATTCAAACAATTGTTCCAGAAATGAACTAAAGTGAACTTGTAGGGTGTGAGAATAATAATCAATAGATAACCCCAACGAGATCCATTATATACAACATCACATCTATGTACGTATGTATAAAAAATAAATAAAACTGTAACGCATAACATCTAAACAACCATTCTAGGTCATTATTTTTTAATTTTTCCACCATGACACTTGAAATCACGTTACTCATATAATTTTTATGTATATCACATGTCATCCAATACAGAACCATATGGTATCCAAATTATGTTTCTAGTATGACCATGGTTGCTCATGAAATTTCAGATGACATCTCTGGTATACTATTGGTCGACCGTAGGTGGTAAATTATTGATGGATTCTTGGTCTCTTTAAAGGTCTAATCATAGGCACTAATTTTCATATAGTATCATAGGTTCTTTAATAATCTAATCATGGGTTCCAAATGATAGATAAATAATGGGGCTCAATAGCCTCACCATGGATGCTGAATTATAGAGGTCATCATAGGTTCTCTATTGATATACCAATGAGCACCAAATTCCAAATAGAATGCCACGCTCTACTAGGTTGATTATGGGTGATAAATACAAGATGGAATACTAGGATCTCTATCAGCATTAAAATAAATTCTATATGCCCAGTGAAATACCATGATCTCTTCCAATCTTATCATTGAATATAAATACTAGATGGAATATGATTCTCTTTATGGGTTTAGCCTTGTACACTAAATTCCCAAGGGAACCCTAATATCTCAACCAATCTGAAAATGGGAGGTAAATTCCAAAAAGACTCCTAGGTTCTCTAGCAGTGTAACCATGGGTGATAAATAAGAAACATGTTAGGGAAGGTATAACATGTTTAGAACCATGTAGATACCCATCTGGATGATACAGTGTAACACCCCAATCCCTAGGCCACCTTATCACCAGTCATGTTGTCCATAAACATGCTACACCAACATAGTTAGAAGAATACACAAGCATGGAAATCATATCCCAACTTACCATCACTAATCAAATAACCCATCTATATCTTGAAATTTCAAGAGTATAGTATCTAAAAAATCATATCCTGATTCATATAATAGAATCCTATCATCTCATCATAACTCAGGACTAACACCATTTCCTTTCATAACCTAGTATCTCTTAGGTTATGATCATCCAACCAACATCACTCACCAATTTTACTATAATGAACCCAATAAACTATGTCGATTCCCACACTAAGTACCTTCAATTTACACATATAGAACCTAATATTAACCACTGACATAACTAACCCTGGGTATTGTGTCACTCATTATTCCTAAGCCATACAAGATTTCATTCTTAAGTCCCATTACTAACATAATCCATCCCCTCCATCCCTCTACAAGAGTGTAATACCAAAGTGAACAATTATTCCCATATTCTCCACCTAGAGGTACTCAAAACACCTAGGATGAGTTTTACACATTTGATACATTCTACATAACCAATCAAAATAACACTTAAAAGAATAATAGGTTAATCATGTTTTACCAAACTCATTCCCTTTAATAAACACCTTATAGGTGGATTTCAAGGTCTAATGATCTTGAGAATGGCCTTTTCCAAACCACCTTATTTGTTAAACACTAAATAGAACCATTACTCGATCATTTACCAACTTAGGAGTCTGAACCCATTCTATATATGCTCTTATCGAAGAAATCATGTATTGTTACATGAACTGAGACCATATAGAGGATCATTTTGCATAACTTTTCTTGTGCCTCTCAAATTACAAATCCATACATGGAATATCCAATTATCTGAAAACACATTATTACCAAGATCCCTTTTTAAATGTAAAAACCCAATCTCTACAATACATCCTAAAAATGAACCCCTAATCATGTACACATAATAAAAAATATATAGAAATACAGTTATGTATTAAAGGGACCTCCTACCTCATTATTAGAGTTATCCTATTTCTTTAATATAGACTACCCAACCTAATCCTTGTTTAGATCAATCATCACTACACTTATAAGACACTATATCATATAATAAGTATCCATAAATTAATTTTAAACATTTATAAATTTTTAATAAAACTATTCCAAGTGGAATAATAAAAAATATCTCATCAAGAATCAATGAGACAATGAAACTACAATCAAAATAATTCACAAGAAATAATCCATTCCTCTAGAACTCATACTTTAAATATACCATGAATTTAAACACCTAGAATATCTAATTGTCACTCAATTTCGAAGAAACCTTAGAAATATTTATCAGATTGTCACCTCTAATGAAATATTGAGAAATAGGGGATTTTCCCCCTCTATTGACATCCTATAGCTACCACACCAAGAATCCCCTTCATTAAGGATGAATTTTACCATTTTCTAGTTAAATAATTTATGAATCCCTAAAAAACATCCCAAAATTAAAGGGGGATGGAATAATGGTAGTCTATAAGAAGATACGGAGGGATTAACTTTATCTATAACGATAAAACAACTTAGAAATGACAGTGGAACAAAGAAGAAGAAAGGAGGTTCCAAGGGGAGAAACCAGGGGGATGGGGACCAAAATGAAATGATAGTTCACACTTAACTAATGAAATAACTCCATCCCTACTAGGTACCCAATAAAACAAAACTGAGTAACCATTGATTGACTGACCACCTGATCTAAGACTACCAGCTATCCAATGGAGAATCAAGAGGCTCTTTACTCATGAAACAGTAACTGGTCCCTCTAATTTTAGAGATATTTATTAAATAAACCATAAAATAGTGAAGGTAAATATTTCTTCATGGTATATATAGATGAACAATGCATAGTGAAAGCCAATATACCATGAAGGCATGCATGGAAATTATAAAATTATATAATAATACTTTGTCCAACCTCCATCTTCCCCTCTAACTATCATTATTGATTAAATAGTAATGAGATGATAATGGAAGGAGTTTGAAAATACATTAATTATCATTTAATCATTAAAAAATCATTATGAAGATTCAGAAATCAGTTACAATGGTTTTAACTTTTGATACTTTTTTGAAACACTCCATTAATGTTATAGATGATTGAGGTTATTGGAGGACTATAAAATTAGTAAAATATTCATGATGGTTTTTTAATTCCATTGTGTTGAGTATCTATGATAAACTCAACAATATGGTATTATTCATAGCAACAGATTTGATTTATTCTTTAACAAAAGTTTCTAGAAAATAGTGGATAAAGAGATATTTTTCTTTGGTGTTAGGAGATTAATGTATCCCATAGGCACCCTAGGAGGAATAAACACTTCATCTTATTTTCAATTACATATATCAAAATTATGTGGGTGATTCCTATTGAGAAATTATAGGTATATTATTAATTATTAATTTATCATATTCAATCCAATTTTTATCTAAATATCCTATGGTTTTTGGTTTTGGTTATTGCTTCTACTGACTATAGATAAGTGTTTTTCACTATGGAAACCATCAGTGGTATTGGAAGAGGTTCATATTTTTTTATTTATTATTTAAATGATAAATAAATGTAGAAAAATTAGTTTTCCAAGCACCACAATTATCTTATAATGAAATAGGAATTGTGCTTGAGTTTTCCAAAAAAACCAAAGTATAACCTCATTAATAACATAAATTGTTCATCTTTATATTACAGAGATCATGAAATGGTTCATGAAAAAGGAACATTATGGTAGAAGAATGATTAATATTAAAAAATTTCATAAAATGATTTTCTATTCCATGTTTTTGAAATATTTATGACATGGTTGATCCCATATATGAGCATATACCAAGACATAATAACTTTGGAAATGTCATTTAACATAATGGAATGATAACATGAAAAGGATTATCTAAAATGGATAGAAACTACCAAAAATTGCATATATGAAATGGCTTTATAATGCAAATTAATTAGATAATCTAAAATGATTTGAACCCAAAAATGATATCCAAAAATAGAAATTGTTATGGTATGACCATAAAGTTTCAAATGAATTTATCTTTTGGAAACAAAGCATAATGTTACCCAGTATAATAGTTATACTTAGATAACATTATGTTATAATGAGGATCCATTTTAAAATAATATTAAATAAAATTATACTTTTATTAAAATTCCTAAAAATATTCACTCACACAGGTTTATAGGGATTATGAAAAATATTGGCGGTGTGGGGATTTAAACTTAAACAAAAACATTTTGGTAGATGTGATCTAGGTTTAAAAGTAATATTTAAATGGAGAATATTTTTTAAATATTTTATAGATTATAAAATAAGGTAAAGTATAAAAAGTTTTTATATAGTTTTATGAATTTTTATAAATATTAATATAAAATGATTTAATTAAGGCCTTATTTTGAAAGTTTATTTGACAAAATCCAAAATGTTTTTTCGATGATTTGATCAAGTGTTAAAGAAATATTATATATTTAATTTTTACATAATATAAGAAATGTTTATATGTTATAAAAAGTTTTATGAAGTATCTCATATTTTGGAATATGAAGGAGTTCATATTACAAGAAAATGTAAATTGATAATATAAAAATTCATATTTGATAAAATTGAACATTTAAAACATATGCATACCTAATTTAAAAAAATTTTAAAATTTATTTAGTTATGAATTTTTCATAAAAATTTATTGCATGTTTATTTATTTTAATTTATTTAGTTGAATCCACATTGATTTATTTATAAATATAACTTTTTCAAATTATAAAGTGATATTTTATTGATTTTTAAAGTGTTTAATCCATTTTAATTAATTATCATACATTAATTGAAGGAGTTACATGAAAGTTATTATATTTGTTTTAGTTTTCTAATACATGGTATTTTGGATTTACGAAGTTACTAACTTGAATTAATAAGTTAATTATAGTTTGTAAACATTATGTGTATTATTTATGATCACATTTAGGCCTATCATGAGTAAAGAACCATGGGTAGAGGTACTTTGGGTAAGACTTCTCACTAGCCTAGGAGCATAGGATTTTTTAGAAAAATAGGGGTTAGCTACTTATCACTCTATTCTTATTTATGCAGGAATTATTGGTTTCATATGATTTTAGGAATTTACATGATAGGGTTTGATATACCTTGTCTAAGAGATACATTTATACATTCCTGGATATAGTTATATTTTAATTTATTTTAGTAACACATGATATTATTTGTGCAAAGATTAATAAATCAATGTGCTTTTAACATATTGATTTAGTGGAATAAATATAGATTTAAAACCAAATCATTTGAAGCACTCAAACATGTAATATGAAAAACATGAGAAAAAATTATGAGAAAAAAAATACTATTTTAAAAATAATTAGTGTTAGATTAATTCCAAAGTAAAATATTTTTGTGAACATGATCGTCTAATCATATAGGTTATACAAAAGAAGGGTGACCTTGGATTATATTGAGTATGGAATTTACGTAATGGGGTAAACCTATGGATAAGGCTCCCTGGTTTTAGATTTTTATTTTGTTTACACTTAGCTAGGAAATCCCTTGGAAGGATACTACAGGGATAATTTTGAGTGAATCCATATTTTGGACGTGGAAAAAGAGTTATTTGATCAACTATTCAAGAGTAATATTTTATATTATTTACAAGATGGTGCACATAATGGACTATTTGGTGCAAATGAACACCCAAAAAATTCATTACTAAGTTAAATATGTATACTATCTCACTAATGGTTAGGATGAATTTTAAAAAGGGTGTATTATTTTTGTGGGATCACATTTTATAAGATTACTTATTAAATGAAGGAAAAACATGATACTCATTTGATTAAATCCTATATTTTCAGTGAAATTTCACCCCAATCATTCAACTTGACTTTGAGACTGATATTAGATAATCATAAAAATAGAGAAAATTTACTAGAATGGTATAATAACATATAAATTATAATTAATTAAGATATGAAATTATCTCTAAGTAAGAAAATGTTTAAGTTATACAAAAACTGTATCTTGATTATTAGGATAATCTTCCATAAATTAAATAATCTTAAGAACTTTAGTCGTCAATGGTACACTCAATATGATTGGTTATGTTAATGGAATTGTAAGACTAGAGGTTTCCTTTAGGGGTATTCTATATATGTAATTCATTATATAATAATTATTAGAAATTATTTTACAATGTGAATGAGTTTAATAAAATTGTCGCATATTTTCTCAAATTATTAAAGCTATAAGAAATGGGAATGATATTTCTATGTTTTAATGTTATATTGATTGTAAAAGTGGGTAAAATATTAAACAATATGAAGAAATGTTTTTTGAAAATTATAATAATCAATCATTGAGTAACTAGTTAAATGTTATTGAAACCTAAAATATGTATTGGGATGAAAGGATAAATGTTTCCATAGGGTTAAACTTTTTTTAATACCTAAAGGGGTTTAAAAAACTCAATTGCGAGTCCATGTTAGGTATTAATTTTATACTAATCAATTATTTTATTTTTAAATGTATGTGTGATTGGTTTCATGGGATACCTATATTCCAATTAGTAGTTGGAGAACACATGAAATCCATACCAAAATAAAACATGTGAGGAATCTCTTGGATGAATATGATTATTATAAAATAGACATTCCTCACTACCCAATCATTAAATCTTTATTATTAGTGAGTATCATCATGTTCCACTAGCAACAATCAAAATGTGATTACCTATGATGATATCAACTAGCCACTATAGTCACTAAATGGTTTGGAAGAACCTAAATTATATGAAGAGTTTTATAAAAACTCTTCCTAAAAGGTAAATATAGAATTGATAAATAAATATAGTTTTTTATCTAATATTATGATCTCTAATATATCAAATGAGTTCATTAAATTCCCATTAAATAGGGTCTAATTATTAAATTATTATGCCTCTTAGAATCCAAATGATTCAAACATTTTGAAATGAATAATCAAATTTTAAATCTCTATAAGATTACCACATATAAAAATTTAATTATTAAGATTCTTTAACAATCAATGTTGTAATTTAAAATTATTTCATTATGTATTAATGACCAAAAGAATATTACAATTACATTGGGAGTCGCTTTAAATGATACTATATATCATTATATAAGATAACGTTAATAATGTATAATATAGAACCTGAGAACACTAGATAAAACATGGATAATTTCCACACATCTTGGTCCATGATTGAGTGATAAAAAAGAAAAAATATCCAACTAGAACTATATACTCATAAAGCTTAGGTAAAATTTCATAACTCTATGAATTCATCTCATGTTTCCTAATTTTATTATGAATACCAAATATATTTTCATAATAAATATTGATGAATTTGTACCTAAATTAGAATATTATCATAAATTATTGACATAAATTAAATATGAGATAAATACATAGTCATTAATAAATTTATTTAAAACATGGATTTTTATGATTTATTATTATTATTAAACATTATTTTTTTTGTGAAAAATAAATTTTTGTGTGTTTTTCAATAATTATAAATTTTTTATAAAAGTGGTGTTTAAATTGATTCTAAGATTATTCGTTATATTTTTAACTGAATTATTGATGTGTATTTTTTGTAGGGAGTTGTAGATTAAATGAATACTTTTAGTTTAGTTGTGTAATTGTAAATTATTCTTATGAAATACTAAATCATTTTTCATAAGAATAATAATGTAATTGAAAAGTGCATGCATGAATAAATATTACGAATATGTATAAATAGATGAAAACTTCTAAAGGTCACGTATGATATTAGAAATTATTATAGAAGTGGAATAAATAATTGTGTAAGAATAACATATTATTTTGTAATATGAAATCATAATTTTTGAATTAAATGTATGATAAAAGGGATTATTATGTATAAAAAATAATTAAGATTAAAAATAAATATCTAGGGTGACATGTAATATTTACTAGGGTCTTATGATGAATTCTAAGATCATTCGGAGTGAGGGAATTGATGTTACCTAATAGTTTCAACTATATATGTAAAAAAAATTCACAAATATAATATTAACTTGGGGGTTGAGATATGCATTACAATAATCGAGAAGGAAACCAGTCAAATTAGATATATTTAATAACATTGAGTAAACTCAATTTTTATATTTAGATCAAATCGGCAAGGCAATGTTGCATCAAAGGGGGAGACCTAGGAAGTTAAAAGTATTTTATATTATATATTCCTAAAAAAAATATTGGTTGAATATTAGTGGTATAATAATTAAATAGTTAAGTTGTGTGCTGATGAACTGAAGGAAAAACTTTGAGATTTGAAAATAATGAATCATGATAAAGGGAACATGGTTTTCAATTCAGCCACAAAGGTGTGGTGGAAGGTATTTAAATTATTTAAGAACATAATTTTACCATAAAATTAAAATGATGGTATTCTTAATATAGTGTAATAGATTATACTAAGTCATTATTCCACATAAGAATCAAATCAACATCTGATTTGAATATATGAATTGGATTCAAGTAAATTTTATGAAGATGTTCCCTAGGATCATTTCTTATATATGTTTTCCTATTTACACATCTAGATCCTCAATATATATATTTTTGTGGAAATTCAGATAAAATATGATGAATCCCACGCGATTGTTAAATATTTAGAAAGGACTTAACAAGGAATCAATGTACCAATTGACTCAAGAGGGTTATATTATCTCATAGTTAATAGTTTGATATCATTATCCAAATAGAAAAGGAAGCTATGAAAAATGTTTTTTTTTGTACTAATGAATTAGAAAAACAATATTGAATGATGAATAATTCATTAAAGGTTGGTGATAACCGGATCTATTCAAACTCATATGAGTTGTTAGTTGATGTCAAATAATGTAAATGACAAGGTTGGTGGGTTTTTTAGATTAATTTTAAGGTTGTATCTTTATTGTGATCGAATATGGTGTGTTTCAAGTGGAGAAAATGTTAAAGACTCCAAGGGGAGTTTGAGTGAGTGGAAAAAATATAGCTATTAATATCAAGTGGGATTGATCAAAGTAGACTAGTCCATGAGGGGAGAAGATTATTGAATGATTAAATTAATAAAAAAATTAAATAAATAAATGTTAACCAAATATTTACAGTAGAAATGATGATGTTGGACACTTTTATTATAGATATAATGAAAAAATTAAATGAATGAATTAGGAAAAATGAGAAATGCATATTTAAAATGGGTATATTTTGACAAATGATGGAGGTGAATGTTTTAGAACTAAAATTAAACCAAATAACATGTGTTGAACTAGAACTTTTTTAGACATTGAATAAAGATAAAAATATGTAAAGATCCTTACTTATGTAAAATTACATGCAATAGTGTCTTCAGTTGATAGGATTATCTCATGTGACTATGAGAGAGAATAGTAATTGTGACAAATTCTACATGGATATTTCTGGTAAGAAATCAAGTAGTAATTAAGTTAAGATAGATCTTAGAGGAGTCATTGAAAATAATTTCATATTCATTCAAAATCCTCTTCATTTCTAGATTTTTTTTCTAGAGAGATAGTATAAGAGAAGTGACCAGTAATGATGGTGTTTCTAGCTTAGATAGCCGTGTATGGGTAAACCAATTTTGTCAATGTGCTAGTGAGGACAAGACATGCCATCTTCAGAGTCAAATTCTTCATTCATTTATTTTTTATATTTACTTATTCTATTTCTTTCATAAAAAATGATCTATATATCATTATTGAATAATGAATTCCATTGATTTTTATTATTTAATTATTCTATAATTTGTTGATATGTGTAGTTAGTTGTGTTATATTATGGAATATTCTATGTGAATTATTATTTTTAATTCAATAATTTCTTATTGTTTAGACTTAATAATCTAGGTTTTTAATTAATATCATGGTGACTATGAGTGATTTTCATTATTTAGAGGTTTTTATAATATTAGCTCAATTTCATTAAGGAATTTAACACACATGTTTTGGTCTTAGTTTGATCACTCAAGGTATTTTTTGAACACTCTATGACATTATTTTATTCATTAATGGATTGAAAATATGAAGAACTCATTTTTAACTACAATTATGATTGAAATAAAAAGATAAAACTAATTTATATATATTATTTCAATAATTTTTCACTCATTTAATTATTTTTCTTTTATTTTCACTTCTCATGTAGTTATTCATAAAAAAATTCCACTCAATATAAATAAAGTTTTGAAAAAATATTTATAAATTTAAAATTGTGATTAGATTGAAATCACCACATAAGAAACCTTAGGAATTGGTATATTTTATTTCATAGTTGATAAATAATTGGATAAAGTGATCTATGATAAATACTAAATATCAATTTTTTCAATTTCGGATGAGTTTTCCTAAGATACTAATTTATTTCTAAAAAATAATTAATGTTTCTTAAAAAATTATTTGTTTCGCTACAATTTTTTAAAATTGGGTTATTTACCTTTAACATAAATAAAATTTATTCATTATTAAAGTTTCCAAATATATAATTTTCACTATATATTACTACTCATGTCATGTTCATCCATTGCAACATTGATAAAATTTCACTTGATCTTGAAATTGAAATAAACATTCACTCAAGAGCTAGGTAAGTGATTATAAAAGAAGAAAACACCTCTTCTTGAACCTTTTTCTTAAAAAACATAGAGGAAATATATTTAAATTCATTTCAAATATTAAAAAATTTAATTAAAAAAACGAGTGTTATTAATTTTTTGAAAACATGGAAGACCAAATAACTCTTAAATAATGAACTTTACTTAATGGGGAAAAACCATAATACTACTTTTAATGCCTTAAACATCCTATTGGTTTTGAATTAAAACAAAATTTTATATAGGATATTATAAAATTCCTTGAACTTATCTATGAAGTTCCTCATAAACTTGTTTATGAATTTAAACATACTTGTGAAATAATAAAACCACTAAGTGTAAATAGACACCAAATAAAATTGAGATCTTTCCCCTTTTCTTTATATGGAGTAGAAAATGAGTGGTTTTTATACTACCACTCTACTCTAATAAGGAATTGGAATAAAGTCAATAATATGATACATTATTTCTTTCCTCTAGAAAAACATCTCTAAGAAATTAGGTTTTTGGGACTATGTAGACTCATGTAAGTATTCTCATGAATATTGGAAATGATTTTTTAGTTCCCCCTCCACCAAATAACTGAGATGATTTTGATTCAGTATTTTTTGTATAGATTAGTTCTCATTGATAGGAGAATCATATTTACTTCTATATTAGGGGAATTGGAAGATAAAACATTAGATGATTATAGGAATCTCATTGCAAAAATGGGCCAAAATACCCACTAATTTGGAACTAGGAGCATGGTTAATTTGAAAATTGCTCAAGCATTTCATACTTCCAATACTAAAAATAGATTTATCCTGATCCAATTGATTTATTTTTTAAAAAATTTTGTAATCTATGTTTTTACCCGACCAATAATTAGATTAATTTTGGGCTTTAGAGTCTAAACACCTCCCTATGGGTAGAATGATAAATTTCCCCTCCAAGTTTTCCATAGAAAAATTATCTCATGGTCCCGTTGATTTTGTTGTCTAGTGTTTACCCTCATTCTAAGTTGGTGTGGTATTTAAAGCATGGTGGGGGCAGTGATAATAATATATTATATATATAAATATTATCATTTTATCCTATTTATGTCTAGTTATAAATAAACACTTATATATATTGAATGAAGCATCATATGGAAAAACTAAAACAGTAGTTGAGTTTAAAATGTTGGTTTTACCATAAGGATGATGTCAGTTTTATTTTTATTAGGATCTATAATTGTTCACAATCATGGGAATATTTAAAGGAATATTAATGAAATTTTTAATTAAGTTTTATAATTAATATTTTAACATAACTTCCTCTATTGGAACCATGATTAGGGAAAATATCTAGGGTCATAGACACAACCCTAAGAGATTTAGGGAGGGTCTATAATTGGATATTCCATAGAGAAATATCAAAATAAATTCTTGGGATCAGTAACTGGTTCTATGTAAATACCAATAATATCAATGTAGACTCATTCTGCACCAAAATATCAATCCTACCATGATATTTGTATTTATTATTTTTTTATTTTTCTCCATATTATGAGATTTCCTATAATATTTTTTTCATATTTGATTCCTAATTTTCATGGACATATAAATTTATATATTTTTATTATTCCTTAGATAATTAATTGAGCATTGTTTTTATCATATTATTTGATTTACACAACTATGTTTAATGTTAGGGGTCAAAATGACCATCAATGATATTCAATTTATTTTTTTATTTAGTTTCCTATCACTATTATTCACATATTAATTGTTGGATTACGATCAGGCTAGAAATTCAACATTATCTGTCTGATTCAGAATGAAATCAAATCTTAAACGTTGTGTGATTGTTGGTTTTTGATGATAATGGTTATGGAAAGATGAGATATTCTTGGGAAATGGTGGAACACGAATTTAGAGAGGTATAATTTTTTTCTAGAATTGATGTATGGAGATGTGAACTTCTATATGTGTCGATGTATTTTGTTTTTTGGTAATTTAAGGATGAGTATTGACATCTAAAAACATTATATCCAGGATTAGGGCCTTAATTAAATGTTCAAACATGATTTGAGGCATAATCAGTAATTATTGTATGATTTTGGGAGATAATATAAATCTAGTTTTGGATACCTAACTACAACATGTATATTTTGGATGAACACGTGTTATTTATATTAGTTGATGCAGAGGCTAGGATTTTTGTCTGAGTTATATATCAACATTTGTGTGTCTTAACCCACACGTTGTGTACCCCAAGCTGACCAACATGGAATATTTATGTGGTAAATTCATAGGTGGTTTTTTGGCCTCACAACCATTATGAACTAGACTACACACTATGTATCTATGGAAATATGTTGTGAGTAGTGGAGGTACACACTGAGTGCCTCAACTATCCTGACATATCATATATTCCATCGTACACACCATGTATAGGGTGTCCTTGCACACCATGTGGGGTCCCAATACAATAACAAACTAAAAATTATGGGTCACATGTATTGTACCCAATATAATACATCATGTAATCATTTTAGATTTGGTGACTTGTTATATTTCCTTACATGAGGATCAGACATGGGCACAAAAATATCCTATTTTATGTTATTTTTCACAAAGAACAAGACAGTGGTCTAATATTTGATATTTGAGACATGGAAAAAAATGGATCATGTAGGTTATTTTCTTCATCCATGGGTAGATAGTGATTATCAGTGTGAGAATAGTGACCAGAGTTCTCTTATCCCCCAAATAGAGCTAGGTTTCCCACCTCAGGACTCATGTGTGTGATCCCCTCCCTATAAGTGTGTTATGGATAGATTTAGGTTTCTACCCTCGGGATCAGGTTAAGATCATATATCCCATATCATAGATAGGATTATGTATCCAACATCATCACTATGACACATAATACCCAATCGACGGGTCATTAAAGATAGTTTCTAGTATATCTTTATAGCCTCGGAAGAGATCCTCTATATATGTGACCAACTCACTCAAATGAGGTGTCTTCTAACAAGGTGTGATTTTTCATTACAATTTTAGAGTGGCTACGTGGATATTCATAATGATTAGATATAGAGGCTAGATCAATGTTATGATATTGATAGACTATAGGATATAGTGCACCCCATTTAATGTGTATGTTTCAATGATTGGAGGAACTCCCCCCCATGGATTGTAGAAATGATATCATTTTTGGATGTTTTTATAGTATATAATTATAATAGGAATATTATTACTCAACTACCAATGGGTTTTCATTGAGATGTGGTACATATCTTGTGATGACTTCAGGCTTTGTGGTATCATTACTATTCCAAGCATATTTGATATCTCCTAAGGCATGATTGTCGTGGGATTGAGTAGTGATGGTTTTAACCTTTCTCAAATCCTAGATAATTCTATATATAGAGAATATATAGATTAATCCTTCTTCTTTTTCACCTTTAGAACTTTTATTACCAGAATATTTGTGTTGGCTTGGTGTTCTGATTTTTTTCTACATCTTCATCCTAGTCAGCACTCATACTAGGAGTTGATTTTACTTGTTATTTTGTTATTGTATTAGTATTTTTTAATCATATTAGGTATATTTGTACACTACACAAAATTATACCTTTTTCCTACACATGTGGTATAAGTGAATATAATTCACAAGTTCAGATATAGTTTGGGTAAACACGGAAGTGGTTTTCCTTGTTCAGGTATAGAAGTTTGGGGTAGTTAGTGATGGATTATAAATCATGATTATTTGAAATGGATACAGTGACCCCTTCAAGTGGGTACTTACCCAAGAGTACATACACAAAAAAATGTGTTGTAAACTCATTTAAAATTTATTATTTACTTTTTATTTAACTTTTGGTATGTAATTTTAATTATTGTTTCATGAATGAATTTTTTATGATCAGATGATCATTTATATATATATATATATATGTGTGTGTGTATGTATGTGTGTGCTACAAATGTTTTTATTATATAGTGTGTTATAGATATGTTTATATTTTAGGTTGATATTGGATAAGGCCTCCCATAATGTGATATATGACTACTCGATGCTAGTGACCCTCCCCTGGACTACTAGATATGGTCTTGGGGTGGATTACAACTAGCCTAAGAAGGGCCTCGGTAGGTTGGTTCGTGTCAATGTGGTATCAGAGTGGGTTTTTCCTTGGGATAGAGTTTGATATAGGTATTCATGTAAGGATTTCATTTAGGATCATTGGGATATGATGTTAAGGGGGTTTGCGTTTGGTTATCATACAAAGGAGGTTAGTGTAGGTGTTACTATTGACATATACTTTCACATAGACTATGATAACTTTATAGTTGACTTGGATATCTAATACAATAATTTTGTATTTGTGAAAATTTGGTACATGAATCATATAGTTACCAGTTATGATATTTCATCTGTTTCCTATTTCATCTTATCTAGACACACCCTAATTCATTTTAATCCATCCTATAAATTGAATTATTCTATCCAAATATTGCCAACATTTTTGTAGAGGTATATATGTGATGTTCTCATACCAATGTTTGTGCATCTCACTACTAGATGGTGAGTGATGAGGTGTTGTTTTTAGAACTCGGTTGAGTGAAATTATTTCAATAAGATTTGAAGTTGTATATCACCATTTAATTTTTAGTGTAAATTCATATTTTAGAGTGGAATCTATTTCCCATTAAGTTGTATGAGTCTACCCATTGGTTGGATATACAATGTGTGTTATGATGGTAGAGGCCTCGTGGGTTAGTATGATGTTTTCCCCTCGATTGGAATATGTTTTGATTGATTATGAGGCTCATATTTCTATCTTGATTGATCTTTTTATGGACCATATATCAGTTATTATAATGATATTTCTATACAACATGGTGAGCCATTGAATAATGACATATTCTCAACTCATTATGGGACTGTTATACTATGAATAAAGCTTGATATTTGTTTTGAGATCCATGTTTTATCCAAGGACACTAAACCTTCTATAGGGCAGAGTGACCATGAACAAGTGTTCATTGAAGGAAAATAACCATATGAGGTATTCCCCATAATTGTTTTATTATGTAATTATTCAAGACCAATGGGTTTATTAAAGACTCTAAGGGGAGTATTTTTCATGATATAGTTGTTTATTCATGAATTAAACCTTTTCATAGCTCCATATGGTATACTATGTTGATAGATAGAGTTATGAGATGTTGTGTGTGACAGATGAATATAAGTGGGTGTTAGTGGGTGCAGTTCAGGGTAGGATTCTATCTATTCTTCATAGACCCTTTTATTAGTTGAATTATCCATGGGATAATAATTATACACCATATGTTTGGGTGTTGAATATTTTAATGGAACACCTCACTAGTCCGTAGTTAACTAGGGAATTTACAATGATGGAAAACCTCATTAATTAGCCCCATCTGGTTAAGTGGGTATGTCCTCATGGAAGAGAATAGGTATAATGATACCCACCGTAGAAAGTATTAGTTATCTTTTAAAGATGTCGTGAAGATATTGATGATTGGTTTGGTGAGGTAGGTCCTTTCTTCAATAGTTTGGGAGATCCCTCTAGTATGGTGAGTAAGGAAAACCCATTGGTAGTAAAAAATAGACTACTTAGCTGCTGGTTAGCATTGGTTGGTACACTATTTTTGTAGATGATAATTCACTTTATATGAGCATATAGTAATGTGATGATGGTTTATAAGGTTAACCCATGATTGAACTGGGTTGAAATGGTGATGTATGAATCATCATTAATTTTTTAGATTTTGTTCAAATGTTTCTTGGTGGGATATTGGGTTCCCCTATGATTTTTGTGGGAATGTGAACCAAACCCTTTTAATAACTAGTTTTTAGAGGATACTTTTTGGAATCCAGTGGATTTTCTATTTTTTTCAATGATTTTGCCTACTTTAAAGTAAACTATAATGGAATAAAATCTATATTTTAATGGTAAATATGTTCTTTGTGATATTGATTCCATGATGGTTGGTGATTCTAGAGTAGAATTGTTGAGGAATTTTGGCTGAATATTATTGTAGGGAAATCTATGTTTGAATATTGTAGGAGGTGTATAAAGATATATATTTATAGAAATTAGTCCTTACATTGATAGATAGGTATTTCTCTCCTTCGATCTACAATGGAAGCCCTATATTATTCCCTAGTGAGAGAGAGGACCAAAACTATGGTGTCTAGTTAGTGATCCAATGTTACCAGGAATTACCAAGAAATGAAACTAATTTAATTTGTTTTAACGCGAGGAGAAAACTCACCACTTTCTTAAGTGGATAATGGGTTTTCATTATAATTCTTAGTGAATATCAAGATTGACATCCTATGTGGGGATCGCCCTAGTGAAATGATACACTTGGGGAGGTATATCTTATAGATCATTGTGGATTTTCCCATCACATGGAAACTCTTGTTATGTAATAGAGGAATGTTTTTCTTTGGTGTTTCTGGATTTGATCACTTGGGAAATGGTTATACTAGGGAATGGAGCCTACAGAGTAGGGTCCTCTAACTGATCAAGATTATCCTCATTAGATTAGGGTGAATTAGGGAATCTGATGGGTAGTAGGGTGATGTTGAGTGCTTAATATTGGTTGTTTTTTCACCTATGGTCCCCTTACACAGATTTCATTAAATAGGAATGACAACACAATCAGTTTATATTTTACAGCGGGTGCAATCCTACGAGAGATCATAGTGCATATAGGGGGATTCCTATCGATGTTCATGTAGAAGTTTAAAAATAAGGACCATGTTTATTCTAAAATGTAGTGGTAGTGGTTCCATTTTCTTGGTGAAAATTGATATTAGTGTATATAATGTTGGTCCGAAGGGTCATTTTACTTATTAACTCTTTAGGTCTCATTATGGGATATTTTTGAACCACTCATTTTTGGAGTACAACATGAATGAGTTTCTATTATATTACAACCATATAGAAAACTATTTGAATGTTGAGATCAAGGTTCTCCCACTGATAATATACTTTTCAAAAAACCATTTTTGGGACAGTAGTTGATGGTTCATGGATTAATTTAATTATGTTTGGAGAATGACCATTGAATGAGATAGATTTTGGGTGTCGATTCAGGAAAGGACTTTCTTAGAGTGGATTCATTTTTTAGCTCAATTATTATATCAATATTACTAGATCTCGTATCTTCATGAATGAACGAGTATGTTTCCCTTCTTTTTAGTAATTTGATTAGTTCAATTAGAGGATAAAACTTTACTAAAAAAGGAATTTTATATGATGGTAGGATATTTTCAAATGAGGAAGTTTAGAGTATTTTTTTAAGATTATGATGTTTTCATTTTTGAGGATGAAAATTTGTTATGGAGGGGAGGATGCCAAGGATCATGTTATTTAATTATCATGACTTAGCTAAATTTTCAATTATGGAGTCAAAGGAACACCTTTGAGGTAAAATTTAAAATTTAACCTTCCAGTAAACCCTTGAAAAATTCTCCAATTTTCTCCTTGATTCTAGAGAATGAATTTTACCCCTAGACTAAGCTATTATGAAATTTTAGGCATGATGGGACCTTGATAAAAATATATTAAATATAAAAATATTATTTTTTATCTTTCAAACATTTAATTGTAAAAAAATAATTATATACATTGAGTAGAGCATCATATATAAAAGAAAACATCACAGTTGAGTCTAGAATACTTGTTTTTAACCTAAGAAAGATTTAATTTTTCTTATCATCAGGTTGCCTGATTGTTCAGAGTCTTAGGTGGATTTATAGGAATATTAATTAAATAATGAACTATATTGTTTAATTAAAGTTTTATATAAAAAACCACTACTTAAATCCCAATTAAGAAAAACTCTAGGGTTAGCTACGAAACCCTGTGAGATTCAGAAATAGGATGCCATTGAAGAATCCATGGTAAAAGATCTAATGGAATTCAAGGGATCAATGATAGATTATTTACAAACACCAAATAAATCAATGGGAATTTTATATTCACTAATGATTAATCTTCTCTTGATGTGCATATTTGTAATTTTTTTTATTTTAATCTATCTTTTGAGATTTCAAATCATGAATTGATGTTCCAAATTTGATTCAATATTCACATAATCCTATTAATTTATGGATTTATATTTGTCATGGAATAAATAATTTTTCCTTGATTTTATTTATTTAATTGATTTATGCATCTATTTTCAATGTCTGGGGTTACAGTGGATATCAATGATATTAATTTTTTTTAGTTTTCTCCCATAATTTTACTCATATTCATTATTGCCCTATGGGTAGGCCTCTAACTAGAAATTATTGGTCCAATTAAGGACCAAATAAAATCTATAGATCATGTCTGACTTTTGGATTTGGATATCTAAGGTTATGAAAAGAGGAATTATTCTATGAAAATAGTGGAACATGCATGGAGGTCGGTGGAATTTATTATTAAGTAGAGATGTATGATAGTGGGAAATTATTTTGGTGTTGATATATTTTTTTCTATAAATTTGACGTCAAATATTGACATTGTATGGGGATAAATCCATGATTGAGGCCTTAGAAAAATATTTTGTAGGGATTGGAGGTGGAATTGTTGATGACAATTTCATTTATGGAGAGAAGATGAATTTGGTTTAAGATAGATGATTGCACAATGTAGTTAGTAATAACAAAAACTTTTTATATCGGTCGATGTGGTAGATAGTGTTTTAGTTTGTGTTAAATATAACATATCATGGGTCTTGAAGTACATATAATATATCACTTACCGAACAACATGGTGAATACAGGGAGTACATGCCCAAGTGTCTATTTTTCCTCACCTGTAATTTGGGTATGGACCACACACCATGTTTGTAACACCCCGAGATTTTATGAAAAATATTCTTTTAATTTCATTGATGTTTTCTATTATACAACACACCAAGTTTAGCTTGTACTATATGCAACACCGTATTAGCTTGCAGTATACGCACCACTATTCTTAGATTGTGTTACACAGAATTTCATGTTCGTTTGATAATTCTCATTCTACGCAACATTGAGTATATATATATATATTCAATGTATAAATGAAAAAATGGTTGGATTCTGTTATAAAAAAAACAGAAAAGGAGTCTTGCACTATACGCAACCCTGACTTGGCTTGCATTACACGCAATCGCGACCTCCTTCGATAACGTGTGTTGTATGCAATACCGGGTTTTACTAAACAACGATATGTTATTATAATATTATTATGAACTAGCTGTTATGAATAGTATTAACTATATTTTGAATTTTATAACATTATTATTAATCTTACACATTTTCTAGAACATGGTATAAGAACAAAATAAATTTATCGGGTAAAATAGGTATTTTTCAGAAAATGCTGTTTTGCCGCCTTTTGATGGCGCACCCACTTTAAATATAGTTTTTGACATGTTTATAAGTTCAATTTTATAAAATAAAATTATTATTTGGAATCAAGATATAAAATTTTACCTTGGATAAATTTTTTATATTATTCTGATAACTTTCATATTTTAATGAATAGTAAAAACACGCCATATTTTAATTAAAAACAACTTTTTTCATCGTAATAAATTATGTGGTTAAATTATAATATTGAATGGTTTTAATGTATAAATAGAATATATTTTTACCATTTAATATAATGTATGTCATTAGCATTGAGTTTACCTTGAATTCGTAGGTTAAATCAATTCAATCTTTTGCAATGTTTTAAAGAAAAACCTGTTTTCTTTCGACAACGGGATTAATTTTAATTTAATTTCTACCACTTTTGTGTACTGAATTTGGAAAAATGGATTCCATATTTTTAATCAGTGGGTCCCAATTATGTTAATAATCTACTTTTTATTTTTTGGGAATTATGAATAGTAATTACGGTAAATTTTATTTACCATAGTTAAAGGTAAATCGGGTAATTAAGGGTAAATATAATATTATAATATTACACTAAAACATGCCAAATTACTATTGTATGACTAAACGTCGACCCATATCACCTAAGGATCGGATTAGAATCATTTTATGGACTTTTGACCATGAAAATAATTTAATTATTATTAAAACCAAAGAAAGTGACAACATGTCACTCTATTAAATCTTATAAGTATAATAATTTTAATTTAGTAATAAACATAATAAAACTTCGAACATAAATAGTCTCAATTAATCTAATAAAATTATCTACATCATGATAATTTATTTACAATTTTAAGGGATTAAATAATTGTCATTAATGGTGATACATTAATGATGCAAAAATTATTTATTAAGTGAAAAATCAGTAATATAGTTTTTATTGAGATAATAATACCCATTAAAAGGCCCTAAAACCTGACCAAAACTTTTGGTAGTTTATATCTCTACCATAATCATCCAATGACCAAATATATAACCGTTTGGAGTCTTAAAAAGTGATTATTACACTTATATTATTTTATTTTAAATGATGCCAAAGTTGTCACCTTCATAATTTAATAAATATAACAATTTTAATATTGTGATTCTAAGATGATAAATTCGAGTAAAAGTATTATTGTAAAAGGTAATAGATTTATCTTCATCATAGGATTTTATCTTTAATTTTCATGCAACAAATAAGTATATTAAATAATTATACAAAATGATGTAGTAATTGTTTTATTAAGAGATAAACCAAATAAATGGTTTTAAAAATAATAAAATAAATATTATATGAACTATTTAATATGCTCCACAAATATTATAGATACATATGACCTTTTATGAACTTAATAAATCTTTTATTTTGAACATATCTTCTGTATATATTTTAATTAAATTCAAATAAATGAATAGTGTCAAAATTTACACTATTGTTAGTTTATAAAAATAATATATTATAAAATTGTTTAAAAATCACAAAAATATTTAAAATTTATAAATTTAAATTTATATGGTAGAAAATTTTATAAATTATCCAATTATGGAAAATTCACAACAAATAAGTAATTATTTGTTATAATTTAAAATTTATAATGTTATTACCACAAATAAAATTAAATTGATTAAATAAGGATAAATCATGTTGATAATGTTTAAAATAAATTCCTAACATGCCTAAATTTGATTGGATGATGAGATTACAACCCTATATCATATAATATTTGAATATGAGTCATTTTTGGATGTTTTTAAGTGGGGTTAGATTTATTATCAATGAATATTTTTAAGATTTCCAAAGGTGCACCTCTCCTCCCTTATAAAAGGGCACCTCCTCCCTCTCTTCCTCACACCAATTTTAGCCTTTAAGCTCGGCCAAACCCTGACCATTTCCCTTATAAACTTCCCAAGAAACATCCTATAGGTCCTGGTATTATTCAAAGACCAGTTTTAGTACCCTAAGAGGAGGATTCAAAGAGGCGTCTCAAAGAAGAGGTAATATCCGTTACCGATTCTTTCAATTTTCTTTCTTCTTCAACATCTTCTTCTTTAGTTGTTTCATTATGAAGTAATAACATCAGTATCACTCATATACTGATATGTTATTATAAGTATGAGACAACCATATTTCACCATCTATCCATCCAACGGAAAACGAAATCACCGCGCATGCGTACGTACTGAATACCGTCTCAACGCCGTGGTGTAATCTATTTTCCACCACCACCTTACTTGGATGGGTATAAGGGTGAAAGTAATGAATATATATGATTATTGTAAAGTTATATTGATTCTTTAATATTATACATACACTTTAATACAATTCCACGATCTTGGGAATGATATCATCGCTCGTGCGTACGTACAGACTACCGTCTCCACGACGTGATGGGATTCACTCTCCATGTTAACCATTAAAGAATGATTATAAAGTATATACGATAAGTAAACATGAAATATATGACATAATAATTCTACTGGATTTATGTATATATATATATATATATTTATGTCATCTACTTAATTCCATTCAATTCAATAAGGAAACGAAAACAACGTTCATGCGTACGTACGGCCTACCGTCTCCATGAACGGTGTATTTCGTTCCATTTATCGATCCATTATATATATGTATATTCTGAATATATATTATATATAAATCATGTTTTACATTCTGTATGTAAGTAATCATGATCTAAGTAATCATATGAATAATTACAAGTTAAAACACGAACGACAAATGGGATGATTTTACCCAAAATGCTACTTTAACATGAATTTACAAAAGAACGGGTAATATAAAGTCATAAGTGAACCATATATGATATAATTATAATGAATATGATTTTGTAATTATAAGGCCCCAGCCTTAAACCTTACTTAATCTTGAGTTATTACAAGATTACACATTGAGGATCTTTTCGGGTTTAGAGTTTTAGAGAATTAGATCATAAAACTTGCATTACATTCCACATATAAACGAAGTGGTTACATAAAGATAGTATTCTTCATTCCCATCAATGGAATCACATTTAAAATAAAACATGGATTATTTCTTGACACTTCCTTGACTCTATCATCTTATCATGTACCTTTCCCTTGACCTGTGAAAAACATTTCAAAAACTTGGGATGAGCATAAAAACTTAGTATGGGTTATAAAAAAAACATGGAAAGGAAACATGAGTTCGTATATACATAAGAATGAAATAATACTTTACCCATAAAACATAGGCACTTTAACATACCTCATAAAATCATGAATAAATCATAGAAATCATAAGACATAAAGGTAACTTGAGGCATTCAGAACATTCTTACGTAGGGAGTAACCCTCTTGGTTACGTTTGGAATACCCATCACAGTATATTCCCTAAATCTCTTCGGAGAAACCTTAAAGTTTCACTCCTTCATGTTACCCAATGCATTAGAGAGCTATAACGGGCTCACCCGCCCTTAGTTTATCATGGAACCACCCGTCTTCATAATAATGCCCAAGAACCATAACATAATCGTATCACATAAAACATGCATAAAGAAAACATAACATTTCCACATTTCAATCACAAGATATCAATACAACACAAAAACCATTGTGGAAACCATTTTCAATACCAAAATAAAAGAAAAATAAAACATGGTATTTATTTTTCTTTTAAAAAGAAGGTATGGCTTGTAGAGGAAGCCGAAACTCAAATAACGGTCACGACGGCGGAGAAGTCGTTGTCGCCGCATACGTACGACAAAAACATTCCCTATAGTCGTTTAGTAAACGCTTCATATAAAAAAGATTCCTTTTGAATAAACGTAAAAGTCAAAATGGTTTATACACCGTATAAAAGAAAGTTGTGTATAAAATAAAATATGCCTCAATGAAAGGAGATTGAGACGAAGTCCCATACCTCGTATCCGACATGACCCGATCGTTCTTTAATCTCCTGAATAATAAACTTGAGTTAATCTCTACTTGATTATGAACCTTTTTCAAGTTCATTATTCTTTTTATACCATGTTATGAACATCATGTAATCATTTAAGTTAATAATGTTCATTTTGTCGGTATTTGGTTCTTAAGTCAAAAATAGACTTCTTACACTTACATGTTGTTAATTTTGTCAAAGGTTCATTATATCCAGAATGGTATTCATGATGTATATATCATATATGTCATATATATCCAGTACATACATGCATTTATAATATTACATAATCATTTAGAGGTAAGAAATGAAATGCACCGTTCATGGAGACGGTAAGCCGTATGTACGCTTGAACGCTACTTTCATTTCTATTTCGTATTTTATAGAATGGAATCATAATTATATAAAGGTATATTATAATTCCAGTATAATATCGTATATAATATCATATTTCCATCCTTTATATGTCCCACATATGGTATTTAACGAATCAAATCACTTTGAGGGGGCGGTAGTCCGCACTTCCTAAAATGAAGATATCGTGTTTACCCATAATGGAAACCATAAAGGTATGCCCAAAATGAAAAAAAACAGAAGCTTAAGGAAAACATAAACATATTATATATCATATATAAAAATAGTGACATCATAATGGCCACCTTTGAAGGTGTTAAATGAGTATTGAACAATCATCGTTTCGGGAGGCAAAATTTCGCCATCCACGGAAACCGTATGTTCTTTAACCATTTGATGTAGTTGTGTGAGAGTTTAGCTCAAATAAATCTTATAAAAACGTCCTAGTATATTTAATATACTGTTGTTGTTACAAAATAAGTAAATAAAAAGAGTTTTGGGGGTTGGAGAAGCAAAATAAAACAAATGAACATGAGAAAATGAATTACCTTTAAAAGTGTAACTCCTATTGATTTGAGCCTAAAGGCTTCCTTTGAAAGGATTCTACCCAAAGGGAATCCTCTAGGATGAGGATAGGGATGTGGAGAGAGTAAATGGTCAGGGGTTGGCCGAGCCAAAGGCTTGAGGAGTGTGTGAAATGAGGTAGAGGTGGGGGCCTTTTATAAGAGGAGAGGAGGGGCACTTTTGGAATGTAAAACAATATTACATTATTTGAAAATGTGTTTCGGTTTTAAAAGGTCCCACATTGATATAATTTGTGGATAAGGTGATAAGGGTTCGATATCCACTCATCCAATTGGTTTCGGCCATGTGTAGTTCATAGATTTTACATTGTCTTTCCATTTTATTTAAATCGTCAAATAATGATGTCATCACTGCATCATTATTATGTCATAAATAATTTAATTTATTTAATGTCTAAAAATTATAAAAAAAAATACTATGATGTAGGAAATAGTTTTATCTTTCCAATGATTATTTATAATCAATAATCTGATCTTTATAAGCCCATGTAAAAATTGTTTTTGTAAAACATATTATGTTTGTGTCATTTTTACTTTTACATTAAATAAAAAGTTATTTTTGTCATTTCCCAACAAAAGTGGATCCAGGGGGTCCCCAAGTTGACCCATGGCTTGTCTTGGTCGTCCATGACACAACCAATAATGTTGGGACATGTGTCTAGGTCATTTCATATTATTAAAGCATTATTTATACCTTAAACTACCCTAATTACCACTAATCGCGATTAAGAACTTAATAAGTTACTATTCACCAAAAAATTATTATAATCTCATTGAACCACATTTTTCTTCTTAATGACAACTATTTATGTCGGATTTTTGAAATTAAAAACACAATGATGGCAAAATTTCATTTAAACGGAAAATCAGTCTTTATAAGTACCACTTAGTGGTTTCACTATTCATCAAAAATTGGAGTTTTTCAGAAAATTACCAAAAATTCACCCTAAGCTATATTTGATATTCCGAATTCAAAAATGAAGTCTATTTTAAAAAATTCAATACATATAAGTCAAATTAATTAATTTAATAATTAATTCCCGCTGCCAGAGCAAATAGCGTGTTTTTACAAAACAAGAAGTATCAAAAGATTGACACCAGTTTAAGTCTAATTTCAAAGTGAAATTGATTACAATGACCACCATTGGATAAAATGGTAAAAATATATTCATATTACACATTAAGAACAATTCAAAAGATAATCTAATCATATAAATAAATTAGATTAAAAAGCAGTTTTAATGTAAAATGCAGTATTTTTCACTATTCATTAAAAAATGAACATTGTCAGAAAAATACCAAAAATTCACACAAAGTAAATTTTGATGTCCCAATCATAAAGAATAAGTTTATTTTGACAAACATAGTTTATAAAATTGTCAAAATATAGATTCAAAAATGGTTTGCCATCAAAAGGCAATAAAACAATCTTGTAAGAATATTAGTGTATTCCATGCATAAGATTGTATTTATTTTCATTTTAAGCCTCTATAACATTATCTTAATCATTAATAGACATAGATAAAAATATCTATTATTCATTACTTATTTGGGATGTTACATCCTTCCCCCCTTTAGAAAATTGCGTCCCCGCAATTTATTTACTTATCGAATAAATGGGGGTACTTATCCCCCATTGCATTTTCAGATTCCCATGATGCCTCTTCAATCATGTGGTTTTTCCACAAAACCTTTACCTGGTGAATCACCTTACTCCGTAACACTTGCTCCCTGTGGTCAAGAATCTGGACCGGTTGTTCCTCATAAGATAGGTTCTCTTCCAGCTGAACTATCTCTGGACTCAAAACATGAGATGGATCTGGCATATACTTTCTCAACATCGAAATGTGAAAAACATTGTGTACCTGAGATAAACTCGGAGGTAAAGCCACTCGGTATGCAACTGATCCAACTCTCTCCAGAATTTCGTATGGTCCAATGAACCTTGGACTCAACTTTCCTTTCTTACCAAATCTCATCACACATTTCCAAGGAGAAACCTTGAGAAAAACATGATCACCTACCTCGAAAGATAGATCCTTCCTCCGGTTATCCGCATAACTCTTCTGCCTGCTCTGAGCTGTTCTCATGTGTTTCTGAATCAGCTGAACTTTTTCTGCCATCTCTTCTACCAATTCTGGTCCCATTAACTTCCTTTCACCCACTTCATCCCAGAAAGCTGGAGTTCGACACCGCTTCCCATATAATGCCTGAAATGGTGCCATCTGTATACTAGAATGAAAACTGTTATTATATGAAAATTCAACCAAAGAAAGATGTTGGTCCCAACTTCCCTGATAATCCATAGAACAAGCTCGTAGCATATCCTCCAATGTCTGAATTGTTCGTTCTGACTGCCCATCTGATTGAGGATGAAAAGCTGTACTAAAATTTAATTCAGTACCCAACGACTTCTGAAGGCCTTTCCAAAAGTTAGAAGTAAACCTGGGATCACGATCCGATACAATGGAGATAGGAACTCAATGTAACCTGACTATCTCTTTAAGATACAAACGGGAAAGTTGATCAAGAGAGAAAGTATCTCGTATAGCAAGGAAATGAGCAGATTTTGTCAAGCGATCAACAATAACCCAGATTGCATTATTACCTCGAGATGTCTTCGGTAATCCAACAACAAAGTCCATGGATATATTCTCCCATTTCCACTCTGGCACTGGTAAAGGCTGAAGCATCCCTTTCGGTAACTGCCGCTCTGTTTTAACCTACTGACAAGTCAAACACTTCACAGTAAAATCAGCAATGTCTCTTTTTATTCCATCCCACCAGTAATACTCCCGCAGATCTCTATACATCTTAGTACTGCCCGGATGAACTGAAAACGGAGAACTATGAGCTTCACATAACAGATCTCTCTTCAACTGTGAATCACAAGGCACACACAATCTCTTCCCAAATCTCAAAACACAATCACTATCAATGTTGAATTCAGGCAACTTACCATTCTGAACCAGCTCTACCTTTTTCTGCAACTCACTGTCTTGCTTCTGTGCTTGCTTGATTCTATCTGATAGAGAAGATCTCACTGATACCTGAAACAAAACAGAAGGACTTCATGCACCAACAACTTCTATGCCAAAGTTCATCAAATCGTTAACCAAAGTATCACGTTCCAAACGCTACATTGTTAATGAAGCATTAATTTTTCGACTCATAGCATCAGCCACTTTATTTGCTTTTCCCGGATGGTAATGAATTGTACAATCATAATCCTTGATTAATTCTAGACATCTCCTTTGTCTCATGTTAAACTCTTTCTGAGTGAATATATACTTTAAACTTTTGTGATCGGTATATATTTCACACTTTACTCCATACAAATGATGCCTCCAAATTTTTAAAACAAAAACAACAGCAGCTAATTCCAAATCATGTGTAGGGTAATTTACCTCATGAGTTTTCAACTGTCGTGAAGCATAAGCAATTACTTGATCATTCTGCATTAGGACGCAACCATGTCCTTTCAATGAAGCATCATTGTATATAACAAACTCACCATTCCTGGAAGGTAGTTCCAAAACTGGAGCATTCACCAATCTTCTTTTCAATTCCTGAAAACAATCATCACATTCTTTTGTCCAGATAAACTTAACACCCTTCCGAGTTAGCTTAGTCGTTGGACTAGATAACCGTGAAAATTTTCTAACAAACCTTCGGTAATAGCCCGCCAAACCAAGGAATCTACGAATCTTAGTTACATTTGTGGGTCTTGGCCATTCTTCCACAACTTTTGTTTTTGCAGGATCAATAGTTATTCCATCTTTAGAAACAATGTGACCAATGAAAGAAATTTGTTGCAACCAAAACTCACACTTGTTGAATTTCCCATACAGTTTCTTTTCTTTTAAGGTTTTCAAGATAACCCTTAAATGTTTTTCATGCTCCTCTTTACTTTTAGAAAACACCAAAATATCATCAACGAAAACCACCACAAACTTATCCAAGAACTCATGGAAAATTCTATTCATTAAGTCCATGAATACAGCAGGTGCATTGGTTAGAGCAAAAGGCATTACTACAAATTCATAATGGCCATATCTCGTACGTAACGCGGTCTTCGGAATATCTGCCTCCTTTACCTTCAGCTGATGGTACCCCGATGTCAAGTCAATCTTTGAAAAAAACTGAGCTCCCTGGAGCTGATCAAACAAATCATCGATATGAGGCAAAGGATATTTGTTCTTAACAGTGATATTATTCAAGGCACTATAATCAATGCAAAGTCTCATAGAACCATCTTTCTATTTAACAAATATAACAGGAGCACCCCATGGTGATGTGCTAGGTCTAATGAAACCTTTCTCTAATAAATCTTGCAATTGCTCCTTCAACTCTAAAAGTTCAATTTGTGCCATTCGATAAGGGGGTTTTGAAATTGGCTTAGCATCAGGAACTAAGTCAACAGTAAACTCAACTTCCCTATCTGGTATTATTCCAGGAAACTCATCAAGAAAAACATCAGGATACTCATTTACCACTGGCACATCATTAATCTGAACAGTTCCTTTATTTTCAACGATGTGTGCAAGGTAACATTCATTTCCATCTTTTACAAATTTCTCGGCCTCTTGATATGTTATCAAAAGTAAGGGTTCATTCTTGTAAAAAAACTGAAAGTCTTTCTGAAAAGAAACTTCTTTAGCTCTACAGTCAATCTTAGCATGGTAAATAGAGAGCCAATCCATACCCAGGATAACATCAAACTCTACTAGAGGTAGAACAATAAGGTTTTCAAGTAGGTTCTTTCCACAGATAAGGATAGGAAGATTCTTATAAATTCTTTTTGCCTCAACATTTCCCCCAGGTGTTTTTACCAAAAGTTCAGGAGTCATTTCTTGAGATGGTATTCCCATTTTACTAGAAAAGGTTTCAGAGATGAATGAATGTGTAGACCCCGAATCAAACAACACACTGGCATAATCTGAAAAAACAAACAAAGTACCTTATACAACTTCATTTGATGGCCCGACATCTGCTGAAGTAGTTGCAAAGGATTTCACCACCCCTTTCTGCTTGTAGTCTAACTGCTTCCCATCACTCAAGCTCCTTGTCGGACACTCATTTTCATAGTGACCCATCTCATTGCACTTATAACATTTCACTAACTGTAAATAAAATTTTTTCTTACCTTCACCTTGATCCTTTTCAGTGCAATCACAAGCCTTATGTCCCATCTTACCACATTGGTAGCACTTTCCAGAATTCAGAAGACATTCCCCAGCATGCCTTTTGCCACATTTATCACAAACTGGAAACTTAGTTCTCTTACCATCAGACTTTTTTGAAGAATTCTTACCTTTCTCCTGCCACCTCGGTCTCTTCTTCTGCTGGTTGTTATAGAACACTTGGTCATCGGCAAACTCCATTTCCACCTTCTCAGCACATCGAACAAGCTTCTCATAACTTTTAAACTCTCGAGAAGCTAATGCCCTTCGATATTTTGGCTTTAATCCTGAGTAAAAATGATTGATTTTACTATCAAGGTCTCGAATAAAATTTGGAGCATACCTTGCCAATCGAGTAAACCTTTCTTCATAGGCATCCACTGAGTCTTCCTCTTGCCTCAATTCCAAGAATTTCTTTTCCATCCTAAGTCGAAGAGCCTTAGGAAAATACTTCTCAAGAAACATACCTTTGAATTCATCCCAGTCAAGAGCATCAATCTCATCGGCGTCCCTGATATTTTTAACCATAGACCACCACTGATCTGCTTCACCCTCCAAACGGTAAATAGCAAGACTAACCATTTGATTATCTGAACACCCCATGACATCAAAAATCTTCTCTAGTGCTTTAATCCACCCTTCAGCTAGCACAGGGTCAGATGATCCTCTGAATGATGGTGGATGTTGCCTCATGAAATGTTCCACCACTGACATGTTCCTCTACGGTTGATCTGGCTGATCTCGTGCATGGATACCACCACCATTTATCTCTTGAGTAAACTGCCCCATTACTGCAACAAACTGTTCAGTTCCAATTCCGACCATTTCTGGATGGTGATTCAGAAGGTTATTTCCTTCTGTATGCCTTCCTAGCACTGCTTCCCTGTTTCCTCTGCGGAAAACCATTCTGAACAAACATGTCTTAGATGAAGCAACATGGTAATCTTTAAATGCTATATCATTTCAAAAAAAAATTTGGATAATCATTTAATAGAATTCTAACTCCTAAAGTTATCTAAACCGACCTATGATACCAACTATAAGGCCCCAGCCTTAAACCTTACTTAATCTTGAGTTATTACAAGATTACACATTGAGGATCTTTTCGGGTTTAGAGTTTTAGAGAATTAGATCATAAAACTTGCATTACATTCTACATATAAACAAAGTGGTTACATAAAGATAGTATTCTTCATTCCCATCAATGTAAACACATTTAAAATAAAACATGGATTATTTCTTGACACTTCCTTGACTCTATCATCTTATCATGTACCTTTCCCTTGATGTGTGAAAAACATTTCAAAAACTTTGGATGAGCATAAAAACTCAGTATGGGTTATAAAAAAAACATGGAAAGGAAACATGAGTTCATATATACATAAGAATGAAATCATACTTTACCCATAAAACATAGGCACTTTAACATACCTCATAAAATCATGAATAAATCATAGAAATCATAAGACATAAAGGTAACTTGAGGCATTCATAACATTCTTACGTAGAGAGTAACCCTCTTGGTTATGTTTGGAATACCCATCACAGTATATTCCCTAAATCTCGTCGGAGAAACCTTAACGTTTCACTCCTTCGCGTTACCCAATGCATTGGAGAGCTATAACGGGCTCACCCGCCCTTAGTTTATCACGGAACCACCCGTCTTCATAATAATGCCCAAGAACCATAACATAATCGTATCACATAAAACATGCATAAAGGAAACATAACATTTCCACATTTCAATCACAAGATATCAATACAACACAAAAACCATTGTGAAAACCATTTTCAAAACCAAAATAAAAGAAAAGTAAAACATGGTATTTATTTTTCTTTTAAAAAGAAGGTATGGCTTGTAGAGGAAGCCGAAACTCAAATAACGGTCACGACGGCGGAGAAGTCTTTGTCGCCGCATACGTACGACAAAAACATTCCCTTTTGTCGTTTAGTAAACAATTCGTATAAAAAAGATTCCTTTTGAATAAAAGTAAAAGTCAATGGGGTTTATACAACGTATAAAAGAAAGTTGTGTATAAAATAAAATATGCCTCAATGAAAGGAGATTGAGACGAAGTCCCATACCTCGTATCCGACTTGACCCGACCATTCTTTAATCTCCTGAATAATAAACATGAGTTAATCTATACTTGATTATGAACCTTTTTCAAGTTCATTATTCCTTTTATACCATGTTATGAACATCATGTAATCATTTAAGTTAATAATGTTCATTTTGTTGGTATTTGGTTCTTAAGTCAAAAATAGTCTTCTTACACTTACATGTTGTTAATTTGGTCAAAGGTTCATTATATCCAGAATGGTATTCATGATTTAGATATCATATATGTCATATATATCTAGTACATACATGCATTTATAATATTACATAATCATTTAGAGGTAAGAAATGAAATGCACTGTTCATGGCGACGGTAAGCCGTACGTTCGCATGAACGCTACTTTCATTTCTATTTTGTATTTTATAGAATGGAATCATAATGATATAAATGTATATTATAATTCCAGTATAATATCATATATAATATCATAGTTCCATCTTTTATATGTCCCACATATGGTATTTAACGAATCAAATCACTTTGAGGGGGCGGTAGTCCGCACTTCCTAAAATGAAGATATCGTGTTTACCCATAATGGAAACCATAAAGGTATGCCCAAAATGAAAAAAAAACAGGAGCTTAAGGAAAAAATAAACATATTATATATCGTATATAAAAATAGTGTCATCATAATGGCCACATTTGAAGGTGTTAAATGAGTATTGAACAATCATCGTTTCGGGAGGCAGAATTTCGCCATCCACAGAAACCATATGTTCTTTAACCATTTGATGTAGTTGTGTGATAGTGTAGCTCAAATAAATCTTATAACAACATCCTAGTATATTGAATATACTGTTGTTGTTACAAAAGAAGTAAATAAAAAGAGTTTAGGGGGTTGGAGAAGCAAAATAAAACAAATGAACATGAGAGAATGAATTACCTTTAAAAGTGTAACTCCTTTTGATTTGAGCCTAAAGGCTTCCTTTGAAAGGATTATTCCCAAAGGGAATACTCTAGGATGAGGATAGGGATGTGTAGAGAGTAAATGGGCAGGGTTTGGCAGAGCCAAAGGCTTGAGGAGTGTGTGAAATGAGGTAGAGGTAGGGGCCTTTTATAAGAGGAGAGGAGGGGCACTTTTGGAATGTAAAGAAATATTACATTATTTAAAATGTTTTTCGGTTTTAAAAGGTCCCACATTGATATAATTTGTGTATAAGGTGATAAGGGTTCGATATCCACTCATCCAATTGGTTTTGGCCATGTGTAGTTCATAGATTTTACATTGTCTTTCCATTTTATTTAAATCGTCAAATAATGATGTCATCACTGCATCATTATTATGTCATAAATAATTTAATTTATTTAATGTCTAAAAATTAAAAAAAATACTATGATGTAGGAAATCGTTTTATATTTCCAATGAATATTTATAATCAATAATCTGATCTTTATAAGCCCATGTAAAAATTGTTTTCGTAAAACATATTATGTTTGTGTCATTTTAACTTTTACATTAAATAAAACGTTATTTTTGTCATTTCCCAACAAAAGTGGATCCTGGGGGTCCCCAAGTTGACTCATGGCTTGTCTTGGTCGGCCATGACACAACCAATAAGGTTGGGACATGTTTCTAGGTCATTTCATATTATTAAAGCATTATTTATACCTTAAACTACCCTAATTACCACTAATCGCGATTAGGAACTTAATAAGTTACTATTCACCAAAAAATTATTATAATCTCATTGAACCACATTTTACTTCTTAATGACAACCATGTATGTCGGATTTTTGAAATTCAAAACACAATGATGGAAAAATTTCATTTAAACGGAAAATGAGTCTTTATAAGTACCACTTAGTGGTTTCACTATTCATCAAAAATTGGAGTTTTTCAGAAAATTACCAAAAATTCACCCTAAGCTATATTTGATATTCAGAATTCAAAAATGAAGTCTATTTTACAAAATTCAATACATATAAGTCAAATTAATTAATTTAATAATTAATTCCCACTGCCAGAGCAAATAGCGTGTTTTTACAAAACAATAAGTATCAAAAGATTGACACTAGTTTAAGTCTAATTTCAAAGTGAAATTGATTACAATGACCACCATTGGATAAAATGGTAAAAATATATTCATATTAAACATTAAGAACAATTCAAAAGATAATCTAATCATATAAATAAATTAGATTAAAAAGCAGTTTTAATGTAAAATGCAGTATTTTTCACTATTCATTAAAAAATGAACATTGTCAGAAAAATACCAAAAATTCACACAAAGTAAATTTTGATGTCCCAATAATAAAGAATAATTTTATTTTTACAAACATAGTTTATAAAATTGTCAAAATATAGATTCAAAAATGGTTTTCCATCAAAAGGCAGTAAAACAATCTTGTAAGAATATTAGTGTATTCCATGCATAAGATTGTATTTATTTTCATTTTAAGCCTCTATAACATTATCTTAATCATTAATAGACATAGATAAAAATATCTATTATTCATTACTTATTTGTGATGTTACAGTAATAAGTCAATGACATTATTTATATCATTATACAGGTGGTTTGGATACGTATGAATCATGTCATACCTAAGGTAAGGGACAATTGTGCAAATCTCATTTTTATCTGAGATTGCTTATTCGTAAGTATTTACTGGGGTTATTTCTATCATCCATGACCATGTTTTATAAAAGTTTTTTCATGTATGTTTAAAGACCTTTTTACCCATTTTTGACTTTTACTACATGGTATGTAAGGAATCTTTCTTTTGTTTACGTTACGAGGTAATTTTTGACTTTTCCCGCAAAATTACGAGAAGAATGTTTTTTTTGACTTATACGGCATGAAAATATTTTTAAGATTTTATAAAGCCTTATTTTCATGAAGCTTCCTCAAAAATATTTCATGACTATTTCAAAAAAAATCTCTCTCTTTTAAAAATTCATGACATTTTGTGAAAAAAATGAATTTAAAGAAGAAAGGATATTTTCCTCAAGAATTCATTTCAAGTGTTTTATCAAAACCATTTTCCATCTAAGATGACATTATTTAATAAGTGTATGTTTCAAGTTTAATGCCTATATGATTTACATGGTTCACTTTTATTATGATGAAATTTCCATTTGTTTTATATGGATTATGAAATTATGGGATGATGTTTATGAAACCCATTTTATTCTTTGGGTTATGATGAATGTTTTATGTTTATTTTGTGGCACAAGTAAGAATGATTTCATTATGAGATGGGTGGGACCTATATCTCCCTCCAATTCATTGGGTAAAGATTTATATCTGATGAGATATACATGACTGGAACGGTAAGTTAATCTGATTCAGTGTTATAGGACTGAAACGAAGAGTGAACTCGATTCAGAAAGGGACTTTGTCCACTAAGATGGTATTGGCAGCAATGCCTTAGATACTATGGAAATCATGCCATGAGCTGAATGGTTTCCACAATTACATGTTTTATTCCCATTTTATATTATCATGGTTTATGTTCCATTATGATATATACCTTTTGTAATTCCATGTTTTAAGTCATTGATCAATATTTTGATGTTTAAACTTCATGTTCTAGTTTTTGCTTCCAAATGGTTATGGATTGTTTTTTGTTATCTATTTTTTCCCTTACTGAACATTTGAGCTCAGCCTTTTTATGTTTTATTTTCCTCGGGATATAAAGAAAGGTTTTAGGTAAGAAAACAAAAGGGGAAGATCTTTATGGGAGATGTTGAAGATCTTCCACAACGATTAGAAGATTTTGTTCTGAGTTTCCTAAGACACTAAACTATTATGGTCCTTTTGTGTCTGTTTTTGTTATGTATTAAGTATTCCGCAAAAGTAGTGTAATGTCCATGTACGTCATGATTCGGGTCTCTACTATTGGCATCAGAGGAAAGGTTTAGTAAACCTTTGGAAACTAGGATGTGAAAACGTTATTGAGATCCCTAGAGATATTTCTAAGGTATGTCTAGGAATGTCCCTAAGGTTATGTATATGTATAGGTTATAGTCCTACAATTATGGTAACGATATCAGATTAAACATAAGATGTTAGATATTTAAGTTACTCTCCCTTTATTATGATTTTTTCCTCTCACACTATTCTTTTTTGGTTTTAGAAAATGGCTGGAAACAAGATGATTCATGATGATGGAGGATATGATGGACAATGGAATGATATTCTTCATGAGAAACCAAATGAAATGGGATTTTGAAGTCCAAACATCATTATTATTCCAAATCAGCAATCTCATAATATGATCAATAAACTCAAATTTGGTAAGTTTCCTAACTCGGCTAATAAGAGAAAGACGGAGTTTCATGATGATCATAGAGGAAAGAAAGTTCAATTTCCCCTATGTAAATCATGTGGGAAGAGGCATCAAGGAGAATGTTTCAAAGGAACTGGAAGATGCTTTGGGTGTGGAAAAGAAGGACATAAAGCCAGTAAGTGCAAAGGAAAAGGTTCAGTTAATACCATGGATGAGGATAATGGTTTTGCTATGACATCAAAAATGGTTAAACGTTTTAAATGTGGAATGTATGGGAATTATGCAAACCAATTACCTAAGGGAATGTCTCATGAAGAGAATAAGTATGGTCGTATGGGTAATATTTATGTTGACGATGATGACGAGACTACAAATGATATGTGAGATGAAAGAATTATTGAAGCTCGGTCAATGATTTAAGAAGGTCGTGGAATGATTACATGTTTATCAAGTGTAATGATGTATAAGTAATCTCATGGTACTATGGAATAAAGAAACATCTAAGGAATGTTACACTGTTGTCTTTCCTTATGTTTTGAAAGTGTAAGATGAATGGTACCAGTAACCATGAAAGGTTATTCACATATTTTTGGAAAGTAGATGATATGCGCATAATGAAGGGATAAGGAGAAAATTAAATGTTTGATAGTATTCATGAGTTCATGAATAATATAATGAGATGGTTATATCATGGTTAGAGTATATAGAATTTATGGATTTTGGTATGTGGAAAGAGTTAACTTTTAACAGCACTCATGTTTTCACTAAGATTCAATGGGTATTAATTTTTCAAGAGAATACATGATTAAGGCCTTCGAATGTTTGGAATGTGACCAACAAGACATATCTCATGATATATGGGGATCAACGATGGTATTAACATGCTTTTTATATGAACTATTTGGTAATCGTTTTCACTATAATATGAGATTTGACAGTAGTATTTTGTATAAGCCTAAATATTGGAATGGATTATGTTGGACATAAGTTAGTATTGTTTAAGGCTAGAACTTTTTTGATATTATTGATGGAAAGTTATAATAATTTATGTTTAGAAAAAAAAGGACAACCTGCAGGACGGGCGACAACCCATCGCGTCGGACAAGGCTGTGGGAATCGAACCAACAACCGAAGTGTGACTGGCCTTTATCGCTAACCACTGGCCTACAAGAAGTCCCTGGTTAGTAGAAACTAGTTTTATTTTATTAGGAAGTATGATATATGAAGTATAAGTCCATTTTAGGAACCATATATGATTAATCTCATTATAGATGGACTTTTGTATATTTAATAACCTGTTCTAACCTTTTGTTTGAGATAGATGGAATGACCCATCATTCTATCACATGATCTGGTAACACTTCACGAATAACAAATTCAAATTCATTTCTTTAAGAGATGAAGTGGAAATTTTTCATTTCACAAACAACAGTGAGATTGTACCAAAATCATGTAAGTAATTATTTTAATACATAAACTTTAGGGAAATGATCTTGAAAACAAAAAATGTTGTCCTAGTGTCCTTATATCCGATGAATCAGATGGTACCTTAGATCATCACAAATCTATGACTTTGTGATTGTTGGCTTTTTCATAGCCATGTCCTTTACCACTCTCCATCAGAACATGATGGTTAGATTTTTCTTCCATATCCATATTTTCATCTATATTCTCATATATGGAAACCCAATGATGAGTTACTTTGAGTAATCGTTGAATTTCATACTTTAGTTTTTAAAAATTATGTTTTAGTATTCCTTTTTATGATGTGGGTTTCTACGAATAGTAAACGATTTATAACCCCGACGAATTTCGAGGGTGAAATTCTTTTTAAGGGGGGTAGAATGTAACACCCCGAGATTTTATGAAAAATATTCTTTTAATTTCATTGATGTTTTCTATTATACAGCACACCATGTTTAGCTTGTACTATATGCAACATTGTATTAGCTTGCAGTATACGCAACACTATTCTTAGATTGTGTTACACACAATTTGAAATTCGTTTGATAATAGTTATTCTATGGAACATTGAGTGTATATATATATATATTCAATGTATAAATGAAAAAATGGTTGGATTCTGTTATAACGAAACAACAAAGGAGTCTTGCACTATACGCAACCCTGACCTGGCTTGCATTACACGTAATCACGACCTTCATCGATAGCATGTGTTGTACGCAATATCGGGTTTTACTAAACAACGATATGATATTATATTATTATTATGAACTAGCCGTTATGAATAGTATTAAATGAATTTTAAATTTTACAACATTATTATTCATCTTACACATTTTCTAGAACATGGTATAAGAACAAAATAAAATTTTCGGGTAAAATAAATATTTTTTTAAAAATGCAGTTTTGCCACCTTTTGATGGTGCACCCACTTTAAATCTACTTTTTGACATGTTTATAAGTTCAATTTTACAAAATAAAATTATTCCTTGGAATCAGGATATAAAATTTTACCTTGGATAAATTTTTCATATTATTCTGATAACTTTCATATCTTAATGAATAGTAAAAACACGCCATATTTTAATTAAAAACAACTTTTTTCATCACAATAACTTATGTGGTTAAATTATAATATGGAATGGTTTTAAAGTATAAATAGAATATTTTTTACCATTTAATATAATGTATGTCATTAGCATTTATTTTACCTTGAATTCGTAGGTTAAATCAATTCAATCTTTTGCAATGTTTTAATGAAAAACTTGTTTTCTTTCGACAACGGGATTAATGTTAAATTAAATTCTGCAACTTTTGTGTATTGAATTTGAAAAAATGGATTCCATATTTGGAATCAGGGGGTCCAAATTATGTTAATAAGCTACTTTTTATTTTTGGTAATTATGAATAGTAACTACGGTAAATTTTATTTACCATAGTTAAAGGTAAATTGGGTAATTAAGGGTAAATATAATACTATATAATTACCCTAAAACATTAAAAAATCCTATTGTATGACTAAAAGTCGACCCATATCACCTAAGGGTCGGATTAGAATAATTTTATGGACTTTTGACCATGAAACTAATTTAATTATTATTAAAACCAAAGAAAGTGACAACATGTCACTCTCTTAAATCTTATAAGTATAATAATTTTAATTTAGTGATAAACAACATAAAACTTCGAACATAAATAGTCTCCAATAATCCAATAAAATTATATACATCATGATAATTTATTTATAATTTTTAGGGATTAAATAATTGTCATTAATACTGATACGTTAATGATGCAGAAATTATTTATTAAGTGAAAAATCTGTAATATAGTTTTTATTGAAATAATAATGCCCATTAAAAGGCCCTAAAACCTGACCAAAACTTTTGGTAGTGTATATCTCTACCACAATCATCCAATGACCTAATATATAACCGTTTGGAGTCTTATAAAAGTGATTATGACACTTATATTATTTTATTTTAAATGATGCCAAAGTTGTCACCTTCATAATTTAATAAATATTACAATTTAAATATTGTGATTTGAAGGTGATAAATTCGAGTAAAAGTATTATTGTGAAAGGTAATAGATATTTCTTCATAATAGGATTTTATATTTAATTTTTATGCAACAAATAAGTATATTAAATAATTATACAAAAATGTTGTAGTAATTATTTTATTAAGAGATAAACCAAATAAGTGGTTTTAAAAATAATAAAATAAATATTATATGAACTATTAAATGTTCTCCACAAATTTTCTCGATACATATGAACTTTTATGAATCTAATAAAGAATTTAGTTCGAACATATCTTCTGTATATAATTTATTAAAATTCAAATAAATAAATAGTGTCAAAATTGACAATATTGTATGTTTATAAAAATAATATATTATAAAATTGTTTAAAAATCACAAAAATATTTAAAAATTATAAATTTAAATTTATATGGTTTAAAATGTTATAAAGTATCCAATTATGGACAATTCACAACAGATAAGTAATTATTTGTTATAATTTAAAATTTAGAATGTTATTACCACAAATAAAATTAAATTGATTAAATAAGGATAAATCAAGTTGATAATGTTTAAAATAAATTCGTAAAATGTCTAAATTTGATTTGTTGATGATATTACAACCCTATATAATATAATATTTGGATATGAGGCATTTTTAGAGGTTTTTATGTGGGGTTAGATTTATTATAAATTAATATTTTTAAGATTTCCAAAGGTGCACCTCTCCTCCCTTATAAAAGGGCACCTCCTCCCTCTCTTCCTCACACAAATTTGAGCCTTTATGCTAGGCCAAACCCTGCCCATTTCCCTTCCAAACTTACCTAGAAACATCCTATAGGTCCTGGTCTTCTTCAAAGACCAATTTTAGTACCCTAAGAGGAGGATTCAAAGAAGCGTGTCAAAGAAGAGGTAATATCCGTTACCGATTCTCTCAATTTTCATTCTTCCTCAACTTATTCTTATATAGTTGTTTCATTATGAAGTAATAACATCAGTATAACTCATATACTGATATGTTATTATAAGTATGAAACAAACATATTTCACCATATATCCATCCAACAGAAAACGAAATCACCGCGTGTGCGTACGTACGGAATATCGTCTCCACGCCGTGGTGTAATCTATTTTCCACCACCACCTTACTTGGATGGGTATACGGGTGAAAGTAATGAATATATATGATTATTGTAAAGTGATATTGATTCTTTAATATTATACATACACTTTAACACAATTCCACGATCTTGGGAATGATATCATCGCTCGTGCGTACGTACGGACTACCGTCTCCACGACGCGATGAGATTCACTCTCCATGTTAACCATTAAACAATGATTATAAAGTATATACAATAAGTAATAATGAAATATATTAAATAATAATAATACTGTATTTATGTATATATATATATATATATATATTTCATCTACTTAATTCCATTCAATTCAATAAGGAAACGAAAACAGCATTCATGCGTACGTATGGCCTACCGTCTCCATGAATGGTGTATTTATCTCCATTTATCGATCCATTATATATATGTATATTCTGAATATATATTATATATAAATCATATTTTAAATTCTGGATGTAAGTAATCATTATCTAAGTAATTGTATTAATAATTACAAGTTAAAACACGAACGACAAATGAGACGATTTTACCCAAAACGCTACTTTAACATGAATTTACAAAAGAATGGGTAATATAAAGTCATAAGTGAACCATATATGATATAATAATAGTGAATATGATTCTTTAATAAGTCAATGACATTATTTAAAACATTATACAGGAGGTTTGGATATGTATGAAGCGTATCAGACCTAAGGTAAGGGACAATTGTGCAAATCTCATGTTTATCCGAGATTGCTTATTCGTAAGTATTTACTGGGGTTATTTCTATCATCCATGTCCATGTTTTATAAAATTGTTTTCTTGTATGTTTAAAGACCTTTTTACCCATTTTTGGATTTTACTACATTTTATGTAAGGAATGTTTCTTTTGTTTACGTTACGAGGAAATTTTTGACTTTTCCGGCAAAAGTACAAGAAGAATGTTTTTTTGACTTATACGGCGCGAACATATTTTTACAGTTTTATGAAACCATATTTTCATGAGGCTTCCTCCAAAATATTTCATTAATTTTTCCAAAAAAACCACTATCTTTTAAAAATGCACGACACTTTGTGAAAAAAAATTGAATTTAAAGAAGAAAGGATATTTTCTTCAAGAATTCATTTCAAGTGTTTTATCAAAACCATTTTCCATCTAAGATGACATTATTTCATAAGTGTATGTTTCAAGTTTAATGTCTCTATGATTTAAATGGATCACTTTTATTATGATGAAATGTCCATTTGTTTTATATGGATTATGAAATGATGGGATGATGTTTATGGAACCCATTTTATTCTTTGGGTTATGATGAATGTTTTATGTTTATTTTGTGGCACAAGTAAGAATGATTTCATTATGAGATGGGTAGGACCTATATCTCCCTCCAGTTAATTGGGTAAATATTTATATCTCATGAGATAGACATGACTGGAACGGTATTTTAATCTGGTTCACTGTTACAGGACTGAAACGAGGTGTCAACTCGATTCAGAAAGGGACTTTGTCCACTAAGATGGTCTTGGCAGCAATGCCTTAGCTACTATGGAAATCATGACATGTGCTGAATGGTTTCCAAAATTACATGTTTTATTCCCATTATATATTATCATGGTTTATGTTCCATTATGATATATTCCTTATGTACTTCCATGTTTTAAGTCGTTTCTCAAGATTTTGATGATTAAACTTCATGTTTTAGTTTTTGCTTCCAAATGTTTATGGATTATTTTATGTCATCTATGTTTGCCCTTACTGAGCATTTGAGCTCACCCTTTTTATGTTTTATTTTCCCTAGGATATAAAGAAAGGTTTTAGGTAAGAAAACAAAAGGGGAAGATCTTTATGGGAGATGTTGAAGAACTTCCACAACGATTAGAAGATTTTGTTCCGAGTTTCCAAAGACACTAAACTATTACGGTCCTTGTGTGTCTTTTTTTGTTATGTATTAAGTATTCTGCAAAAGTAGTGTAATGTTCATGTACGTCAGGATTTGGGTCTCTACTATGTATCTATAGAAACATGACATGAGTAATTGAAGTACATGAAATGTACTTAAGATGATTTAAAATATTAATCAAACATAGAGGAAGATATAAGAAACTAATTATAAATGAACAAATATATCTCATTGAAAATTGTGTTAAATTAAATGAGTAAATTTGAGACTGATATTAGTAACCTTACGAAACAGTTTCAAAGAGGTTTAATATCAAAAAATATAATAAATCTAAAAGGTAAATAAAATTTTAGTACCATGAAATATAGAAGTATTATAAAAATAAATATCCCAAAGTTTGATATTTTTTTAGAAACATGTTATGGAGATTTCCACACATTATTTCCTTGATTTAGATATTGTATATGAGAATAAAACACATGATGAGCACACTAAATTTGTAAAAACTACTATTTGGAAAAAAATCATTATCAAAAGAGTACTTTCAACATGAGAGAACTTGTAGTGACCTAAATAGACTAATGTGATATTATTATAGTGAAAATATTAATAATTATGAGAAATATATACCCAAGACACACTACCTGACTCTTAAGATACACTGGCAGTGAAGAAGACAATTGAGAGAGATTTAGATAAGAAAATTTTGGAAAAATTTATGAAAAAATAGGTTAATATTCATTTTTTAGATGTCATGAAATATATTCCAAGTATAAAAAATTTTTAATTGACATATAGGAAACTGAAGGGAGGATAGAAAGTGAACCATAAGATAAATGTATCATTAATTATTCATCATGAACTCCCTATAAATTGAAAATATCTTATATCTTTTAAAATTCCCTAAATAATTGGGATGTTTGAGTTTATTGATAATATGTTATAATTAATAGCCTCCATAAATGTGCTTCCTCAATATATTTACTGTACTTTATAGGTTGGATAACTCAAACCTGTTGTAATTTGAATATATCTAGCCAATATAAGCATTACTAAACCAATTGGAGTTATTTAAGATGTGCGTGTATGTGTGAAAAACATGCTATTTTCTTAATATTTTTATGTTTTGGATATAGAATATGGTATATTTTTCACACATGAACCATTTATTTTAGTTATTACATTCCACAAAAATGAAAAATATATAATAAATGTACACAAAGGTAAAAATAAATTTTAATTTGGGAAAAAAATGCTTCTCTTTATTAAATTTGGTTTTATAAAATATCTAGTGGAGGATCACTCGACTCATCATATAAATATGTTTGATTGGATTTCCACTAATTTATTTTTGGACTACAAAAATAGTGAACCATCACTAGATAATTTTTAAAATAAAACTTTTAATACTATTGTGCATGTTTTATATGCCTATAAAATTTCTTCTTATAATGTAGATTTTTTTACTTGAAATTATCCATGAAAACAACTTGTAAATAATCAATTTTCTACAAATTATTTTGAAACTATTGTGAACTTTTGATGTGAATTTTTTTTCAATAGTTTACTTGAAGACTATAATAAATCTAAATATAAATCAATTTAAAAATTCAATCAACACTACTACAAATGATACATGTAATTAATCATTTTATTTTTTATAGAATAAAGAAAATATAATAAATATAATATTTAGCACAACATGATAAACACTTTTTTACTACTATTTTTAAATGAAATTTTTCTTATTTTGGGAGTGTTTTAAGTGATGAGTTAAATTTTTGTGAGTATTCAAATCCACTTTACCATGTGTGTAAAACCCATCTAACCTAGTGTTTAATCCTTTATCTGAGAATATAAAATATAAAGTTTTAGATAAGAATGAAAATATTACAATTTTCATTTCTAAGGGGTTGTCAATTGAATAAGAAAACTAAAATTTTGGATTCCTTAATAAGAATAAGAAAACCATATGATGGACTCCGGTTATCCTTATTAGAATTATTCATGAAATGTGCACACATAAAATTCATTTAAAGGATAATGATAAATATAATACATAGTATCAATGAAGGTTAAATTATACACTTTTAGAGGTCAAAAAAATAAGTTAATGCTTTGACGGCTTACAGAATATGTTTTTCCAATATTTGAAATAAAATGGGTCAGTCCATTCCAAATATTTCCCAAAAAGAGTGGTTCTCATAGTTTCTAAAAATTAATTTGGATATCTCATTACTATTATATTTTCACATAAATGATGCTTGTGTATAAAATATAGTAAACTCAAACATTTAAGAAGGAAATACCAAATAACTCTTCCATTCTATGAAAAAAAATACGTAGGAAATTTTCTAGATAGTCACACGGCTACTTTTTATAAGGGTTTTCAGGGTAATTTAAAATCCACATAGAACATAGGGATGAGAAAAATACTATATTTACCACTCGTTTTGATACCTTTTTAAATAGGATAATTTTTATGGGATTATTTATTACTTCTAGTACCTTTCAAAGGTGTATAATGATAATTTTATAATGTTTTTAGTGAAGTGTGATAATATTTTTAGGGATAATTCTAAAATTTATAGATCATAATTTATGTTAATTCTAAAAATTTTAGGTGTCATAGTAAAAATTTTCAGTAAGAAAAAACTTATTCCCAACTTTCAAAAGTATTATTTTATTTTTAAGAGATTTATTGTGGAAGAACACGTGGTATCTATAGATGAAATTCATGTTTATAAGTTCAAGGTAGATGTAATATCCTCACTAAAGTATCAAAAAATAGTGAAGGATATGAAGTCGTTCCTTTTTCATTCAATGTTACATTAATGTTTTATGAAGTATTTCCAAAATATTTCCCTTCCCATGTCTATATGTCTCAAAAAAAGCCATAGTTTGTCTTTGATAAGAATTAAATGGAGGATTATATATTGCTAAAATAAAAGAATGTGACCCACCAATTATTTAACCACTTAGATGTTATATTCTCTATGAGATGATCATAGTTGTTTCATATTTTTCTCTAGGGTATTTTTTGAGTCAAAGAGTGGAATAAAAGTATGTTGTTAAAGATTATGAAAATAGAACTTTATATTTTTGGAAATATAATTATATGACCATTTAAAAAGTGCTATGGGACATTTTATTTACTTAATAAAAGTTTAGGTGTTACTTTTTGTTATCAAATGTGATAGTGATCACAAACCATTCAGTGATTAATTATTTGATGAAGAAAATTCTGTAAAAATGAGGAATCTTTTGATAATATTATTACTATAGGAATTTGATATTGAAATAAAATATATAGAGGTTATTGAGAACTTTTTGGATGGACATTTGAGCAAACAACCCACTATTTTAGGTGGAGAACCTCAAATTTATCCACTTATTAATGAATCTTTCCCTTTCTATGATGTTATTTTTATAGATATTTATACCATGGTATACTAACTTTGTGAAATAATTGGTTTCCAAATAAATTCCATACTAGTTCTCAACGAAACATGACACTGTGTTAGTGAGTGAATCTAGAAAGTACATATGGCTTGACCCTTACTTATGTAACCTATTAAGTGACCAGTTTTGGTGGAAAATTTAGACCATAAAGGTATTATGAAAGAGTGAATAATTTTGGTTTTTGTTAACCCACCATTTTCAAGGATTCCCTTAAAATTTAGAGAACATATAAAAACAATCAGTTTAAAATAAATATATGAAATAAAAAATAAAATACTCTAGTAACCACTATTGTTTTTTGATGTGTTTTATGTTTTGGAGGATTGATTTTATGGTACAATTTAAATATTATTGTTGATATGATTAAATCCATATTACTGTGTAATATATGTTTTAGTGGGTAGAGACAATTCTAACTATGATTAATGATTTTATGTTAGTTTTCTAATTTATTAGGAGAAACTTGTTTTATTGGTTTTGGCTACTAAGGTTCATCATTACATATTATGTTACCCAGTTTTGTAAGAAAAATATAGAGTTATCATTAATGAAGTTTAAATATCATCATATGGTCTCTAAAACATACCATCATTAAAAAATGGGATGGTAAAAATGTTAAAAAGAGAAATAAAACACTTTCATGAGAAAAATTTCAAACAATATGAAATATTGGCGTTTGAGATTAAAAAATTATATTTATGTATATTAGAAAACTTATATGACTCCCTCAATTCTAGGAATCACCCCACATTTAGTAATGATATTATTAATCCAAATATCTTCATTTATAGTATTTGATGTATCAATGTATTCTGACCTTATTTTCGAGTCTTCTATTGTGGCCTTTTTAGAACTCTTCTAGTAGATAACACCACCATTGATGAGAAATAAACCATATTGAGATATCATATCATCATTATCAGTTTGGAAAATAGAATTAGTGTAACCCATTAAAATGATCTCATCCTTACCTCTAAAATTTCATGAATATAACCTTACTTCATCTCATGCAATTAAGGATTTTCCTAGAAGTAACACAACGACTCTCATCAGGATTTGATTATCACCTATTTATTATACTCAAAATTTTTGAAATATTTGGTTGAGTGGATAATGTAACATACGTGAATGTTCATATAGAATATGTATAAGGAATACAATCCATTATATCTAAATATATATAATTATACTATATTTTCATAAAATCGTTTTCATTGAACACTTGTAAATACCCACATTTAATGTATTTCCTGCTAAACCAATTTTACAATATGCATGTGTTAAAAAAGTCTAAGAAATTTTTTATCTATCTCTATAGATAATCATAACTAGTATGTAGGTTTGTTAAACCAAGAATTTTATTGAAAATCACTTCCATATCCAAACCTTTATAGAAGAAAAAATAGAGATATCTTTTCTAATAAGTAGTATTTCATCTATATACATATTAAAAATATCAAAACACTTACACTAACCTTATTGTATAGACATGGAAAATCCGCACTCCTAATGATACAAAACACTTTTATTTCATCATAAAACAAAATTTTCCAATTATGAGAATCCTACATCAATCCATAAATGGATCATTGAAAATTGAAAATGTTAGAAAATCTATTTTTAACATATAATTACTTTAGTATATATCATATACACATCATAATAAAAATTATAGTTTAATAAATAATTTTTTAAGTCAATTTTATATATTTCATAAACATAATGTGATTTTAAAGAGAGATATATCCAAATATCCTTTATCATCATAACTAGTGAGAACGAATCTTCATATAAAATACCATGATATTTTTATAACATATATCTTCCAAATGATATATATATTTAGAAACTCTATTATTGATGTCATTTTTATCATTGAAAACCCATTTTCACACTATCTGTCCCACCCCTTTCGCTCCATCCACCATGTTCAAAACATGGTTCGTGTACATGGTTTCCATATCCTATTTCATGGCCAATAATTGTTTCTACATGTCAAAACAATCAATGAACACTCAGTAGGTTGTAAACTTGTCATCAATGAATAATAATTTATCATCATTTTGGATGAGAAGTTCACATATCTCAAGTTCCTGATTAATCTTTATATACCATTGTGATTATTGAGTAACTATAATTTGTTCTTATTCTAATAAAATTATGGATCCATATCAACTTTCATCTTATTATGACTTTCTTTTTATAAGTCTTAAACTTCTCCGGGTTTAAACTTCCTCTTATTTACTTCTCGAAAAATCTGATCCTTTAGAAGGAAATCACAATGTTAAAATACAACACATTATTTTTAGTAGTATTATAAAATTTAAACCCCACAATATATTTGTTTTAAGAAATAAAAAATCCATTTCTTTTATTTTTTCACATTTATTAGAATCCAATGGAAAATTTATGTTTTACATCCCTAAATCCTTACAAAAGCTAAATTGGGATGATTCTTACTCCACATATGGTGTCTTTATAACTATATTTAAATTTACATGATTTAATATGAAACATTATACTTCTATATCGTATCCCAAAAATGATATATGAAGGTCATGATAACTCATCATCGATCAATCCATATCCAATAGGGTTGGATCCCTCTTCTTAGAAACACCATTCATTTATGGTGTTCTAGGAAGAGTGAGTTGTGATATAATTTAAAATTATATTAGATGATAAATAAATACATTTCATAATTATTCAACATTTTCATCCACAGTATAATTTTAATACATTTTCCTAGTTGATTATAAACTTCAATTTTTAATACCTTGACTTTTTTAATGGATTCAAAATCATACCTCCTGGGAAACACATAACAATACTGACTATAATCATCAGTAAATGTTAAAAAGAACCTATAACCACTTATTTATTGAGTAATAATTATCTAGAATACATCAGTATGTATAATATCCAATATTACCCTAGTCCTTCCGTATATTTTACTAATGGTTTCTCGGATAATTTTTCTAATTAAAAAGACTCAAAAGTGTTAAACGATTTATAATTGAATGAGTTTACCAATCCATATCTACAAAGCCTTTGGATATATTTCTCATTTATATTCACATGGAGAAAATTACAAAGATAATAGGTGTTAGAATCATCCTTAAAATTCATATCTTTAATGTTAAAGTTAGGGTTGTACATGTATATAATTTATAAATCAGTAACCATATTCCCAATGGCATAATAAATTTTATTTTAATATATATAAAAATCGTGTCCATAATAAGGAATTAAAATCCCATCTTATCTAATTGTGATATAGAAATACAACTTCTATTAATGGTTTAGATATAGTAACATTTCACTAATTCAAAAGTAATATACTTTTTTATCTTAGATCATAAGAAAAAAATCCAATGTTGAAACTCTTGACCCATTGCTAGCTTATATATCAACTTCTACTTTATCAATTCTCTGTTATTTTTGAGTCATTGTTTATCCTCGCAAATTTTTGATTCACACCTAGTATCTAATACCCAAGAATCATAATTATAGAAATTGATTTATTTAATATTCAAATCCATATGATCAATTTGATTCTCTTTTATATCTCTTCGTAACCTTAGATTACGATCTATAGTTATATTATATTAATTCCTATAAGAGATCTCAAAATGATAATAGTGATACATGCCAAAATCTACATCAAAGACATATCAATGGGTGGGTATCATATTTTGTGTCTTTTTTAAGGACTTTCAATGAATTTACTCCAACTAAAAAAAACTATATAATTTATATATATTCAGTGAGCTAAGATCCATATTTTATCATGACTAATCCCAGTAAATCTCATAACATAATTCATGAAAATATCTGGTAACATATAAAATAGGAATCATTGATAGTTGTGTTACATCCCACAATAGGTATAGAAAATACTTGGGTGAATTTGGAGTCTTAAAAAAAATAGATCAAACAAAATAATAATGCGGGATTTGGTAAATTTAAGGACTAAAAATCATAAATAAACTATATAGTGGACATGTTAAGTATTAAATTTGTAAATATAAACATTAGAGCACAAAAAATTTATAGTAATTTAAATTAAAATTATTCTATGACTACTATTCAAACTCCAAATACAAGAGAATTAATATCCACTATGATATATCCATTTACATGGGTGTAGGATAAACACAATCATTTAAATGGGTACAGATGAAACCCAGTATTTCTTAAAGAATAAATACACCATGACATTTGGAAGGTTTAAAGAAAACCTATAAAACATGATTTTTATTAAGTTAGATGAACCGATACAATACATTTTGATAGGGGTATAACTGTGTGTGAATTAATTTACAGTGAATACAATTACAGTTTAAAGAAATAAAAACACAATGAAACTGATGAATGTTATAGATGATGTGTTGGTGTAGAAAACATTCATCATTAACCCTTCATGAATTTGTGAAATGATTAATCATTACCTGGACTAGAAATGTTAAACTAAAACATAATAATATTGAGTAAAACAATGTATCTCTCAAACGTTTCTTTAATTTACTATTTAGTAGTGTAATCATGTCATTTCACATGTCACTGCGTATTTACTTCATCCTTTATATAGACAATTATTCAATAGTTTAAATCTTTTATACAATCTTCATAATCATTTTATTAATGATCAATGTTTACATCCTATGGGGTTTTCATAAAATAAACAAAAAATTTGTAATGAAATTGTATTAATAATTTAAAATATTGAAATAATATAGACTACCCATAATTATCGTAATAGTAACTATATTTAATTTGATAATGACCCTCGATCGAGAACTCACTCACATGGCCCAAAAGGGTTTTTTACGAGACCAAAAGTGTACCACCCCATAAACTAAATATTAATGGAAAGCAATAGGGTCTGTGGTGAATATAGTGGGGAGACTATAATCCTTGGCATGGAGTCATAATATATTAGAAATAAACCTTAGAGTAATAGAAATAACAGAATCAGTATAACATATAACTAGAAAGGAAAGGATAAAATAATAAATCAAATAGAAATAAATGTAATGTGAGGACGAAATATAGATAAATGTGAAACTAAAAACAATACAATTAAAAAAATCATTTGACTTAAGATAAACCCAAAAGAATCCAGTCACGAACCCCATTTTGAACTCATATCCCAACTCTATCTCATTTGGTAAGTAATAAAGTCTATAATAAGCTCCATTTCCCCTTTTCAAAGCTAAATACATGTAATCTGATCGAGTACCAAACAATTGTCTGAATAGGGTGTGAGTAAAACTCATTAGGTTAACACCACTATGTCTAAACAAAACATCATGAAAATATGTTCATGTAATAATGTGATAAAAGTGTATTAATTAATTTAAAAATTAATAAAATACATCAATGACCTACTTCAATATTCTTACGAAATGTCTCTGATAACAATTCACAACCATTCCAACAAAAACTATATACCCATAGAATAATAAATCACTAGGCCAAGCCAACTTGATATGTATCTCAGAATGATTCACGGCCAAACTTGGTATATAATCATCTCACCATGTGCAAGGGAATAGAATAATATATAAGCATCTTATAATGTGTTAGGGAATAGCCCGATATATAAGCATATCATCATGTGTTAGGGCATATCCTGGTATATAATAATCTCAGCAGGTGTTAGGGTATAACACAATATATAATCATCTCAGCATGTTTTACAATTGCATATCATAGCAACATGCATATCACTACATGAAAACATAAGACTAAATGGATAATTGTCCTAATTACCATTTTTATTTCAATTTACCCATTTATTAAATTAATCAACTAATCCATTTGATTCAGTGAATCTATATCAATAAAACACTTGGACCACATTTCCTACTAAAATAATATGTAATTCTTTGTCAATTCATCGTCTTCAAAGGTTCTCCCACCCAATGGGTATCCATAAGCTATGTCACATCATCAATTGAACCAAAAAATATCCAAAAAGAAATCCAAAATTAGATTATCATTTACCTTTTCAATTAATTAATCAAATTGAACGATGTATTGACACAATCATAGTATTGCACATACATGGAAAAAATAAAATCAGACCATAGGGTTAAGATATAGACCTCCTACCTTAAACTACTATTTAATGAACTAATTCTAAAGGACAAAATTTAATATGAATGAACGATTAGATGATCATAAGAAAAAAACTAGAACATAAATGAGAAAGATAATAATCAACAAAGACCATAGTCAAGAGATTACATTGAAAAAACCGACGAATAAAGTTGGAGAAGGTAAAACCTAAACAAAACGTCTTACAAGGGATTGATTACTCAAATAGGAAGTCTAGAATGGAGGAAATACTTCAAAAAGAATCACATGGTGTTCCCCCTAGGGTTGAGGGGAGAATGATTCATGAAGGAATGAAAATAAAATCATCAACACTTCCCACTTTAAAACCACTACTTGTGATAAATACACACTATATAATCTATTTACACATCATGTATTACTTTAGAAGGGATATGTTGAAAAACTCGTCACATAGGATTGATATTTAACCCTTCTAATCATTTACATGATGTGAAAAATTTACACAATGGGTAACTAATTCATGCCTTGCCTTGGTTCATGATATGTCTTGCAGCAGTTACATGTTAGGTGACATGTACATGTCATTTATTCTCTAAACAGATAGTTTTAAGCCTGAATTCTATATAAGGACACAAACTACCTCCAAAACCTTCCAAATCATAGAAAAAACTCATAAACACATGCTACACATTTATACTCAATCTTGATTAATTAAAATATACTTATATCTATAAAATTTAGGTTCTTTTCCCCAATAAAGGCCCTCTATATCCAAATAAGACTCATCCATCAAGGTCTAACAACAAAGTGAAACCCAAGAAAACAGGTTTAATGGAAAACTCAAAGAGGGGTGCACCTGAAAAAATAGGGGATTTTAAAACCTCCCTACCATAAAATATATTATCCCCGTGTTACTCTAGACATCACTATAGGTTCCTGATACACATGTCCAGCAACTATTACTATATATCAGACTCCCTATCCTAGGTATCTTCTTGAACATACCCATGATACCACTAAACTCCAACTAGAGGTATAGTCCTAACCCGATGATACTTCTCACTATAATCCCCAATCCACCTAAAATGCTTCCCCAAGGAAGCATCTACACTAAGCTTGACATCCTAAATGTCTACCACATGATAAGCGTTAGTATAATATATTTTAAGCTACAACATGTGAAAAATATAGTGCATAGCATAGTAGCGCTATGGAAGGAATAATCAACACCCACTACATAAAACCTTACCACTTTCTCAAATGGACTGAAAAACCTGGTTACTAGTTTCACCTATTTCTTGATACAAAATTTCCTTATCCAAGGAGACACCCTTAGGAAAACAGGATGACCAACATTGAAATCAAGAGTTTTTCATTACAGGTTAGCATAAGATTTATTCTAGCTTAGCATCGTAACCATCTGCCTCTAGATCAACTGGACCTTCATAGGTGTAACATTTATGAGCCTAGGTACATGAAGGGCAAACTCACATACTTCTAACCAACAAAGAGGTGAATGACACAAAATTCCATATAAATTCCTTAAAGGTGCCATTTAGATTGATAAAAGGAAACTATTATTATATGAAAATTCTATGATTGCCATATTATGCTCCCACAAACCAATAAAGTTAAAAAAATAGCCTCAAAACATATACATTAGAACCTGAATAATCTACTCTGATTAACTAAAAATATGAGGATGAAAGGATATGCATGATATAACATGTGATCCTATAGCCTTTTGAAGACCCTTCCAAAATTTTAGGTGAAATATGGATCTCTGTCAAAAATTATACTCCCTTAAACACTATGCAGCTGAACTCTCTCTCCCATAAAAAGACAACCCAAAATCATCAACCATGAATGTCTCTCTGATAGGTGAAAAGTGGATTAAATTTATTTATCAATCCATGATCACCCATAAAACATCATTCTTATAGGTTAATTTGGGTAATCATATCAAAAAATCTATAGTGACATCATCCTATTTCCATTAAAGAATGGGTATAGGATGTAATACCCCTACCATCCCCTAATACTAACATTTCACCTGCTAATAGGTCAAACATCTTGTTACAAATCCTTTGAGCCCCTTCTTCCTTATTAACCACTTTTATTGTCTATTTATATAATGATACCCATTTGTAAAACCAAGATATACCTCCCATCTAGAAGCATTAAACTCTTTCATAATCTCATCACCCAAGCCCATATAAACCCATACTTGGCCAAGAAAAAGAAGAGAACTATCACTAAAAGGTGGCCATATTGTTGGAGGATCCTAACCATATAAGATCTCTCTTATAAAAATTATTTCTTGATTAAATAAATACTTAGTGTTGATTTGGTCTAAATCCATTGGTATGATAGATGTCAAAGTCATATCTACTCATTGTTGAGACTTTAGAACATCTACATGCATGTCTGCAAGAAGTTCAATAATTTTCCACTCATCACAAGACTCATGCACTACCTCTATCTATGTACTCTTGCTTAAAGTATCAGAAATGAAATTTCCCTTTATCCATTGTATAATCCATCATGAATTTGAAAGACTGCACATACTCAACTCACCTCTTCTATCGAAGGTTCATGTCCTGTTGAGAAAAGATGTACCTAAGGCTCTTATTTTCCATGTATACCAAAAACCATTCACACATAAGATAGTGCCTCAAAAATCTCAAGGAATATACCACTGCCAAAAACTATAGATATTGATTAGGGTAATTCTTATCATGTGGTCTCAAAAGTGTGGTTCAATAAACAAACACTCAATCATTCTACATCAGAACTTCTCCAAATCCAACTATAGATGCATCATAGAACAAATTATATGATTTACCCAACACTGGTAAAGTGGGGATATGTTTTTAGATCATCCTAATCTTTAGTTCTTGAAAATATCTCTCACAATAATCTGACCAAACAAATTTCACTCCCTTCTTGGTTAGTCCTTACATTAGTGCTACCATACATGTGAAATCTAAGATAATGAACCAATAATAACCTGATACACAAAAAATTTCAAATCATGAATAAATTCTGGGGTTGATCCCAATATACCATTGATTAAACTTTCTTTAGGTCCACTAACACTCTAGCCTCTGAGATTACAGGGCCCTATAAGTTCACTTTATAAATCCCAAAACTATATTTGGTTAACTTGGAGTGAAGCAGATGATCTCTTAATGTACTAAAGGTGATATCAAGATTTTTGGAATGATTTTCTATTTATTGGGATTACACCATGATTTATTTAAAAAAACCACCAAAAACTGATGAGAAAAAAAAAAGAAATATCCAATTAATCGAGGGTATGTGTACTTCCGGTGCATTGGTCATACCAAACAGTATCACAACAAACTCTTACAGTCCATACCTACTCTTAAAAAAAGTTTGAGTTATGTCCAAAGGTCTCACCCTTAACTAGTGTTATTTTGATCTCATTTAGGTCATCTATAACTTCTTAAACCTCTCAATTTATTGAAGAGATCATTAATTCATATATGGGGATAATAGTTCTTGACATTCATCTTATTAAATCTCTGATGATCCACAAATAAGCACAAGGAACCATCATACTTATAGGAAACAATTATTACATAAACTCCATGAGATGTAAATGTCCATATAAAACATTTATCTTCTAGATTTTCAAACCTAACTTTAATATCTTGAAGATATTATGGTTTCATTCTTTAAGGAAGAATTGAAATTGGATCTACTCATGGCCCCAACTTGATCATAAATTCAATCTCTCGCTCGGGAAATAAGACACTGAAATCATTAAAAAGCATCCTAAAATTTTTCTACCACTATAGAACAATAAACCAGATGTATTTGACGCACACATATCATAGGGAGTGGAAAAACAATTATTTCATAAGTTAAAATGTATTAATTTGATTGACCTAGGATTTCTCTTGAAGAGGAGTGCACACAAAACAGTTTGTCACTTTTAAACGAGGGTAAAAATTGTGTGTTTGATAAGAAAATGATTGAATGGAAATTCAAATTCAAATGAATGAAAAACTATGATATTAAAAGGGTGATTAGGTCAAGGTCGGTTTCCTAATTGTAATTCTATCCTTATTCAATTTAATTGAAACATCTTCTTCTTAGTTGATTAAAGTGAGTTTCCACAATAGTTTTTTCTCACATACTTTGTGAAATTATGATGGTGATAGAAAACCATAACAAGATCTCAGTTTGGTCAACTCTCCATCCATGTGCAAAATAGTTTTATTGAATTGCCATAATTAACATGGGCAATACCCAATTGAGTCTTGTTTATCCCAAACAATCAAGAACATTCACTACCTCTTTTACATGTACTGACAATTGTCGAGTGCCTCACCACTATCCCCAGGTCTATTCCATCATATATAAACCAGAAATTAGTGGAGGGATATAATTATTATTTTACAAAGTAAAATATCAATAAAAAATTAAAATTCAAAAACAATCACACATGATAATAAAAGCTTCTATATAAAATTGAAAAAAACTTTGAAGAAGAAATAAATTTCATTCAATTACATTCAAGAACTCAAGCATTATAACATAGAAAACCAACCCTTCCCTAATCACTCAAAATGTTTACCCCAAAATGGTAAGGGTAATAGAGATGAATGGGGAAGATGAAGGAATTAAAAACATTGAAAAAGAAAACAAATAAATGTGAAAGTTGAAATGTTATCCTCCTTGGTGTCCCATAAGGAATGCGATGGAATGATAGATGCTTTGAGAGGGAGGATCTATCCTCCTTTTATAGGCAGATTTTTTCCCTCTAAATTTGATGCGCTTTAGCCCCATTAAATGAAATATTTATGTGTTGATATCATATTGAATATTCATAATTCTCTTGGATTTTTACCCTAAAAATCTCAGCGTATTTGGAAAAGTACTCAGAGAATTATTCTTATTTTACTCTAACCATTTATTCTGTCAAGTCAGACTCTCCAAAACGTCAACCCCCAGATTAGGAAGCTTTAATGGACCCTTAAACGTCCAATTGACATGGCCTTGCCTTCATGAATGATATTACCCAACTCCTTGTGTGTCCATCCATCTAATTCCATAAAAATTTGGCCCACCAAGAATGTGTTATGGTCCCCACACCAAAAATAGGGAGAACTGTAAACAGTTTTCTTGAGACACATTGTGAGCTTCTTTTGAGCTTCCATATTGTCGATTCAGCTTTTGGTCGAAAATGATTAAATGAATCCCTGGATGTGTAGAATTTGGAAAACAATGAATTTTTCAATTAGGATTAGTATAGAAAATGTTATGTCCAAAAAACAGAAATAATTTAGAATCATTAAAATTCTATAATGGGCCATTTTTACTATTAAGCTCAAAATATTACCAATATCGTAAAAATGCAACAATTCATCTTAAAGTAACACTTTGGTGGGATTTAAAACAATATTATTGAATGTAAATTAATTGAAAATATATTCTCTATCAATTCCCCCACACTTAGCACTTGGAATGATGAATAAGTAAACATCAAATCAAACCAAATCCAAAACACATACCATTGAGATCTACCAAATCCATACCAAGAAACAAAAAGATATCATGACTCATCAAAAATAATTATTTCAAGTTCTCCATTTCTGATTATGTAATATATTTCCACTTCATTTCTTATTCTATGCACACAAAACACCTACCTCACATGAATTTTCTCACATCTCACAAATGTAAATGCTGAACAAGTATTTTCTCATCCAAACTCACACAAGAGTCACTATAGGTTTGATAAATTTCTACTTCTACATATGATGTGAGTCAAAGACATGGGTTTCTCATGAGGACTTTTTAGGGTTGTTCTGTGGATTCTGGTTAGTAGGATTTAGATGTTAAAAATCTTGAGGCCGAAAAAGGAGGGGTTGGCTCTTTTTGAAGAAAAATTACAAGATTCTAATTTTCACTCAAGATTGGTATCCTTATCTTTCCCTTTGTATAAAATGGGCTCCATCATCATTAAAACACCTCAGTATTTCAAAAAAAATATTAAAATCTTTTTAAACATGATTTTTCTTGAAAAATGCAGATAGGAAAATCTTACTTTTTACATCGGATGCTCCAGAAAGGCACATATTCTTTTATCATAAAAGCTCCAGAAAAGGCAAAGCTTTCAACAGAATAATTTTTCAGCAGCCTACACATCTCTTCAATAATTGATTTTCCACCCAAATATTCACCAAATGAGTTATCACAACAGAAGACATCTTCCTCCACACTTAGGTTCAACTAGATCATGCAATTTCACTTCAAGAGAAGTTTGGATCGGGAAAATTGGCTTGTAATGTGGATAACCTAATAGGAAATTCATGGCTTATAAGGAAGATACAGATTAATTTAAGGTAGTCCATAATAAAAAGGTTTTTTTTAAATGGGGCTTAAAACCAAATAAATTCCTCAATCATTTAAAACACATATACCCCCAAACACTCATGTTTTGAATGGACTAAATCAAATTCTAGTTAAATCATGCATGGTCTGGTTCTCTAATGAAATGAGGTGAATGAAAATAATATTACAAAAATGGTTCATAAGACTCATAGGAATGTAATTTCAAAGATATAGAGAGTGAAATATGTCATGGGGTTCAAAATCCAATGTACTTTTCATGAATTTCCAAAATATTTGAACTTAAAAAAGTCATTTCAGCATTCATTTTAACTCAGTTTCATGGAATAGATTGGTTCACTCATTGACATGGGTTTAAGAAATGGTAATGATAATCATTTCAGCTCAAAATTATCCAAAAAACACCAAAAATTGAAAACTAAACACACAAAAATATGAAAACAAGCAATTTTTTTAAAAACATACACAAAATTAAAATCCTAAACTACAATGGTTCCCTCCCCCAAAAATAAATGATGTAGTATTTTCAATGTATTCAAGTGGAATTGACATTTAAGTAGATTTATTATTGATTCACAAAAAACAAGTAAGTGTGAAGGATATGTACAACCTGATGGCTTTTATTGATAGACAAGTTGGAGGAACAGAATCTCCTCCACGAGATTTGATGGAATGGTCCCATAGAATTTCTTCATCCTGTGTCCATTAATAGTTAATGGATCCTACTCTCCATCCATCACAATCTGCACAGCACCGAAAGGATATACATGAGTAACTATAAATGGACCCTCCCATCTGGAATGAAGTTTACCTGGCATCAGCTTGAGTTTTGAATTGAAAAGCAACACTTTATCTCCTGGATAGAATTCTTTTGGTTAAATCAGCTTGTCATGAGACACTCTTGTTCTCTCTTTGTAAATTCTAGAATTTTCAAATGCGTCTCTTCAAATTTTCTCCAACTCTTGAAACTCAAACATTCTCTCTTTTCCCACCTTTTCATGATCAAAATTCATCATCCTAACAACCCAATACGCCTTATGTCCCAGTTCCACAGGTAGGTGAAAATGTTTCCCATAAATCATCTGATATAGAATCATTCCAATTAGGGTCTTATAGGATGTTCTATAAGCCCATAATGTGTCTTCCAGCTTTTGGCTCCAATCCATCCTGTTTGGTTTAACAGACTTCTCCAAAATTCATTTTATTTCATTGTTTGATAGTTCATCTTGACCATTTGTTTGCAGGTGATAGGGAGATGATGTTTTATGAAGCACCCCATACATATTTAGTACAGACTCCATTCTTCTATTTCATAAGTGAGTCCCTTGATCAGTGATTATGGCTCTAGGAACTCTAAACTGACAAAATATGTTAGTCTTAACAAAATCACTAAAAATTTTATCATCATTAGTCTTGGTGGATTTTGCTTCCACCCTTTTGAAAACATGATCAAATGTAAGAAAGATATAATAACTTTCAAACGACATTGAGAAAGGGCTCATAAAATCTATCCCCCAGACTTCAAAAATCTCATAAAAATTAAGTGGTTGTTGGGGAATTTCTTGTATCTTGGAAATGTTTCCAGAAAACTGACATTTTTGACACCTTTTTCAAAATTCATGAGAATATTTAAAAATGGTTGACCAATAAAGTCCAAATTCTAAAACCTTCCTTTCTATCCATTGAAGTCCATAGTGACCTCTACAAGATAATGTGTGACAAACCTGAAAGACAGAACCCATTTCACTCTCAAGAAAACATCTTATTATCACTTGGTCATTGCAAATAATCCAATGAAATGGATCATCCAAAATGTAATATCTAGATAAATCTTTCAGTTTTTGAATTTTATCAGAATTGAAATGTGATGGGACCTGAGATGTTACCAGATAATTTACCATGTCAACATACCAAGGTACTTCTCCTTTAACCAAGTACAACTAATCTCCTGGAATGTGATCATTCCATGGTTCTTTTTATGGAATTTCAGCTTCAGTAGTGTTAGGAGGTCTGATTAAATGATCAGGCACATGGTTCTCAAATCCCTTTTTGTCCATGATTTCTATGTTGAACTCCTCCAGCAGTAACAACCATCTCACTAGCCTCAGTTTAGATTCAGCCTTCTTTATCAAGTACCTGAGAGTTGCATGATCAGAAAATATAGTGACTTTTGTTCCGAGAAAATATGATCTTAATCTTTCCAATGAAAAAACTACTTCTTAAAACTCTTTTTATGTGGTTGTATAATTGAATTGATCCACATTGAAGGTTCATGATGCATATGAATTGACTTGTGGCATGCCCTCAATTCTCTGATAAAGGATTACTCCAACTTCTTGGTTGGAAGAATCACCAAGTAGATCAAATGGTTCTTCCTAATTTGGTGGCTGCATCACAGGTGGTTCAATCAATCTCCTTTTCAGCTTATCAAAGGATTCACAACATGAACCATTGAAATCAAAATCAACATCTTTCAAAAGCAGTCTAGAGAGAGGGAGAGAAATCATACTAAAATCTCTGATAATCCTTCTATAGAATCATACATGTCCCAAAAAAGATTTTACATTCTTTACACAATTTGGGTAAGGCAACAAATTTATCACTTCAGTTTTCAATTTATCAACATCAATTCCCTTTTAGAAAATGACATGCCCAAGAAAAATCCCTCTCTCAACCATGAAATGACACTTTTTCGAAATTTTAAACAATATTTTTTTCAATACAGGTTTTTAAAACTCTTTTCCTGATTTTTCAAACAATGATAAAAAGAGTTTCCAAAACTGTGAAATCATCCACGAAAACCTCTACGAAATCATCAATGTGATCAGAAAATATACATAACATGAACCTCTAAAATGTACTTGGAGCATTACATAATCCAAATGGCATCCTTTTATATTCAAAATTTCCAAAGGGACATGTAAAGGTTGTCTTCTCTTAATCCTCAGGAGAAATGGGTACTAGGAAATAACCTGAAAATCCATCCAAAAAGCAATAATGAGCTCTCTATACCAATATCTCTAAAATTTGATCAATGAAAGGAATGGGGAAATGATCTTTCTGAGTGACCAGATTCAACTTCCTAAAATCAATGCACACTCTCTCGTTATTTTTAATTCTCACAGGGATTAATTCATTTTTTCATTCCCCACAGTGGTTAGGCCAGTTTTTTTGGAACTACATGAATTGGGCTAACCCACAATGAATCTGAGATGAGATAGGTGATACCATTTTCCAATATCTTCTCATCCACCTTCTTTACAACCTCCATTAAAGTGGGATTCAACCTCCTTTGGGGTTGCCTGACAGGTTTGAAATCTCCCTTGAGAAAAATTCAATGTGAGCATATTTTTGGGTTGATTCATGGAATTTCACATAAACTCTACCCTATTTCTAGGTTATTATCTCTTAAACGATCAATAAATGATTTCTATTGGATTATAGAGAGATTATTAGAAATTATAACTGGTAGTTTCTCTCCCTCCCTAAGTCACACATATTTCAAATCAGTAGGGAGTGGTTTGAGTTCTAAATCAGGGGGATGCTCAAGATATGAGACTAAATTGATGTTTACCACTTCCAAATTGTGGACCTCCTACACAAAAGAAACCATATCATCATCCTCATCATTTAACAAATCATTAATGAAATTAGATTTTACAACTTCCTCCCACATGAAGTCAGAATCTCCAACATCTTTAGCATCCACATGTTCAATGATATTTCCAAGGGAAGAATTCTCTCATATTTCTAAGAATTCAAAAAGCATACCTGATTCTTCAATTGGTTTTGCACCAATTTCAGGTGAATGTGAAAAGAGGGAGTGATCATCATATGGGTGCCTAATGGATTCAAAAATATTGAGGTGGACTGTGCTCTCTCCAAACTCCATGGTGAGTGTCCCCTTGTGGACATTGATGATGATTTTGGATGTCTTCAACAAAGGCCTCCTAAAAATTATGGGTTAATGTGAAGAGATCCTATATTCTTCTATATTGAGCACGTAGAAGTCAGGTGGGAATAAGAGATCTTTGAATTTCACAAGTATATCCTCCAAAACACCTGTAGGGAAAACTGTGGATATTTTTTCTAGTTAGATCACCACTCTTGTGGGCTTCAATTATCCCATATACAATGAAGTGTATACTGAGTGAGGCAATACATTAATCGAAGAACCTATATCACACAAAGAATTAGAGAAATTTAACGAACCAATGGTTCATGGAATGTAATACATCCCTGGATCATGACATTTAGTTGGAAATCATGGTGTGATAAAGGATGGGACACTTCTTTCCAAGATGATCCTTTCATTCCCTTTAAGTCTCCTCTTCTTGGTAAAAAGATCCTTAATAAATTTAGCATACTTTAGAATTTTTTTTGACTACTTCAAGTAAGGGGATATTGATTTCTACTTTCGTAAATTTGTCCAAAATTTCTTTTTGAAGTGATTCCTTCTCAAATTTATTTGATTCAATCATCCTTAATGGAAATGGAGGGGGTAAGTATTTCTTCTCCCTTTTTTCCATTGAAATGGTGTTTCTTGTCTCTTCTTCCTTGGCCTATCCTTCTGTTTCTACTCTTTCTTCCCTTCTTCAAAAGGCATTTTCATAGAATTTTCAGAGATAAAAAATTCATTCTCCCTCAACTGAGGTTGTCTTGTTTGAGGTTCATGGGATGCTAGTGGTGAGAGCTCTTTTCCACTTCTTGTTGTTATCATGCTAACATTCTCCTTTGGGTTTGGGATTGTTTTGGATGGAAGATTCCCTGCATTTTTGGTTAGGAAATCTATGATACCTTCAAACTTGGTGGTCAAAAATTTTACAGAGCTTTTCAGCTCCTCAATATCAGATATATGTTGTTGGTTCAAAATTATGGGTTGTGAACTAGTTGATGGCTTCTCATGGGGTTTTAAGAAAGTGGGTGGTTGGTGGTGAGAAGGCTGGCTATAAGATTTCTTTTGTTGAAATGGTGGGGGTGTTTGGAATTGTAGCTATAATGGGGGTCTAGCTTGATTTTGGTAATTTCCAAACCCATATTGAACAAGGTTTGGCTCTCTCCATACATGATTTTGTTGGTACTACCTTGGTTTAAATGTTTCCACACAAGTTTCCATTCCCTGTATTTCAGCACATTGGTCAGTGAAATGATCAGGTGATGAGCATAAACCACATACCTTAGCTTGTGCTTGTTGGCCGCCCAATTGTTTCAAAGCTATCTGTCTCACCAAACTAGTAAGCTCTTAAATCATAGTTTCTAGTAAGGGTAAAATATCAGAAGTTAGTACCTCATGAAAACCTCTTGTTATAGTACCTCTTTTACCAAACTGTTGTGAGTTCTAAGAAATCTTCTCAATCAAACCTTTTGCTTCTTCTGGAGACTTTTCAATCAATGCACCTCTATATGATCCATCAAAAAGGTTCATATCATTGTCCAGTAAGACTTGATAGAGGAATACAAGAAAGTGATGATCCTCAATGGAGTAATGTGGGAAGCTAACACATAGCTTTTTAAATATTTTCCAGTACTCGTAAAGGGTTTTTCCAGATGATTGTTTGATGGCATAGATCTTCTTTCTGATGGTTGTTCTTCTAGAGGTGGGGAAAAATATTTTCATGAAGTATTTCACTAGGTCATTCCAATCATCCATATCTCCAGGTTGTAGACCATACATCCACTCTTTAGTATCTCCTTCCAATGAAAATGGGAACGCCTTCCACTTTACTTGTTCCTCAGCTACTCCATGTGGTCTGAAGGTTGAGCAGACATGTGTGAATTCTTTAATATGTTTGTTGGGATCTTCACCTACCAAGCCATGAAACTTTGGTAGAAATGGAATAATGTTAGGTTTCATCTCAACAACATTTTGTAATACTGTCAAAACAATTTGATTATTCTAATTAAGGAATTGTGGGGCACAAAGTTCTCTAAGGGTAGGGTTTTGATTTCCTGCCATGATGACAGGCTTAGAGTGAACACTTGATGTTTCACTCGAGTCTGTAAGAGAAATATCCTCAAATTCAGGTTGTAAATTGAGGTTTCTGAGACTATTCAACAATTTTCATTCAATTTATTGATGAATGTTGCAATGTTCAGTGTTTGATGTTCTATTCATGAAACGTTGAAATGAAAAAAAATAGAAAAAAAGAGAAAAAACTATTGGCACTACCTCCCCAGAAACAGTTCCATGTTTGACGCACGCCTGTCGTAGGGAGCAGAAAAACAATTATTTCCTAAGTTAAAATGTAGTAATGTGGTTGACCTAGGATGTCTCTTCAAGAGTAGTGAAAACAAAATGGTTTGTCACTTTTAAACGAGGGTAAAAATGGTGTGTTTGATGAGAAAATGATTGAATTCAAATTCAAATTCAAATTATTGAAAAACAATGATATTAAAAGGTTGATTAGGATGGGGTAGGCTTCTTAATTTTAATGCTATCATTATTCAATTAAATTAAAACCACATCTTCTTAGTTTATTTATTTGAGTTTTTACAATCATTTTTTCTCACTTACTTGGTGAAATTATAATGGTGAGATAAAAACTTACCAAGATCTCGGTTTGGTCAACTCTCCTTCCATGTGAAAAATAGTTGTATTGAATATCCATAATTTACATGTACAATACCCAGTCAGGTCTAGTTTATCCTAAAAAATCATGAACATTCACTACCACTTTTACACGTACTGATGATCATCGAGTACTTCACCACTAACCCCTGGTCTATTCCATCGTATATAAATTAGAAATTATTGGTGGGAGATAATAATTATTTTACCAATGAAAAAATAAATAACGGGATTAAAACTCAAGAATGATCACACTTGGTGATAACATCTGCTATATGATATTGAAAACAACTTTGAAGAAGAACGAAATTTCATTCAATTGCATTCAAGAACTCGAGCATTACAACATAAAAAACCGACCCTTCATCAGTCACTCAAAAATTTTACCCCACCATGGTAAGGGTAATCGACATGAATGGGGAAGAGGAAGGCATTAAAAAACTATGAAAAATAAAATAAATAAAAGAGAAAGCTGAAAATTTCTCCTCTGTGGTGTCCCAAAATGAATGGGATGGAATGAGAGATGCTTTGAGAGGTTGAAGATCTCCTCTTTATAAAGCCAAAATTTTCCCCCAAATGTTGATGCGTTTTAGCCCCCTTAAATGAAATCTTCAAATATTTATCCATTATTGAATGTTTTTTATAATTATCTTTGGCGTTTCCCCTAAAAATCTCATCAGATTTGGACAAGTAATCAGAGATTTACGCTCATTTTACACTGACCATTTATTCAGTCCAGTCAGACTCTCCAAAATATCAACCCCTAGATTAGGAAGCTTTAATGGCCCCTTAAACAGCCAATTCACGCGGCCTTTCTTTCATTAAAGATATTATCCAACTCCTTGTTCATCCATCCACCAAATTACACAACAATTTGTCTGACCAAGATTGAGTTATGAACCCCACCCCAACAATTGGCAGAACTGTAAACAGTTTTCTTGAGAAACAATGTGAGATTATTTTGAGCTTACATATGTTCGATTCAGTTTTTGGTCCAAAAATATTAAATGTAGCCTTGGATGTGTAAAATCTGAAAAAAAGAATTTTGAAATTTGGATTAGTGTAGAAAATGTTATGGCCCAACGACAGAAATAATTTAAAATAGTTAAAAATATGAAATGGGCCATTTTTACTATTAAGCTCAAAATATTACCAATATCATAAAAATGCAACAATTAATCTTAAAGTAACACATTGGTGGGATTTAAAACAATAATATTAAACTTAAATAAATTGAAAATATTTTCTCTACTAGTATTCCACCATTATCAAATGATGAAATGATTGTTGAGCCAAGGTATACTACAATCTGCACTAAACTAGTTCTGTATGAATAGCTTAAAGATTCCACTCTCTTTCGTGAGAACAGTTGACTCCATAGGGCGATAAAATGATAACTCTCCTATAGTAATTATTGATATGATCATAGTATAAAACAATATAATTTATACCTAGAATCAAATTTAATCCTATCATTTCTTGCCAAAATGGTTTCAAAAAGAAACTGAACAACCAATATCTAAAGAACACACCTTGCAATGCTTGATATTCTCTTACCACCCTAACAACAATGCATTGATGGTCAAAGCACCTTCCACAATTTACTTAATCAAGACCAAGATATTTTCAAATAGAGAAGATAAAAAAGGATTGTAATGCTCCTATACAAAACATAATCTAGCGTAGATGATACAATAATTGTACCTCTAACAGAAGAAGGTCACACAACCATAATAGCTAGAGTAGTCTGCATAACATGTAGCTGATCTTCCACTCTACCCTACGCTCTAGTCTAAATCCCATGAGCTATTCTTTCTTCCTAGTACTACTTCTCCTATACTCGGGTACCACATTTCCTACCCTGTCCTGAACGGATAATGGAACTCCAGTCCCATCCTACTAAGGGGAAGTTGATCCCCTTCGAGACTCAGGTTCCCATCATGATCCCCCACCACTTCTTTGATATGGAATGTTCCCAAAAAATTTTAAGGATGACCTAGTCTTCCATATTCATGAAACTTAACTATGGGTTAAACACACTATGGGAACTTGTAAACATAATTTCTCCACTAATATATTTACAACGGAACATGGTCTTAAGTTGTTCGTTCAGTTCCCTAACTACTCCTCACATTATAACCTTAGAGAAAACTCTCATAGTATCACTTCTTGATGTCTGAATAATAATTCATAGTTTTACCTACACAAACATCCTTTACACTACTTGTGTCCTCTCATAGATCCCCCCCGTGATGGGGTACTGATTCATCATGTCATTAAAACTGTTCAAATTAAAAATAACCACTTGTGACATAATCTCATAGAAAATACCATAATTAAGAAACTACACCCTGGAGATCCAAAAGCTTCTAGAGATGGATAAAAATATTGTTGGTTGGTGAAACATCCCAATAAGTCCAACACTATCATAGCCACTTATGTCAGATGCATTAATCCATGATCATTATCACCCCTCAATATCATGGGATAGAAGTGGCTCAAGAACATTGTCTCAAATTCGTTCTAAGACAAATCCTCTTGCTGCCCATATTTCTTCAAAATGTACCACCAACTCTCAATTGGCCTATAAAGAATGTATACAAATAGATTCACCCTCTTATTAAAGGGTTTCTCGAGGTTCTTGAAAGTCATATTGATTTACTCAATCTAGAACTCTACTGCTTGGGGTCCTCCATCCCTAGTTAACATAGTCTAATGTTGCAGTTAAAACTCACTCATTATATCAGAAATTAATGGTACGCCATAGAAATGATCCATTTCTATTGATCTTAAGAACCTAAGGAATATATCACAAAGTTGAACATTCATATGATCCATAGGAAATACTAGAGTCTCCAGATCAGCTATTTTAGGAGCTTTATGATTACCACTCTCCTGGCAGTCAATTCAAAGATGACGAGTAGGTATTTTCTCTAAAAGAAAAACAAAACACAATATTGCACTAAAAAGCTATAAGTTAAACCTTAAAAGGTGACTAAAATATAGAACTACTAACTCCTGGTATATGTAAAAATTTATTAATATGTGTTTTAGAATTACTTACGAGTTCTCTAATTTTATTTATCAGGTATAACCGTTATCACATAACATTATCTAAAAAAATAGATCACTTGCATATAAATATGTCGTTATCTTGAATAATGAATGTTAGTATATATCTATATGTGCCTATCATGACACATTAATAATCATATCGCACCATACTAGGCCATGAGTACAAATCTCAATAAATAATAACATCACACAACATGCTAATCACCCAGAGAGAAATAACATCAAAACGTAACAAGAGAATATCATTGACAGTAATCCCATCTCAGGGCACTCAGATTTTCCCATGCACATTAGTAAGATACTACCATGATGAAGATAATAACCAAGTCCTAGAACATTCTATACTCCGTTCAAACATTCCCAAATAGTAAAGAAATAGAAATGAAAACCTTCATTTGATACCACTTTGAAATTTCCCCTGATCTAGAACTCTCTCACATGGCTGAAAAGGGTTGGTTATGAGACATCAAGAACTCATCCCCAAATTCCAGGGGAGTCAAATATTAGAGAGGGTTTGGTAAATATAGTGGGAAAAATATACCACATGGTATGGAGTCATAATACTTTGGAAATAAACATATGAGTAATGGAAATAGCAGAAGCAATATAACATATAACTGGAAAGGAAAGGATAAAACAATAAATTAAATAATAATAAATGTCATTACCTAAGGAAATATATGTAAATGTCAATGTAAAAACTATAAAAATAAAAGAATAATATGACACAAGATAAACCCAAAAGGCTTCGCTCCCAAACCCCATTTTGGATCCATCTCCAAACTCCATCCCATCTAGAAAGCAACATAGTCAACAATAGGGTCTCATACCCTCATCCAAACCTGCGTCTATATAATCTTTTTGGGTACCAAATATTTTCCTGAATATGATGTGAGTAAAAATAAGTAGGTCAACAATGACATGTATTTAAAAACTAGTCTGATGAAAGTTTCATGAATTAATGTGACAAATAGGTGTATTAATTAATTGAACAATTAATAAAATATAGTGAAAACTTGATTGAGCATCCTACCAGAAGGTCTCTGAGCAAGTATCCAACCACAACCATAAACCCATGGTATAAAAACTCTCTAGTACAATCCAACTATATAAGAATATAAACTCGTTTTTGGGTCAATATTGATATATAAGCATCTCAACATGTGCTTGGGAATATCCTGATATATTAGTATCTAAGTATGTGTTAGGGAATAACTTTTTATATAAGCATATCAGTATGTGTTTTTTTATATCCAAGTATTAAGAACATCAAAATGTGTCACGACTGAAAATCACAACAACAATAATATCACGTTATGACCACATATGAAAAAATAGATAATTCTTTTAATTACCATTTATCTTTAAATTTACCCAATTAATCAATTAATCAGAAAATATATTTTACATGGTGAATCTATATCAAGAAAACTCTTGAACACATGTAATATTAAAATCAAATGTAATATATTTCCATTTCATTTTTTCAAATATTCTCTCACACAACAGCTATCAATAAGTTGGGTCCCATCATTAATTGAACTTAAAGGTAAAAAAATGAGACATCGAACACAATATTATAATTTAATAATTTAATTAATTAATTAAAGTACATGATGTGTCTATGTAATAATATTATTTCACATAAATAAAAAAATAAAATCAGATCACAGGGTTATGATTTAAACCCCTTACTTTTAACTAGCATTTAAAACTACACTACCAATGAAAAACACCAATACAAATAAAGTTGTAGATGTTCATAATAGGAATTCAAGATCATAACCAATAAAGAACAAAACCAACAACAAACATGGTAAAAATATTACACTACAATGGAGGGAGAACAAAGATAGATAAGGGAAAACCTAATTAGAATGAATTAACATGGATTGATTTCTCAAATGGGGTGTAAAAGTCGAGTAAAGGATTATGAAATCCCCAGGAGTTCACCCTAGGGTTGATGGGAGAAGGTTTCATGAAGGAGTGAAAATAAAATAAAACACATTTCCCACTCAAAACCAGCTCTCATGTTCAATTCATGGTGAATAATCCATTTAAATGTCGTGTATTTTTTTTAAAGGATATACTGAAAAACCCATCACCTCAGATTAATATTTATACCTATTTGAGTTTTCATGATATGAAGAGTTTACATGATGTGTAACCACTTCACACCCTACACTGGTACATGACATGTATATAGGAAGTTACATATCTTGTTACATGTATATGATGTATAATCTCCCAACATATAGTTTTAACCCCAAATTCTATACAATGACTCATAACACCTCAAAAAACATCCAAATAATTTAAAAACTTAATAAACCCATTCTATACATTTTTACCTCATCTCAATTAATTCAAATAAACTATATCCCTAAACATTATGTCATTTTCCACAAAAGGATCTCTTTCCCTGAACAAGACCCTTCCACCAAGGTCCAACGATAAAGGGAATACCAACAAAAGAGGATTGATGAAAACTCAAAGAGTGACATACCAAAAAGAGACATGATTTTACAAATATATTAGAATCTTATAATTATATAGTTCACCATATAAAATCATTTAATTTTACATTAAATTACCCCATGAAAATAGTAATTTAAAACTCCTTAAAAATCTCCCATAAAATCGGCCAAATTTTTTTGAAAAAACATTGTATAAATATTTATGACAATAAAAAAAAGTTTCACAATATTATATATTATAACAAATTAATGATAATATATTAGAGATAATGATAAAGAATTCACTATGGGTTTTTATAATACATAATAATATCTTTATATATAATATTTTTACCTTAGATAAATTCTATAAACATATGTTTTTCCTACATCCACTAAAATTCTTGATAAATAATATTTTAAATGTTTTAAATTTGGATTAAGACATAGAAAAATTTATAAACATCCAATATGTAAATATTTATTAAAATACATAAGGATTTACAAGCTCCATGGATTTGGTAATGTTTTGTACATAACCAATTTTAAAAACATAATGTTTTATTCCAAATTCTCATGAATACATAAGCTCCCGTATTTATAATAAACTTCGACACAAAATATGATTTAATATTAATAAATAATAATTCAAAATAAATAAATAATAAATAATAAAAATAATATTAAACATAATAAAAATATATGTATGAATTATGTAATTATCAAAACACAATAATTAATGTGGAAAGGGGCCACTAAAAATTCTATTCCTCTTTTTTAATTACAAAACCAAAATATATCTCCTAATTTACATAATGATCAAAACACTAAAATAATATAGAGTAAATAATGGAAATAAAAAACAATGAGTAAAAAATAAAAAACCACTAGGGTCATGAAATATATCAGATAACCATCTCTTTGTAAGTAAAATAATAAATACCAAAAATAATAATAATTAAAGAAGTAAAAAAAAAATATACATACATAGTAATAAATATTGATCATAGAAAACAGAACATGATAAAAAACACAAATTGTTATAAAAAAATCCCATAAAACACATGTATAATAAGAAAGAATACCAACAGTTAACGTAATAATAAAATACTAAAATATCCCGCATAATCCATTATTCCTCTTCTCGAAATGATATGAAGGTGAATTAACATCCTATCAACTTTTACTATATAAAAAACAAATTGGTTCCATGAGACTAGTTAGTAATATTAAATTAATTTTTAAAATCTATAAAATGAATTAAAAAATGAAATTAATAGTTAATTACAAGAATGTTACACAACAATATTTGAATATGAATTTTCCTTTAAATATATACAATATTGAATAGCTTTTTTCATATGAATCACTAAACTAAAACGAACCATAATACATTTTATTGTGATAAAATATGAAAATTCCAGATAAATATTAATTTATTATGAAAACATAACATGAATCATCAATAAAAAAAAGTATAATAAGAATAAATCAACAAGTAAATAAAAAGGCCATGGACTAGAAATCCTAGTCCTCATAGTTTTTATTGAATATCATACCTCCGATTATAACAATATATATAATAGAAAACATTTAAAATATAATATAATTTATTATAATAAATTAAATTAATAGGATAAATGATTTTAAAGATATATGTAAGGCTATATATAGGAATGTAATATGATCTTTAATTATATGTGCATTGGAAATATAGTCATTGTGTATATTGATTTCGGATATATTGTCAATTGATATATGGTCATTGGATACACTTGTATCCGATATGTACATTTAATTTGTGTAATTTTTGGTAACAAATTCGAAATAATTAAATTCATAAATCCAGAATGAAATAAAGAGATAATAGCAAATTTGAAATTTTATTATAAAAATAAGTTTTAATTTGATATATGTAATTGTTAGTGAGTGATTTTATGTGTTCAAATAAATTATATTAAAATTATGGATTGATAAAATTTAGTGGTTAGAAGATAAATATTTGGAAGTGATTAAATTCATTCAATTTAGAAGGGGGTATTTTTGGAGAATTTTTTTTCACTATTTTGGATATTTAATTTTCATAAGTTTATTGATTGCTATTTACAAATTATTTTAATGAAACTTATGTTTTATATAATAATTAAATACATTACCATTCATATAATTATTATTATTTGGTAAATAATAATAATAAATATATTTTGGGGTTAAACATATTTTTCGCAAAAACAGTTTTTATGCATTATACATTAATTATTAATTTTTAATACATTTATAAATTGATTAAAATAAAATTATTTTCTTATTTATAATAATCATTTACAAATTATTTAATAGTTTGTATTTAATTTTTATATATAAAAATAAGTTACCAAGGTAAAACTTATTCACTATAGTTAATGCTTAAATAAGGTAAAAAGGTTAAATTAAGGGATAGTGTAATGAAATATAACAAAACCATTATCTCTTAATGATGGGATGAGGATATTATTTAGGTTATTATATATTAACTTCACAATTTTTTATTTATGGATAAAGTTTCCTTGAATATGTTATTCTTTTTTATATTATGAAATGAGTATTTACAAAAATGTCATCTCTTCTCATCTATAATACACCCCCTTATATTTACACATCAAATAAAACTATTACATGTAATTTATATTTAATACATACCAAAAGTTTCTCCCTAACAACCCCATATCTTTTTTAGGAACTTTTTTCCTAATAAGAATTCTCAAATCCATCATTTATAATAGGATCTCTTGGAGTAGATTCAAGTCTACAGCATAAGTGTTATCTTCTTCTAAATCATTCTTATTTATATTCTTTGTCTTACTCTTATTTAATAAGATTAATCACATTAATAAATTTTTTAAAATTACTAAACTTATATAAATGTGATATGATTATTATACAATAATTTTTTCTTACTCATTAAATCATTTGAACGTGTTCTTGTTTTGGTTAGTTTTACTACAACATGAATGATGATCATGTGTTTACATGTTGAATGACTAATATAAGATAAATAATGGTACTATGGTATAATAATGACTAATTTAAGATGTTTTAATACTTATATAATGAAAATATATATAATTATGTTTATTAATAAAATTAATTCATTTTATTGAATTGAAATTCACAAAAAAGGATATTTTTATGTGTTTCATGTGAACTATTATCATAAGCTCCATGAAATGACCTTGGGACAATATAACTATGTCAAACACATATAATAAATTTTCATGAACATCCTAGGGATGATTAACCCATTATCAAGGGTATATATTCCAACATTTAACTTATAAAATACATCCTTCAAACATTATACTTTATCTTTAAGTTCCAAATTTTCCTTTTTTATAGCTAGAAGATCATCATATATTTTCTATTGCATTCATAAAAAATATTTCTAAATATTTTATTCTATATTTTTATACTTTGAATATCATAAATAATAAATTTTAATATATCTTTCATATCTTCTTCATTTTTATAAGGTTTCATTTTATCATTTTGTGGAATAAGTTTCTTATTTTACTTAATACCCTCTTTTGTTCCTTACTCAACATATTTTATAAGATTATAAGGTTATCAATATATTTATGATAAATATCAAAAATATCATTTAACTTCTCAAAACTAGGCTTATCACAACCAAAATCATTAATAGAATCATAATCAGAAACAAAACCATTTCCACTAACCATACTCATGTCTGTTATTAAATAATGATTTGTAGTTCCCTTCTCAAATCATGATTTTTTCAATTAAATCAAAATATTGAGCATATCTTCATCATGAATATAATTCTATTTCATCTTTTTTTCTTATTCCTTTCTTATTATCATACATTTTAAACATTGTAAATTCATGTTTTGTATACCCCATTGTCTTGTATTTATAACCACTAAAATCCAAATTAGGATTACCATTGCCAATTTTCCATCTAAAATCATTAATGTTCATAGTTTTCCAATTATTTTTGAAACATTTGTTTTTATTAGTAATTCTTTATATATATCTCATTCCACATCTTAAATAAACACCTTTATCACTACTTTAAGAACCCGCACAATCCCTAGATGAATCAGATGAAATATCCCCAATTAATTGAAAAAAATTACCATCCTCTTCTCATTTTTTCATTTTAAATATTATTCACTAAAAATAATACTTTAATAATGATCCATTAATATTATCCATGGAATATTTATTAAATTCTTTTTTTATTCAGTTATCTATTTATTAGAATTCCACATCATATGTAGTGATTAAATAATTATTTCAATCAGCACTTCATTATACATGGTCTCATCAAGAGTAGTCATGCTATCTGAAATATTAGTAAACCTATAATACATCTCATTAAACCATTTATACTCAGTCATTTTTAATTATTTAAAATTTTCCCTATGTATACTAAGAATAGTTCTTTGAAAACATTCAGTGCCTTGATGAGTGACTTCTAAAGGACTCCAAATATCAAAATTATTTTTACAATAAGAATATAACAATTTTACTAATAGAATAATATATATAATTAATATTTTTATAATTTTTAATTTATTTAATATAATATTTATTGATCATTGTATCAAGATCAAATTATAGAAGATTAAAGGGTTTATCCTTGATGGCGAAGTACTCAATACCAATATTATTCAAAAATACCGTCATTCTATCCTTGTTATTACTATATTCATTGCATTTAAAATTCTTCATTATTATAGGATTTTAATTATAAATAATTTCCTAATATTATATAAATTAAAATATAGTTTTCCATTAGTCTTGTTAAGTACTCTGATATATATTTTCTAAAAATAAATGGTATTCATAAAATGGTAATTTATAAAAGAAAAATATATCATAAACGAAGCACCGTACCTAATACAAATTTTTTTGGAATCATATTTAAAAAATATAGAAAAATATTTTAAAGGACAGGCTATGATACAAGTTTTTTTGTCCCACCATAGGTATGTAAAAGACAATATGAGGGGTGTTAATTGTGAATATTGAAACAATAAGAGAAATAAAATAAATATTATATAATTTGATAGAAGAATGGATTCTATAATTCAAGCATAAAAAATGACACAATGGATGTGTGAAAAGTGAAAGTTGTATAGATAAATAATAGAGCACAACATATTTATAGTAGACCAGATCCAAAAAATCGAACATATACTTTGTACGCTCTTAGTCCAATAGAATCTATATCCACTATGATATATCATTTTATATAGGTGAAGAAGAAACTTAGATTTTTATATGGTTGCAAACAAAAATTATATTTTCATAGAGAAACCCCAACATATACCATTTAGTAGGATAAAGCACAAAAAGTGAAACAACCTTTTCTTCAGATCTTCAAAAACAATATAATACCTTTTGATGGTGGTATAATTTTTTATGAAAAAAATTAGAGTGTTAATAAATTATAGTAATAATAATAATAAAATAATGAAACTATTGAATGTTTCAGATGAGATTGTGGTGTAGGAAACAATGATCTTTGATCTTTGAGAATGTTGTGGAATGATTAGCATTGGGTGAACCCTTAATAATTCACCAAAAATAGAATGGAAGTGATTAGAATGATATATCTCTTAATAATTATGCACTTCAGTATTTATTAATGGAATCATGTCATATCATATGTCACTATGTGATTGTTTAATAATTTATATAGATGAGTTACCAATGACTAATAGCTTTATCATAATCTCTAGAATCTCCTTCTTAATGATCTGTGATTAGTTCGTGTAGGTGTTTCCTTAAAACTCTCAAAAGATTATAATTTAATGGTTAGAATAATTTATGTAAATAGTAATATAGTATTGACATAGTTTCATGAATGGTCAAAATATTTCATTTAATCAGCAAAAGGCTCTAATAATAATGAACTTCTCTGTAAAAATCATCATTTAAAATCATCATTAAATTATACCATGAAAATCACCAATGAAAAATTGAATAATACTTATAAAAACATTCACATGACTATATAGAGTTTTTCAAAAGTAGTTATCCTAATATACAGTTCATAATCTGTCTCTGGAAGTGAAAATTACTTCACTCTATGGTTATGAAAACATGTAAGAGTATCTTTATATTTAATTTTATTTCCATAGAGAAATTCTTGATATATACTTCTTCAAGCTTCTACTGTAATATGTAATGGTTCATTCCATAGATAAATTTTCAACTTTTCCATAATATATAATGTTCATCTAATTCATTATATTCTCTATGTGTAATATTATCATGGTTATATTTGTGGTTTTGGAATTATCCATATTTTCAATTTTTTCAATAATCAATGCTTTCTTTTAATATGTATGGATTTCCTAGCACCATATAATAGATAATGTTTTATACTTTTCCAATATTGATAATGGAAGGGTTTATTCTATCTCTTCTAGAATACATATGATCATATACTATGAAAAATTTCATCAAAACAAATTTGAGAAAATAAAAATAATGATTTATAATAAAATAAAATAAATAATAAATAGAATAAATAATATTAAAAAAATAAACAATAGATGTTCGAGTTATGTAATTTATATATCATAATAAATAATTTTCTAGGGATTCACTCAACAGGTTGAGTGAAAAAATCCTTATCCAAGTCATCATATATATTTACTAAAATCTATTCAAATTGAATCCTGATATTCAATGTTTCGCAAATAAGAGTAAACTAAATCATACATCAGAAGTATGGACCTAGTATTTAGGGTATCTAATAGTATAATTTTCTTATATAATATAATTCATAGGGAGGTAATTTTTAGGGTCACCCATACTGAATAATTTATGTCTTCAAAAAAAATTTATTTGATCATAATTTTAGACATAGTATTTTAGGGGTTTTCTTGATGTCACTAATTTAATATACATCATATTATTATTAATTCCATTACTATTTCATACTATGAAATATTTATTATTCCATGTTTTATTCCTATATGTATTCAAATGTTTATAACATTAGTTTTGGAATCCATATTCCTCCATCCATATTAATAAGTCTAATCCATATTCATGTGTAACTCTTTACAAAACTCATAATTTTTTTTATCACAAAAATATAAGCTAGATATATTTTCAAATATCCAAATACATCACATGAATAAGATATATAAAACTAATATCATATAATGGTTTATAATTATATGAAATCAAAAATCCATAAAATATTAATTATTAATAAATAGATAGCCAAACCCTATATTTCTTGACAAGGAATATTCCCCAAGGATAATGAGTAGTCTGAACCAAAGTCCCTATACCAATAGTTATTTAATAAATAAATACTCCAATAAAATCATCATATTAATAAAAAATATATATAAACTATACTGAACCCCTAAATTAAAGATTATAACTTTATAACAAACCAAATTCAGGGTATATGAGAACTAAAGTTTATGTTGTCAAACATAGAACGTAATGCATGGTATAATTTTTTATAAGTAGTGGTTTAAATTATTCAAACATAAATATAGTTATTTATATAAATAATTTATATAAATTAGTAATTAAATTTTAATTAAAAAAATGTATAATTCAATTATTTAACATGAGATAAACAAAATTAGGCAATCAACTTAATCAGACTAAAGAAACAATCCAATTTTTAGAAAATTGGTGCCTATACTATTGATTGTTTTTGGTTATTTTAACAAAAAATATATTTTTAAATTATATTCAAAATTTCTTACACAATGATTTGGGGTTTCATGGGTAAACTCTTTCATAGGGGAGCACCACACCAATTATCCATGAGCATATGCCATTTTTTATATGGTCATACCATATACCATAAATGATTTGAAAGGTTATTTAGGTTAGTATTCCATTTTGATATTTCAATTTTGGGTAATCCATTTTCACCACTATGTAATTTCAAGTATGAATTAATATGTCCCAAATCTGCTTCGTAATTTCAATAATATTATACTTAGTTTTCATTCTAAATCTCACGATGACATATAAATCAACAAACTATAGAATAGATACATAGAAGATAATATTATATTTTTCGTGATTCTTCCCTATGACCATTAAAATTTATCTATGGCATGGTGTTATAATAATAAACTCATTTTCATAGCCATTTAAGTTATTTTCATAAAAATCAAGAACATAAATGTCCCCTTAGAAGGATCTACATTATAGAATTTAGAAACACACAATTTTTTGGTTTTATAAAATGAACTTTATCTTACTAATTCATCACCATATGTGAATATGATACCACTTATGCTTTTTGTAGGACATTTAGGTGCCCATTTTTTATGACTATGGAGGGGTCTCCAGGCCTAAAAGAGAATGAAAAAACGTGATCACACATTGACTACATGACCCATTCATGAAAGAAACCACACTGGCCAATGGGCCCCCATGTTGGTCAATAATGATATGATCTATTAGTGGAACCTATAATATGAAATCCAAATAGAGGACCAATCCCCTTACCATGCTCTTCCCATGGAGTCCTGATACGGGTATCTCAATAAGTACCCATTTTTCTAGTAAATCATTTGATATATAGTGTCTTTGTAGTTGTGAACTCCATATTATATGACCATATATCATAAAAAGTTGTTAATTATTCCACAAATAAAAATAACTAATTCTATTTTAGAAAGGGGGATAGGGAAATTAAGGTGGATGAAATAGTGAGAGGAACTTCTAGAGAAACCCATATATAATTCTCAACCCCAAAGTAACTCACATTTACTAGTATCAAGCGTGAACATAGTGTACATGCCTTATTATGCATGGTAATACCATGTGGTACCATACCTATCACATTTGAACCATGTATATTAGTGTACCTCATGGTCTAAACATGCATATTGGTTTCCCCTATGACAAAACCATGCTAATAGATCATCCTTGTGAGCAAACCATGCCAACTGGGCCCACTCACATGCCTATTGTGCACATCATCCCTCTACTTCATGCTTTTTATGTGGGTTAAACCTCTACATGGGGGCCCCATATAGAAATATACTATATTCACCTACCACATGGGATGACACTCACCCATATGAAACTACCAAGAAGGATGACCATCACCCATGCATACCTAACATGTGAGACAACCCTGGCCACCACACACCTACTGCATGAGATGGCCCTATGCACATGGCAACCATGCAGTTTATCTTCATTCAGGGTGTATATAACTCTCCATAAAATGATACATCTAAACAAAGTATCCAATCAACTAATTCCATCCTTTTTCTAATTAAACAATAATAAGGTCTGGTTACAAGCTCCTCTATATACACTATATGTAGATGATTAAGGTAGAAAAACCAGCATACAACCCCTTCGAAAATGCTTTCCATTGATAAAATTAGGATAATAAATTATCTTCATAGATCAGTATAACTCTTGGTGGGATCACTAATTTTAATTATCTTGATAATGTAGGTCCATATTGGTAAGACAATGGAGCATTTTCTTCCCAGCTCAGTGATGGATGTATTCTTCGTTCTGGGAGTAGTGGGGGAAAGGATATCCCTATTAGAGAAATCCCATATAATTTATATTAGGATTTTATACTCATTCTAGCTCTATTTCCCACTTTTTATACCAATAGGAAAGAATACATGTTTGTGGTCTACCCCCTTGGGTATAAGACTCAAGATGATTCCAATTAGCGATGTCCCAAATTCACAAAGGATACTCACCCTAGGAAACCCCAATGCATAAGCCTCATTCAAATCTAATTTTGCATTATCATATAATATGTTCAATATTTAATTACCTATTAATTATCAGATTTATAATGACTCAAATGGTCTTAGATATCTGATTTTATCATTCCATCATTACAATTAAAATGCTTCTAACATGGGCATCCTTTTAGGTGCAAGTCCAAACATCCAAATCAATGATGGATTTATTTTCAATCCAATGAGATATGCCCCCAATGGAAATACTCCTTATGTGAAATCCATATAAAAATAATATATGGTTCTCCTCATTATTTGTTCATCCCATCCACATCCTATATGGGCCTCATCCTAAGGTGTTGGCCCCAACTCAATCAGAATGGGTAACACGATATGAAAAAGCCTTGATCAATCCTTGATTTCAATACCTTTCATGAAAAAGACATCTATATAACATAAAATTAAACAATGTATCCAATTTACTATTCAAGAGACATAAAAATTCATGAATATTTACTTACTCATGACATTAAACTATATGTAATAGTCCCACCACACAACCAAAAATTAGGCATCTTGAACTATGTGGTATTTTATTCATATTAAACCGGATTCACAGAATTCCTCTAGAGGTTTAACCCCAACATCATCATTCATTCACATAAAATATAATGTGGATATATTACCTATGAATCAACTTATGTCCCCCAATTCAATCCATATTCCCCATTATTCTAGACATACTTTCTCATTGGATCATAGTTCATCTCAAACCACAATTTCATCCATTACGATCATATTCCCTATGAAATATCCTTTATTAGGAAATATTATTTATTAAAATACGGTCCCACATAAAGGAAAATATTTCCCTAGTATATTATGACAATCCCATCTCCAAGGCATTTTCATTGTGAGATCTATCCACAATGGACCATATTCCATTCGATGTAAACCGAAAAGGGATACTCATGTATAAATTCCACACTAACCATTGCTGGGAATTTTATTCTCAGTCATACATTCCATATGAAATTAAACAACATGGATAAGTCCTTATTAGATGAAATTCAATTTTAAAATTTGTACCATTAAGAATAAATTCACTAAGAGTGTTTTGATTCATTTAAAAGGATATGTATTAATCACTTGTTATAGGCCTGATCCCAACACCATGAACACCTAATTCTTTCTTGGATGGAACTAGAATCTATAGTTCCCAGCTATGTAGATTTAAACCACAACCTCCTTTAAATTAAGCTTATAAATAATAAATAAAATTAAAGAAAGAATACCTATGATACGTATGGATGTTCACATCGATGCATGTTAGTAACAAATCTCTAGCACACGAGAAACCAGTCTTACACTGAGATATGGAAGGATTTATGAAAACAACTATCTAAAAGAGAGTTCTAGAGTAGGAAATTATCCCCATAAAAAGGTGAAAAAAATCCCACCCTCCCACCCTTATAACCAACTTACATTTTAAAGCATCACTATAAAAACTCATCATTGGCCCCTTATATTTAGAAAATGGTTCCTCCGTGATTCTCATACCAAAATATAACAGACATGGGAGACATTATATATTTATAGTTCCATAACAATATTACCCTAATAAACCACATAAAACAAAAATGGTGAATCTTATGTGACTCGTTAAAGTGTTCTATCCTTTCATAATCGAATGTTGGTCCATTTTGTTTACATGTACCTCATAAAAAATAATTTATCTAATTCAAATCCTTTAACTGTGAAAGTTATTGGTCAAACATGTCATTCTTAATTATGATAATTTATTGAAAAGTTTTATTATTAATGGTTATTAATATTTATAGAACTAAAATATAACTTCCTTTAATCTAAAGTTGTGGCATCACCCCTATGATGTGAATGTTCCTCAAATAGTACTGAAAATGGGGCCTTGTCAAATAGGAAGCTGCTGTCACCAATGAAACATCTGCAAAAATAATTAATGAATGCATTTTTTGATATTACTACCCGAATGATCCTATACTAATTATAAGGGATTCACATAAATCCTTCCTCAACAGGAATTCCCACATTCCATCATCTTAACGATCAGTGGTGGTGAAGAAGTAGGATACACCTGAAGAAATTTCCAATTTCTTCAGGAGTCTTTCCGTAGAGTGTAGCAAAAAATTCCAAACCTATCTTTAAGAGGTGGATCAATATTAAAAATATAGATTCACTCCATTTTAGGAGTCACCTAATAGAGTTCCTATCAACTATTATCATCACTAGAATATAGAAATTTTCACCCCTTAAAAAACTACTAAGGACATCACTAAAGAGATCCCTACTCTGGTCACACAAACCCAAGCATCAGGGAGGAGAGCCACTAATACATAGGAGAATTACCTTATCCCTTATTAAATTAATGGAATACCCCTTAATTCTTTGTAGGAAACTAGTGAGAAGGACCCAATCCTAGTTCACACCAAGAAATTCTACCTGCATATTCTGTTAACACAAGAGGAATCATGTCAGTGTATCCCAACATCCTGTATGGGTTGGGCCATATTATATCCCCCACTCATCAATCTTTATAGTGTATCTTAGAGGAATATAATGGAGAATGAAGACATTTCCTGGATGCAAACAAGGGGAAATCATATATTCTCAACATTTTAAATGAATGTTTTTATATTATTTATTTAGAAACTATATGAGAGAAGAGATCTCATATCCCCAATCCCATAAATTTTTTTTCACTTATACCCATTCCCTATGTTAAATCCTATCAACATAACATTGAGGTAATGGATGGGTAAACATATATCCCATGTCATATCATATAAAATTTATAGTATATCCGAGTATTGGAAATAGAATATGATCATTAATATATCTTAGCGACCATAAGGGAGTAGACACATATTCCCACCAATGCTATTAGATTATCTAATCAACATTTTTTAATGGATACTTTGGATTATGAATACATTCATTATATAATTTACGAGGATTGTTGGTATATCTTAGAGAATAATGAAAAATAATTTTTTCACATATTATCATTGTAACTGGAGATCATTAGACCAATTAAATGGATGCTTCAGGGAATTCCAATTTTCCTTCCAATCATACAAAAGATCATGGGTAATCCAAATAGAAACACTAGATCCACAAATTAAATCATTCACATATGAAGGTTGTTGTAAAAAACACACAAATCCATCTGGAAATTAGAGAGTATGTTTGTGAAATTCACACCATAGGAATCCAAAAGAATAGAAGTTGGACCATATTCCAATCCTACATTATTATAACATTATTTTGGACCTAAAATACATTATAAAAATAGCTTAAGAATCCAAAAACACTTAATCAGGTGGATGAAGTAGTTGAAACTATGGTGTTCCTCTTCACAATACTGTTTCTTGTAGATTTAGAGGTCCTCCATATAGAACCTTTCCTAAATTTCCTCCCAATTGTGATATAGAGATCAATAATGGGATATAATATCATGGTGGGAGTTTCAAAAATCTTCCTCACAGCCAAAAGATCAATCAGTGAGAAGGTCCTACCCTTCTCGTTGTCCACCATGATCCTCCCAAGGAATATATCACTAGAATATTCCCTATATCTAGACATTGTTCCAAAATGGTAGTCCTCCCCATAGTGGAAGTCATTATGAATTTCCTCCAAAAAAAACATCTAATTTAAAAAAATAAGTTCCTCCCTTGAAAAAACAACTAAGAGAAATTCCACATAGAATGATGAATTTAATAGAATAATTCCAATTACACCAAGTGATTTATTAGTTACATTATGTATTCTTTATCAACCGAAAGATGATTTGAGTCAGCAGTCATCATCTATACCTCTTCTATTTCACTTATATTTTGGTACAATAGAGAATATTCCGACTGATTCTGATCCTCTAAATATGATATTTGGGAAATTACCACTCTTTCTAGATCATGTAGAGAAATCTCTTACTAAAGATCAAAATAATGTCATGAAAACGAGTAATGATTTGGACGATGAAAATATACCAGTCATGTTTTTCCCAATACCCACACCATAGTATCACATTTAGAATAATTTTATTGGGGAATAAATACACTATCTTTCTCTAAATATGTGGATAAAAAATATTTATTTTAAAGGGAACAGCCCAATCTTATGTGGAATATGAAAACAATATCATGGAAATAAAATAAATTCTCCATCAAATAACCTTATCCATCCATTAAGTAACACTTAACCTAAAATGGGGAAGTAAATGTAAATACCTTCAATGTATATAAATTAATAATATAAGGAATCTATATAAATAGATTACTAAAACTCCATCTAATGTGAAAAATATAGCTTGGGGTGGGAATGAAGTAATGTATGTCACTCTTCTATACACTCAACACATCCTTCCACCATATACATTATGAAACATAATCAATTTAGGTCAAATATCATCCTTGATCCCTTCATGTTCTCATCATCTTATCAAACATGTTCCTATTATATCTAAATCCAAGAAATAGGGAACCTAGTAGGATTTATACCTCAACATAATCTTGCATTAGGACTCTGAAGAGGTTTAATGATACTTCAATTAGAAAAAAAATCTATTATTTGGAAGAAGAGTTTCCCTCAATAATAAGAGCTCACACTATAATCATGCATTGCATCTAGTCCATGCTTGAAAAAGACTCATTAAATAAGAATTTTAATTGTATTAGTAATAATGGATACAATATAGATAAAACCCCGGTCCATATAGATGGGGGAATTTTGACCTTATCCACCCACCTAAGGCTTATTAAATCTCCAATGGGATCAAGATTTTATATTATTAGAACAAAGAAAACCCCATATTATCCTTCTCCTTTACAAAATTCAATCTTCTTTAGGCTGGGAGAACATCACAAGAGAGACATTCATAGTTCCTACCATTGTTTAACCCATCGATCTATGGGGATGAAATCACCGATAGATTCTTGAGAGCCTCCCCAGATTATGATCCCCATACTTGTCCAAGGAAAACATTATAAGGAGAAGGAATGCCTTATAGGGGAAGAGAATAAAAATGACATATAAAAAAAAAGGACAAAGAGTGTTATGGATTTCCTCTTGACAGATATTTTAAATATAACTGACCCATTTACCCTTAAAAATAAGAAATTTGTCTGATAATATACTATATATGAGTGAATGTAATCAATTTCAGCCCCAATGATGATCTAAAAAATGATTTTGATTTTAAGGAGATGGATGTGGAAGTATCAATCCAAAACATGGTCCACACTAAAACATGCGATGATGGTGTGTGTACACATCAATAGAGAAAAACCCAAAATTTTGGGGCTCCACCAAATGCTTGGTTTCCACCTCCTCAGTGTGATTTAACCAATGTTAAGGATAAAGGCATGATGAAAGCCCATCGATTATCCATAGATATTGAACCTACTACCATCAATGAGATATTTTCTTAATATGGAGTAGTGATAAAGGAGTTAAAGTGACTCAATGATGATTTATTTGTGGGTAATATTCCAAAGAAGTGTAAGCCCAAAACCAAGACTCATGTTTCTCCACCATTAAATGTCCCTCATCATGGAAAGGCTACTCTACCTATGAGTAAATAAGACAATCACCCATACAATCCTATATATAGGAAGCATATTTATCTGGGCCCTAAGGCTGGGGAATTTTTTATGTTCCCTCCACTAGGGTCGTAGCCACAACCATGTCAGTAGTTCCACCTAAGGAGAACCCGTATCAGTTATTGGAAATAGATGCAAAAAATATAAACATATCTATCCATAACCATCACCTCCACACAAGTATATATACATACAATCATCCCACCCATATTAAATTATTCTATTGAATACATGGCATCTCTAATAGATGTTATGGATGGGTGTCATTAATTATTGTAATCTGAATGAAATTCTTACACTGAATGGGTGGATGAGACTCCTCCTCCATCTAAATTATGAAATCCACCTTTGCTTACATTCATTGGAACTGATGACATAAATAAACATCCTATGAACTATTAATCTCTCTGTGTTTCCACTATGGGAACACTCAATTATTAAGAGGAAAATAAACATATATTTTTCATGCATACTCTAGAAAAGATATAATTTCTCAAGAATAACAACATAATAGTTAGATTAATCAAATGATTATAAGTCTTTAACTAAATGTTTATTTACCAATTTAATTCCAGGTTGAGAAAGATAATGGTTCTTTACCTATCAAACTACAAATAGATCAAGAATGAGAGAGTATTGAACATTTTTCTCAAGTAGAAGGGTTTGACCCATTCCTTAAAATTGCAGCTCCCAAGAAAAGAGTGGTTGGGAATATTCATAGAGAACCATGGTGATGAGTTACAGACATAAATTATTATAGCAAAATACCGAGGAAAATTCCATGTGTTGGCCATAGTTTAACATAAGATAGAATATTCCATTCATTGGATCAAGACCAAGCCTCAAAAAATCCCAAAAAAATTACGAAAGAAGACTATTTAAGTGGAAAAAATAGGTGTTATGCCTAAACTATCTATATTTCCTACTATGGAACCCAAACACAGGAAAAATCATGTGGAACTCTATCCTAAATTATAGAAAAAAATACTTTATAATAAGAGATAGAAGTACAATGGTGAATATTATATTAGGATTAAAAGAATAAATTATATTCTCTATAAAATTAATAGTTTATAATATACTTCATTGTAGCTATGGAAAATAATTTTATAATGTTTCTAGAGATAATGAAACCTAATTCGGATAGCCTCTATTATGCACCAAATTATTTCTCCTTCAATTGAATGTTGGGGAATACTATCCAAAAGTGCTTTTCCTTCAAAGGATTTCTCCATAAGATAGTAGATTCTAGTAAAGTGAAATTGATCAAGTTTCCAAGAAATGTGGATCATGTTTCTAGCACCTTTCAAAAATAATAATAGGAATGTTGGAACATTTCAAGTTTGTGTTCATACAAATTTAATTATTTTATTAATAGGAAATTGGCCGCCTGATAACTTTTTATCCTTAAGGTGTAGCTGAATAAACCAGTTATTTCCCCAACTATGTTAATCAAAACTAATTTAACTTTTTTGACACCATGGGATTCAAATATATATTCTTCTATGTACTGGTGAAACCAACATAAAAAGATAAAGCTACTAGAATATTGACAAATATTGATTTCCAATCCAATTTTAAAAATCTTCGAATTATTCCATTAACATTGGGAGGAAGCGAATCTCCCTTAAAAATGGATCAATTAAAAATAAATAATAAAATATGATCCTTATTAAGTGAATTATATTTCTATAGATATGTCAATGTATTTAGATTAAATCATCCTTTATTTTATTAATAATACACTAACAATCTTGAATATTTCTATCACAATCCAGAAGAAGGAGGAAAAGGCCATCAAAGATGATGGGGTTGAGGGACATGAAGTCGAATTGGTTATTGATACATAGGTAAAATACCTAATGAATCTAAATATTTTATAGGTACAATAATAAAATAAATCTAATAGAATCAATACAAGCTCTAGTTTACTCATGAGTCATTCATGATTTGTTCTAGCCTGGTCACACTGGAAGACCAATTCGAAAATAAAAATCTATCTGGTAAATTTCTAAATGTGGGAAGGTTAGATCATCCAAACCCATAGGTGAAAAAATTTACCCCAATTTTTGATCAAGGAAAAAATTTACCAGAATAAGAACCCCATATTCTAAGCCTTTGACAATAGAATAACCCTACATGGGGAAGCATTGGTCTCTAGATCATAAGTCAGATATCTTGGAGTAATTGGCTATAATTTTGACCAATATTTCAATTCGTTGTGATCCGAATAATTCAATGTATTTTCATGAATCACTTGTGTAGGCTCTCATAATCCCCTGAGAGTTTGAATTCAGGGTCTTTATCATTAAATTATATCAGGTAAATATTGACCATATTGTATTCTATGCATCCATATAATTTATATACCAAGATAGAAATACCACCATATAGAGACATATGAAACCCTTAAATCAATCTGGAAAGTGGAAAATCATTTATTTTCATTAATCTCACTTTGATAATAGTCCCAAAATCAACATCATTCTAATCCAAACCCTATAATGCATAGACTATGGTGAAACTATTTTTTTCATCCACAATCACAATACATGGGTATTATAAAAGTATGTATAAGATACACAGATAAATTAAATATAAATCCTATTATGGGGACCTTATATCTAATTCTATGTTCATTTTTTTAGTAAAAAACATTTATTGCCGTATTGGGAAGACCGTGTCTTTAATCCCATGTGGACATACCATCATCATACCACTAATGCCTCAAATATTTCATCAACATGCTATCCAAAGTGTACATGGTGATGGTTCCCCATTTTAATCTCTTGAATCTCAAAACATAGATGCATGATTCTATGAAAGGGTGGGAAAAATATAGTGATAGGTTATGTCATCTAAACTGTTTCCCAATATGGTTTGGAAATATACCATGGAAACCCTTTCCATAAACTCGATGAATATTGTGTACTAAATATCAATAAAATAATGGAAATTAATCCATATATAGGAATTAATCATTTTTTGAAAATCTCATATAAAAAAATGTATCATTTTTTCATTTTTATTTCATATGATTGAGAGGATAAATATCTATTGGAAAACCAAATCTAATAGAGATAAATAATTCCATACAATCAATATAGATCAATAACATTCTTAATCATATCGACACAAAGTCTGTCATGAATTATATTCAATCCTAGACAATATAAATAATACTCACTGACCAAGTGGATATGAATCCATGAAGAATAAATAAGGATCTCAGTTTAGGGGAATCTATCTCCATTATTATGATATCTTTTTTTCTACCAACTCTGGCTTCACTAAAAAGTCTTTGATCCTAGTAATGAAAATGATACCCTAGATGAAAATACCCTTATAAAGACCCAGAATTACCATGTAATTTTTTTTAATAAATGGAAATTTTACGAGTCTGTGAAAATTGATGGTGCGTGATTCTTAGGTCTAGAGTTCCTAGAATGAATTTCTGAACATTTTTTCTAGTCCATTCAGTAAACGTGCATGTGGGATTTTCTAACTTTTGAAATGGTGCTCGGAAATGAAATCTGAGGGCACCGTTGAACTCCCAGTGCTGGTATTAGCTTAAGGAAACCTTCACCATGACCATAGTGGGTCGAGGGTGGAAGCTATCTTTTTACATATTCGTGAAAGAATAAAATAAAAATAAAAGTGTGTATCTTTTATTTTTTTATTTTAAACTCATTGTGGATGTTTCATAGGTGGAGACCACCTAAACTAAACCACCCATGAGAGGTTATGGTGGTGCAGACCACTCAGTTCTAAACCCCCTTTTTGAATCCCTTGAACTCCACTCTTAATGGGAGAAACCCCTTGAACTCCCCTTTAATGAGAGATAACCCTTGGTATCCTCCCATTTTAATTATGGAAACACAAACCATTTATTGTTACCAATTAATTAAGCCAACTTCAATTGCCAACAAATTAAATAGATAAACATATTTTATTTGGTTGGCAATTCTTTTGTTGGAAAAGTGTTTGAAAAGGAGGATTGGGAGAACTTGGGAGAAAGATCTCCATTGAAGAATGCACTATGGGATTGAAGAACATGGACGACATTCGAACCGACATCAGAAGTGTGAGAACATAAGAAATGATTGTTGGCACTCTCTTCGCCTTCACCGTTTCCATCTCATGATCTCTGTAAAAAAATTATCCGAGGTAGGGGATTATTTCTATTTGTTTATCACTTCCCATGTCCACCCCTTCTATTTTTTTTGCGGGTTGGGATCAATCTTTGCAGGAGGATAGGATTTTGACATTCATGTTCATGTTCTTGATGATCCATACGCTACCACCCTAACGCAGAGGGTATGAGCAAACCAACATGGCCCGACCCTTCTTCAAATCTTGTGGTGTTCTTCGCGATGGAGGTGGACGATAACCATCCTTGGTTAGGGCACGAGAACGGCAGCCGACACCACCACCGACCACGACGAAGGTGAAAACACAACGCCACCACCCTGAAACCATCATCGCTACCCTGCGGCCTCTACGCCAACTGTGGCCACCACCGCCTTCCATGGCTATGTCCCACTCTGCAGTCGAGGCGCCACCCTGCAGCCTGACTGCCACCCCGGGGCAGAGGCACCACCTTGCGTATGGACCACAGCCGCGCGCCACCAGACCACTACCCCTCGGTAGGACCGCCACCCCATGGCTAGACTGCCACCCTAGGGCCAGACTGCAACCCCATGTGGCTAGACTGCTACCCCGCGGCTGAACCATCATCCCCCGCTGAGCCGCTCCGCGGCCTCACGCCCTCGCGACACCCTTTGCGGCCTCACAAGCACCCGCAGTACTCCGCGGTCTCTCGTGGCCAGAACCCAATGGGCCGCGCCAGACCCAACGGGCCAGGTTGGGTCAAATCGAACCAGGTCGGCCGAGGCTGTGGTGGGTAGGTCGGTCCGACTGGGTCGGATTGGACCTAGGCCCACTACGACCCATTAACTTTCTTTTGGACATAACTTTGGCACTAGACGTCCGTTTAATGAATCGTAAAGAGCGCTGGAAATCTTGGAGCAAGATTGTCTCTTTATGTGATACCCCACTATGTTTTCAATTAATATGGGGAACTGTTAGGCTGGATCAAGAACAAATACAACGGGGCCCACAGGACTAAAAGGATAATAACTCACAGATCGTGCATCTGATTGACACATTGTCTATTACGTTGAGACCCCTATGATGTGGAGGACCTTTGAGATAATTTTTCACGGGACTTCGAAAAATTTGGAGTATCAACCAGTAGCTTGTGGAGAATATCCTCCCGAAGATGAGCGAGCATAGTGCGAGAACCTAGTTGCTGGCTGATATTTGACGACTGCTAACCATTTCTACTTGGAGTGACTTGACAGGCCCAGTGGGGAGCGCCTTGGTGACACGGCATACCCACGGTGATGAGAGCCTTGGTGACATGGTAGACCCATGGTACTCGATAGAAGGATTACCTCTACAGGCCATGAGGGGGAGTGCCTTGGTGACGCGACATACCCACAATGGGGAGCACCTTGGTGATGCGGAAGACCCACGGTACATGACATGAGAAGTACCTCGGTTTTCCAAGGATAGTGGGAAGCACCTATGTGTGACACAGCAGGACTACTGTACTCGATAGAGGAGGATTTCTCCAGCATCTGAGGTGTTTGATGTTGTGACTGGGAATGTTACATGATACTAACCCTAGAAAAAATCTGGGTGTGAGCTGAGTCAGTAACTCTGTTTTTCTTCATGATTGAGATTGATTACTTGATAACTTAGGTATATATCTATGGTCATATACGTAAGTAAAGTTATATATTGATTCCATACTTTTTGTTTTATCCTTGATGAATTTTGGGAGACCTAGAGGGTCTAGGGGTCTCTACTGAGTATCGTTATACTCACCCCTTCATGGGCTATGCCCACACCTTGTTGTGTTTGATGCAGACGAGGAACGATGCTGACTAAGGCTGAGAGTACCAAGGTTGGATGGTACCTGGAGGTGGACCATACGGAGTGGAGGTACGCAGGGGAGACGGGTGGATGTAGAGTTTTGAGGAGGAGATTTGTAACTACCCCTGAGGTAGGAACCTTGGAGGATGACCCAACAGCTGACTTTCCCTTTTCCTCAGTTGTATTGTATCACAGTTATACTTTACATTATAGTTGGGCTTGTATTCTAGCCCCTTTAACTTATGTCACTCACTCTGTTTATAGTTCTATTACTTGTGTTACTATCTTGATATGTGCTTGGTTATGTGTGCTTATAGGTTTTAAATGCAATGCCTTCCTAGTTTTAGGGAATATTCCTTCGGTGCTAGTCACCAACCCCTGGCCTATAGAAGGTGGGCTTGGGGTAGTCACGAAACGAGCCCTAGGGGACGGGTTGTGACAACCCTTCCCTTGACTTCAATTCCTAAGGATACCCTTGAATCACTATATGTATTTGAAATTCTCTCACACACTATAAAAAACTAAAAATACACTTATGTGTATCTTGAATCTCTACATGCTAACACCTCTTTTACCCTCGATGATAGTGGAAAAGAAGGAGACAATATCTTGAATATTTATAATAATAATACCCATGCATCCTCACTTTAATAGTCTATAGAAAACTCCTCATCATTTACATAGGATAAAAATTCTCTTTCACTATTTCCCAATCTTGAAATCATCCATTCATCACTCACTTCCACATAAATTGAAGCCGATGAGCAAGAGGAAGAAGATATTATAGATTCCACTTTAGTTTTTGATGAAGGAATCTCCATCACCATTGATGAAATTAGATGGGTAAGTCTAGGTATAGAAGGAGATACATAAAATACATTGATCAGTTCCTTCAGGTATCTTGATAAGAAAGAGATTGAAATCTATTTCTTAAAACAACATCGGCCCATCACCACTTAGAACTATATTAAGATATAATGAATTGATCTGGATATGGAAATACATAATTTGGACCTACCTAAAGATCATCACAAATATAAGTAGAAATATATGGTAATTCATCAATCTCATACTGAAAAAGATGAATTCTAATTCAACAAGATCATCAAATTCAACGTCATTTGACAAGTTCAATGCCTAAAATGGCTTGTATAAATTTTCACTACTGAAAAAATACCCTATAAAAATTGTTTAGAACCTATGTTATAGCCCCTAAAACCATGGGTATATCCTTTACCCATTGTTTTAGGAACTATGGAGTTCGTATGGGTCGACATAGACCTATACATATGGTTCTTAAACCTTTTGTGTAGGAACTTTAAATAGCAAGCCCTATACACACAGTTTGGTCAAACCATGTGTATAGGTCATTTATTTAAAAAATCATCCATTGGGATTTGATCTCAGCAACTCCCACATATAGTCCAATGGCCTTACCACTATACTATAACAAATTTTACATTATTATAGTAAATATATATATATATATATATATTAAAGTATTTATTATTATGAAAAAATAATGGGAAACCACAATCCACGGTTTGGTAAACCTGAGTGTATAGGTTATTCCTGGGATTTTTTTTTCGCGAAACCTATTTTCATAGTTTACAAACACCATGTGTATAACCCAACCTATACCCATAGTTTTTGTAAACTAGGGGGTATATTTCATTCATGAGAATCATTTTTCCCACAAAACCAAAACCCCAAGTTCTCTAAAAAATTTGGGTATAAGGTTGAACTATACCCATGATTTTTTTACAACTGTGGGTGTAGGACCTTCCTGCAATTTTTTTCCTGAGATGCCTAAACATATGGTTTTTGAATAAAAGTAGGTAGAGTGTGGACCTATACCCATGGTTTTTTTAAAACTGTGGGCATAAACTTGTTTTCCAGTACTATGTCCCTATTAAGAAGAAAAATTTGAATATTAGAATTTCATAAAATTTGTGGATCTAAACCATCATTAGCCAAAGGATGGATTCTTATTCTCAATCACATAAATTTTGATCAATCAAAACACTAATTTTAATATCCTCTCTTTCATGGGTGTATATTCTAGTTATAACCAGATCCACATAGAAATAGAATTATATAAGGCCCCCTCTTTCGTAGATCCATAATGAGACTATTTCTATAGAGTAATGACCTTTGGATTAAAGGATGTTATTTCCATATATCAACATTATATGAGCAATTTTTTTAATCAATTTTTTTGTAAAACCATGGAATTATATATCAATGATGTGGTGGTCAAATAATAGATGCTCTATGATCATCATGATAATATTAGAACAATTTTAAATAATAAGTCATATAAATTCCTAAAGATAAACCCCTTAAATTTAACTTTTATGTTAACATCTAGAAATTTTATAAACATCTTCATACACAGTCATATTATCTAATTAATCCTAGAGAAAACCAAGTAAATACTTAACATGACATAAATTTGATATATCAATGTTAAGAGGACTTCAAGGATCCATTTCCTATAATATATGATGGGAAGAAAACCTTTCATGTAAGTTCCTAACCTTTACCAAGATCATGAAGTATAGAATAACATATTTATTATATAATTATTTTCAGTAATATTTCAATAATCATATAAAATATCACTCAAACCAACCAATAATAATAAAAATTATCTAAGGAAGTAAACTCATTTTGCATAAGGTGGATTTGATGAAGTAACTTGGACACCTTCTCTCATAGAGGAATGATGTAAAGAAAGAATATAATATCTATTATCTAAGTATAAATATTCTAGATACTAAAACTTTATATTCTAACATCAAGAAGAATTTTCTTGAATTGATTTCTATGGTTCAGAATAAAGGATGCTACCTACAACATTAGGAGATACATCTAGTTTCTCACATTGATCCAATAAAGTATATCCTCAATAATCTAGTATTGATCAGAAATGTTTCATTGTGGTTTTCCATCCCACACCAATTTTATATTTTTTACATATCATAGAATGAATTCAAATGGAAAGCATTGAAAAAATTTCTTTCCACACAACCTAGTTTATAAAATACACCTGTGGATACAAAATTACTTGATGAAGAGGTGTTCTCCATCCATGACACTCCTCGGTCAGGGAATATCTAATTCAAGGAAAATAAAATTATTTCAACCATAATAATGATAGTATACATGAAAATAAATGAATTTTACATGAAAATTATCCTAATCTCTTCACAAATTATATATTTTCCCAATTCTGTCCTACTGTTTGAAGGTTGTACCAATAAAAAAGAACAATCCCAAGACCATATTAAATGTTTATAATTTTCTATACAGGATCCAGTTTCCAGAATAAAATACAATGGTGATTTATAGTTATTTATCAGGTATATTGAAGGATAATATTCTATTAATATAGAGAAATTAATACATTTTCTTGATTATATACACTTTTTTATGGAATAATTTCCCTCAAAACCAACATTATCTCATGTCCCGTATTCATAAAAATCTTGTTCAAATATAGTGGCTAATATAGTTTCCATAACCCTAGAATAACCAAACCAATAAAAAATAACTATAAAACTTGCACACCAGAGGGTGATGTCCCAATTTATTAGTTCAAAATGCGGAAGAGATTAGTGATATTGACGCCACTCCTAAACATGGAAAGATAATAAAATTGATGAATTATACTACCATGGTATGGATGTATCCCTTATTAAACTGTATCAAAATTGGAATTCTTATATCAGATCAAGTAAAAAATAGATCATATTTTTAGGATTATGGACAAATTAATTCTTTACGATGCCCTGAATGCTCATAAAATTCAATATAAATGAGTCTTTAATGGATTCCTCTTTTAATTTATTGAAGGAGGAGAGACCCTCATTGATTTTCAAGAATTCCACATAGGTTCATGTGGTGCTCATCAATATGGGATATTTCTCTCTCCTAAAATCAGATTACATGGATAATTTGGTCTCATCAATGACCTAGGATTATGTTAAATTCAAAAAGAAGTTTCATTATTTCTTGATACATTCCATTTCCATCAATAAATAACCAATGTTACTACACTCTACTAAATATTATTGTTTGATTTTCATCTGGGGATAGATTTCATGGGTCCATATCCCATAGCAATATCCAAGATGTTCAAGTAAATCATTGATACTGTTGAATAAATCTACAACTTAACGAAGGGTATATCCCTTGATGAATTAAGGACAAACAAAATCATCAAATTTTTTAAGATAAATATTATTACTATATTTATTGTCCCACACACAATTTTGACATACAACAACACCAACTTCTTCTCTTGTATGTTGAAAGGGTTTTATTAGAAATATGTCATTCAATCCAAAAACTCATCTCACTACCATAAATTAATGAGTGTAAATATTTAGGATTTTAATAAGGATCTATCTAATATACGCTAGAATATGACAGATATATAGAATAAATCATTACAAAACAAACTCTTACATGATCTGTGGACATACGATACGATATCCCATGTGGCTACACAAGTGACCTTATATTCACTTTTATATTGGATATAGGATTTCCTACCCACATAGTTCTATATTCCCTTACTTCAAATTATCATCTACCACTAGCTTTCAGAAGCTGAAAAATATCAAATGTGGCTAGAAGATTTATAATGAATATTTTAGAATAGATAATTAAATTTAAAAAAATTGCAAAACAAAAAATTCTACTTTCTAGTGATTTCAATAATAACGGTAATATATATTCATTATTCCATGGAGAGATGGTTTTGGTCCTCAGAACCCTATTGATACTAGGTAATAAGTGTCCAAAATTGGAACCAAAATATATGGGGCCTTATTTCATACATAAGGTATACTCTAATGGATCTTATTCATTAGCCACCATGGATGGGGGTGTATCACACATCCAAAAAATTTATGGTTTTTTAAAAATTAACATATATAAACATCATGTAGTTTCACTTTTATCACTACTAAGTGACATTAAACCACAAAAGACAGATTCAAGATATATGGCTTTAAAATAAAAAAATAACAACCAAGTCATATGACATAAAAATACATCAAAAAATCCTAACCGTATGATGTTAAGCTAAATGGATACCATCCTCACTATGATATGTTAAACTAAATAGTAAATATTATAGTCACATGACCTTTAATGTTTTTTATAACATCCACACCACAAATTCCAAAACTCGTGTAATGTGTTGAAAATGACTCTATGATGTGCTCTAGTGTGGTATTGATAATCCTCACATTGAGCATGACTCATGAAATCTTAAAGGTCAGACTTGATTAATCCATTTACCTTGAGTTAGAGCTTCTTGAATTAAAAGGAGGAATAATATAGTCCACTATACAAGATCATAAACTACTTTGAGTGGATTACTCTACATAGCCTAGTCATCTAATATATGATCCAAATCTATATAAGATCCCTTATCGCATGATCAACATGTTCCTGATGATAAAAAATATCTTTTACCGATATATGAGCTTGAAATATACAATTAATCTCTTTCTAAGAAATACATGGTCTTTTATTCCAATCCTTACAAGATACATAGGGAGACCTTTATAATTTATCCTAAGCCCAACTGCTGACAAATAACATAATAATTTTCTCTAAAAAATTTCGTGACCTATGTCTAAAATTTCAATTCAATAACTATGTGTGAATTCTTATCCTAGGCTTATTCATAACTTCTAAAAAAGAAACTTCCCTATGTACTGTGTTACACTGCATTAAGGTGTGGCCTAACTACCTTCCCCTGCAAACAAAATTTTCTTATGTAAAAAAAGCCTAATGAGAATTTTATATCAATAAAAAACTTCTTTTTCCTACATATATGATTTATTTATATAGGGACTCTTAGTATATTCTCATCCTTGTAATCAATTACTAGGAATATCCCCTTTTACATATATAAACTATATTTATACAAAACAATTCCTTACAAAAACTATGGATGACTTAATTCCCACCATTATAGGATACATAGGAATTCCTCCATCCTCCATATTAGTACCACAAAAAACTACACTAAAAGATAAACCCAAATCAATTATGGCCTCATGAATTTAATCCCCCACTCGATGTTTGAGTGGATCCATTGTCCCTTGTACATGATTCCCAAAAAAGGATTCTAGCATTTTTTTATTTTTTGAAAACTTATGCCAAGATAAAATGTAACCTTATTTTTAAATGTTGTATCTTCATGAGAAACCCTTATGGTCTTTACCCCGAGATTATGTTGTTTCATCTTATTCACAAGTCAGATAGATAAAATGTTCCTTATACAAATGTATATATAACATGACATTGAATTGTTTGGAAAAGTTCCTTGTATAATGACCTTAAATTACATATTACCAAAGTAATTGTTTCATGATGATAAACTATGAGACATTTATTCCACTAGGAATTTCTTAAACATATTAGATTTGTCTATTACATATTTCTTAATTCCATTACACAAGTTCCAGATCTATAAGAGTGCATGTAGTATAATTTTTCTATATCAATGGATATAAATACCCCCTTTTCTCACATAGGAGATAAATATGTACAAATAATTTCTCTTCAATAACTATATGTGGATTGATTCAAAGTCATGTAGGATAATTATTGATTCCAATATTTTCTATATTCATCCCAACTACAAATAATATAAACAAAAATATCTCTTTTCTATGTATCGGTAAGATATAAATAGGATCCTTCAATATATAATTGCTTCTCAATAACCATATTCTTAAGACTCCCCATCAATAGAACTACATGTCACTAAATTTATGAAACATTAATATACATAGTGATTATTTGATCCAATATCCTTATTGCATACATTGACAAAAAATTTCCCTCCTCTTATCTATGTTCTCAATCTACACATGTGATCTCTTTATATTTTTTGGGGATTCAATATTTATGTATATAACATCCAACTCTAAAGTTATCTTTCATGAATGTTATGATAAAAAATTACCCTCTCCTTTATATGAGACAAATTTACTAAAGTGTCTCCATCATGAATCTTTTCTTTTGTTAACCAATGAAAACTGCTTCCCCAAAATGCAAGGGGTTGATCTGCATAAGAGAAACCTATACCAGAACAATATGGGGCTTGATTCAAAATATAATAGGATACATTGTGATTCTTAGATCCTATATTCAGGGCCAACCTGCAAATTCAATCCATCAATTTTCACTTCTCCCATATCTATGAATTAGATATATATGGAATATTCTAGAGAAAATACATTTTTAAACCTATAATGAAAAATAAGAGGACACAATTTCCCCTATCCTAGTGTTAGAGTACTCCTTCTCTATATTAGTTCCTTCCAATTTTCCTCTCTCACTAGGATAAAACAAAACTATGGGTATCCTGAATCCTATTCTGACAGGATATATAGAAATTCCTAGATCCCATATCCTTGGACAAGTCTCCATTTCATATTGAACACCCCCTTAATCCAAGAGTTTAGAACCAGTTATTTATATGAGATTTATCCTACAGAGTATTAACACTAATATAATTCCATATCATTTTTAATGTGAGCTAGGACTATATAAATAACACATGTAATAATCCTCATTATATAAAATTAACATTCATGGAACCTAGGTCTTTGTAACATGATGTTAAAACAAACGACATACAATAAAATTTATATGAACTTAAAATAATTATAATATAATGTTTATAGGGAAAAACATCCTTACATTATAGACAAATCCATGTAATGGTTCACAATGTAGATTTTTTCTCCCAAAAGGAATTCAGATAAAAACAACCTTTTTTCAAAATTGTATTATAATGTTTAGAGAAACCCCTACAATATAAGAACTATATATGAATTTATTCCTATTTTATAAGGATACAGTGTGAAATAGTAATCATATATTCAAGATCCAACTACCAGTCTTATAACACCCTGAGATTTTGCAAATTATTATTTTTTGAATTATTTTATCTTTTTGATATTTTTCATTTCCCGTGACACTGGAAATAATTTTATATATATATATATATATATATATATTTGTGTATTAAAACACTAAGTCAAACATTACATTCACATGAAAACGACTTGGCTTGAGCTACATGAAATACCAACTTGGCTTGTGCTACACGCAATACCGACATAGATTGCGCTACCTACAACACTGACTTGGTGTATGCTACAAGAAACATCCAGTTTCTGTGAAGCATCAGTTTGTTATAATTTTTTTAAATGATATAATTATAACATAGTCATTAAAATTAGTTATATAAATATTAATATATACTTTTCAAATATTTTTTATAATTGTTTTATTGAAATAAAACATATTGATGATGAAAGATATAATCTTTTAAAGTCCTTCTATATTTAAAAAGACTATGAACTACACTCATGTCCTATGAAAAACAATAAAATTAATTTTAGACACATCTAGAAATATTATTTTAAAAAATAAAATAAATTTTTTAATTTAGAGTTCTTAGATTATTTTAGGGTGATTTTTTTGGGATTTTTATGAGAAACATCAATTTTTGAGGAATAGTGAAAATAGTGCTTTTTAGTTTAAAACTGCCTTTTTGTTTAAATAATTAATAATTTTAAATTATATTTGAAATTTTTTAATGTCACAATATATAAATTATACATATATTAACACAATTTAGGTCATTATAATCAATTTAACTGTGAAATTTAATTTAAAAACATAATAAACTTTTGAACTTAATTCTACTTAAAAACTCATAATTTTGTCCCATCTATGGGATTAGCATTAATGTTAATTTTGCCTCTTTTGTGAATTAATTTTTTAGAAAAAATCATACACCATTTTAATCAGTATAATATTTAGATTCTAATAATATAAAATTAATTTGTTTCCAAATATATTAGTATATGTGATTAACATTAATCACAATGATTAATGTCAAATTAAGCTTAATTAGGGACTAAACCTTAATCTTAGAGGATAAAATGACCTATAATCTTGTAAAAAACAAATTTTATGGCCATATTTCTGCCAAAAAACATTCCATTTTATATTTTGGATGGTTTTTTGCGATGTTTTGATGGTAATAACATGTGTACACCTATCTTGTTTAAATAAAATTCCATGTGAGTCCTTTTCCTTTCCTATAAAAGGCCACCACCTCTTCCACATCCTCAATCCTCTAAAATATCTTATGTTCATCCAAAATATTTCCAATACACTTAAAAAATACCTATATTCCACTTATAATCCTTGACTTGTGCAAAAGGTAATCCAGGAAAGCCTTTCGGCACAAACCAAAAAGAGTTACCCGATTAAGAGATAACATTTCTCCCAAGTCCATTATTTTATTTTTCTTCAACACCCTCTACAAAATCTTTATTTCAATATTTTATAACAAAACTAGTATTCTAAATATACTATTATGTTGTTATTCCAATGTATTTACCTATACTAACACACACATCCTTCAAACGGGTAACGAACATACTATTTACATGTATTGTTAACTACCTCCTCACTAAATGATCATTGTTCAATTTTCCTTACCACTTATCATGGTGTGAATTATGATGGAAAATATGTTTATATATGTTATATATTGTTATTTTTATTTCCCTAACATAATATATTCCTTTTACAACACATATCATTTTTTACTTTCCATTTTGTGTTAATACGATAATTTTGTTTGAGGAAGTGTGGACTGCCGCCCCCTCAAAGCGACATGATTCATTCACACAATACAAAAAATGTATTAAGGATGGTTTTAGTAAAATTATATGATATATATTATATAAAAATTATAATTTAATAATGACATACATATATACATATTTCATTTTCTTTATTTCTTTCAATATGACAATAAAAAAGGAAACAACATTCATGCATACGTACAACTTACCATCTCTAGGAACAGTGTATTCAATTTCATAATTCTACACTATATAGATTATTATAAAATAAATATAATATAAATAAGGTAAATTTATATCATGGTTTAAATTATTTAATAATTGTATAAGTATAAGGAAAAACAATATAACAAAATAAGACACATAAGAAGAACAAACCGAATATTACCAGAAGTGAAACCTTAACATAGGATGGTTAACAGGTGTGTCATATAATGTCATAATAAAGCCATATATGGTATTATATATAATAATATGGTTATTTAAATAAATTTATATGAAATTTATATTTATTATACATGTGGTTTGAACAAGTACGACTAGTATCATTACACAATGTAAGGGGATTTTATCTCAATTTTTATTTCTATGAGATATATGCTTCATTCACCACCCATTCTCTTTGTGTGGTGTGTATACCAAACATGTAAGTATTCAATTATTATTATACATAAATTTATGGGTATTTACATATCCACTCTATGGTCTTTATCTCATAGGTTTTACATTTCAAAGGTTACCAAATCGGTAAAATAGTTTTGTCTGAATTTTCCATTTTGAGACTCATGTTTTGTTATGCACTTCAATTATATCTCAAGGTGTATGCAATTATATTTTACATTTTATATCATTAATCTACTAATTTCATGAAATTTTAAGATTCATTTAATTTCATTTTATTACATTTATAGTATGATCCCAACTTACCATGTGATAATATTCTATTGAGACAATCTCATTTATTTCTTAGATTATTTATGATTATGAATCTTTTATGATATATTATGATCCATATCTCAAGAAAACTAATGAGTTTCCATATCCTATGCTTATAAAAGATATATCCATATATTAGTACCATTTTACAATCTTTGGTACTTAAGATAAGTAAGATAATGTTTTTAAAACATCGGACAATATTTATCTATTTGGTTGGAAACCTATTTTATTTAAAAAACAAAAATTTAAAAAATCTTTTAAAATTATCATTTAATACCATTTTCTAGGAAAAATAATTTTAAAAATGATATATTGTTTTCAAATATTCCTATAGAATTTTTGAAAGCTATTTTCAATGAAAAATGCCTTTAAATTTTTTTTCAATCTTCTTTTATATGTTTACAAGGAAAATGGGTTTCAAAACATTTTTCAAGCATTAATAATAAGTATTAAATGAATTTTTAATGTAATTTTTTTAATATATAAATCAATATTTATTTATATTTTTTCATATTTTTTCAAATAAATGGTTTTCAAAATGTTTTCAATCATCTTTTATAAATTTTCAAGGAAAATGGTTTTCAAAAGGTTTCATGTTTTTAAAAATAATTTTTCAAGAAGAATGGTTGTTTTCATCAAGAAATGTTTTCAAAAAATATTTCAAAATTATTTTCCATATAATGTGAAATATTTATATGTTACTAATGGCTTTCAAATAATTTATATAAAGTTCCCATTAACATTCCTTCTATTAATGGTTTATTCTTTGATGTGAGGATATATATGAAACTTGTTTCTATTACATGAGTTATATGCATTTGAAACCCGGTTATTTCCACAGGTTATTCTTTCATGAAATTATTGAGAAACCTATATATTTTCATAGTTTGTGATTTGGTGAAATTTTAATGATACCCATTTCATTTCAGGGGTTATGATTTGATGATTATAAAACCAATGTTTTTTATGGATCATGTTATGATGAATGTTCTATTTTTTTCATATTAATGAATGATGTTATAATGAGATAGGTGAGACCTATATCTCCCTCTAATATATTGGTTAATGATAAATGTTTTATGAGATAAAAGGGTACACATGGGTACATTGAAAGGCCAAAACAAGAGGGTACATAAGATGACATCCCAATCCTAAAATAAGAGGTTACACGAGAGGACATACCAATCTTGAAATAAGAGGGTGCATGGGAGGACATCCCCGGCCTGAAACAGGAGGGTAAATGAGAGGAAATCTCAGTCTTGAAACAAGAGGGTATATTAGAGTAAATCCCAGTCTTGAAAGAATAGGGTACTGGAGAAGACATCCCAATATTGAAACATGATGGTATATGATAGTACATCCCAATCCTGAAACAAGAGGGTACCTGAGAATACATCCCAATATCGAAACAAGAGGGTACATGAGAGCACATCCCAATCCTGAAACAAGAGGGTAAACTGGAGGACATCCTTATCCCTAAACAAGAGGGTTTATTAGAGTACATCCCAATCCTAAAACATGAGGGCACACTTGAGGACATCCCAAGCCCAAAAAAAGAGGGTAAATGGGAGGAAATCCAAACCCCTAAACAAGAGGTTATACAAGAGTACATCTCATGCCTGAAATAAGAGGGTACATGAGAGGACATCCCAATATCGAAACAAGAGTGTACACTAGAGGACATACTAATATGGAAACAAGTGGGTAAATGGGAGGCCATCCCAATCTTAAAACTAGAGGGCATATTACATCCCACGACTGAAACAAGACGGTGAAAATGAGGATATCCCAAAGCCCAAAAAAGAGGGTACATGGGATTAAATCCCAATATTGAAATAAGAGGGTACATTAGAGGACATATCAATCCCGAAATAAGAGGTTACATGAGAGGGAATCCTAAGTCTAAAGTAGGTCCAAGGGTGACTAACCAAATATTATCTTGTTATAGGGTCCTTGGTAGCCCACCATGACATAGGATTTTTATATGTGTTTTCCACAATTCATGGTTTTATTCCTATGTTAAGCATTCATGGATTATTTTATTTATTTCATAATGGTTCATGTATTATGAACTACCAATATTTTTTAGGATCTCTAATATTCTAGGTATGATATTCATATGCTATGCTCAAGTTCCATACCTTTCTTTCATGTTATTATTACACTTTTTTTTCCCTTTTTGAGCATCTGAGCTCACCCCTCTCTTATGTTTATTTTCCCCAAGTTATGATGAATGGTTTTAGGTATAAGTACTAAAGGTGGAGATATTTATGGGGATTTTTAAGATCATTCACCATGATAGATGATTTTATTTCGACATTTCTAATGACACTAAACATATACGGTCCTTGAGCATGTATTTTTGTAATGTACTGAATATTAATCTAAAATGATGTAATATGCATGTATGTAAATCCTGGGTTACTATAGTTGGTATAAAAGGAATGGTTCAGTAATACTTTGGAAACTAGGATGAGAATAACTTTAGTGCATTCCCTAGGTATATTTCTAAGGATATGTATAGGGATGTCTCTATGGAAAAGTATAAGTATGAGTTAACGTTAAGGAAAATTTCCTAGAATTTTGGTAAAGGATAGGGTATGTGGTTTCCTTGAAATACATCACTGAATGGACAATACAAGTGTATGTGGATTTTAATATATGTAACTAGGGGTATCAACTCTGATAAGATGTCCCGAGAGTAACTCGGGGTAATCTGGTGCATGATAACAGGCCTTGCTACACAGCTAGTTTGATAGTCCTAGGGGATATTATTTTGGAATTCATGAATTCTTCATGAACCATAATGAAGGATTTAAATATAATTTGTATATTAATAGCTTATGATAAACCTAATGTGTCATATTTTATTAAAGGTGTCATAATTTATATATCATATAAGTTATTTTCGTGATTATGTGGTTCCTCACTCTAATATTTGTTTCTTAATCTATGATTTTAGTTTTAGTCAATGGCTAGAACCTGATGAAACTGCATTAATGGTGATTAAAAAAACAATGCAGTTATTTCCCTCCCATGAAACCAAATTATATGGGAACAATAATCCAAGTCTCATTTCTATACTCATCCAAATTTCTAAAGTTATGAACTGTGATTTATTCCCAATTGAGAAATGGAGGGAACAACATTCTATTTAGTCCTTTATGAGGAAACGTCTGCCTTAATTCAGTGGGTCTTCAGATCTAATTATTTTTGAACAATATATTAGTACCAATAAAAAGATACATTCCATTATCCAATATTTAGAACATAATAAATTCATTCTGCTTATTTTTCGATTAAAAGGTAAAGTTGATTATAGGTGGACTCTAATCTAGAATATGAGGTAGCAAGTTGAAATTGACTCAATGGATTTCGATGAGTTCAAAAATGTATTCTTTAATAAGTAATTTAATCATATTCTTCATAAGAATATGTTAAATCAATTAATAGAAAATAATCACAAGGTTGATAAATCATCTTGTAATTATGAAGAAAATTTAAAAAGGCTTATGAGGTAATATTCATTTATTATCATTCAACATGAAAGAATAATTGATAGATTATTTGGTCTTCTGAAACCTAGTCTTCAAAAGGATTTGGATATAAGAGACTTTAGAAGCTATGAAAAAATGATTAGATGTTATATAAATGTGTAAATAGAGGTTTGAGTTGTGTATAAATATCATGGTTATGAAAAAAAAGGAATGTGGATTTCAATGGAAAATCTAACAAATCGAGAGAAAATAAAATGAGCCTTCCATTATGAGAAAATCATGAGAAGAAATATGGAGGGAATTATCTTACGGGTACTACAAAATGTTACATGTGTTGGAGGGAAGGACATCGAGTGGATTAATGTTGAACCAATGTGAGGAAGTTAGATAATGATGAAAATAATTAGAAATACCCACAAAATGAACCTCCCATGATTTAGTGTTTCAATTTTATAGAGTTTGGACATTACACTAACATGTTCACAATCCAATGACTAATGTGAATAAAAATCCACAAAAAACCTCTGAAGAAATAGAAATAAGGGAAATATTATGAGATCACAATGGATGAGGTGGACCAAGATAAGTAAAAAGTACATATCCTTCCCTCTTTAGTTGCGAATTTTATATTTGATTTTGTATGAATAATACCTATGGAAGTCTTATTGATCATTATTTGGTGATATTTCATCTAATTTTCTTTCCCTACATGGATTTTGAAATTATAAAATAATATTTTATATTCTATCGGTATAAATTTGGACCCATGATTATAATAAAAATATTTTTAGTTTATGATATGATCTTATTTAATGTATAAATTGTGGATTATAATTTGGAAGGGTTATAAGGTTGACCATTTATGGAATGATTAAGTTAAAATTTATTTTAAGTCAGTAAGATTAATGATTCATCCTTTCATATGAGGATTTTTGACTATTGGATAACCAGTTCAAACTACATTGTGTTGATGATAATTGATGGGATGTAATATCAAGGATCACATGATCTGTTAATACTTCAAGAATAAAAAGTAAACTTTTTTTAAAGGAAGAGGTAAAGTGGATCAAGAAAATAAAAGGGTGATGTTTTCTTGAAAGCATGAAATCATATATTTTCATGAATATTCATTAAATTAAGGAAAACAGATATTCTTTCTAAACATGATATCCTAGTACTTTCATTTCTGATGATTCAAAAGGTCCCTTATTTTATCACAGATATATGGATTTCTGATTATTATGTTTCCCCTCACTATTTTATCTATAACTCTTCATCAGAAATTGATATCTATATTTTTATTTCATTTCCATGTTTTCACTTCCCAACTTTGTTCCCCATTGCGTAAAACTAGTTATATGTTACTTTGGGTAACCATTATGGTTCCAACATTCCCTTTTTAAGGGAAGTTTTAATATTCATTTTTACAATGTGGGATTCTATGAACGAAACTTTAAACTATTAATCCTTTGATAACCAAGATGAATTTTTAGGGGAATGTTTATTTTAAGGTGGTAGAATATAACACCCCAAGATTTTTTGAATTATATTTTATAAATTAATTTATCTTTTTGAAATTTTTCATTTCACGTGCCTCTAGAAATAATTATGCATATATATATATATTAAAATTATAAGTGAAACATTCCTTTCAAACAACACCAAATTGGATTGCACTATAAGAAATACTGAATTGGCTTGTGCTATTCACAACATCGAATTGGCACACGTTACACACAACATCGAGTTTCTATAAAGAATCATTTTTTATAATTATTCTTAAATGATATAATTATGAGATATCCATTAAAACTAGTGATATTAATATTATTAACTACTTTTAATTTTTTTTATATAAATAAAACATATTGTTAATTAAAGATAAGATTTTTGGTAAGGTCCTTATATGTTTAAAAATAGTACGAACTACACTTCATGTCATTCTATGAAAATAAATTAATTTAGATACATGTAGAAATTTATTTGGATAAAATAAAAATAATTTTTTTAATTTTTAATAATGAATTTACGTTAGGGTGATTTGTTGGTATTTTTCGGAGAAACATCATTTTCTCATGAATAGTAAAAAAACATCTTTTTAGTTAAAATCGCCTTTTCATTTAAATAATTATTAAGGTTAAATTATATTTTAAATTATTTTAATATAAAATTGTATCAATTATACATATATTACTACAATGAATTTCATTATAATAAATTTCACTTTGAGATTGAATATAAAATCTTAATAATCTTTTGAACTTCTTTCAACATTAAAAACCCAGAATTTCGTCTTATCAATGGTATTATCATTAATATTTATTTTTCCAATTATATGAATAGAATTAAAAAACCAACTTAAAAAAATTTAATAAGTATAATATTTAGATTCTAATATGTTCAAATTATTTTTCTACCAAAAATATTAATAAAAGTGATTTAAATTAATCAAAATAATTAAGGTCAATTTAAGCTTGATTAGGGACTAAACATTAATCTTAGGGGCCCAAATGAACTAGAATCTTAAAAATAAACTCCTTTTATGTCCATATTTAGGCCATAAACCATCCATTATTTATTTTGGATGGTTCGGTATAACTCTTTTTAGGTAAGAACATGTTTACACTGGACTTGTTTTCAAAAAATCCAGTTGAGTCCTTTTCCGTCCCTATAAAAGGCCACCGAATCTCCCACATACTCTCACCACTCAAACCGCTTAATTAGTCCAATATATATCCCATAAACATTCTAATATCCATCCCTTAATCCTATTATCCTTAACTTGGGTATAATTCAATCCATGGAAGCCTTTTGGCACAAACTAAAAACAGTTACATGATTAAGAGGAAATGTCGTCTCTTAATCCCTTTCTTCAATTTTACCTATACAACCCTCCACTATATTTATTAAATTATTGTTTGACAAACCATTAATTTAAATATAATAGATTTTTTTTTTGATAATTTGTTTACCTACACTTACACACATCTCCATTTAATGGGTAACACACTTACTGTTTATGTGTATGACGAACTGTCACCTCACTAAACGATGATTGTTCAATTTCCCTTACTGCCTCTCATGGTGGAAATTATGATAGAAACCCTATTTATATATGATATATATGATATTTATTATTTATTTAATCTTATTTATTCCTTTTACAATAAATTTATTATTTACTTTCCATTCAGTGTTAATATGATAATTTCGTTTGAGAGAGTGTGGACTACGACTCCCTCTATGCGATGTGATTCGTTCACACACTATATGGAATGTATTAAGGATGTATTTAGGGAAATTATATTATATAATAATTATACTAGAATAATTATACACAGAAACACACACACATATATATATATATATATCCACATATGTCATTTACTTTCATTTTTCAATACGAAAATAAAAAAAGAAACAACGTTCATGCGTACGTACGACATGTCGTCTCCATGAATGGTGTCATAAATTTCATAATTATAAATTATATATATTATTTTAACAAAAATATTATATATATAAATTATATTTATATAATTTATTACATTATGAAATCATGATATAAGTATAAGGACCAACAATATAACAAAATATTATACATATGAAGAACAAAGCCAATATTTCCTGAAGTGAAACCTTACCATAGGATGGTTAAAAAGAGGGTAATATAAGTTCTTAATAAATCCATATATGTTATTATATATAAGAATAATTTATTTTAAAAAATTATAATAAATTTATATTTATTATACTATTGGTTTGAATGAGTACGACGAGAATCAAGACACAAGGAAAGGGTATTTCATATCACCTTTCATTCCTGAGAGATACATGCTTTATTCACCACTCATTCCTACTATATGTTGTGTATAATTACCATGGATGTATTAAATTATTATTATACTTAAAATTATGTGTATTTACATGCCCATTATATGATATTTATTTTATTCGGTTTAAGTTTCAAAAGTTATCAAAACAGAAAAATAGTTTTGAATCAATTTTCCATTTTGAGACTCATGTTTTTTTGTGCACCTAAATTCTTTTTTTAGGTTTATATAATTCCATTTTACATATTATATTATGAATATAATACATTTAGTTATATTTTAATATTCATGTAATTTCATTTTCCTACATGGAGAGTATGATCCCATGTTACCATGTGATAAGATTTTTTTGAAACAATGTTATCTCTTTTTAAGATTGTTAATGATTATGATTATTTGATGAAATGATAGAATCCATATATAAAGAACACTCATGAATTTCTTTTTACTCTATTTATTCAATATATATCGATGTATCAGTTCCATTTCCTACTCTTTGGTACTTAAGATAAGTAAAAAAAAAATTAAGAAAATTTTATTGTTTATCTATCATTGTTCATAAATCTATTTTCATTGAAAAAATATGTTTTAATAAATATTGTAAAATGATACTTAAATAACATTTCCAAGGATAAAAAATTATAAAATTTTATATGGTTTTAAAATATTACTTTATAATTTTTCAAAGCTATATTTAAAGAAAAAGATTTTTTTAAGTTTTCAATCTTATTTTTTAGGTTTTCAAGTAAAATGGTTTTCAAAATGTATTTCATGCTTTATTTATATGTTTTCATTAAAATTTTAAGATAATGGTTTTCCAATAATTTTAATGATTTATTTATTTGTTTTCAACGTATTTTCAAATAAATAGTTTACAAAACGTTATCAAGCTTCTTTTATAGGTTTTCATGGAAAATGTTTTTCAAATGTTTTCATATTTTTAAAAATCTATTTTAAATAATAAATTAAATTTTTGTCTAGAAATATTTTCAAAACATGTTTCAAAATTATTTTTTATATAAGATGATTTCTGTTGATGTTACTCATCCCATTCTATGAAATCATCTAATGGTTACATTTATATTATTTCTATGAATGGTTTTTTATTTGATGACATTATGTATATGAAACTCATTTCTCTTCCACAAGTTATATTCTTTTGAATCATGCTTCTCATTACAGGTTATACTTTCATAAATTTATTACGAAGCCTATCGATTTTCATAGTCTGTGATTTGATGAAATGTTTATGATACCCATTTCATTTCATGGATTATGATTTGATTTTTATAAAACCTATTTTTTATTGGTCATGATATGATGAATTTTTTATTCTATGTTATATGAATGAATGATGTTATAATGATATGGGTGGAACCAATATCTCCCTCCAATGCATTGGGTAATGATAAATGATTTATAAGCTCGTAGGGTATATATGAGGATATCCCAAGCTAAACAAAGTGGGTACATAGGAGGAAATCCCAATCCTGAAACAAGAAGTTACACGGGACAACCTCCCAATACCAAAGCAACAGGGTACACAGGAAGACATAAAATCCCAAAACAAGAGGGTAAATGGGAGGAAATCCCAATACCAAAACAAGAGGGCATAAAAGAGTAAATCCCAATCCGAAAACAAGATATTACATGTGAAAAAATCCCAATCCTAAAACATGAGGGTAGATATAAGGAAATCCCAAGCCCAAAAAAAGAGCGTAAATAAGAGAATATCTAAATTCTAAAACGAGAGGTTATACATGTTTGTATCCCAATACCAAAACAAGAGGATACAATGGAGTACATACCACTCCTAAAACTAGAAGGTAAATGGGAGGACATACCAATCCCAAAACAAGAGGGTATACAAGATTAAACCCTATTCCCAAAAAAAGATGGTACATGGGAGGACATCCAAATATCGAAACAAGAGGGTACATGGGAGGACTTCCCAAGTCCAAAATAAGATGATAATCAGGATAAAATCCCAATCCTGAAATAAGAGTGTACGCGTGAGAACATCCCAATCCCAAAACAAGAGGGTACACCGAAGGACATCCTAATCTGGAAACAAGAGGGCACACAAGAGGGCACACAAGAGGGAATCCCAAGTCCAAAGCTGTTACACAAGTGATTAACCTAATCCTAACATGTTACAAAGGCCATGGTATACTTTCTTTACAAAGAGTTTTCATATGTGTTTTCCATAATTCAATGTTTTATTTATATGTTATGCTTTCATGGATTATGTTCTTTATTTAATTATGATTCATGTCTCTTGAACTACCAATCCTTATTATGATCTCTAATATGTAGGGCATGATCTTTAGATGTTATGCTCAAGTTCCACACAATTTTTTCATTTTATGCTTACACCGTTCCTTTATTTTCTCTTAACAAGCATCTGATCTCACCCATTTGTTATGTTTACTTTCACTAGATTATGAAGAAGGGTTTTAGGTAGAAGTAATAAAGGTGGAGATATTTATGGGATTGTTGAAGATCATTCACCCAGATAGAATATTTTTTTCCATGTTTATAAAGAAACTAAACAATTATGTTCCTATGAAATGTGTTTCTATAATGTACTAAATATTCATCTAAAATGATGTAATATCCATGTATGTAAATCATGGATCACTATAAGTGATTATCCATTTTTACTCCTATCACTAAAGTTATAGAAACATGGTCATGGAAATATCATGTATGAAATGCCTCCATCACTCTTCTAGAACTTCCCATTTTATAAATCTCACTTCGAACCTCAATAGTATTGAATCACTAAAAACATTTCCTATATATCTATGTAGAGTTAATTTAAATCTAAAGGAAACTTCTATTTTAATATACATACAATTCACCTAATCTAGATATTCAATAGAATCCCTAATATTGTCTATCAACCAGAGGAATCTTCATCCAGAGGGGGAAAATCCTCAAACCACTGTATAACCACACTATATCACAATAGAACCCATAATTTAAATGTCATTAGTAGTCATCTATTACTTACATATTTCATTTATTTTCTCATGATTCATGAACCACGAGTTATGGTCTACAACTACCCCACTCCTTAGTTCGAAAGGATGTTGGGGCATTATTGGTTTCTAAGACCCATTTGGGTTGTAATTCTCAACCTATATGGTCCAAATATCAAGACCTTAAACTATGAAATCATTGTTTAAAACCATATATGAAGGAATTTTCCCTCCCTTCATGTTAATATTTTCCCTTTTCCTCACTGTGTACATTGTCTTGTATTTTGGTTAAACTCATGAGACCTCAAACTCAATACTTTTTGGGAAAACTTTTGTGAACATAAAATATATCCATAAGTAATATTATAGCACCCTCAATTCAAGGAATAAAACCCTTGTTTATTTTTTATGTGGTTAATTTTTTTGGGTAATGTTTGGGAGAGTTAGGAATGGCATTTGGAATGTTTGAAATATTTTCTAGGGCTTCGCATTTTATGCACGGTTAGGGGAAACCGTGAAAAAATCCCAGGTAACCGTGCAACATGAGATATTGGTCATTTTCATGGTTTGTTCATATTTTGTCTAACCATGTGCGAAGAACGTGTGGGGTTCCTTTAGATATAGTATCATGCATGTGGTTAGCACATAGTTTTCCTAACCATGAGAGCTAACCATGCACGGTAAAAAAATAGGGTTTTTAAATTTGTGCTTTGCTAGGATTTTCTGAAAACCATTCATTATTTCTCCCAATCAAGACTCACCCAGGATTATTTGTTCTCAAGGGTTATAGGGGCTCTCACACTCATTCCAAAAGTGATTCAAAGGGGTTTCAAGGTGCGGTGAAGGTGATTCTTCTCATGTAAGACTCCTATCTTGGATCTTTCTTGGTTTTAATTAGATCTATTTCTACCTCCCTCTCAATTTTATATATCTACACCTGTTGCATGTAGATATATGGGTTTGGATTCCTAAAATGACGAGATTAAGGCTTTTTTATTCCATAGAAAGGAATTTAAGGTGTCTTTGGTGGGGATTTAACCCGGATTTGTGGTGTAGTTGTGAGTTCCTCGATTTCACTAAAACCCTATGGTAGGTGGATTCTACATCAACTCAATTTTTCTAGAACTAGAACACTTATTTGAAATTAATTATTTTTTCATAAAAGTTAATTGTTATTATAATTTGAGAAGTATGTTGAAAATTCCCTTTATGATATTTGTGGTTTTTTTGGGGAAAATGGGTGATTAAGGTGAAATGTTCTAGATGTTGGATTTTAAAATGATGATTTAAAAATTTATAGTTTGGGTTTATTTATGAAAATGGTTTTCAAAAAAAGTGGTCTATTGTTGAAATATGAATGGGAATGTTTAATGGATTAAGGGATTTTTGGGTTGGAAATAGTTGTTTTCATAATGTTGTGGCCTTAGTGTGCTATATGCATGTTTGTTTGTTTAGTATTTATGCATGTGTTTAAATGGACATGAAGTGGGTGGAGTGTACCACTGTAAAAAGGGGTGGATTCTAGATAGATGGTCCACCATCAAGGATAAGTGGGAAGAAAGTACCACATGACTGGGAAAGTAGTAAATGAGTTTGGACAGGATGTTCCACTGTGGTTGTTTACCCTTTTGGGTGTGTGAAACTCTATAGTTATTCTTTTTTTTTTGTGCTATTATGCATAGAGTAAATTAGTGTGCTAGTATGTTATGTTAAAAAGAAAATGGATTGGTAATGGTGTATTTTTCTTATTGGTAATTATTAAACTATTTTTTATGTAAACTATTTTTTGTAAATGTGCCAATGGTTCAATAATAATGGCAGGTGTAGGGAAGTAATCTGGGGATAATGTACTGAGTATTTGTACTCACCCCCTACTTTGGCATGTTTTTTCTTTTGTAGATTTCATTTTCTGGGACACAAATAAGGGTAAAGCATCTCATTTTGCTTGTGGTTCATCATGATGCATGGGCTATATTGTGGTGCATGGAGTATGGATCTTGGTGTGGACAAGTGGATTATGTCTTGGTTTCCTTTGGTTATTGTTGTTGACTCTTCCACATGGTATTCTAATATTGGGATTATTGTAATTTTGTTTTTTTGGTTTTTTTTTAAATCATTATGGAAGAGTGGGTTGTTTAGTTGTCTATTGGAATTGTGTGATCATGGGTTTCTTGTTGACATGAATCATGTAGTTATAGTTTGTTATTCCTTGTTTGTGTGGTCATTTCATAAAAGAAAAAATAGTTCCACAATTGTACTTGAAGCCCTTGACATTCATTTTCGTACTTTGGTGGCTTAGGCTCATTGCTAAGGCCACATAGAATCCCACCGCCTTATCAAGACAATGAGGAAGTGGTGGGATGTTACAAGTGGTATCAGTTTTTTCGGTCCGTAACTTTCATGTGAATGTAATTGTTTGGTCCTATGGAATCAATTTTTGGTCTTGGTGTTGACATTAATTCTTGATCTATTCAACGATTTGGGATGGAATCAAGGAGTAGGATTTCAAGACATAGAATGAATAGTTTAAAGGGACATTGCTAACCCGTTTATGTTTAACATCAAGTTAAATGGGAGTAGGGTACATGAGTGTTTTGGAGACACTTATATGAATTGGAATTATCATTGGTGTGCGTGTAGCCAATTTGATGAGCATGGCATGCTTAGTAGAAATGTATTCCCACTAGGATTTCATATTTCATTAGTCATTGTGATTTATGTTGTGGTATGAATATATGGACTTGTGAAAAATAAGGAAATTATTTTCAAATGTGATAATTTTAAATGTGGTTAGTGGTTGTATTTTAGAAATAGGGAAATTTTCAACATATGGTGAATTTTTCAAAAAATAGGGTGAAACATGGAAAATATGAACATGTGGAAGTCCTAGTTGTGATAGTTTCAATGTAATTGAATTTTAATTTTAATGCTTTTATTGCTAAGGGAGTGATACTTATGATTGTTTTTTATTGATAGAAATGGCACCGGGTAGGCGTCGTAGAGACCAACTGGATGAGGTAGCTGAAAATGTTGTTGCACCAAAGCCTTGGGTGAATGAGTATCTAGTGTAGAGTATAGTGAATTATTTCCAAGCAATAGAAAGTGAGAATAAAGAAGATGAGACAAAGCATGTGGATCATGTAGTACAGTTCAAAAAGTATAATTCACCCATCTTTAGGGGTGATTTGAAGACATAAAGGGAAATGTGTTATTTAATAGAATGAAAAGGATATTTAAATTCATGGGAACAATAGTAGAGATGAAAATAAAGATATTAACATACTTTTTAGAATATATTTCTCTTCAGTGGTGGGAGTTTGTAGTCCAAGTTGGAACAGACCAAGATATGGCATCATAGGGTTTTGAGGAATTTTTTAATAAACAATTGAACCCACATATGTTTAGAACTCAGCCGAAAATATATTTATTTAGGGTGAAGAAAGAAAACCTCTTGGTAACTGAATATGCAGCTATGTTTATGAACATAGTTTGGTTTTCACTTGATGTGGCAGGTAGTACATCGTTTAAGGAACATATATTTGAATATAGGATAATGTAGGAAATTCATTCTAAAATAGCAGTGTTGTGTATAAGCGATTACACGTAAACGGTGAAAAGAGAAACAATAAATAAATGAGATATCATGGGTACTATAGGTGGGGGATGCATATTGGTGCCCACATAAAATACTAGGAACTCTAATTCTAGGATCAAGTAGAGGAGGGACACTTATCTCAAGGGTGGGAGTATGACTCAAAATCCGACAATAGGATCAACGAATCTTCATCATAATCCTCATAATAAACTAGGATGTTTTTAGTGTGTCTCTATGAGTCACATCAAGTGGTTTGTATGCCACAAAATCGAGCATATCATAATTGTAAGTAGATGGGGAATCATCAGAGTTATTGTGGGAATGATCCAAGGTTGGGTGTTCATGAAACTCCTCAAGGGTCACATGGTTCCTATGCCTCGATAGGATGTGAGCAGCAGAATACCCCTTGTCTAGTAGAGAAATGTTAGTCATGGTGATTACTGGAATACAAAAACTCTCCAACAGAGGAAATAAAGACTAGAGTGTGGCAACAAAGCAGTTTTTTGGAGCTGAGAAGGTTGTGATGGATGATCAGTCTGAACCATACATGGTGAGATTTATAGTTAATTTAAATTATATCTTTATGTAAGTGTTGTTTGATACTGGTTCTTCGCATTCTTTTATTTCTTCTCATGCATTTATGTTTCTGAGAATAAGTGTGGAAATGATGCCTTTTATTTCAAAACACTAAAATCCACTAAGTCAAAGAGAGTGTCGAGCGTTCTTATGTAGTTCATGTTGTATAGTTTTAGATAGGGTTGAGTTAATGTGGGATTTCTCAGTGATTAAGATGGATGCTTACAATATAATGCTAGTAATGGATTGGTTGGAAATATTTAAGTCCCATGTTGACTGTTATACATTAATTATTTGTTTCATGATGGATGATTCTGTCGAAAATATCTATATAGGAGAGAAGAATTAAACTATGGGTGAAAAGTCCTTGTTGGCACCAGCTTTTAGAATGATCTCATATCAGTTAGTGTCTTCATCATTGGAATAAAAGGAAGAAACTGAACATAGTGTTTTTCTAGTTGTTTTTTGATCTTTTTCTGGATGTATTCCAAAAAATTATCAGGGTTTCCACCCATGAGATAAGTGGAGTTTCTGATTGATCACCTTTCGGGGACCAGTCCTATCTCACTTCGATATTACCATTTGGAACCAATATAATTGAGGGAATTGAAATTACTATTTAAGGAGTCAGAAAACAAAGGGGTCATCTGGCCTAGAACATCGTTATGGGTAGCACCGATATTGTTTGTTAAGAAGTCGGATGCAACTATGCAGTTGTGTGTTGATTATCGGAGGTCAAATCAAGTCCTGATAAATAATTGATATCCATTTTCATTCATTGATTATTTTATTGATTAGTTGATGGGAGCTCAGTGGTTCTCAAAAATGGACTTTCAGTTAAGATATCATCAATTGAGAGTTAAAAATAAAGATATTATGAAAACAACCTTCATAGGTAGATATGGCCATTATGAGTATGTGGTTATGACCTTTGGCCTAACAAATGCACCAGAAGTTTTTATGGCATTGATGAATCATATATTTTAGAGATATCTATATTCTTTCATGGTGGTATTTTTTGATTATATATTGATATATTCTAGGACAATGGTGAAGTATGAGCAACACGTAGTGATAGTGTTAGGAATCTTGAGAGATCATCAGTTGTATGAAAATTTTTCAAATTGTGACTTTGGATATTGGAGGTTCATTTTTTTGGCCATGTTATTTCTTAGAAGGGTGTTTCCGTTGATTTGGAAATGATAGAGGATATTATTTTGTGGAAACCACCAAAGAAAATTTTAAACATAAAGAGTTTCCATGGTCTAGTTGGGTGTTATCATCCTTCTGTTCATGATTTCTCACGATTGGCCTCAGCAATGATATATTTAACAGGGAAAGAATTTTCCATTTCAATGGAATGAGCAGTGTCAGAAATCTTTTGAAGATCTCGAGGGTCTCCTTACATCAAAACCAATCTTGGATTTTCCAGAACTACGAAAAGGATACATGATGTATATTTATTCCTTGATATTAGGATTGGAATGTGTTCTCATGAAAGGTTATCATGAGGTTGTGTATTGCTCATATCAGTTGAGGGTGTATGAGAATAACTACCCAACACATGATTTAGAGTTGGTGGTAGTGGATCATGCTTTGAAAACGTGGCATGATTATCTATTGGGAGATAAATTCATTGTGAATACTGACCATAAGAAATTAAATAATATTTTCTCACATATAGATTTGAAATTAAGGAAAAGGATATGGATGGAGTATCTCGAGATGTTTGATTTTGACATGATGTATACATAGGGTAAGGGAAATTAAATGGAAGATGAATTAAGTAAATATTCATAAGCTCAGGTGGTGAAAAAAGAATCAAATATAAGGTAGTTGATGTCTGCCATAGCCAACATACAGTTGGGATTTGAAGACTGGGGTTATAGAGAGGTCTTTTTTTGGTCTTGTTGGTTCCTAACTTGGATGGTCTGGTAAAAGAAAAACATGTTTCTAACTCTGACTGTATGGAGATGAGGTTTAAACTCAATGGTGGTGAGACCATTAAGGGTTGGTAACTGAATAAGAATTTAGTTTTGTGTTTTCAGAATCATATGGTCATGCGGGTGTATTTTCAGGATGAAATTCTCAAGGATTATCATCATTCATGGTTGTTTATCCATCATGGAATATAGAAAATGTATAAAGTGTTGAAAGTCATGTTCTGGTGCGATGGTATGAAAAGTAATGTGGCCGAGTTCTATTTGAGATGCTTGACTTGTAAGAAAGTCAAGGTATATAATAAGCTATTGATAGGTATGTTGAAATCTATACCTATCCCTATCTAGAAGTGGGAGTAGATAGTGATTGATTTTGTTACAAGTCTCCCAATAATGGTTATAAAGCATGATGCCAAATGGGTGATAGTGGATCGAATCACAATGTCGGTTCATTTCATCCCCATTCGTCAATCTCAGAAAATGGTGGATATGCCCCAAATATATATTTGTGATGTTGTAAAGAGGTATGGAGTGACACTTTTGATTGTATAAAATAGTGATATGTGGTTTAAATCTTGATTTTGGAAATCCTTATGGCAAGCCCTTGGTATGAAGTAGAGTACATTCTATCATCGTCAGATGGATGGAGAATCATCGATAAAGATACAAATTTTGAAAGATATGTTGCAGGATTGTGTGATGGATTTTTGGGGCTCATGGGAGGACCACTTTTCATTGGTGTAATTATTTTATAACAATATTTATCTGAATTAGAAACATATATCTTTTCTTGAAGCACTATATGGGATTCTATGTCATTCTAAACCTTGTTGGGTGGAAATAGGTGATACCTTGATGGTTGGACCGAGACTTGTCGTAGAGACTATGGAGAAAATAATGTGGATCAGTGAGAGAGTAAATGTGGCTCAGAGTCGTCATAAATCATATATGGACCCTCTTCGATGACCGTTGGGGTTTCAGGTTGTTGATCATGTGTTTTATAGAATCTTTCATAGGTATGGACACCGTCAGTATAGAAATAAGTGAAAGTTATCTGCAAGGTATACTGTTCTTCTTGATATACATGAATGAGTTAGAGAGGTGGCTTATCAGTTGGCTTTGAGACCATGGTTTTGTGTGGTGCACAATGTGTTTCATGTTTCTCATTTAAATAAGTATCAGCTAGATCATGACCATGTGATTTATTGGGATCGTGTTGAATTAGAGAGGGATGATTTTTTGATGCATGTGCCAATGCATATTGTGGATTGGAAAGAGAGAATATTGGATGTTAAAAGAATTGGTCTAGTTCAGATTTTGTGGAAACATGTTCAGATTCAGGAGGATACTTGGGAGCGGGAGAAAGTGATGGATGAGCAATTTCCTGAGCTCTTTCGGCCAAGTGATGGTCTCTACATTCTAGGGCTAGAAATTCAAGTGGTGGGGAGAATGTATCACCCTCTAGTTTGAGTTATGTAATCCCTTTTTATTACTTTTTATGCATTGGATAATGTTTGGGAGTGTTTGGAATGGTTTTGGGAACCTTTGGAATCTTTTTGGGGGATGAACGGTTTGAGAATTTTTAAGGGAAACCAGGAAACAAACCCCAGTGATCAAGAAACATGGGAGAGCACAATTTCACATGGTTTGCACACATTTTCTCTAATCATGTGAGGATACGGTGTGGGGTTCCCTTTGAGATAGTAGTATGTGTATGGTCAGCGCACGGTTTGCCTAACCGTGTGAGCAAACTGTACACGACAATAAAAATAGTGTTATAAAATTCATGCTTGGTCGAGGTTTTCATAAAACCCTCCATTCTTCCTCTGACTCGATTATCACATGGGATTCTTGGTTCTCAAGGGATGGATGGGCTATCCAACTCATTCTAGAAGTGATTCAAAGGGTTTTCAAGGTGAGGTGAAGGTGATTATTCTCTAATAACCTTCTCATCATGGATCTTTATTGGTTTTCCTTAGATCTAATTCTTCTTATCTCTAAATATTCTAGTTTTACACCCATTTTATGTAGATATAGGGGTTTTATTTCCTAAAATTATCATATAGGCGATTTTGATGCAAAGAAAAGGGTCTAAGGAATATTTGGTGGGGATTTCACCTGGATTTGTAGTTTGGTTGTGAGTTGGTTGATTTCACAGAAACCCTAAGGTAGGTGGCTTCACTCACAATACCTTTTTTCTAGAACTAGAAGATTTGTTGGAAAGTAATTGGTCTGGATTAAAATTAATTGTGAATATAATGTGATATGGTATATGGAAATTACCTCTATGATGTTTTTTTGGATTTTTTTGGGAAAATGGGTGATTACGGTGAAATGTTCTTGATGTTAGATTTTAAAATGTTGATTTTAAAATAGGTAGCTTGGGTTGATTTATGGAAATGGGTAGAAAAAAATGTTTTCAATAAAAATTTGTGTTTTATTGAAATATAAATGTGCATTGTTAATGGATTAAAGAATTTTTTTGGGTTGGAAATGGTTGTTTTCATAATGTGGTGGCCTAGATGTGATATATTATTGTTTTTTGTTTGAGTATTTATGCATTGGTTGTGATGGATGTGAAGTGTCATGGGAATACAACAATAAAAAGGGGGTGTATAGTGGATGGAAGGGCCACCATCATGAATAAGTGTGTGAGAAGTACCAATTGATTGGGAATGTAGTAAACGTGCTTGGATGAGAAGTTCCACTATGGGTTTTTGCCCATTTTTCTATGTGAAACTCTATTGGTATGATTTGCTTGTGTGCTATTATGCAAAGAGGAAATTAGTGTGCTAGTATGAGATGTGAAAAAAGAAAATGTCTTGGTAAGGGTGTGTTTGGATTTTTATTAATTGTTGCACTATTTAATGTTTTATATAATCTATCTTATCTAAATGTGCTAATGGTTCAATCCTAGGGGAATGTGTTGGAAATTCATTTTGGGAAAACCTACAGAGTATTTTTACTCACCAACTTCTTTATCAATTTGGTTCTTTTTGATATGTCATTTTCCGGGACAGAAGTAAGGGTAAAACAACTCATCATTCTAGAGGACCATAGTGATGGTTGTGAAGTATTTTAGTTCTTGGAACATAGAGCTGGGTGTGGAGAGGTTGATTGTGTCATGGATTCTTTTGTGTATTGTTTTTGAGTCTTCCAATTGGAACTCTGACATTGGGTTTATTGTGATTTAGTTGTTTTGGTTTTTTGGAATCGTTAGGGAAGAGTTGGCTGTTTAGTTGTGTCTTTGCAATATGTTATCATGTTTTACTTGTTTACATGAATCATGTTGTTGTAGTGGCTTATGCCATGTTTGGGTTTTCATTTAATTAAAGGGAAAAGAATTACCTAATTTTTCTTGAAGCCATCAATATTCATTTCCATCCTTTGGAACATTGGGAACATTACCTAAGGCAAAGTAGCATGTCACCACCTTCTCAAGCCAATGAGGAAGGGGTGGTATGTTACAAATCCCAACAAAAAGACCTCCAAACAAATATAGAGATACATAATGGATAAGGGGCATAGTGTAGTGAACCAATCCACCATATCCAAACATTTTAGATGTTCTATAAAGGCTATGAAACTATGAGGGATGGTCATCTAGAGAATTCTCTGAAACTAGCTTTTATATATCCCACCAGACAAATTGGTTAGTGGCACAAAAAGTTATATGAATCTCCAGGTCTAATTTAGAGCTACTCATATTAGGAATGATATTCCCCAAGGTTTATTCAGTTATAGAAACTGGTTATATCACTCTCATGGGGTTGGAAGCTTCCAAATAATTCTCAACCCCATCCTATCTCGATAGAAGAATCAGAATAGGGACCTCTTCGATAGGCTCTACTGGTGATCTTGGCACCACTGAGACTAAAAATACTCAGTAAAATATCTATCACTAACACAAAAAGGGGAAGAAAAGTTATAATAAACCAAATGTACAATGTATTACTACCAATATCTAATGTTTCAATGTATATGGGTATTTCCAGCTCTGATAGTGGCATATCCTCATATTCCTATTTAGTAAGATCTTAACTTATCCCAATAATAAGGGACCTAGGAGTCAACAACACCACATTTTATATATAACTACATGGTGTAATGATTTGGTTGGTTAATAGACCTAGTTTTTTCTCTGTATTAACAGACTCATTGAACCATAATTAAGAAACCCCATGAGAAATAACTCCTTATTGAGAAACTTAGGGATCAAAATTAGGTTCCTTGAGAGGGAACAACCTCTTAAGATCATAGGTTAGCAGCTCCTCTATTGTATATTTAAATGAATTTTTTACATTCTAATAATGAAACACTATGGTGAAATTTTCCATGGATAATGTTGCAAAAGTAAAAAATCCTATTCAATATACTAAACATACAAATAGTCAAGTCAAGAATTAATAAGAATAATTATGTCCTTACAACTCTTTATTGAAGTTCCTGAACACTTACAAGGACCTAAAAATATATATTCCTGTGTTTATTTATTCCACCATTAGTTTATTATTAGAAAATGTCTCAAACCCTACCACATCTCTCCCTCGGTCTATGGGAATAATATTTTAGATATATTAATCAGGGTCCATGTTAACACTTTATTGAACTCCATTCTAAACGACCTCAATAGTCTCACCTTCAAGAGGTGAAAGAACTTGAGAATTCTAGAGGGCCAGTGTCTCAAGATTCATGGAGTTCAAAATAGTATATATGAAAACTAATATATCATCATGGAAACAACCTTAAATGTGACTATATAAGGGTAAATAATGTATTTAACTACTTGTAATTGAAAAATAAGTATTTGTAGAAACTTATTCACATTTTCTTTATAGATATCTTTGATAGTTATGCTCCAACAAGAAATAGTTAGTGGTGGAATGGGGAACACCTTATGGGGTTGGTGATAACTATATTCATATACTTTATCAAACCAAGAGATCCCACTCCCCATCATCCCTAGTGTTTGACTGAGCACCTAATACGTTTTTGTGTCTATGGAATAATTCTCTAGGTATACAATGGGTAATGTGACCTTTTTTAATGTCTTTAAAATTAAAATGGACTGGCTGGTGGTATGATAAAATCAATACCAATGGGAAAAATATAAATAGATATACCATGTTTACAATTTCATGAGAAGCACTTTGATCGTCACTATCATTATTTTCATAGATTAAATTCTTATTAAATTCAATAATTGTATGGTTCAAGGATTCATTTATACACCAAACTGATTGTAGGAATCTATATCTTTTATATAAGACTCAAATTAATGAGGATAGTTTTCATAGGAGCTAGTTTGATGAGCCATGAAATTTCTATATACTAGAAAAAAAATTATTACTTAGAGAGAGTTACATATCTCCTCAATTTGGAAAAATTATTTCAATGAATTAGATTCAATATAAGCCTCATGATATTAATAATTTTGAAGGATTGATGGAAAGAAAACAACACATATTCCTAGAGATTGGGAAAATAAATTATTCACTATCTTTTTCAGTAGTCGCGATGGTGATGGCCATTTAGAAGTGAATTTATTCTTGGGTCCCTATACTTCTATAGTATGTTGGGAATTCCTCTTATCAGTCATTGATGTACCTATATGCTTTTTTGTATCCATTTTTTTAACATGTTCATCCTCATTATGTTCCACCACTGGACGTTTGAATTTAGGAATCCTACTTACCAATTTTCCATCTAGGTACCATAGGATTTAGGCTTCATCATAATCAATTATAATAACTATGATGATATTATATAGGGGTGAAGTAACTTATTATCCAATATCCTCCCATGTTAACATTAACAAAAATCAATGCACCACTATCAGATTCTTTTCCTAATATACACTACATGAATGAGAGGGACACTTTGTTTTCATGCAATTAAACCGCCTTCAAAACCTGTAGGGAATATACCCCTCACATATGACCTTACTATTGATTATAGAATCATATAAACCATATCATAATGATAGTAAAATAATACAATTCCTTGATAACACATTCTTTATTGTGAGTAATGTAACCATTAGGGAGAGGATATGGTGTATACATGAACTAGCCATGATGGTTTATATTATCCTTCACAAAATGTTCCTTCAATAATCTCTATCTTACACTACTTATTCTTTGGATTTAAGGTACAAACCAAGAACTAGGGATCTATTGGGTATTAATAAAATCATACTCGTTGACATGAGCATCTATGCATACCCTTAAAAAGTTCAATGGTACAATAATGTTTAAGGGGGCATTAATTTTATAAAAATTCACAATCTTTCAATAGCGTATATATAATACTTGAATCAATAAGCTAATTTGAATTATATTATTTAGTTTAGAAGCCATAATGAAGACCCCCACACTAAAACTAGTCTTCAACTTTCACACTTGATGGAGGAACTGCTAATGCAAGTTTATAAAAAATCAAAAAAAATGCACTAACCTATTTTCCAAATAGACTCTTAGTCATATTTATCAAACTATTCCATATATAGAGTTTTCCAATAAGAAACGATATCTCAGTTATTGTAAATAATTGGTCATATTTGAGGTCTCTTATATTGAATCACCTACCCTGTCATAAAAAAATATAAGAACATACATGATAGGAAAGGTACTTTTATATTAGGTCAAATTTATCCCCCACCACTTCTTTTTATAATTTAAGTATCTCATGAGAAATTGGTGAGTCCCTCTTATTATTATTCCCCATAATGTTTAGAGGAAGAAACTCATCATATATATCATAGAGTAAAAAAGCACCACTAATCATATGAACATCTCCAAAGCTGAATCCTACACCTCCACTCAGTTTATGAAAAGTATTTGTATCAAGAATCCATAATCTAACAGTGTATATAATAAAATACTACTCGTTTTTTGATTAAGTTGGAGGTAAATCCATCTTTATTGAGTAAATAAGATAATAAAACCTCTTTTTAAAATGGGGAAATCAAAAAACCATTATAATCACAAAGGGAAATATTTAATAAAGAAACATAGACTGAAACCTAGACCTAGTCTTTCATAAATAGACCACTACAGTGAATGTCCCAACTGCTCGACCAACTAATATTCTTATTCAATGTGTAATTTTTCATTTTTGACCCATAATAATTCACCTATGGCTCAATTGTTCATGGTTTAACCTCAAAAGTTAAGGTCTTATTCCCCAATATGTAACCCTTTAGACATTAAATATCCTTAATAAAATGTTCAACCATAAATATTCTATCTCGAAAAACTCCCAATATTTCATGATCCAATAAAGAGTCATATTATACGCACTCTGTGAATGAATTGGGGAATCACTTAGTTTCCCAAAACCATATAGAGACAATCTATTTGATTGCAGATAATCCCAAATTCCATCTACAGTTCACTGTAAGAGTAAGTGATAATTTGACTAAATTTATTAATGATGGGAAATATTTACACTTCCTATCATATTATATCACCTCATAAATATAACATGAGAATGATCATGAAATTACTAGAACATATTATACATAAGTGAACTAAAAAAGAGATCCAATTTATGGAATGAAAAATCAAAGAAAACTATATAGTAACTACCTATAAACCATATTGTAACCATATGTAGAGTCATGTGAGCATAAATTGAAATCATATGGATGGAAGGGAAACTAATAAAATGGGTAAATCAATCTAGGTGATAGTGAAAATTTGGGACACTATTGAGTGAAAATGTTCATGGAAAAACATACCACATAGAAGGTTGAAGTTATATACTAAGATAATGGAGGCTATATCATTATAAATTAGGTGAGTGGAAGAAATTTTAAAAAATTCAATCATTAATCTAGAGAATAATTAATTGAAGGATAATTTGAGAATGTAATGGGGGAGTATCAACCAAGTTATAGGAATAGGGTCACCCCTTCAACAATCCTTGAATAAAACACACACTTGATGATTATAAATGACATTTCCCAATCAGTCCATGCAATTAACATAGTGGGATTTAATATAAAACCTTAGAATAAAGACCTATTTATAGAACTTCAAATCTATTGTGTAGGGTGGAATTTTTTGAAGCTCATGGGTTTTAGGAGAAAACCAAATGGATCATGAAACCCAAAATATGAAGGAACCATTTGATCACACACCATCCACATGGCTAGATGATGGAATAAACCACACTAACCACTATGAATCCATATAGATCTATAATGTGATGATCGGGGATCAAAACCTCTAATACATTATCCTATGACTTAACCAACTTCATGACCATGCTATTTCTATATGGCCTCAAAATGAATGACCCCATTCCTTCTTTCTCTATTGGTAAAGCCTATAGAAAGTAGTTTATATATGATCAATCACTCCATATCACATGAAAGATTATCTTATAAAGTGGTTACTTATTCATTTCCAATAAATACCAAGTTCCCACTACTAAGAGGGGATATATCAATTAAGGAGGAACAATGAATAATAGGAACTCCTCGAGAAATCTATAGGTAATCCTCAATCCTTAAAAAACTCCTTTCTCTAAGTATCATGTGTGAACCCCGTATGTGGGCCTTATTACACAAGGTACTAACAAATAGTTTCATAACAGTCACACACAAACCATGTGAATTGGTCTCCCCCATGATCTAACCATGTGAATAGATCAACCCTATTAGTGAACCGCATGCACTAGCCCCCCTCACATGCCTAACACACCCATCAAACGTCAAAAAATGTACTTTATATGTTGTTGCACACTATTATTGGGATCCCCAAGTGGAAACAGTCACCACACACCTACCACATGGGATGACCCTTTCCCATGTTCACATTCCACATGGGACTACCCTGGCCTTCATGAACCAACCATGTGGGATTACCCTAGTCAACATGAACCTAATGTGTAGGATTACCCCATTAACATTCCAACCATTTATTCAGTCTTTATTTATAGCTTCGGAACCTATCCTTCCTCTAATACCTCCATAATAAGTATCCAATAAACATATAGTTCCCTTTTTTCCAATTAAACCTCATGGAGGGAAAGTTAAGACCTCATCCAAATCCACATGATGTACATTATCAGGGTATAAACATCAATGTACACCCCCATTTATCATGAATTCACTTTATTAAGGGTTTATCAATAATTATATTCTCATATGGATAAAACCATTAGGGTTTTAATAACCATAGATTGTATTGATAATTAGTTTAGCTATTGAGAAGACATTGGAACAAACTCTATTGTATTAATGATGTTAATGTAATCTATTCCATTAGTAGTGGGAGAAAGGGCATCCATCCCTGAGTAATACACTGTTATTTATTGTAATATATCATACAAAACCAACATATATATTCCACTCTCTCTATAAATAGGAAGTAATATGGTAGGATGTGATTCACCCTTATATATAAGACTTAAGATTGTTCTTATTAGCAATTTCACCAGCAAAAAAGGATACTCACCATTGTAAAATTAAATGCATAATCCCCATTTAAATATAATTGTTCATTCTCATAAAATTATCTTGAACTTTTATTATCTATTGTTTGTTACAACAAAAATGAATCACATTTATTTAGATATATGTTTTGAACATATCATAAATATAATTAAAATTCTTCAAATGTGGTATTCCTTTTAATTTTATGTCCCAATTTCTGGCTCAATGATGGATTTATTTTCCACCAAATAATCCATGCATCTAGGGATCCTTTTAATTAGGTGTATGATGAAATGAAATCCTTTATGGTACTCCTCCTTATGTGTCAGAACCAATTCAACTAGAATGGGAAACCCTATATGTGAAAAAACTGATCAATCCTCTATTTCCCTACCGGTCATGACATTAATATACTTGTATCATGACATTAAAATTTGTGAGAAAGATCTTGGTTGCACAATTGAAAACAACACAAAAATATCTAGACTACATGTTTTTAAACCTCTAGACATAGTCCCGCCACATGACCATAAATTCAGAATCTCCAATAATGTTTGATTGCATTCATGTGAAATGGGATAAATAGAATTACTACTAGTGGTTCAACCCCAACATAATCAACCATTCACATCCACAATCATGGGGATATATTCCTTATGAAGTAACATACATCTCCCCTAGCTGATCCATATCCTCATGGCATTTTATTTTCTTAATCATTGGTCTATATTCCCTCTCAAACATAACTTATGTCTATTAGGGCCATATTACTTAGGTATCATCATTTTTTGGGGGGTATTCTTGATAAAATAACCCCCCACTCCAAGGGTCATATAACCTCAAGGTCTTGTCACACTTCCATCATTGGGTCATTTTCTTCATGAGATCTATCCTCATAGGACCATATTCCTTTCAAGGTCAATAAAAAAGGGCTAATCATGAATAAAGATCACAACAAACACTTCTAGGAATATTTTTCTTAGTCATCCTTACCACATGATGTTATATCACATGGAATGGCCCATTTCATGTGTCATTAAAAGTTGAGACATGTCCCATTATGTGGAATCAAACTATTTGGGTTATGATTTCTTTTATAAGGAGTCACTAAATGCCTTTGTTATGGGCCTAACCCTAACACCATGAACACCTAAAACTTTTCAAGATGGTGATACAATCTAAATATATATTCCATATTCATTTAAAACATAAACCCCATTAAAATCAGTCTCACAAATTTTTAACAAAACAACATATAGGAACTATGATTCATACATATGTTCTCATAAATACATGTTAATGACCAACTAATAAAACTAGGGTAACCTAATTCACATTTGGATATCAAATAAATTGATTAAAATGACATAAATTTTTAATAGAGTCCAAGAGTAGTCAATAATTCCTTAAAAAATGTTTGATGTGCCTAAAATTTCACCCTATCAACCTCTGAAAATTAGAAAATAGTCATAAGAAAAACCTCCCTTTGACGACCTACCAATGGATAGAAGGTCTGCAATAATGTTCACACCAAACCATTACGAATGTGGGAGTCATTGGCCATTAATTATTCCACGAACATATTCAGATCAGAAATCAATCAACACATCATAAACCACAATAGGACAAAAGAAATCCTTTAAAATATTTAGAAGGAGTGAAATAAATAGTATGGATAACAAAACCACAAAATAAAAAAATCTCCATATCCGAGAATTAAATATTAATTGAAACTAATTTTGATCAAGTTACATCAATAAAATCCAAAATGTTCTTACCTCTGATGGTATTTAATACCCACTAAAATTACTAGATGATTTAGTATGACATAAGTTCTCTAAATGTTGTTTTAGAACCTTATCCATGAAGAAAAAGAGAGAATAAACAAATCAAGAGAGTGATTCTGCTAAGAGCATGATCTATAGTATATCAAATAAGGTCATATATTTATCCTGAAATATAACTATATCATTAAATTCTTAAGTTTGTTAGAGTATAAATGTTTAAAACATTTTTAAATGGTTAATATATATTGTAAAACTTTACATAATTAACCCCATTTAATAATATGATTAATATTCTCTTTTAACAAGTAATGTTGTATTTATAAATCATATCATGATGTGTTAATAGTTTATGGAATATGATAATCACATTATGGGAAACTTTAAATGATACAATATTCCCTTATATAAGAGTACATCGACATGGCTTCAAATAAAACATAAAAACAATTCCATGACATGGTTCCATTAACCATTATATGGTATATTTTTTAGTATACAAAGTAAAACAACATAAATAAAAATTTATAATTTAAACATGTTATAAATAAAAAATAGTTCAAAATCAAGGTATGAATTGATGAATTTTTTAGTTTTGATTAATTTATTAAAGAAATATATTTCTAAATCATGGATTTAGATTCAATGTAATGACTCAATCTTATATGGATCTTGAAAATGAATTCTACAATTTTCTTATTTGTCTTATGTGATAAGAGAAGTTTTTTATTATCAAAAAATTATTATTAAGAATAAGATATGATGGTTTTTGTATAGATGGTTTATGATCCATCGAATTCTATAACAATATTGATAAAAATATTAAGATAAGGTATATTTTATTTTATATTAAAGATTTTATCTAAGATATTTGTTAAAATATAGGGTATTGTGTTCTGACCCATTACCATTTTAGTATTTTAATGTATAATGTCATATTTTTAGATTAATCCTCCAAACACATAAAATAGAATATTATATATAGTTAGAAATAATTTATTTTTTAAATATTCGTAGTATGATGAAATTATTTTTTTACAAAAAATATTTTATATATCATAGCATGATATTATGAAAATAATATAGTATCTAAGAGGCTAGTGGGAGTATATTTGGACACTGATAAGTAAAGATATAACAAATAAAATATTACAACATTCATAATTCAAATTTAATATTACTGAATATCCTAAAAATGTTAAAGAAATGTTGACAAGTGAAATGGAAAATTTATATTTAGTTAGTAAAATGAAATAAAAGAAAATATTGGTTAAAAGTGTTATTATAGTTACCAAATTATCTCAAATAAAATATTTAATGGATAAATTACATGATGATGATGAATTTGTATATATTTCTAAGTGGAAAACCAAAGTTATTAACATCATAAAATAATATGTTAAGATATAAAGGAGTTTAAAAACAATGTTCAAAGATTTGAACATTTGGAATATGATTCCTAAATCACACCACTATTCAAAAAAAATATTAATAGATGTTACTAACTAATTGTTTTAGTGGGGGTATTTTGTTAGATTGTCACATAGATATTTGATAATAATTACTTAGTGATGTAATGAGTTTAAAAACCTTAAAATGTACTGAAAACATAAAGCCTATATGGTGGTTCATCACATGAGATATGATATTAATTGAGATTATGTATAGTTTTGTTGTTATCGTTAAAGAAGTTGAAAAGGATTAAACGGTTCATGTTATACCAAAGGTAATATCAAGTTTATCATTATTTAACATTGGCTACATATATTTCCCTAAGTTTCATGATAAATGATCTATCAATGTATGACATTGAGTTATCCTTAAATTATGTTTATCATGGATTATTATAGTATGTGAAGAAATTTTAAGGTGATGTTGGTAGGATTTTATACAGAGATATAGAATATGCTCATGAGATACAAAAGGAGTTTTCTATGATAGATTACCTGCCAATAATACCACATGAAGTGTCATACATTATTTCTTTTGTATTAAATGCCTAATAAATGAGGTTAGAAAATAAATTTCATAAGAACCTTTATACATAGATTCTTTTATTATGGAATCCTTGAGGGTAACTCAACCAGGGGTGGTTGGGTATATTATTGACCATGTCATATGTTGAGCTATAACATAGATGTGATTTTTCCTATCATATGATGATTATGGAATATTTTCCATCGATTGAGATAAATTGAATAAATTTATGATCATACCTAAATAAGGTGCATGTGACATTGTTATCTATTTAGATTAGGGGAATTTGATGTGCTCATCTTCATAGATGAATGACATGTTATGTATTTATTGACCCAATCAATATATAATAAGATAATTTAGAAATAATTATTATGATATGTGTGATTGAAATTATATATAATCAATGGCCACTCGATTTCTTGGAAATAAGGATTATATGGTTATGCATACTTTTATATGATATAGTTGGTGGAAGCATGTATGGAGATACATGTGCTTGATAGAGATCACACTATATCCCTTTGTATCATGAGTAGCATTAATAATTCTCTAGATACCAATACTTTATTACATTTATATACTAGAGATTTTAAAAAAATTTCATTGCTATAAAGGCATTAGGGGTCTCACATTATGGTTGTGTTGATGAGGATCAAGTTTATAAAACATTGAGAGCTACCCTACTATAGGAAAATCACTTTTTTATGATGAGTTATTTGTGATTGATTTCCATATCAAAAAACTATTTGTGATGGAAATACATTGTAAATATCCCATTAATAAAAATAACATTGCAAACACTATTATTTTCAATAGACTGTTACAATTAACCCTGTAAAGATACTATTTTCAACAATTCATTTTTTTCATTGAAATAAACAATTTAAAAATACTTTTTTATTATGGAATATCGATTTTATTATAAATACGTATTTTTGAAAAATAATTAAAATTCATGTTCAAAAAATCTTTTTCTATGATAATTTATGATGGAATATCGGCTTTATCACAAATAACTGAAATATTGAAAATAAAAATAAAACATGTTAAATAAAAAAAATACAAAGTAAAAACATTTATTAAAAAATTACAGCTAATATATTATATGAAATGTTTCATAGAATAAAATATATTAATAATGAAATTCACGGGTAGGGGATCAGGTCCATCTAGAGGAGGGAACTCCATCCCAAAACCATGTGTAATATTACACATATACTCCATTTTCTTCTCATGGTGATACTCATAACATTGCCGCTACTCTCCCTTTTATTATTTCCACTCATCCTTCTCTCTAGTCAACCTCTGTATAACCTTATCCTAAGCTAATTATCCCACATCAAAAACTGAAACTAAAAATGATGATAAAGATAAATCTTCTCCCTTAAATATATATTATTCTATCAATTTAGAGTTATAGTAGCTAGTCAGGGTCAAAAATGAACCTATACCGATCACCCATCCTTTCTGAAGACTAGTCATCATCGCCTCTATCTAAGCTTCCCCATAAAAACATGCTTACATGAGGCATCATCCCCACTATCTATCTCAGTTTAACTTTAGATCATGTGATAAACCTCTATCCCATATGTCACATACAACCATATAAATATAAATAAATAATTTTAAGAAAATTATATTATCTTAATTTTAAAACTCAAAAAAATAATAACCATAATATATTGCTGTTTATCACTAGTAATATGTCTAATTCTACTATCAATGTACATCTTCTTACACACATCTAACTCTAAAATGGTTATATTAACTATAGAATAAATAAATTTACCATATAAATTTAGTATTAACATGCATATATATATATATATATAATTATTTTATAATATTACACACTAAATGTTGGTGATTTATACTAAAATTATAACTCCTCGATTTATTTTTTGGTATCATTTCTTATGTGATTCCATTGATTATGATAAGATCACTTCTATAATGTCTCTATTATCAAGTATATTCACAATCCCTCCCAATCCTGAGAAGCAATTTTATCAGGTCGATAAATCCTATAAGACTCATCAAATATAGCCATTGATTCTCTCTTCATTTCTCTCATGTGAAGGCTATGTCAAAATTTATGGAAATGATAATAAATGCAAGCCTAAAATTCCACTTTTTTAGTGGGTCTCATGATCTCATTGTTATGATACCATAAGACTTTAAAATATTTATTTATATAGTAAACCACAAATTATTTAAATTTTAAATAAAACAATGTTTATTTATACATGCCAACAAGTTCTCAAACATATGATGATTTAACTCGATAATAACCTAATCCAATGAAACCCATGATGCAGTAAAATAGTTCTTTAAAATATAAATTTCAATACCAATGGAAATATGTGAATAACTATGAAAATAATAATAATTATTAAATTAGTTTATAAATATAATAAATTTGATTAAAATTACCTAAAATTTATTTTAACCTTAATTCCCCTGATGATGATCAATGTTAATAGATAAACATCACTCCAAAACAGTATCAAGAATCATTAAACAAATAAATCCCAGACCCCTAGTAGATAATGTTGAGTCGATACCCTTGACTATCAGATCAAGAGGCTCATCACCAGGTAGATGATCTTCAGTTATGATAAGAATCAAATAATTTTAATTGTCTTGATCCATATAAAACATATAATTATTTTAATAAAAAAATACATACTTTATAAAAAAAATTTAAAAATTATTGAACATTTTATTAAATTATCTGTGTAAAAATAATATTAACATTAAAGAATTATTAATATTGATATCAAATAAAAATTAACTAATCCAAATTTATTGAAAATGAATAATATGTCATTCTACAAATCCATCTTTAGTTTTATGAGTATTAATATATTTATCATCCTCTTTAGCATCATTAATTTCCATACGATATTTAATTTAATCATCCCATGAAATATCAATGTGATTGATTACATCAGTTATATTATCAATACCATCAACATGTAACTATGGGGCCTCACCAATGATATTTTTATCTCATTTATTAAGAGATATGTTCAGTGATTTTTATTTCAAAATTTTAATTTTTTCACTATCAACACCACATTAATTTTCCATAAGCTGATGAGATTTTATTTTAATGAAATTCTACCAACCATTTAAACCAATTGATGAAGCACATTAATTTTTGTAATAAAATTTATATTTTTGTAATTTCATAAAAAAAAATAGTTCATTTTCATCAAGAATACTACTATATTTATTGTAAATGATACCATGTCAAGGATAAACATGAAACCCCTGATCAGTTTCAAACTAATGAAATTTAAGAATTATTATGTAATTATTCCCCAAAAAACATAACTCAATTATTTCATCTAATATACCATAAAAGTAAACTGATCTTTATTTGTGATCATATCCTTTAAAAAATACCACATTTCATTTATTTTTTCTGATTCACCATATGCATTTATATGAAATCAAAATCCATTAACCAAATAAGAATGATAAGGTATGACCAATTTGGATGCTAGATTAGCCAGTTCCTATAATCATCTATCAAATATAATTCATTGCTGTGGTACATGGATAAAAAATAATTAAAAATATATTAAATAAAAATTTATTTCATATGTTTGATCATAAAAATTTCAACTTACAATCTTTTGAAACCAATAGAAAAAATTACATTTCCTGCATTATATAAAAGAAGTTGGGGTAACTTGTGTGATTTTTCTGATATAGTCATCATATAATGTAAAAAAAATTAATATAAATTTTATTTTACTAAATATTTAATAAAATATAAGTAAAATAAGTAATTCACAAATCATTTCATTTGTTCACATTTGATAAGAATATATGTATGGGCTCTTTATAGTTATTCATCCAAAATATATCATTAATTATGACAACCAAAACAAACCTCAAGATAATTAAATGTTGAAAATGGATTGTTTGTGACATCATCAAAACTTTCCTCTTTAAAAGAATTAGTATTCAAACAAAAATTATCCATTAAAAATTTAATTTTACTGTAGTGACTCAATGTGTTTTGGCAGATATCCAAAATAAATTTTTGTTAGATGTTTGAAAATTATCACCTATGATGTAACATGTCGTGAAAATTAATGATATATTTTATCAAATGATATTTGTAAGATATCCTAAAGATGTTTTTTATAAGGTTTCACAAGTCTTTACATATGATGTGACATTAGGTAAGAGTTTGATAAGTCTATTCAACTTTAATACAGGTGGGTTATTTTTTGCTATATGCACTAAAGGCACCATGGAATAGTACTATATTTAGGTGGTATATATGGAAGACCATGATATAGATAAAATCACAATGTGATTCATATGTGCATAAAAATTATAGTATTTTATGACTATTCTCAATTTAATCTCTATATTTCATTTCATCAATCATTTTATATTATATTATTATGAAATAATTATTATAGGTGTTTTAGCATCTTAGAATCATTATTTAAATATTATATGATCATTATGACAATTGAACCATGACTTAAAAGACTTGTAAATTTTGAGTATTTTTGTAAATGATTCATTAATGGTATTCATATTTAAGGTTCTTAGAGTCCAATAAAACTCATTTCAATATTCATCGAAAAAAATCATTCCATTGTGTTGAGACATCATGATAAACTATTCAATATGAGATTATTCATAACACCTAGTTCACTCTATTCTCAAAGAAAATGTTCTAGTGAAATTTTGATTCTAGAGAGATCGTTATTGATAATCAAGACATTTTTGTAGCCCGTGGGAACCCTAGGTGGATGGAAATCATTGGTGTCCTCTCAATTATCTACATTAAACACATTTAGAAAATAAAAAATGATCGAGAATAGGTACATTGTCCTTTATTTATTTTATGTTCTATTCCAAGAATGTAAATAAATACTTGTTTTTTTTTATATTTTTGTATTTTGTTATGTATTATTTATGATGATATTCCTCCATCCCAAACAATTCACTAGTTCCATGCATTGGGTACCTAGTGGCTTAATACTAATGATATTTAGAATTAGGGTAACTCGAGCCCTACTATGATCATAAAAAAATACATAAAACACCAAATATTGTACCAAAAGATGACTAATTTAATAATTAAGTCTCATATGACTAAATATATACTCTAAATTCAAACTCCCCTAGATCCCAATTCCAAAAAATCCAAATATCTTTACAATTCACTAACCTATAATGATGTGGTTCGTTAAGGAAAATGAAACACGCACAAGTGAAGACACCACACACCCATGGTTTTTTAAATTATGCACCATAAAGAATGTATTTTAATATTATTCTTCTTTATTTTATAAAAATACTAGCTCATTATATTGGTTAGATCCCTTTACATTGCATTGTTAACCATGTGTGCGGAAATCTCTTTTTAATTCCCATCCATTTTTTGGGGCATATTTTTTTTATAAATAATATCCATTAGGGTATGTTCCCAATTAGGGACCCCGGTGGTGTGGAAGGCCTTTGTTCAAAAGTATAAGAACTTCTAGAATCGAGTGAAAAACATTATTCGCACCTCAAACGCACCAAAGGGGGGATAGATACAACATCAAAGAACCCTTTGAAGGAAAAAACCCCCAAATATCGAGCAACCCTATCCAAAATAATTCATCCAACATGGACACTAGGGTTATGGAAGGAGAAATAAAGGAGAGAAAGCATGAAGAATGAAGAAAGGAACCCCAACATTATGATAAACACCAAGAAACCACCCTAAATCCCTCTTAGAGAGCCTTTTAGGTGCCATAATTCCCCATGCAAGTTTCCTAGGTCAAAAAAGGGTGAATGGGGGAAAAGAGGGGTTTATGGTATACAAATTGGGGGGTAGAGAGAGAAAAGGGATTTTGAATGACCTGGACAGGATGCACGGTTAGTCCGTACTGTTTTTCAAACAGTGTAGATACAATGCGATTGTTATTTCTAAGGAATAGATCGACCAAACAACCCGCCCATATGGTATGACTGACTATGTGGTTTCGAAGAAATAGCTATTGTTTCACTAAGGAGCTTCTGCATGGTTACTTGGGCCAGGGTGCACGGTTACCACTAACTATCTGCTAGGGACTACCCACCCCAAAAACACCCATTTCACCAAATATCCAGGGGAAACATAAGAATAATTCTAGGACAATAATTTAAGGAATAAGTACTCTAAAAACTAAAACCCTTCCCACTTGGTTCCCAAGGAAATAATAGAAAATCCAAACTTAAATGGGACCCAATATGAATTTCAAAACCCTAGTGTGACAATCCTCCCCACAATAATGATTTCTTCCCCCAAAAAGGCAACACAAGACTTATAAGGAAAAAACCACCACTAATTTATAGATCAAGGATATTTGCAATGAAATAAAAAACAATAGGTTACAAAAATACTACTAATAATGATGAAATAAAAAAATGAACACAGGAGACCGATCAGACTCTCTGCTAGGTTCTACTATCCCCTATATGGTTAAACACCTCTAGTTGATCGGTTTAGTGGATATAGAACCTTCAAAAAGAGAAAAAACCAACCTCAAAACATAATCACCCTTAAAATCAACATGTGGAACTCAAATATCCACCCAAAATAGATGAACAATCATAAACCACCTCTCCCGAGTTCATTTATAACATTACTCAACAAAACCGCCAGAAAAACATCCATCCCAACTGCTTCATAAAGGAATAACATAGAATTTAGTGGTTATGTATGCAACCATCTACCACCAAACAAATACCAGGAATGGAACAAAGATACCGACATGGGGAGGCCCGAATGGATTCCCCACTATTTGAAACAATCCATGACATGAGACAAAATCAAAAACCAAACTATGATACCGAAATGGGGAGGATCAAATGGACTCCCCACCATAAGATACAGATTCAAACCACTTTATATTGTGGAATTTCAATGAGACCCATAGTGGGTCCCCCCACCATAAGAGATGTAGAGCTTAAACTAACTCTAGAACCTTTCCATGGGAACCAAAAATACCAACCACATAGGAAGGGGAGGGAAGGCCACAACTAATAAACCAATAAAACCACGATTAAAAAAAACCAGAACTTCATGTACCTATATAATCAAAATCCATACACACTCAATTCACAATGATGTGCCACACAGGGGCCATAAAAAAGAAAACTGACACTCAGTGGGATAAAACCATTGGTATTTGCCACGAACCGAATCTGGTCGTCGCCAAAATCGGCACCAAACCTAGCCTGTGACATGACCCAAAGGGCGTTCCCTATCCCCACAGACTGGCACAAGTGCCCGGGTATCATTTATTTTTGTTTGGGAACTATTTACCTGAATATGAAGGCATAAACCATTAAAAACAATCAATAAACTGAATCTGAAAAATTTATACCAAACGATGTTTACACAAAAACCAGAACTGAATACATTGGTTTAGATTCAATAAAATATGAAAATAAATAAATAAAACATTATAAAAACAACCACCAAGACTCCACATGACAAGGGGTAATCACCCTCGTGCCGTCTCCACAACACCGCATAGTAGGAGGGGGCTAACAACCCGAACCGCCTTCACCTGAGGCCTTACCTTTACATGAGTAAAACATAACAAAGTCTACTTTCACCCCAGAGGTGTAATTAGGGTGTTATCCTATGACCAATAGGATACCACCCAATGATTCCAAAGTGCATGAAATATAAGGTGAAGAAGAAAACCGTTTTAATTCGTAAAGAAAAACGACGATGAAATTCCAAGAAATGAAACATTCATTTTAAAAAAAGTTTTCAAAATAGAATTTCTAGAATGTTAACATATCTAAATGGAAATGATAGATACCTTAAATTATTGAAAAAAACACCCAAATACAAGGGTAAATACTAAAAATCCAGTGAGCAACAAACCTGGAACACCCCTAGGCACTAGGTTGTCTCGGGCCCTATGTACCTCGTACCTCGGTGTAAAGCAACCATAGTAAAATCCACTCTCCTACACGAGCCACTAGTAGGGAAGATACCCACAATATAGTGGTTTCCAATCATCATCCACATAGTTTAGATAGAGTTTTCATTATCCAAATGCTAGGTGAAACAGGGAAAACACCCATCCAGTCCACTACCCGTACTAGTACAAACTCGCCCGCCTAAGTACCCGGGCTTCCCCTTTTGTGCTCGAACAATTTCCGCATGAAACATAAATCCATTTTCAAATAAAACACCACTACTGGTCACACACAATCAATACAGTATCTATCAAATTTTTATACCACTTAAAACACACAATAAAACACTTTGATTTGTAATAAAACAATTCCTCAAAATCACGTAGTGTGTTCCACAAAAAAAACACCTTGAGAACACCAATTGCACACTATGTGAACATTATTAAATTACCAATACATAATGGTAATCTTAATAAATTTAAATGAAAATAACAAATAATTTTTAGGGAAGCCTCATATTGTTTAATAAGTGACATCATTGTAAAACCTCCATTTTTACAGAACACTGCTCTTAGAAATTCATGTGTTTCACAAACACCATTAAAAACAACTTTCACAGAAACAAACACATGGGAAAATCATAAAAATAGTATTTTCAGTAATATTACAGTGCATTAAAATCAACTAATTATTTATAGGTCAGCCCAAAATGAACCAATAAAATATTTGAATGAAAACCCCCAATTTCACAAAAAAATGGAACTTAAAATTCATTTTCATTATAAAAGCAACTAAAACTAATTTTTATAGAAACATTCAAGTGAAATAAAAATTAAGGTAAAATGAACACAGAAAGATAATTCAAAAAAATTTCACACACAATGGAATCACCTACCAAAACCAAGGAAACCCTTGAATCCTTTGTGTGAAAACTCAAACGCACCACCGCCGCATCTCAAGGAAGGTAAACCAGACCTAAAACCAGAATTTCAGACCATTAAACACAAGATAAAACCCTAATTTTTAAACCCTACTTTTCAGACATTTGGAACCTCAATGATAAGGGAAGAAACCCTAAGTACATTGGATGTAACCCTAAACAAATTGAAAGACGAAAGAAGTAGAAGATGTTACTTAAAATATCTTTTAGAAATTATCCCAAAAAATACCAGTATCTGATTTTAAAATACTCAAAATTTAAGGTAGGTTTGAACAAGGATAAGGAGATCATTTAGGAATTTGATTGGGGGAAAAAGAGTAAAAATTGAGAGAGTTATGAAGGAATGAACTTACCTCTTCAAATATGGAATATTTGAGGAATCCTATGAAGATCGGCACCAAATCTTGATAAACAAGAGCTGCAAATAAGGGGTAGAGAGAATTTTCTTGTGGCTGGATTCAGTGGTCTTGGGATCCACTTGGAATCACCGAAAAATCCCAACAATTGAATAAGTTATAACATAATAAAAATTTATTATTAAAACAGGAATTGGGATTTCGGGCAGGCCCAACCCCTTAGATAAAAACCCAAATAAACCTTGGTTAAGGATTTCTAAAACCTCCAAATTATCATGGTGGTGTTAATAGGTTAGGGGAGGTCAATTAGGAATTTGAATTGATGAACAATGTTTAAAAATTAAAAAGTTATAAAAGATACAATTTTTTTTTAATCTGATATTGGGCTCACGGTTTGGCCCAATTCATGAATACTCATCGATTCCTCCCTAAAACCTAGGAAAACCCTCAAAACAAAGCAGGGATGTAAATTAAATTAAATATACCTTTAAAATATGTCTTTTATGTGACAATTCTCCCCACCATAAAGCATTCCGCCCCCATAATTCCACAACAATACCAGATGCAAAAGAAAAGCCCAAAGGATAGACCAAGACAGACTTCCTTGCCACGTTTTCACCCACTTCAAAAAGGACGAACATCTCTAGTTGATCAAACAAAGGAAGATAATACTCTCACCAACCAAAAATAACCCCACATACATAAAGTTATGAAATACATTCAAAACACATCCTAAAACAAAACACCTCAAACACTACAAGATGATGCTCAAGCAATCCACTTGAAACGAACAACGAACTCAAATAACGCTACCACGACATTACGTAAAAAAACCATTGGGTGTTCTCCAACCCCAAATTTACCCAAGTAACAAATTTATGGATTTATAGACTTGAACGATACTACCTCTTACCTAGAATACACAAAGGAGAAAACTGAGTCACTAGTACGGGGTGACCCAATCCGGACATCCCACCACCAGGGACAACTCAGTTTCTAAGACAGAATAAGGATAAAAATTATGGAAGGAATGAATGGTCTCCCCATAATAAGTGGTAAAATAACATTATTACTTTTCCAAGAGAACACACGTGATACCCATGATGGGTCTCCCCACCATAATAACAATCACAACATTCCTTAAGACAAAATCAAGACAATAACAGGGGGCCTCGAACAGACTTCCCAGCATTAGGGGTAGATTAATATCAGAATTCATCCAATGAAACTTACATGAGTCCCATTGTGAGTATACCCAAAAAAACCCAACCATATTAACTAAATATTATGGGATAACAACAACAAAAAAATTAAGGAGCTGGCATGGCCGCACGGTTGGTTCACACGATTTGGGAAACCGTGAGTTAATTGTGCAGATCATTCTGTCCAAAGAAGAAACTTCACACAGTTTCCTTGGACAAGAATCATGGACGTGCAGAGACCATGCAGTAGCTACTGTCTCTTATCACATGTTCCCCTCGGTTGGCACATGGTTACTGCTAACCACGCACAAACTATGCACTTCAACCTACCTAACCCAAATTTTAAACTTCTCTCCAAAAACACAAGGGACCCCAAAGGGGAAAAAATAAACTTAGAGTATGACATGGGAACAAGGTACTGACACCTCATTCCACCAAAGGTGAGAAATTGGAACAAGAAGACGACAATATAGGTTTAAACTATTCCTATCTTTCATATTGAGGATATGACCTTGACCAAAGGTTTGAACGACTTTAGGATTTCCCCTAACTACGCGCCAGCTTCTCCCTGGGGCCTATGGCTGGAGCTCAATGGATTGAAGAATCTTCGGCTTCGCAGATAGGATTTGGAAACCCCTAAATTGAACATCTTATTCCAGTTCTAGAAACAATTATACTATAATATCAGATGGTCTCATTGAGACATGACACACTTCAAACCTGCTTTTCCCCAACCTATCATTTTACCAAACCAAGAACTTAGAGGATGAACACACATCGCCCTTTTTTTCATTGGATGATAAGCAGTGGAATGAAAGGACATATAGAAAGACATTTCTCTAGAACATAGGATTTAGAATTGCCTATAGGGAGACACACATCCAACAAAATAGTGACTCTCAAAAGATCACACAATCTTTACCCTTATTGTCAAATGAACACATGACATCGCAAGGCGTCACTGAACATGAACATTGTGGATAAAAGAAAACACAAGGAGAGGGACCATGTACTGAGTCCCAAATAGCACATGATTCCAGAAAGTGTCCATAATAGCCACTCTTGGACAGATCATGCATATTGGTGGCCTAACATGAACTCTTGCTTCAATGAGACTGATGAAAAACCCAGAGGCCCTTTAAGACATCATTCTACACTGACAACCCTGAACTTCATTGAACTTAGAAAACTTAGGAAACATAAGAAACTAAGTTCTATTTCAACCTCCCACAAACACTCTCCCACTATAGGGGATCCACATAATTTAAAAAGAAGAGGGGTAAACACAATCTCCAAACCTCAAGAATAATGTCCTTATGTTGATCAACTGGAGGATCATCCAACGACGAATCACCATAGGCCAAACATGAATCATACATTAACACATTATGGGTGCGTACCGTAGCCTACAGGAAAACCCAAGGACTCATCCAATCTAGTTATTTGGTCACAACAGACCACAAACATGAACCGACCACATGAGGGAAGCCACCACATTGGCCTCCCAAACTTTTCCTCAAAAGAAACCACTGACCCACACTTCATTCCAACATATCAATGAAACAAAAACCCCAAACATCATTCAAACAAGAGGGGTTATTGAACTCAAACCATCCCACAATAATAATCCTGAAAACACATAATCCATACCTCCCAACCATAAATTATCAAAACACAACACTTTCCTTCAAAAATTTATTTAAAAATACAGTGTTGGTCGGTTGCGCATTTACCGATGGTATCTCATGAGCCTCACACATGCTTGTTTACATGCCACACTGGGAACCCACCTCATATCCATCCATATTCCCAAATAAAATATGCATGTGGTCACCCTTGAGAATACCAAATACCAAAAATCAAACCTTTCCTCTTTTTAAAATAAATCTTTTAACCACATTTTTCCTTTCTCAAAAACACTAACCATAATATCAAAACCCAATTTTTCATCTCACAAACGAATTTAGAAAATAATTCATAATTCAATAAAAGCACATATTCATGCCATTCACAATTGTTTTAAAACATTTCAAACCATTTCAAAACACTTCTAATTTCATGAAAAAGACCGTTTCATAAATCTCCATTTAATTAACAACTCAACACTTCTCATTTCAAGATAAGGTTTTAAAAGTTCATAATTTTTTTTCAAATTTTCAGTAGTCACCAAACCCAAAATCCATCTTCAACCCCCACACAAAAATTCTAGAACGCTTAATTAAATCAAAATCACTTTTCCACGGTTCAAAAAAATTTCACTAGAAACATATTTTCAAAACCCCAATTAACATAGTTCATAATTTCAATAGAGGTGTAAACACATAATTTACCCTATTAAAATAATTTGGAAATTTCATTTATAGGAAATAAAAAAATAATACCATTTTCACTTTACTAGAAAATAACTTCACAAAAATTCACACTCCTTGAAGTGAAGTAATTTTTTTTTGCTTAAAAAAACCACGTTTCCAAGATTCCAAAACAAAGAGACACAAGACAATATGAGAGGAAACAAGTTTCGGTGGATGACTTGGACATATGGTTAGTAGCCATATTCCAATAACTTCACCATCACAGAGAATATTCTAGGGAAATATCCACGGCTCCACATGGATTTCCAGGCCCTGCGAGCTCACTGAGATTATTTTCCCAACTCTCTTTTCATTACCCATAGTCGTCATTAAACCAAGAAAACCAAAGGACTCAAATAAATCCATACTTCCCATGGTGACTTGAATCCCATCATGAGGTGTGCTGGCCAGGCACACTACCCATGACTAAAATTTCATGTCCCGACAATCCTAGCTCAATACTATCCTGACTCTTCCCCAAATAACATGACCCAAGGAGCGAACCTCCTCTAATACCATTTTGTCACAAACTGAATCTCGTCGTCACCAAAACTGGCACCAAACCCAGCCTCTGACACGACTCGAAGGGCGTTCCCTATCCCCTCGGGCTGGCACAAGTGCCCGGGTATCATTTATTTTTGTTTGGGAACGATTTACATGAATATGAAGGCATAAACCAGAAAAAACAATCAATAAACTGAATCTTAAAAATTTATACCAAACGATGTTTACACAAAAACCAAAACTGAATACATTGTTTTAGATTCAATACAATATGACAACAAATAAATGAAAACCCTAGAAAAACAACCACCAAGACTCCACACGACAAGGGGTCATCACCCCCGAGCCCTCTTCACCTGAGGCCTTACCTTTACCTGAGTAAAACATAACAAAGTCTACTTACACCCCAGGGGTGTAAGTAGGGTGTGATCCTAAGGCCAATAGGATACCACCCAATGATTCCATAGTGCATGCAATATAAGGTGAAGAAGCAAATAGTTTTAATACATAAAGAAAAACAGCGATGAAATTCCAAGAAATGCAACTTTCAATTAAAAAAAAGTTTTCAAACTAGAATTTCCAGAATGTTAACATATCTAAATGGAAATGATAGATACTGTAAATTACAGAAAAAAACACCCAAATACAAGGGTAAATACTAAATATCTAGTGAGCAACAAACCAGGAACACCCCTAGGCACTAGGTTGTCTCGGGCCCTATATACCTCGTACCTCGGTGTAAAGAAACCATAGTAAAATCCACTCTCATGCACTATCCACTAGTAGGGAACATACCCACAACATAGTGGTTTACAATCATCATCCACATAGTTTAGTTAGTGTTTTCATTATCCAAATGCTAGGTGAAACAGGGACAATACCCATCCAGTCCACTAGCCTTACTAGTACAAATCCGCCCACCTAGGTACCCGGGCTTCCCCTTTTGTGCTCGAACAATTTCAGCATGCAACATAAATCCATTTTCAAATAAAACACCACTACTGGTCACACACAATAAATACAATATCTATCACATTTTTATACCACTTAATACACACAATAAAACACTTTGATTTGTAATAAAACAATTCCTAAAAATCACGTAGTGTTTTGCAGAAAAACAACACCTTGAGAACACAAATTGCACACTATGTGCACGTTTTTGAATTACCAAAACATAAAGGGAATCCCAATACATTTAAATTAAAACAAAAAATAATTTTTAGGGAAGCCTCATATGGTTTAAGAAGTGACATCATTATAAAACCTCCATTCTTACACAACACGGCTCTTAGAAATTCATGTGTTTCACAAACACCATTAAAAACAACTTTCACAGCAACAAAAACATGGGAAAATCACCAAACAGTATTTTCAGGCCTATTAATGTGCATTAAAATCAACTAATTACTTATAGGTCAGCCCAAAATGAACCAAAAAAATATTTGAATGAAAAACCCCCAATTTCACCAAAAATTGGAACATAAAATTCATTTTCATTATAAATGCTACTAAAACCAATTTTTATAGAAACCTTCAAGTGAAATAAAAATTAATGTACCATGAACACAACAAGATAATTCAAAAAAATTGCACACACAATGGAATCATCTACCAAAACCAAGGAAACCCATGAATCTTTTGTGCGAAAACTCAAACGCACCACCGCCACACCTCAAGGATGGTAAACCAGACCTAAAACCAGAATTTCAGACCATGAAACACAAGATAAAATCCTAATTTTTAAACCCTACTTTCTGGACATTAGTAACCTCAATGATAAGGGAAGAAACCCTAATTACATTGGATGTAACACTAAACAAATTGAAAGAAGAATGAAGGAGAAGAACTTACTTAAAATATCTTATAGAAATCGCCCCCACAAATACTAGTAGCTGATTTTAAAAATACTCAATCCTTCAAGGGTGGTTCGAAAAAGGAAAGGAGATTATTTAGGAATTTTAATGGGGGAAAAGAGTAAAAATTGAGAGAGTTATGAAGGAAAGAACTTACCTCTTCAAATCTAGAATATTTGAGGAAGCCTATGAAGTTAGGCACCAAATTGCGACTAACCAGAGCTCCAATGAGGGGGGAGAGAGAATGGTCACGTGGTTGGGTTCAGTGGTCTTGGGCTCCACTTGGAATCACCGAAAAATCCCAAAAATTGAATATTTTATAACATAATCCATATTTATTTTTAAAACAGGAATTGGGCTATCGGTCAGGCCCAACCCCTTAAATAAAAACACAAATAATCCCTGGTTATGGATTTCTAAAACCTCCAAATTATCTTGGTGGTGTTAATAGGTTAGGTGAGTTCAAGTAGGAATTTTAATGGATGAAAAATGTTGAAAAATGGAAAATTTATAAAAGATACAAAATTTATTTTTTAATCTGAAATTGGGCTCACGGTTTGGCCCAATTCATGAATACTCATCTATTTCTCCCTAAAACCTAGGAAAACCCCCAAAACAAAGCAAGGATGTAAATTAAATGAAAAATAACTTCGAAATATGTATTGTATGTGACATTATTTTAATTAGAAAAAATGATTACACCTCCCCCATAATCAAGGGAAAAATTGTACACCGAAAAGGGTCATAATGTAAAAACAAGGTTCCCACACAATTTTCTACTGAATAGAACCATTAAACCCATAACAGCTACACTGGATTCTTAAAATTCATCTATAATCCTCACTATGGATTGAGATTGAACAAAGGCCTTCCACACCCCCGGGGTTCTCCTAACTATGCGCCATCTTCACTCCAGGACCTAAGGCTCGAGATCTGATTATTGAAGCATCTCATACTTCACAACCAAGCTTCAGTAACCCCTGATAGAAACTTATACTTATTGTGTCACTAACAAACATACAACCTCACAAACAGCACCAGTAGAACCCAATATACCCCAAAGTTCACTATGCCACAACATGGCACTTTATCATGACAAGGATTCAAAAGATGCACACACAGCATCATTTTCATCTTGAACAGGGAAAAATGATAGATATGATACAAAGGGAAACACTTTCATCTGGAACTATGATGCTCAGAAATTTCTGGGGAAGGATACACTCCTATAAAACAAAAATCCCAAAAATTCTTCAAAACATCCACCATTTCGTTTAAAAGAGAATGCAACATTTCCAAACACCACCGAACATGCCCCTAGAAACTGAGGGATACATCATAGGGAGAGGTATCTTAACCTAGGTCCCATACAAGATACGAATCTAGAAAATGTCTATAATAGACTCTTATGGCGAAGCTCACTACCCCGGTGGCCTTGAATAAACCTATCTTGAAGAAACATATGAAATATCCAGAGATCCTTCCTAGGATAGTGGCTAGCACTAATAGATTCTGACAATGTGTCCTCACTTCTTAACTAGAACTTTCCATTCACTACTTAAAGATTAAACATTTGGACACAATAGTGTCAAATTATACCATCAATGACTTAGGCAGATTGAGGAACTAAAGCTTCCTTCAACATCTCTCATATCATTCATCCTGCTGCGATAGGATCCACTCAACCAAAAAAGGATAGAGGATGATTCACATTCCCAATTTAAAGATGTAAATCCTTTAATTGATCAATTGGAGGGTTTACCACTGGGGAGGCCACCCATGACCATTTTCCAAACATACATTGATTCTTCACGGGGGTGCACTCTAGCCAATGTGGAGAAACAAAGGACCTAATATAATTGGTCCATTGCCTAAAACATACTGCGAAAAAACACAAAAACACAAAGGAAACCACCACCAAGGTTTCCTGAAACACTTTTCAGAAGAACCACCAACAATAATATAAACTAGAAACACTAATAATCCTAGATGAATCCTTAGGATAAAATGCCTCACAACCAAAATTCTCAAAACACAGGAAGACACACCATGCCACTTATTTAAAATAAATCACATTTGAATCAAAACAGTATTTGTGGGTTACACACTCTCCAATGGCATCCTATGGAGTCTCACACATACACATCATTTCTCCATACCACGGAAACATTCAATTTATCACACATCTCAATGAGTTTGTTCACCTATAGAAACACTAAACGTTAAAACAAAAATAATTCACCTTTTAAAGCATTGCATTCAACCAAAATCTGCATTTCAATATTCACTAAGCCTTTTTCTCAAAAACCGCTAATGAAAAAAATTCGAAACCCAATTCAAGTCTCGAAAATAATTTCCATAAAAAGAATGTCAACCATTCAATTTAAAACAAATTTCTATACCTTGAACTGCCATTCCAAAACATTTAATCACTTTAATTATTTAAAAAAACACAAAAAGTCAATAACATCCCAAACAAAACCATTTTAAGACTCCACACCTTTATTTTCATAACACCTCATCCCATTAAAAACTATTTCCAAATACCAATTTCCGTGATTTCAAGAACTTTTTGGCAGTGGAACCAATCCTGTTAAACCATTTCAGTTTTACCCCAGAAACCCATTTCATGAAAATCCCAAATTTACCAACCGACCATAAAATAAGTAATGAAAATCTATTTTCTACATACCAAAACAAAGCCATTGCCATTCTAAATTCATATTTTTACAATTCTAAAACAGAACTTTTGAAAATAATTTTTAGAATTGGGGAAAAGACAGATGATTCAAAAAATGGAAACTATAATCAATGGGTGACTTGGCCATATGGTTAACAGCTATATTTAAGTTACAACACTTCCATAATGAGCAATCTAGGTTAATTTTCTATCTTCACCTGGATTTCCATGCCCCGTGAGCTCATAGAGGCCACTAGCCAAACTCCCTTCTCACCTAACAACAACACACAATTCACAATAACCAAAAGACACCAACACACCCAGACATCCCATGGAAACCCATGGTTTGGAATGGGTGAGGGTTCATGATTTCCTTCATGTTCCTACTCCACGAGTCTGACAATCCTACTGCTTCTACCATGACATACCCAAATAATGATGGGTTCTCTGAAAAAAGGTTCTTACAAGAGTCGACCTAGCTCTGAAACCCACTTTTATGAACAAACCCTGGTCTCCCCTAAGTTGGTCAGCTGATCTAATCCACGATAAAGTCGAAAAGGTGTTCCTGATCATCCCGGGCTAGCGACAAGCACCAAGGGTATCAATAGAAACAATGGGAACAATTTCACCAATAAAATAATCAAAGGAATAAAAATAAATAAATCAACAAACCAAACTAAATATTGGTTTTCAAACCTATATCATTTACGTTACAATTTAAGATGAAACAAACTAAAATACATGTTATACCAGGAATCTAAAATGAATATGACACCCAAGACATCTCCATGTGACCCCGAGGGTCACTCTCCAATATAAAACCCAATATCTACAAAGTAAATAAAATTGAATATGGAACATGAAACATAAGCTAAAAACAAGAAAAGACTATAAGAATGTTTATTAAAAATCCATATATAGGCCTGACTAATTCTATTCCCAATTCAGATTCATTTAATAAAGAAACATTGATAAGAATGTTTGAACTACAATGTACAAATATAGGTTTTTTCACACTTTAATTTAAAGAAAACAAATAATGATCTCAATTCATTTCCCTCACATTTTGAAACAAATCCCATTCATTTAAGGAAGGTTAGGTTTGTAAGGGATAAGGAAAAATGAAACTAATTGGAAACATTCATTTTTTTTGTTTTAGGGAAAATAGGGAAAACACTTATAATTTCAAAACATATTTCATAATTTATTTAATACCAGCTTTTCACAATCTACCAAAAAAACACTAAAACCAAGAACATGAATAATGAGTCCACGCGATGAGGAAAATGAAACAAACGGTTCTAGAAATGGAGGAACACATGAATACCCAGGGAATCAATGCACAACTACGACATACTAGTAATGAGACCCCATTCCTAGTAGAATTCCACACATGATGTAATCCAAATTCCAATAATCTAGGACACCATAACTCAGGACAGTCTGAGGGGCCAAATCCCATATCAATAATCCCAAACATTTGCCTACTGTTGGCCACTGGCTAGTGCATTAACTACCAGTGCAGTAATAATTCTATGTATTCCTCATAGCTATGGTAGGTTCCCATTTTATTTTTCCACAGGGGTGTGCCACACATTCCAAATAACGAAAAATGTATATATACCACCACACACATCACACAAACAGGTACCACCCCATCAACCTCACACTAGTAGAAAATAGAGTATCTGTGGAGGGTGGTTTCGGGCGACTACAATTTGGTGATAACTATTGGTACCGTTAGAGTATTCCATTAAGTGGACACATTAATTTTTCAATACCCAACCCAAAATCCATCCCATTACCTCACTTTAAAACTCTATTTATCCACCCTTTCACCCTTCAATGACTCCACACCCCCATGAACCCGCTCCCCCAACCCTGCTCCTCCCACCATGGCCTTGCGTTGTCCCATCCTCATCCCCCGCCGTCAAACCTCTATAGCCCCATCCCCTCATAAGCTACCCCATCTTCCCCAACCCCACTCCATTTCACCCTCTCGTGACCCCATGACACAACCCCTGCCTCTATATCACCCAATCCTACATCCTTCCACTGTCCAACTGATCTGGCCCCATCCTACCCCACGTAGCCTCGTGCTCCCCAAACCACGTTCCCATATACCCTCCTTCATTGAGCTACCCCGCCTATATCGATCTACCCGTACTCCATCTAGTTACCCCACCTTCGTCGAGCTGCCCCACCTCCATGGTGGTCCCCACCTCTATTGAGCTTCCACACCTCTGTCACACTCCCCTTCCTTTATCAAGAATCCCCTCCTCAGTCTACCTTCCACTACTCAATTTGGGTGGATTTTTTTCGATTGAATTTGGTTTGGATTAGTTATGGTTGCATCAAATTTTTTTTCTCTTCATTTCACTTCACCTCTATTCTATTTATTTTAATTTTTTTAGGTTTCATCTAATTAGTTTAGATTATTTTACATTATTATTTTTTAGTTTAGTTTAGTTTTGTTATAAATTATTTTTATTTTCCCATCTAAGGTTCATCCAGATTTATTCGGTTTTCTATAGTTTATTTTAATTTTATTTAGTTTACGTCAGATCATAATAGTCTAGTTTATTTAGTTCAATTTCTCTTATGTTATGTTGGTCCATGTAAACTGGGGTTATGTTTGATTGAATCAATTCAATTCATGTAAGGGTTTTTTGGTTATTTCAATTTTATTCAATTCAATTGTACTCTATTCAAATCTATTTAAATAAATGTTTTCCATCAGGGATGAATTAGATATAATTTGTTTCATTCTAATTCATTTGGTCCAAGTCTCTTCAGTGTATATTTTTTCAGTTTGGTTCAATTTTATTCCATTTAATATATTTTCATATTATTTGGTTTAATATAGTTTAAGTCAGTTTAGTTCTTTTCACTTCTTTACTTGTTTTACTAATTGATCTATTTTATTTTAGTTTATTTTTTATCAATATGATTTGGATATGTTCATATTGATGCAACTTATCTCAGGTTAGTTTTTGGTCATTACATCCTAATATGTTATGTTTCATTTATTTGTATTTACTTTGGTTTAGTGTGGTTCAGGATGGGGGGGTTGAGTTATATTAGGTTAGTTTGGGTTAGGTTGTTATAATTTTGTTTAGATTTACTTTATTATGTTTGTTTTATTTATGGTTGATTATATATACATAGCATTGGATTGTATTGGGATTTTTTAGATCATTTGGATTTATTTCGAGTATGTTTAGAACTGCTAAGTTTGATTTAGTTCATATATATACATTTCATTTTTTTCAATTCTATTTAATTATGGTTAATTTATGTTAGTATATTTAGGTTTTTTATCATAGTAACTAGTGTTTGGTTGGGTTTTCTTCAATTTATATTGGTTCAGTTCAGCAGGGTTTGACTCGGTCTAACTCTATTCGATTTGGTCAAATTATATTTCATTCTGTATAGCTTATTGTCATTAAATGTGATTTTTTATTATGATTTTGAACTATTCAATTAGGTACATAGCAGTTCAATTATATTTTTTTAGTGCTATTTGGTTTTTTTCAAGATAATTTTTATTCAAGTATTTGTTTATTTAGGATTTATTAAATTCCATCCTTGTTAGTGAGATTCATTTAAATGTGTTTTAATCTTGTTTAGTTTATATTAGTTTTGGGTAATTTGGTTTGGTTTCATACATGTCTAGTGGGATTGATTAGATTTCTCTTGGGTTAATTTAGTACAGTTTGACTAAATTCATTCTTTTTTATCTCTTTTTTCCACTGGTTATCGATTTATTATGCATGTTTTTGTCCTATTCTATGTTTTATAGCCTAGATCCAATTTTTTTTGTTTTACTCAGTTCGGTTCAATAAGTGTTTTTTTATTTGATGTGATTTAGATTAGTATAGATCTAGATGATTTGGATAGAGTTGTATCTATATAGTGTGGTATAATTCAATTTTTTAGATTAGTTTGGTTTAGTTCCTTTCAGACTGGTGTTAACTAATATGATTTGGTTTTTTATGGTTCAATTATTTTTAAGTCATCTAGTTTTAGATCAGGACAATGTTTATAAATTCAATACAGTTTTATTTCATTTATTGGGATCTGGTTTAGAACATGTCAGTTCCATTTATATGGAATTAATTCATGTTTATTTATTTAGTTCAATTCATTTTTATTTGATAAGGTTTGAATCTATTTGATTAGGTTTTTTTGGGTCAGATTGGGTTTATTTTGATTCAGTTTAGTTTTTTATGTTGTTCAATTAAGGTTTGGTTAGTTCAATATTTATTGGGTCTTGTCATGATTTTTTTCTTTAATTTGGTTGAACTAAATTAATTTTGATTCAATTATGTTTTATTTAGTATTTTATTTGATCTGTTTTGGGTCAATTTGGATTAGATGTTTTTGAATTAGTTCTATTTTATTTTTTTCATCTTCAATCATGTTGGGTATTTTTTGGATTTGATCAAATTTATTTGATTTAGTTCATTTCACTTTAATACATCACTTGTAGAATTTTAATTGATTCCTATAGCTTGGATATAGATAAATCACCATAAAATACAATGATTAGTCATCATTGCATTTCACATGAGAATGTATAATCACATTTTGAAGTTTGTGTATGTTTCTCGGTGCATTATTACAACTTCTTTTGAGCTTAAAAAAATTATTTTTATTGTTTTACAGACATGTAATTATGTATAGCTAACAAACAATAAGTTTATGATTTAGTGACGAATGTTTGGAAATCCATCCAATGTTGTGGGCACAAGAAATTATGTCAAAAACTAATATGCAATAATCAATTCATGGATTTTGGTAATGAACTTTGTTTTTACTGATTGGTGATTTGTAGGGAGGACACTGTGTAATTTATGGTGTCAAATTTCCATTGTCGGTTATGATAATGGAGGTATGCTTCAGTGTTAGGATCATGGACCATACAGTGTTCCGCTTGAAATATTTGGATGTGTTATGTAGGAATGTAATGCTCATTGACTATAATTTGTTCCTCTATATGACTCATTAGGTATGAATTATTATTATTATTACATTTATGATTTTAATTTTTTCAACTTATATCCTTCACAATATAACTTTGCATTACTTACAAACAACCCATTTAGTTTCATTCCAAACAGAACTATTCCTGGGAAATGGTAATACATTTGGTTAGGTTAAAAGAGGAAATGATACCTCATTCCACCAATTTGTAGGATGAATATGATATTTTATAGAGATATGCTTCCAAAAAACTATGAAATATTTAATTAAACCTAAAGGGGTGTTAGTTTGGTTTCCTACGTATAAAAAGGGAACTCAAAAGACAAATATTCCCCTCATATTTTTTATTTTAACCTAGGGATATATTTTTCATTAAACAATAACATTTTTAATGTAACCAAATGGGCTGTTATTATTTATTATTTCCATCCAATTCCTTTCCATTCCATTACACCTCATTCAAACATTATATAATTTCATTCCACTCAAATTCATGTCAGCCAATTCTCAAGAATTCCATGAACCAAACATATAATTATTTTGGTTACTTTACTATTTAATTTTAGGCATTGATGCTATATAATTCATCATATTATATGCAGTGGTCTCTATTTCATCTGTACAGGAGAAAAGGATTCCTGAGGAACAATAATGAGTAGAATGTTTTGTGTTTACTTTACTTTTTACTCACACCCAAAAGTCATATCCAAAAAAGAGAAGGCATTTCCTTTAATCTTGTACACAAACACACCAAACCACATCCCAACACACTGAATGGGGGAAACAAGTATACCACTAAAACAAAGATGAGTTCATGTGAAAGAGAATATAAGTGGGCCAGAATACAACTCCAATAAGAAACAGAATATAGTAATGTACAAAAAAAACCTATAATGGCCATCTGAAGAAAACCCCACCAGATTGTTAGTGCAGTGAAGCTACTGGAATCTGAAGTAGTATGTCTTTCCTGCCTTGTCCTACTAGTCCCCACCTAGTCCTAGGACACCAAGTCCAATGTCATAGCGTCCTTCAGTCTCGTCCCACTGAGTACCTCTATCTAAACTTCAATGATCTTCACTGGACACAACACATGCAGGTGATGACCATACAGGGGTGAGAATAAAAATACTCAGTAGGGACCCCAAGACCCCTTATGGTCTCTCGGTAATCAATGAAGAAGACACCACAATTTAAAATACACATAATCTAATACCACCAAGCAAGACCTCAACCACATAACACAGAGTAAAAGAAAAATCTCACACTAGTCATAATTTATTTACAGAAGTAAAGATTATTATTCATAAAGATAGATCATCCTATTCTATCAAGAGGATCTGTTGATGATCCGCACTAGTTCTCTAGGTGCTGACCCACAGAGGATCTCTAGGTGCTGACCCATAGAGGATCGTTAGGTGCTGACCCACATAGTATCGCTAGGTGCTAACCCATAGAGGATCGATCACTAGGTGTTGACCCATATAGGATCTATAGGTGTTCACCCATAGAGGATTGCTAGGTACTGACCCACATAGTATCTTTAGGTCTAACCCACACATGATCACTATTCTTTCTTCACATCACATCCAGCCACTAGATTTCCGCACATTATATGATTGATTCCTAGAGGATCTGCACCTTAAAAAATTAGCCATATTTCAACCTCCACGAATTCCCAAATTGAGTAACCCCAAAGGACCATATATTCATAAGGGTCCCAATTAAATAGACGGTGTTTCAATCAAACGATCAGTCGATAAGTTATGGGGTTTTTAGTAAAAAGGGATTGGTTGGATTAAAGTCTGATCCAACCTGGACATACTCCAACATCCTCCAAAACTCATGAAGAGTATATTAGAAAGAACAAATTATAACAAGGGTCCCAATTCCACTGACAATGAAACAATCAGATGCACGGTTTGCAAGATAAAGTCATTTTAGTAAACAACGGGTTGGTTATGTCTAGGCCCGGTTCGACCCGGTCGGACTGACCGGACCAACTTGGCCTGGTGGTTCCAGATACCCCTAGTTCAATTATACAGACTCAACCTGACCCGTTTTGGGTCAAGGTCAGTCTGGTCTTTCCTGGCTAGTGGGACAGGCCTAATGGGCCTCGTAGGGCCTGGCCCGGTTTCGGTGATAGTCAAACCCGCCTGGTAGCATGGTGACCCAGTCTCGTTTGGCCCATCCCACCGATGCAGGTCCAAACTTCTGGTGTGGGGAATGCCTTCTTGGAGTGGGTCTGGTCTGGCAGCTGGTTGGGGGAAACCCTCTAGACGAAGATCGGCTACGGGGTGTAGCTGGTGGGGTGCTCCTGGGACTTGGCATCCAGTCATGTTTGGCCTCCATTAGCCCCATGCGGTGCAGGGTCTTCCTCCAACCACAGTTGATGGACTATATCTCAGTGCTTTTTGGTGTCCCAGTCATGGGCCACCCCCTCCACGTGGCACCAATGGGCACTATGTCTCCACCCTGCAACAACCATCCATTCGTGGCTTCCTGCCACTGCGGCTCACCGATGGGCGTACCACCACCGGTATTAACTTTTACGGGCCACCATAGATACTCCAATTGTCTATTTTTTGAACCACTTGAGTCTACAAAATCATTAGGTCATCACCTTTACTGTGATGACCTGAAACATTCTTTTCCACCATCTCAAGAAATCATCCACGAAGAACGCAAAATAAAAAAACTACGATGGTGGGTATGAGCCTTGTTTGTGTCGGCTCGTGCCCTTATCATTGGAGTTTAAGCATGAGGGAAAGTATTAACCATGCATCAAAAGTGAAACCCCAATTCAAAACTCTGCACAAATATCCACCCACGTGAATGAGTGAATCATGGATCAACCCATTAGTAGGATTTTCCGCATTCATTATTAATTTTAAGGAATGAGAAAGTACTAATAAAATACATAAAACACATAAACCCCTACTTTGTTAATGTTTGATGATGAAGAATTTCTCCTTGAGGATTCAAGATGTCGATGTTGCTTTCAGATCCTTTTTTCGAGGCACGTCGAAGACAATGATGTCTTGCCGATTTTTTCGTTCTTCGTTGGAGAGTAAAACTACCGCCGATTCGTCAGAGAATCCCCGAAGTTTTATTACCCGTTCTCCCACGTGTTGGTTTAATAAAAATAATAGTGTCGTTGCATTTCTGTTAAGATTTGATATTGTGTCATTATGCTGTTTAATTTATGAAAAAAATGTTTTTGTTATTCTTATATTAATGAATCATCATGATGCGTGATACGAGAAATTAATGAGATTCATTAATGTTCCATGTCTTTGCCCGGTCGCTGCAACATAGCATCACCGTACGCAACTCAATGGAGATAAAAGAAATAAAAAAATTCTATTAAATTATTTTATAATATTTCCCAAATTTTCTAAAAACTAACTTTTCTTCTCTGACCTTACTTGCCAAAGCTAAGTCATTTCTAGGTGAATCTGGGGGTTTCAAGTTCAATGGTGCCTTCGGATTTTTGTTTTGATCACTGGTTTAAAAGTTATAAAAACCTGCTCTCACATTCATTTAAATTAAACTTAAAAAAGTTCAAAAAATACGATTTACCCTCGAGCAGTGCTGGCTAAGGTTAGGATCAGCCTAAAGGGAAGTGTCCCTTACGAGATCAATGATAATATCATATTTCCAATCCCAGTTACCATTTAGGAGTTATAAGGATTTGAAAATAAAATAATTCATACTTAATTGTTTTATTTATTACCAAAAAATAATTTCCACTATTGGCCCGCACCAGTCAATGTTAAAAACTTCCTAAGGAAAGCATACCATCACAAGTTCAGCGGTGGTCTCATATTTTTAATCTGAGTCACTGTTTTTGAGTTATAATCATTTGAAAAATAAAATAATATTATTTCATTATTTTATTTATGGTTATGTCATTTTAGGGTTTTCTCACTGGATGGATGCACTAACAAAACATAAGTCGCTCATAGGGTAAACCCGCTATCTTAAATGCAATGGTGCCCTCAAATTTTTTATTCCGGAAATATATTAAGAATTATTTTAATTTTTTAGGAAAACCGCTCACATGCACTATTTAAAGCATAAAATTTTTCAATGGATCATTCCAGGCACTCTGGGCATTAGAATCACTTGTCGTCTCCATGCCTAGTCTCAATATAATTCAAAATAATTAATAAAAATACAGATAAATTATGATACGTTACATTCTCCCCACCTTAGGGATTTACGTCCCCAAATTCCAAAACAGTAGATTATAAAACAAATTGGGGGGTAATGATCACGAATCTGATCCTCTTTCTCTCATGTGATCTTCTTGATGTTCTTGTACTGCTACTGAACATGCACTAGAGGAATCGACCATCCACAAATGACCCACTTCTATTGATCCTCTTTATCCACTGGGAACTCCGCAAAGGTCACCCCATTGTCAATGTCCATCTCACCACTGTTGATGGAATGTAATGGGTCATGAATGTACCTTCTCAATTATGACACGTGAAAAACATTATGTACCCATTGCATCTTTGGGGGAAGAGCTAGGAGAGATGCCACCTTTCCAACTAGGCTAAGGATCTGAAAAGGGTCTGATGAACCTCAAAAATAGATTTCCACCCAGGAAAAATCTTCACAATCCTCTTCGTGGTGAGATCCAAAGAAAAACATGGTCTCTCACCATGAACTACAAGGGTCTCCATCTCATATCGGAATAATACTTATGTATACTCTGTGTAGTCCTTATATACTCTTGGATAATCTTCAGCTTCTCAATGGTAGCCCATACCATCTATGAGCCCATGATTGCTGACTCCCTTGGGTCTATCCCGCATAGACGCTATCTGTATGGCCTCTCATACAAGGCATCAAACGGTGTCATGCCAATTGTAGAGTGATATCTATTGTTGTATACAAAATATATCAGTGCTAGGATATCCTACCAACTACAACCAAAATCAATGATCTCCCAGATATAATCATTCCCCCTAGACATACGTGGTAAACCTATCACGAAGTCCAAGGATATACCATCCTACTTCCATTCTGGCATCTCAAGTAGTTCTGCCAAGCCTGCTAGGACCTGATGCTTGGCATTCAATTGCTAACAAGTGAGGCATCATGAAATGAAATCTTCCACCACAAAGATGTACCACTAAAGTGGATGTATGGAACTCTCTGAACAACTCATCCTGTAATGCCACTGGTACTATGGTGTGTCCTTTGAAAAGGATGAGGTTCTCCACACCTATTGAAAATCCATCATGATCTTTTCCTGAGGATAACTGAGCATGTTAGGCCTCACAGTCAACATCCACAAAATGTGCCTCCCTGACCCACTGTAAGAGTGGGGGAGTGATATTCAATGACTAGAGGTAAGCTGCTCCATCATCATCTATGAATTATATCTGTATTGCAGCTAGCTGATTTGTCTCCTCACTCAGTAGCTGCAAACCAAGCCTCCATCTAGGTTTGTCTCTCACCACGTCCCCCTTCCTAGGAGTATAGAATATCTCAAATTCATAGTCCTAGAGGAACTCCACCCATATCCATTGTCTCAACTATTAAAAATACTACATGAACCATTCTGTCCATACGAAAGGCTACCCCTTTTAACTTATTGATGTGCCCATAGAACCTTTGGTAGTGGGTACTCATTTTCTATGACCACTTGTTTAAGGTGCCAGTAATCCACACATAAACTCAAGCACTAGGCCTTACTAAGCCCTTCCTCTACAAGTCCCCCACCTACACCCCCTTTCCATCGAAGCTCTATAAAAGCCCTCTGATATACTGATGCTGATATCGGTGACATGTCATGGCGTAGAATGATACAAAAGTCCCTCCCCCTATTAGAGAAATTCTAGAATCATATTTTTAAATGGAGTTCATGCACTTCGCCTCTAGTATTATGAACTGGAAAATCAAAACATCTACTGCCATGAGGGTAAGGCTAGATGACACAATAGTGATCGACTGCACCCTCATATACATGAGTTTATTTCGTGCTGCTTAGATTTCCTTTTTCTCCGACCAAGGAAAACTCTATTTAAACCTTGTGGATATACCATATCCTTTTTTCTAAAATAGTAAATCTAAGCATGAATTGTGGATAACCAATGCATACCCGAAATAACATCGTAAGGCCTCGATGCTCCCACCAAGAGGTTCCAGCCAAAACTCTCACCTCAAGGGCCAGATCACATTGTCTGTATAATTGTGATTATCGAGTCTCCTCCCATAGGTATCTTCAAAAATAAGGATCAAGTCAATAGTTTAACTAGAAACACTAGGTCTTGAAAAATATTCCTTACAAGAAGGAATTAGTAGTACATATGTCTATTAATACGACATCTAGTAGTTGACACATACCATACCTCAAATCATTCATGGATCCCATTCGTCATACTCCTTGACCGCATACCACTAATCCCTTCTTATGTCCTCCAGATCCGTATGTCTGATAGGGACAACATTGGGGGGGGTATTTGTAACATGTAGAAATGTATATCACCTCTTGATGATCTCCTAAATACTCTTACATATCTAATTCCATGCATATTCATCTGTCTCTATCACTTCCTCCTCACGAAACATTTTACATGTTCAATTCTATGAGACTGACGTCGGTTTCCTGCTTTCCCACTATTGACATTAACAAGCTGTATCTGCTCATCGAAATAACATTCAGCCACAATGGTTCTCTTTATCACTATACCATATGTAGGAATCCACAGAGGAAAAGTGCTAGATTGGATTTCCCTAAACACATCTCGCTCAGAGGTTTTATCCCTAAAGCCATTGTCATATCGTATTAATGGAGTACTTGGAAAAGTCGGTATGCCTTGATTAATACTCAGCTATCGACATGTCATCCAGATGAAGATTTAGAATCTCTTGGGAACACATACACCATTGATTTTTTGGAATGAGAACCCTTATCTTAGAAAGGTTCTCAAGATCTTTCCAGGGAAAAATCAACTCATCATAAGATCGAGGTAATCTAAACCCTTCCATTTCCCTACTGACCCACATAGAATGCTCACTACTAGGACCACTATCTGATCTAATTATTCCCATGATAGATGAAAACATGGTCACCACCTCAATATGGTCCTTACCCGCCTGTGAGTTGGGCTCTTCATAGAACCTAAGGGGTATTTGTTGCTGAAACTTGTGTAAGCCACTGATCCTACATGTGTCCTCTACTAGTAGTGCTGGTAGTAACTGCTGACCAATGAGAAGTTATATTGATGGGACAACTCCAGAAGGTACCATCTCGGGAAACGGTCCCTAAATTGAAGCCTCATCACTATGTGGACCATCCTCGTGGTCACTCATTGGAATCCGAGCAGGCTGTTTGTGTCGAGGTGTCATAAAATGGTATCAAGAAGAACCACGGTCAATAAGTTATAAATGGTGAGATGAATATTATTCAAAAGTATATAAGAAGACACTAATGAAACCAATTCTTTTATGTATTTAATCAAAAAATCATAATTCAAGGTTCTAGTGTATAGATATGTCAGCCGCCACACCAACACTGGACCTCCTGAATCTAAATGTCGAACCCGCAACACTTAACATTGTTTCCCCAAAACAAATCAAGAGACTCTCTGTATTTGTTCTAGGACATACCACCCAATGATACCACTTTTTCCTGAACCATCTCCCGGGGCCCATGTCATGACTACCCCAAGCCCGCCTTCCACTAGCTAGGGGATGGTGAATAGCACCAGAAAGGCATATCCCAAATGGGATGGCATTACATTTACTCTTATACACACACACACACACACCCAACCACATCCTAACACACAGAAAGGTGGAAATAAGTATACCACTAAAACATTTCTGAGTGAAATTACAAGAGAAAATAAGTGGTCCAAAATACAAACCCAACAAGAAACTAAAAACAGTAAGGTGCCAAAAGGAAACTCTGATGGACATCTACAAAAATCCCAACCTAATCGACAGAGTAGTTAAGCTATTAGAAGACAAAGTAGTATTTATTTTCCCCCATGTTCTATAAGGATACACCTAGACCTTGACCACCATGTCCACTATCATAGTGTCCGTCAGTCCCATCCCCTTGGGCACCTCTGTCAAAAAATGGATCGTCTGCACCAGACACAACAAGTGCTGGCAAAGCCTGTGTAAGTGTGAGTATAAAAATACTCAGAAGGGACCCTGAGACCCCCAGAGTGATCTTAGTAATCCGAGAAGGAACAAACCACAATGAAAAATACCACAGAGGTAATACCCCTAAGAAATACCTCAACCACGTAGCAAAAATTTAAAGACGCAGTTCACACAAGGTATAAATTAAGTACAGAAGTAAAGACAATTAGTCTTAAAGCTCGATCATCTTAGTCTATCGAGATTCATTAATGTTAATCTTCACAGGGTCATTAGTTGATGACCCATAGAGGATCTCTAGATGTTGAACCATTGATAATCTATAGGGGATAACCCATAGAGGATCGCTGGGTGTTAACCCATAGAGTATTGGTAGGTGCTAACCCCCACATGATTGCTATTGTTTCTTCACGTCACTTCCAGCCAATAGATTCCCACACTTACCACACATCATTCTTGGTGGATCTTCTCCTCAAGAAATAATCCAAAACTCAACTACCAAAAAGTCCCACAGAGAGTAACCCCCAAGTAATGTCTCATTGTAAGGGTATTAATGTAACAGACGATGTGTTGATCGGATGCGCGATCATTAAGTTATGGGTTTGTTAGTAAAAAGGGAACAGTTAGATTCGAGTCCGAAACAACATAGCCATAAACCAAACTATAATAAAACTCAAGAGTTGTATATCATAAGGATCGTCCCATTTCAAGGGTAGCTACACTACTAACGACGAATCAATCCGATTTGTGTTTTGAAAGATACAACTGTTTTTGTAAACAAGGGGCTGGTTGAGTCTGAGCTCGGTCCAACCCAACCAACCCAACTTAGGGGTTCCAAATACCACTGGTTCAATTATAATGAATAATCCTAACCTGGTTCGGGTTGAGGTTGGTCTGGTCAGGCCTAGCCAGTGGGACAGGCCCAATGGGCCTTACTGGACCTGGACTGGTTGGGCTGAGGGTCTAGCCCTCCTGGTTGCCCGATGACCCGGTCTCATTTGGCCGGACCCGAAGGGCGCGGGTCTGGGCCACCAAAATGGGTACAGACCAACAAATTATTGGGGTTTTTGCTCACCAGCTGATGTCTGGTCGTGTGGTGCGGCTGGTAGGGAACTTTTGGGACGCGGTATCCAGTTGTGTCCGGCCTCCGCTGGCCGTGTGCAGTGTAGGGTCTTCCTCCATCCACGGTCGACAGACAATGTCTCAACATGTATGAGTGGCCCCACCACAGAACGCACCCTCCACGTAGTTCCAATGGGTGCCGCATCTCCTCACCTTCGCATCACACCGACAGGCAGGACACCTCCCTCCACTCGCGGCTGCCACATCAGGCCAACGGAGTTGCTTCGGTGGCCCATTTCTAGAAAAGCTTGTGTCTACGGAATCGTTAGGCTGCCACCTTTACTGAGATGGCCTCAAACTCCCCTTTCTACAATTTTGAGAAAACATCCATGTAGAAAAAAATATAAAAAACTATGGAGGAGGGTCTGGTCCTTGTTTGTGTTGGCCCATTCCCTCCCCGTTAATGTTTAAGCATGGAAGAAAATATTAACCCCACAAAAAAATTAAAAACCCAATTCAAAACCCGACACAAATATCCAGTAGCATGAATGAGCGATTCTCGGACCAAACTATTAGTCTATTGGTTTGAGTTTGTCGTTAATCTTCAAGAACGAGGAATAACTTATCAAATAATGAAAACACATAAACCCCTACATCATTGACATTCAATGTCAAGGTGTTCGTCCTTGAGGTTTCGAGATATCGACATTGCTTTCGGCTCCATTCGTCGAGGAACATCAAAGACAATGAATTCTCTCTGGCGTTCTTCATTCTTCGTTTATGAGGAAAACTACCTGTGGTTTGTCAGATAATCCCCAAAATTTTATTACCCATTCCCCCATGTGTTGGTTTAATTAAAATAATCACATTACAACATTTCAGTTATGCTGCAATGTTGTGCCCAAATGTTGTTTCATTTATGAAATAGTTTCACTGTAACTCTTACATTAATGCATCATTACGTTGTTTGATATAGGTCATCAATGATCTTCATTAATGCACCATTTCACCGCCGAGTCACTACACCACATTGTCAATGTCTGCCACCCAATGACGAGAATGGAAATAAAATAATTCTTTTAAATTGTTTTATTATTTTTCCCAAAAAGTCAAAAAAAAATTATTTTCTACTCAGCCCTTGATGGCCGAAGTTAAGTCATTTCTAGGATAATCCCAACATTCTGAGTTCAACAATTTCATCAGACTTTCAATCTGAGAACTGGTTTAATTGTTATAAAATCCCACTTGCACGTTCATTTAAGTGAACAAAAAAATTCAAAAATTATTTTTCACCCTCAACCATCACAGGTCATGGTTAGGCTCCGCCTAAGGGGATCACACCCTCATGAGCTCAATGGTACTCTCTGATTTCCAATCCGAGTTATCATTTAGGAGTTATATGTATTTGAAAATAAAATAATTGTTATATAATTATGTTATTTATGGCCAAATTCTAACTTCCACTATTGGCCCATGCCAGCCAATGTTAGGATCTTCCTAAATAAAGCATTACATTACAAGTTCAGCAGTGGTCTCAAATTTTTATTTCGATTCACCATTCATGGGTTATAATATTTTGAAAAATAAAATAATTTTATTTAATTGTTTTATAAACAGTTATTCCATTATCGGGATTTCCCACTAGTGGGTGGCGCCGACTAAACTTAAGACATGCCTAAGGTAAACCCACCATCTTGAATGCAATGGTACCGTCATATTTCTGATCCGGGAAACCATTTAATAGTTATTCTAATTTTTCAAGAAAACCTCTCACACACACAATTTAAAGCTTAACATTTTTCAAGAAATCATTCTAGGAACTCCAGGCCTCAGAATTGCCCGCCGTCTTCGCACATGATCTCGAAATAATTCAATATAATTTTTAAAAAATTATATCGAAATTTTAGGGCATTATATAATACTTCCCTATTTTGTATTAGTGGATTTTATCCTCATAGAAGCCACCTAAAATGAGTGTAAAATTGTGTTATATTGAACATGTTGACGGATGTGTGAGAGAATGCTCATCTATTTTTACCCATAAATTTTGTTCACCTACTTCAAATCTATCCCCGATCCTCACAAAAATCAGCCTAAATTTGAAAGGGATGAAAATTAATAGCCTTAAAGTGTTCCAAATAATAACAAAAAAGGCGCGATGGACTGAATTTATAGTTATATAAACATCCATACTCCTCCTTACACACTTCTTCACTAGATTTCTTCCACTTCTATGCTTCATCACATCATTTTCTTCTCCCATTTCCCCCAAATGACCCCATGGATTCCATTCCTGCCCTGTGGTACAAACCATTGATACCCTACACTGACATGGATTTCATAGGGTGAGTGATCCTAGTCTTTCACTACCTCAACTTATGTGTATCAACCTCCACCTATGCCTCTCCCCACCCGCCTCTCATATCTACCTCCACCATCCACCTCCTCTTCCTCCACCACCTCTTGTCTCTATCTCTATCTCCCATCTAAATAATATTAGAAATATTAATAAAATATCTTCATTTATTTTACATAGTATTTTTTAAATTTATTTATCCACCCCTATTCGTCTCCAATCATTCCTTTTGACAAAACGACGAAGTAATTTCTCCATCTCCAATATGTTCTCCTAATATTCACATTGAAATAACTATAAATTCACAATCTTTAATTGAGTTTATCCATATTCTCTTAATATTCACAAAAAATAGATAGTGATTCACTATATCCAGTTCATGCTATCCATTTCATAAAATTCTATAGTCATTTCCATATCCACTCGATGCCATCAGTTTATTAATCATCGAATACCTCTGGTAAATTTTCATCTAATTAGTCTAGATTCCACATAATATTGCATATTCCATTTTTTTCTCTATATTTTTTTTTATTTTTTTCGAATTGGATACACCTATATCTTTTTAGGCATTATTATGGCTTGATTAAATAATTGATTTTATATAAATTGATTCCCATTCAAATCAAATATATGTGTGTTGTGATCTATATGTGAGGTAAAATTAATTTTACCTTTAACACGGTGTTGTGCTAGATTTGTAATCTCTCTTTATTGAATAGTTTATGTTATAGGAGCTTTGTTTCTTATATATGATGTCAAATTTATTTCTTTTTATATCTTATTAATTTTATTATAGTTTAATTTCACCCATTATCATTTTATGAAAATGATTTCAAATGATTCTTTCAATTTAAATCAAAATTGTTCTAAAGCTAATTTATAGAGGAGACTATCAATATAGTAGAAAATTTAACTACTGATGTGGGTGTTTAAATATATTAATTATTGAATTATATATATACATGTTCTTATAATATATATTTAAATAAAAATAATATGTTAATTAATTTCATTAATTAAATTTCAAGTTATTTTATAGTCCCACCTTCTTCACATTCAAACTACCCTCTTTTATTGAAATGGATATAATGACATATAACAAAAGGAGTATATGGACATATAATCACACACAGTTACCAAATTTAAACTTAAAAGGTTCATTTAATAACTTATTATCTTCTTCAACATTTTTACACAACATAGTAATATGATATATGACTATTAACTGTTTATGAACCAAATTTTTTACTCTAGTTTAATTCAATTTCAATGAAAGTATAATGAAGCTATATTAAATAAAATATTATCATTTTTTTGGAAAGACCATTAAATTTATAGGTTTTTTACTATTTTACCTATTGAGTAATAAATATATATACATTTTGAAAATTATTTTTTCATAAATTTCATTAATTAAATTTTTATTGTTTGAATTAGGAACATTTATTGAAATTAAACAACTACAAACAAATTTTATATATTTATAGAAATAATTTCATTAATTAATAGTTTTTTATATAATTTTATGGCCTTTACTCCCCTTTTGATATAATTATCAACCAATATGTTAGTATTCTTTTTATATTTCGTATTTCAATTTTTAACTACAATTGATAAACAATTTTAATATAATTGTGATATTACAGAAATTGTTTCACACTTCATTTTTAGGAAACAAAAATTAATGATACTAACACCATATATATTTAACACCCAATTATTCCACCATACTCTTATTTTTAAATAATTCAATGGCATGTGTTTTATGCAACCCTAAGTTCAAGCACACCACAACCAATCAAAGTAGCTATTTAAAAATAAGTTAAGAATATAATTAAACACATTTTGAAATTTTATAAAAAATATTTTTAAAAATAGACTTTATTTTTAATTCTTAATATCAAAATTATATTAGGGTGAAATTTTGGCAATTTTTTGAAAAGTTTCATGCTTTGATGAATACTGAAAAATACTGCATTTAAATTCAAAACAGCATTTTCATCTAATTTATTTATATATTTAGAATTTATTTTTAATTTATTTTAATGTTTAATTAAATTATTATTTTATCATTTATTCAAATTATGGTCATTATAAGTAATTTCACGTTTAAATGGTATATAAACACATGTCAATCTTTTGGTAGTTTTTACTTCATAAAACCTGGTTTCTCTTTTTGACAACGAGAATTAATTTTAAATTAATTACTAAAACTTTTGTGTTTTGAATTTGTAAAAATGGATTACATATTTTTAATAAGAAGGTACAAATTTTATAAATATGTACCTTTTATTTTTGGAAATTATGAATTGTAACTTTAGAATTTTTTTTAGCATGGTTAAAGGGTACATTTGGTAAATAGGGGTAGAAAATAATAATATAATAATATTAAACTACCCAAACACAATTCTTAATCTTATTTTATGAAATATTTCTGACCATGGTCATCCTTAAGATGATTTTAGGACCCCATGGTACCACTTCGGTATGATAATGACTTTTTATAGGAATTAATTTAATGCAAAGATAAATATAATATAAATATGTAACTTTTACTAAAACAATTTTAATATATGGTTATATGATGGATAAATTTAATTATAAATAGTGATTATAAATATATAAAGATTTCCTACATCATGATATTTTGTTTATAATTTTTTATTCATTAAATAAATATATTTATTTATGACCCAAAGATGATGCAATGATCACCTTATTAATGAATGATTAAAAAAATGTATTATAAATATGAAAATAAATATATATTTGAATATTTCGATGGAATAAATGAATATTTTGGATGATATTGATATATTATCTTTAAGATACTTCTTTTTATTGAAGTAATCACAATTTTATGACATTAACAAAAAGTCAATACCTAAATAGTGTCAAAATTGACATAAATGTGTTTTTAAAACAAATACTATTTTATTAAATGATATAATATTCCTAAGAATATAAGATTCAGAAAGAATACGTATATAATGTTAAAAATGTTATTAATGATCTAGTTGTTATTATATTGTCATTTTATTGTAATTATAGTAACCATATATTATGAAAATACAAGAAGCCATGGTAAGAGTTAATGTTTTTAACTAAGGGTTAAAGCTAAAAGATAAAGTTAATTTTGTAACCTAATCTTATCTAAAACTTATTGGTTGAGAGGATTTATACACATTATCATCTTATCCTTGAAATATATCACTTTGGAACTATAATAATTTGAAAATAATTTTATAATAAAATAATATTTCAAAACTTTCCTAATGTGCCCCTCCTCCGTCTTATAAAAGGGCACCAACTCTACCCAGTTATTCAAAACTCCAAATTCCATTGGATCATCCAAAACCTACCCAAATATCATATAAATATCTATCACATAATCCAAGAGTCCACCATTTTGTAATATAACCATCTTAAGGAGTCGTATTGTGAAAATGAAAAGGAGACACCAGAAGAATAAGTAATCGTTTTATCCCTTCATTCAATGTTAATTTATTCTTCTACTTCATATTAATAAGTTTCTACCATAATAAAATAAAAATTCCACAATATTCTATATTCTATGATTTTTTATTATTATTGGAAGACCATTTTTCTATTTCTACCCATTATAATAAAAACAATGCCACCATGAGTGTGTGCATATGACTTACTGTCTCCACACCATGGGGTACACTGTTTTTCATATATACTTTATTTCAATGGGTATAATGATGAATAAAAATGGCTTAAATAATAAATATAACATGATATTATTTATTTAAAATTCATATTACATCCAAATCCATACCATTAATCCATTATGGAAATGATATTGTTGTCCGTGCGTACGTACGACTTACCGTCTCCACAACGTGATGAAACTCATCTTCCACATTCACCATAAAAGAATGATTATAAGGATATATATTATGAATAATTATTAAATATATATGAAATAATAATGCTACTAGAAATATATATATATATATACACACACATATATATATATGTACATATGTGTCATTTAGTTACTTCCATTCAATACAATAAGAAAACAGAAGCAACATTCATGCATACGCACGACTTACCGTCTCCATGAATGGTGTATTTTATTTAAGGTATATATATATTATATACATTTATACTATGTATATATTTGATATATAAATAGTTTTATAAATTTTGGATGTAATTAAATCATTATCTAAGTAATGTGATAAAGAATAACAAGTCAAAATGTGTATGATAAACAAAGTGAATATTACCCGAAATGTTTCACTAACATAGAATTGTTAATAAATAGGTAATATAAAGTCATAAAAGAATAATATATGATATAATGAATATTATTATGACTATAAAATATGTTATTAATATGTTTAATACCATCACATAGTAGTTTTAGGCAAATACTAAGAGTATCAGACTAAAGGTAATGGATTTCGTCTCAATTTCATTTCATTGAGGCATATTGTAATGTTATGCACGTATTTCCATTTATATGGTGTATATTACACCTTTTGACTTATTATTTCATTAATCTCATTATTTTCTTGATATTATATTATTTCCTTCATGCGAATTATTGATAGATCCATATTACTCATTCAATATGGTTATTTGATAAGGCATATTATTTATTTTGGTTATTTAATATGAGAAATACTTTGGACTGGAAATGAAGGGTGGACCCCAAACCTTGTATAGATCCTTGATTCATTGATAGGTTACCATGAGATGAATAAGTTGGACAAATGGGTCTCTACCACTATTTTTAAACTGTCTCGTGAAAGGTCTTGATGGTAATTGGTTTTCATGTGCCTGAGACATCACGTCCATAAATAATGTATTTCCCTCATTTAATCTCATTTTTTATTTATCCATGAGATTTTGTGTCAACATATCTATGTAATTATTTCATTATTAGTTTATTTATTTTTAGAAAATTTTCCAGTTCCTTACTTGCAATATTATTTTTTCCTTATCAAGTTTCGTAAATGGAAAGTGTTATATGATATTTACCTTCCCATATAGATTGATTATTGATTCTGTTGTACATAACCTTATTGAACATTTGAGCTCACCCTTATTATGTTTTTCTCCCCGGGTTTTGAATAAGAAAACATTGATTAAGATTTCAAAGATATAATATATTTTAGTTATTGTGTAGCATGTCTTATTTTGTTTTCTAAATGTACTAGGGGTATCATGTATGTAAACTATATTTCCAAGACTGCTAAACTGTATGGACCTTTAGGATTTTTTTCCTTGTTATAATGCCAAAAAAATTAATAATTCATCGGCTTCAAGTATCTATGGTCGGGGCATTACAATATCAGCCTTTATAAATGTTCAAACCAATGTTCTAAGAAGGTTTATGTTGCATAATATAAAATTTACAAATCACTATCAATAATGGGAAATGTTTACCATATAGAAGCAATTTAAAAAATATTTTTAATCAAAGCTCTCATGTGAATACCTTTAAATATAAATTTACTCATTTGGGTTTTGAATTCAATAATTTTGAAGGCATAACCATAGAAAAATATTCTAAATAACACATATTAGGTAATTCAACACTCTACATCAATGCATTTGTGTTTTTTAGAGACATTATTCTTATCACGTCTAATTTATAATCTATTAACTCAAAATCAAGAAGGAAAATGACATGGGATTGAAATTAAAATCCCCATATTATAGTTTATCAATTATCATCTATAATCTCTATATGTGTTATATTATATAAGTTATTATTATATATTTCAATTTCTCAAATCATTTATCTGTTTTTTTCTATTAATCTGTCTAAAATATTGAATCTATTTTTCAAAATAATGATAATTTTTGTATGAATTATTACGATTAAATTAAAAATTTATAAATTTTATTATATAATATATAATTACACAACTCAATGTTTGTATTATAATTTTTCCACTATCATATAAAAAAGGTTAATTTTTTTTATATTCTTGAATTTATGTATTATAATATAGAATAACACTAATAATATGTAAATAATAAATTCTATTTCCAATATAACTTTTTTTATCTAAAATGTTGGTGTTATTTTTTATGATTTCATGAATCTTCAAAAACATTCATCTTTGTTTTTGTGTACCTCAATTATACTATTTAATATATTTTGGTTTTAAAATCTAGAAACTGTGTGACTCATGTTACTATTATATTAAACTATTTATAATTTAATGGAATTATATTTTATAATATGTTTATGAACTATAAATAAAATGTGTATAATGTGTCTATAATTTGGAATAATATGTGTCATAACCTGTGCATGATTTATAATCTACATTTTTTAATAACATATTTAATATTTAGTTTACATAGATTTAAATATTCATATAACAAGTGATTTATAATTTCTAATATTTTTTTTCCAATAAATTCTATGTATAAAAATGTTTTTTAATCTTCAATCAACTTTTGATAAAAAATGTTCAATTAATTTTTAATATGTAAATAAATAGTGTATTATTTTATGTATTGAATCATAAATATCTGTTTAATATTAGTTGAAGATTAATATTTGTTTATAAAACATTGGTTTATGTATCATATTACTACCCTTAAATCAATTTATAATAAAATTGATAAAAATAAAAGAGACAACGATATAACAATCTGTGTTTTTGCATCTATATTTATAATCTTCATGAACGTAGGTTATAATAAATGTTAAATAATATCTAGGTATTATAATATAGAATAAATGTATATAGATTTGTTACTTATAATCCAAAATCGTTAACAAAATATCCAAATTTTAATTTATTTAATAATTCTAAAATAGGATAGATCACTCAGTAGAGGGGTATACTTTTGGTAATATTAATAGTATTGGATGTGTCCACTAGGACTGTATGAGGTGACTAGGGTTCAAAATTTTATATTTACATTCATATGTGTACAATGAGGGATTAATTTTATTAATAGACAGAATCTGTGTTTCTTTATATGATCTTAGTAAATAATAAGAGTGAGAATGTTATTGGTATAGGTTTTATTTTACCTAAACATCATTAAAAATGACTAAAAATATCGTTGATGTTTAGTGGACACTTGATTTGTAAATTAATATGATATAATTAGTTATGATTGATAAAAAATTATTTAGGTTCTTGGTTGGTTTTTTAATATCATTATATATTCCACTGGTTTTATGAAAGTATTTTTAATGAATTAGATGTATGTTCTAAATATTAAGTCCTATGTTGAGTACTTATGATATTCATATAACATAGAGAAAGACCAGACCCAATTACGGTAGATAATTTTAGGAAATTTGAGTGTAACAGGGTTATATGAAATCTATATGAACGGGTTATTGATGGAAATTTTCTTAATGATCTTCATTTATGTGAATTTTATGTCATTGGGAAGTACTTGAAGGTAAGGTTCAGTATGACTAAATTCAAGACCAATTATCCACTAGAATATGATCAATGTGATTTATGGGAGACCATTATAATAACATAAAATGTTGGATGATATTACTTATCACCTTCATAGATATATATTTATAGATAGTGATAATTTATAAATCTAAAAGTAATTTTGATGCCATTAAAACATTAGATATTTGAAGACTCTTGAAGATAACCATGCTAGTTTAATCATAAATCTACTAGGATTGATAATGGTTTAGTATATATATTAACCTAATTTATAATTCTATAATGAAAAGGGTATATAGAGTCATATTTCCATTACGTTTAATTATTTTAAAACCCTGTTGTATGAGAGTATGACTTGTCTATCTCATGGAGGGTTAAACATTTATTTTTTTCTTATCGTTTCCCCAGAACATCAAGACAAAATATTCCACTATGTTAGTATAATTGATAAATAGGAATTAATCCACTATTATAGGTTTTATGGCCTTAGAATAAATTTTGAATAACCACCTCTTAATGGGGACATGACCAAATCAACTTTTATTGAATTCAATGGGTAATCCAAAATGTACTTGATGATGAATATTATGATGAAAAAAATTATGAAGAATATTAATAATTTTTTTATCAGAATAGAGAGAGAGGATCATTTTTATGTTATTTTATTATTAATTTAATATTGAGAATAAATACCATTGTAGTACCCCCAGTTTCTGGTATGTAACCCTTACTTGATTCTTTTCATGGTTATAAAGTTAAGGGTGACAAATGGGAGAATCGGGAGAACTTGGAATGAGTTTTGGGGCAAAAAGGGATGTCACACGGGAGGCGCACAGTTTGTCTAAACCGTGCGGCCAAACCGTGAAGATATGGTATGGGAGGCGGTGTCTTCCGCACGGTCGGCGCACGGTTTGTCTAACTGTGCATCCAAACCGTGTGAGAAGGGTGGACGAGGCAATAGCTAATGCACGGTTTGTCAAACCGTGCGGACTAACCGTGCAGTCACATTAAATTAGATCCTTAAATTGTGGATCTAACTCGTTTTGCATCTAATTTCCTCATTAAAGCTCTTAAGTGGACATAACTTGGGATTTTGGCTCTCCTAAGGTCAAAGAGGGTTCTCCCATCATTCCAGAGGGAATCCTAATGTTTCTCTTGGCTAATAGAAGTTGGATTCTTGAGTTATGTGATCGTTCTCCTTCATTCTTGAATGGTATCTTAGATCTACTTTGATCTACTTCTCGTATTCTCTCAGTTTCTTAGATCAACTCCCATTATAAGTAGATCTAAGTGTGTGGATCCCAAATATGATGATTTTTGGTATTGGTTGTGTTAGGAGAAGAGAAATAAAGAGAATTCGTGGAGATTTGCCCCGGTGTTCTTGAGCATTCTTTGCCCGTTGCTTGGTGTCGCCTTTTTGTTGAGGTAGGTTGCTTCACTCTTGATTCTGCTTTCTTAAAACTTGAAGGCTTAGTTTCAATTTGTTCTATTTTATTGAAATGGTTTTTTATATTTTTTGAAAGAATGGTTGAAACCCTTATTAGTAACTGGTAATGGAATTTGTGTGTTTTTTGGAAAATAGTTGTTGAAGTAAATTTTAAATGGTGACTTTAAATTGGATATGGTTTAGTTGCTTAAAAGAAATGGTTTTCAATAAAAGGGGAATGTTTTATTGAAATGTTTGAACACACTTGGTTTTGGGCATGGACTTTCATGGGTTGTGGTGTGTGTTCATATGCATTGGGATGGATAAGGGAGAGAAGTACCCCCCATTAAAAAGGTTTGGATGGATAAGGGAGAGAAGTACCCCCATTAATAAGGGACAGATAAGGTCGTGAAGTACCCCCGTCAAGGTATTCCACTAAGTGAAGACTTGGTGGAAGGCTAACTCACCACTCATGAGTATAGGGAGGTCCAGGTGCATGCATGGTTAATGGTGTTATTATGTAGAATGGAATGGTTATGCCAAAATGGAAATGTGAATTTGATTGGAACTTTGCTTGGTTTGTTTTCTTGAGAGAGATGGTTTTTGTTGGGAAATGGATTTTTTAGGAAAATGTCCTTGACATGGAACTTGCTATATAGTGAACTGTTTTTGAATTGTTTTATATTAATTGTTTTATATAATTATGTTGACATGTTTTATCCTAGAGGCATGGTTTGGGAAGTCATCGGGGAAAACCGACTGAGTTTCATTACTCACCCCCTGCTTTGGCACGATGGTGCTTTTTCAGATTTCATATACTGGGATGTTGGAAAAGGTAAACTATCACACGTTTATAGCACTACTTCGTGACTCTTGGGATGGTTCGTGGTGTTGGAGCATGGAGATTTTGGAGCATGGAGCTGGGTTGTCGTCTTGAAGTCTTGTAGTTGTCTTTCCAATGTTTACTCTGACGTGGTCTTGTATTACGTTATTACACTTGGTTGGGTTATTATGAAAATAATGGTTGAGTTGTTTCAGTTTTATATCATGCATCATATTGTTATTTCTTGGAGATGTTTATCTAGTTTTTTTGTTGGTTGGTTGTCTTCTTTTAAAGGGTAAATCATTCCCCATTTGTATTTGAAACCCTTCGACATTAATTTCTAGCCTTTGGCGTCTTGGGGATGTCGCTTAAGGCCTAGTAATGACTCACTGAGCTCTCAAGCCAATGAGAATTGGCGGGTCATTAAAACCATGGTCTTGATTTATTTCTTCGATGCATTGATGAATACCAAATGTAGAGCACCTAGAGTAGTGATCCATGCATGGTCCTTTGATCTTGGAAAGTTCCCAATGTTAATCTTAGTGCTATCATGACAATAAGGATCATATTGTGTATCTCCTTTGATTTAAATCCAGATACTGTTATTCTAGAAGGATCATCTATTGATCTCTATGGGTTGAGAGGAAGTGAAGGAAGAATATAAAATCTCTGGATCATGAGAGAAAACCATAGAGATCTTCTTCATTGAGACATAATTATCTATGGAAGATAATGTTGTGAATAATAACCAACCTATAAAAATTCTAAAATTAGTATGTTTATAGACCTAGGGATGGGGTTTAATATATTTAACTAATATAACAAAGACCCTTTAATAATATATTTATCCCATAATTCACCCTATTCCATGTAAAATAGTAATAATTTTATTTTATTTCAGGGCGTATTTTAAACTACACAGTGATTAATAATATTTTATAGTGTGGTCAATGAATATTTATCAGTATACCAATAATTGGGTCCTCTTTTCCTCCATGAAATTTATTTATTTCCGAAATAAATATTTAATTAAATATTATTAATTCAATAAAAAAATAAAAAAATACATTATATTCATGATCTAACAAATAATGTATTTGTTTTAATATTCATATAATTAAATAAATTATTTTTAAATAAATAATTATTTATTTCATTTTGAATAACAAGATATAAATAAATATTATATTTTTACATAATAAAACAATTACATTCTGAGTAGATATTTATTAAATATTTGTGATGAATAAATTCTAAATAAATATTACTTCTCAGTCTGAAGAATAATATTTATTTTAAATATTAAATATAAATTATATTTAACTTGGATAAATGAGAAAAATTCACGTGTGACCTTATAGGCCCCTTCGTAGGTGACATTATATAGACTTTCCAAAAGTCCAATATTAATGCATAGTAATGGGTCAAGGCACACATATAGGAAGAAGATATGCTGCTAAAATAACAACAATATACCAAAATCCACTACGTAATATAATATATTTGTTTAGATCCTTAATAAAGTAGGTTTTACAACCATTTCATCAACTTATATTCTTCATATGTCATTTTTTGACTATTTTAAATAAAACCATTGTTAAACCATGGCCATGGAATTTAATGTTATGGTCTCATTCAATCAAAGGGTCGAGATATCAACTTCTATAAATATGGTAGGGTCCAATAATTCCTCAACTTATTGATTAATAAAATATCATTTTTGATGCACCAAACTTTCCATAATTCCCACAAGCATATGGCGTCATGGTTTTGGTTAGTACATGATAGAAAATTAGTCATTGAATGCATTAATATTAATATTAAAGTCTATGGATCATTATATAAAATCAGATACATGAATATAAGATGACATGAAAACAAGTAAAAATCCTACGGGTAGGTCTTTTCTCATAATATTCTGTGTCAAAGATTATCAACTATGAACACCATGAGATGAATTCTCATCCATTTATCAATACTCACACCCAATTATCACAATACTATGTGTGCCATCATAAAATGTAATCCCACCCCAAAATTAAGTTTTTGAATATCTTCATTTTATATCATTGTTCTAATCATAAAAGAGAAAAATATATAAAATATTCAATGAAATATATATTCAAATAAATTATCACATTAATTTCAAATAGAAGAATAATCAATATGTTATAAGGTATTTGTTAATATTAAAATCCATGAATATATATGAAATATAAAGTATAAAGTAATTTGTTCTAGGGAACAAACTATTTCATATGTGCATTCCTAAATATGAAAATTAGCATGGGATATTAAATTATATACTCATTCGGTACCATAATTGAGTGAAAGGATATCAATTATGGATAGATAATCCTCGATATTAGAAGTTCGATTTTTTTATGAAACTAATCATTATTCTAGTGTATATAAGTCTAAACCATTTGATAATAATGACATGGTTACACTCCAACAAGAAAGTGTCAGGGTATTGTTAAAACCCAAGACTATTAATTAAATCAAGTTTATTGAGATCATTAAGGATAATAGTATGATCCCAAAACAATGAGTTATCATTCATTCGGGTTCATTTTATATTAACATATAAAGGACTATTCTTCTCATTATACATTCTTTATGATTCAAATAGAGTGATGTGTATACATTTTATTTAAATAAAGATCAGGTTTGGATTTATGATGGATCTCAATCATATATAAGGTTTTTAGTATCACAAAATCTATGAAATTTCTTTCAAATATGGATAAAAAAATAAATTACTTATTAATAAATAGAACCTAAAAGCAGTAAATAAACTGAAATTTTATCAAATAATTAATTATAAATTTCTTTTTTAAAATTTAGAAAAAATATAAGTGAAATTAAAAGTAGATACAAATATATTTTTTTCTAATTGTTTCTTAATATGAGTATTCATTGATTACACTATCATTTTCATGTTTTTTTGAAACATTATTTAACTCGGTTTCTTCTATCTTTCTTTGTATCTAATTATTTTCATCTACAGCACTTTCATACTAAAATGTTATTTCTTTATAGTGAGTAGGATTAATGTATTTTTATGAGACATACATAAGGTTATATCTATAAATTAGTATTGAACATGATATTTCAACTGGATAAGTTATTTTTTAGAGCTCAAAAACAATCAAGATATATGTATCGTGTGTATCATTAATTAATTTTCAATAATGAGTTTTTCAAAAATAAATATGGAGCATGTGTTTATTATAAATAAATTTATCATTACATGATTTATATTTTATTATATATTAACGGCAAGAATCTCATATTAAAAAATATGAGGTTTATTAATCATGTTAAATCACAGTTGAAATTTTATTTTTGAATTAAAAAATTTGATAAATACAAAATATATGAAATGACTATAATTATTTCTGAAAACAAGCATATTATTTTATATTTATCATAATTTTATTATGTTATAAAACGTATGAAGAGTTACCTTTTATAGAATTTAAATCATATGAAAATTCATTTAGTAAAAAAATATAATATTTCCTCTAACGTATAACATGATATACATTATGAAATTAAAATATATGAGTATTAACCCACATGCAGATACATTTGGAAAAATTATGAATGTTATGATCCATTCAAGGATATATTTAAATTTATTATGTATTATCATTGATTTGGATTATAAAATATTTGGGAAATCATTACTAATATGAAATGGAATTTATATTCTTACATATTACAATTTCTATTGATATGTCCCACTTTTATGATAAGAATTATATCCTAAACAAAAAATTGTGTGTGTTTGGATTTATATTATAATAATAAAAAAATTAAATTATTGCTTATGATTTTATATAAATTGGATGAACCATATCATGGTAATGTAACATAAAATTAGAGTTTTTACATACCTTAACGATGAGTATATAGTTTTACAATAATAAATTATAATTTCCCTATTTTTTCTATTTGTAATGTGTTGAATGGGTTCCTTTTGATGGTTTTATGGGGTGGGGGATATTATCTGCACAATCATGAATGTTTGGATACAATTGTCACATTTCCTAGATACTCTCAATGGTTCCCCCATGCGTATATAGGTACAGACAAGTATTCCAAAGGCCGGTAGTCATCTGGGGTTTCAGGACCAAAAACTCTTGGGGATTCACATTGGTCAAGAGGATTTGAGGTTGAGCACATCACACCCTTTTTAGGGGAATTAATTCATACTATGGGGCTCTCTTATAGATTTAATATATGTTCATGAATCTCTTCTGAATCCTAATATGATACCAGTAACTCGGAAAAAACAATTATATGTTAACACTCCTCTTTAACAGAGAAAGTAAATCTCATTGATGAACAAAGGAAAGAGCATTCTCATTAATGAATCCATCTGTATATATTCAATTTTATCAATACATTTCTCTAATGGTGGATAGTTTCTTTATGATAAATCCATATATCTTGATGCTTCTTAATATTCTTCCGCATAGGTAGGTAATTCATTTTCTAAGGAGAGGGTTGAGCAATTATGAGGCATCCTACATATCATGATTATTATAGTAATCAAAACCCACATAGTTGATTAACCGTATGATGTTTAACGTCATGTGTAAAGGACATATGGGAGGGTACTGAGACCTCAAATATTTGAGCTTGGTTATCAAGGAGACGTTCAACTTATCCTCATTATGAATGGAATCAATGTTATCTTAGTTCAATCATGTCCTTAAGACTATCCCCAAGGTAGATTCCCATATATGAGGGGGGTTCATATAATTCCACTCACTAGGGATTTTATACTAGGATATCGTGGTTAGTGTAAATTTATGATTCCAAGGAGGTGTTCACTGTGACACACTTAGCCCTTGTGGGTTATACATGATTTGATAAAGATGGGGGAACAGATGATCAACCTTGTGATGTATAGATACGGGACTTGTGTACTGGGACAATCCTTGGGGTGTATGATATTGATCTCAATCTTATAGAAGAAATCCTACATATGCTAATTATGGTAAGAATTAGCGTCATTATAGTTCACATGATTTACCAGTCTACTAAGGGATGTAGTAGAGTGATACCCCCAAGGGAATTATTGGTCCTTGATGTTTGAAATATTAGATACATGAGGTTACCAATGATATGTATGTTTATTTGAGCTCAAGACTTTAATAAGGAATCCTACATATTCTGTTTGTAGTATGAATCATAGTTCTCCTAGTTTAGTTGATTCTAGTATACATATTGATGTTTCCCTATGGATGGGTCATATCATATTATGCCACTGGTTGGGGCTTACACAGTTATGTTTCCCTTGCATTTTAGAGGCTTATAATGAAAATGATATAATTATTTCAAATCCCTAAGACAACCTGATCAATGATCGGTGTGATAAATAAGGGATGTAAAATGAAAAATCTCATTAATTTATGAACATGGGAATTACATATTATAATGACCCTAAGAATATTTCATACAAATCTTGGGCCTTGGGGATGTTTCCTATGTATCCTGATTTTTTTTAGAAATTAGAGTTGTCACAGTTTCCTTGATTTATGCTTTCAATATAAGGCTTACATATGATTGGTGTGTTCACACTGAGGGTGGACAAGGATATCTAGCCCTTAGATTCCCGTTGGTCTAGTCTCCTTGCCTATCTAACATGCATTGATTGTCCACTTGACATGACTTTGTTTCATTCCTGGTATGTGAGAGAGTATATTCTTGATGTAAACTAGGGAACCATATGATCTTATTGGATTTTCCATAGGACTTCATGTATCTTGGATGGGATGCCTAAAGTCTATTTCATGACCAGGATTGGATTTTTTTAGAAGATGTCACGTGATTCAGCTGAATTTCCCTTACGTCATCACGAGAGCCAGCTGATAGATATGGAAATTGTTATGAGAGTCAGTATGACCTATGTTAGAGGGTGTCACATGTACTGGATAACATCTACAAAGGGTATCACAAATATTATTAAACATGTATAGAGGAAATCATGTGTTATATATGTCTCATTTATAAGAACTCATGAGTGATGCCTTGACATGGGTAGGCACAACCGCAAGGCTTGGATGATATAACCAAGCATCGTTATACGAGTTAGGAAATGTATCTGATGTATTTCACAAGTATTGGGAGACATGTCCAAGGGGAATTTCGTGAGACTAAGGTGTTATATCGGGGAAGAATGTAGGACCTGATCTGATATGTTTAAAAGCTTTTTCATAACCCAAGTAACATGTCAAAGGGGAATCATGATATTTGGGTGACATGTCCTAATGATGTCCCAAATCATGGAAAATTCTCATGAAGCATGTGATGGTCCAAAAACATTTTTTTGTCTTATGTATTTCACCTTTAATTTTTTTCCATATATTTTGAATGCATTAGATTCATTAAATGATAGTTTATTTTGAGTCTCACATGATCTAGCAGGTGTGTTGGGTGTTCCTCATATATCGTACCAAAGATCCTTCCCATGATATATTAATGATAACACATTTTGATTTATTCATGGAGCATGATTAATCAGACTTCTCACCATTATATTACCTGATGGAAGGCTAGCTGGTCATGTGATTGGTTGCATTGATAAATTCACATTGGTAATTTGGTGTAAATCCAATATTTCATTCTTGAGAGTTCCCTCCCCCTTTTTTGAGGTTGGGGTGGAAAATTTATTGGTCCCAAAACCCCTATTGTTCACCAGTTTATGTGGAATGTTTTGTTCGCATCCAGGCTGGAGTCAGAAAAGGGATCTAGCACCATGTGTTTTAGCAAGACTTTGCAATGGATTATTTTGAGGGTGCCACCTAATTTTCTGTGACTGCATGTACCTCCCATAAATGCTTCATTTATCGGATTATGGCCAATTATTGAGGTCATTGTTGACTAATATGGTCATGTATAAGGACATTTATTTTGACATACTGACATGCCCAAAGGCCTTCCTCAAAATCAAGACACTCACTAAAATCAATATGTGAGATTCTTGATGCTTTCCCTGGATTGTTAGGGAGTCTCGTGAGACCATGATATAGACTTCCTTAGTGTGTTGCAAGCTCTTCCAGACTAAAGGATCTCTCACCTCAGTCCTTTTAATACCTTATTTTATTTTACAATGTTCAGGGATTATGTGAGTTATTTTTTGTTGTTGTTGTGGACATTTTATCTATTTTTTGGTGATGCCACACATGATGTAACACCCGGATACTATATGAGAAATATTTTTTTAGGTCCTATGTTATACGCAACACCAAATGAATATTTCACATCACACAATACTGACTTGGCTTGCATTACACGCAATCACGACCTTCCTCGATTGCGTGTGTAGTACACAATACCGGGTTTCACTAAACAACGGTTTATTATTATGGACTAGCCGTTATGAATAGTATTAACTAAATTTTGAATATTATAACATTATTATTCATCTTACACATTTTCTAGAACATGGTAAGAGAAGAAAATAATTTTTTCAGGTAAAATAAGTATTTTTCAAAAAATGTAGTTTTGACGCCTTTTGATGGCTCACCCACATTAAATCTAGTTTTGACATGTTTATAAGTTCAATTTGGAAAAATAAAATTCTTCTTTTGAATCAGGATATAAAAAATTACTTTGAATAAATTTTTGATATTTTTCTGATAACTTTCATATTTTGATGAATAGTAAAAATACGCTAATTTTTAATTAAAAACAACTTTTTTTATTGAGATGATTTATATGGTTAAATTATAATATTGAATGGTTTTAAAGTATAAATAGAATATATTTTTACCATTTAATATAATTTATGTCAATATAATTAATTTCACATTGAATTCATAGGTAAAAACATTTCAATCTTTGCCAATGTTTTAACTTCTAAAACCCGTTTTCTTAACAACGGGATTAATTTTAAATTAATTACTGCAACTTATGTGTTTTGAATTTTGAAAAATGGATTCCATATTTGGAATTAGTGGGTCCAAATTATGTTAATAGTGTACTTTTTTTTGGCATTATGAATAGTAACTACAGTAAATTTTCTTTATCATAGTTAAAGGTAAATCGGGTAATAAAGGGTAAATATAAGATTATAAAATTACCCTAAAACCTGCCAAAATCCTATTGGATGACTAGAAATAGACCCATATTACCTAAGGGTCTGATTAGATTCATTTAATAAACTTTTTCCATAAAAGTAATTTAATTATTATTAAAATCAAAGAAAGTGACAACATGTCACTTTCTTAAATCTTATAAGTATAATAATTTTACTTTAGTGATAAACTTATGAAACTTCGAACATGATTAGTCTCCAAGAAGATAATATGATTATATACATCATATGAATTTATTTAGAATTTTTAGGAAATAAATATTTATCATTAATTATGACACAATTGTGATGTTGAAATTATTTTATTAATTAAAATATCAAATAATTGGTTTTAGAAATATTAAAATAAATATTATATGAACTATTTAATGTTCTCCACTAATTTTATAGATAAATATGACATTTTATTAATCTATTAATGCTTTTATTTCGAACATATCTTCTGTATATATTTTAGTTAAACTCAAATAAATGAATAGTGTCAAAATTGACACTATTGTTATTTTATAAAAATAACATATTATAAAATTGTTTAACAATCACAAAAATATTTAAAAATTATAATTTAAAATTCATATGGTCTAAAATATCATAAAGTGTCAAATTATTGAAAATTAAAAACACATATGTAATTATTTATAATAATTTAAAATTTAGAATATTATTACCACAAATAACATTAAATTGATAAATAAGGATAAATCAAGTTGATAATGTTTAAAATAAATTTCTAACATGTATAAATTTTATTGGATGATGATATTACAACCCTATATCATATAATATTCGGATATGAGTCATTTTGGATGTTTTTATGTGGGGTTGGGATTTAATATAAATTAATATTTCTTATATTTTCAATGGTGTCCCTCTCTTTCCTTATAAAAGGGAACCTCCTCCCTCTCCTCCTCACAAAAATTTGAGCCTTCAAGTTTGGACAAACCATGCCCATTTCACTTCCCCACTTCCCTAGAAACATCCTAGAGGTACTGGTCTTCTTCAAAGAACAATTTTATTTCCCTAAGAGGAGGTCTCAAAGAGGCGCTTCAAAGAAGAGGTAATGTTCGATACCAATTCTTTCAACTTTATTTCTTCTTCTACTTCTTCTTCATAAGTTGTTTCATTATTAAGTAATAACATCAGTATCACTCATATAATGATATTTTATTATAAGTATTAAACAACCCTATTTCTCCATCTATCCATCCTATGGAAAATCAAATCACCGCACGTGCGTACGTACGGAATACCGTCTCTACGCTGTGGGGTAATCTATTTTCCACCACCACATTACAGTTATGGGTATAATGGTTTAAATAATGACTATATATTATTATTTTAAAGTGATATTTATTCTTAAATAGTACACATACACTCCAATACAATTCTACAATCATGGGAACGATATCATCGCTCGTGCGTACGTATGGAATACCGTCTCCACGATGTGATGCGACTCATTCTACATGATCTTCATTGCATAATGATTATATAAATGAATTGAATGAATAAATATGATATATATTACACTAATACCATCCTTGAAATGAGGTGTCTATAACCTTAACTGTTGAATAAGAATTTATTCGACAAAACACACAAACGAACATAAAGCAATAAACACCCAAATAACAAGTAGCAATGAAATATTACTAATAAGAAGCTAAGAAAATGACTATATATGATATCATAAAAATAAATATGATTCTGGAATAAGTCAATGACATTATTTAAGTCATTATACAGGAGGTTCGGACACTTACGAAGCAAATCGGATCTAAGGTAAGGGAAAATCTCACAATCTCATTTTTTATCCGATATTGTTTATACTTTAGAATTTACTGGGGAATATTTATCATCCACATCTATATTTCCACAATATTTAATATTATTTTCATCCACCTACAATTGTTTAAATCCAATTTTACCCTTCGGTGAGTTTTTAGTAAAAGATATTAAAGGAATCTTTTGTCGTTTTTCGTACGAGGTACTTTTTGACTTTTCCGTAAAAAATACAGGAAGATTGTTTTTTTAACTTATAAGGCATGAATGGATTTTTAGAACATTATTTCCATGAATCTTCCTTTACAAGTTTTCAAGTTTATTTTTAATCAAATTCTTTTAGTTCAAAATTATATGACATGTTATCAAAGGAAAATGTTTTGGAAGTAGAAAGGATATTTTCCTCAAGAATGGAGTTCAAGTGTTTTATCAAAATTATTTTCCATATATGATAAAATAGGGTTTCGTTTATATCCCTATTTTTACATTTATTGGGTTATGTTATGATGGAATTATTTTTACGATATCCATTTATGGATTTTGTTATGATGATGTGATGTTTAAGAATCCCATTTTTATTACATGGGATATGCTATAATGTATGATTTATGATTCTGTGGAACACATAAGAATGGTATCATTATGACATGGGTGGGACCTATATCTCCCTATAATGCATTGGTTAAAGATTTATATCTCATGATATAGACATGGCTAGAACGGAAGGTTAAACCGGTTCAGTGAAACAGGACTGAAACGAGGAGTGAACTCGGTTCAGAAAAGGACTTTGTCCGCTAAGATAGTCTTGGAAATGATTTTTGACTACTATGAAATTATTTTCTATGATTATGTGTGTATTCCACAATGCCCCATGTTTTGAGTTATGATTATTTAAATTACATTTCACTTCTATGATTTATCCCATGTTACGATCTCTTTTGCAGGATAAGATTTTCAAAATGTTATGTTCTTATAAATATAATATGTGTGATATTTATTTTGTTTACCCTTACTGAGCATTTGAGCTCACCATTTTGTATGTTTTCTTTTCCCTAGGCTAGGAAGAAGGATATTAAGTAGGATATGCCAAAACGGTACTCTAGATATGATAAAATAAATGGAAGACAATGTAGATGATTTATGAACCAGTAGTTTATGTTTCCCAGTTTCTAAAGACACTATACCTATACGATCCTTTCATGGTTTTGTTATATGCTGTAATAATTATGCTTAAATTTTGAAGTAATAAACATGTTTGTAAATTATGGGTCGTTATAGTTGGTATCAGAGGAAAGGTATAGTCAACCTTTAGAAAATAGGATGTGAAATCCTTAGTAAGAAACCTAAGGATATGTCTAAGCATAGAACACAATCATAGTGTTTCAGAAATGGCCATAAAAACCCATGATAAGACCTTAAGTGTGGAATTTTATTCTTGATTATGTGCTTTTACTATTATAATTAGTGTTTCTCACACTATTCTTCTTGGTTTTAGTCAATGACTGGAACCCGAAGGAACTGTGTTAATGTGGAATGCGACGGGAAATGCAATGATTGTCCCCCTGAGCAACCAAACGTTATGGGAGCTAGAATGCAGAATCTTGTAGCCATGCTCACCCAACTTTCTCAAGCTATGAATCATGTAGGACATCCAAACGAGCAATGTAAGGAGCAACATTCTTTTGAATCCTTCATGAGGCAGCGTCCACCTTCATTCAGTGGGTCTTCTGATCCATTAGTGGCTGAACAATGGATCAGTACCACTGAAAAGATATTTTTAGTTCTTCAATGTTCTAAACATGATAAAGTCATCTTATCAGTGTATCGTTTGGAAGGTGATGCTGATCAATGGTGGAATATTATTAAGAATACGAGGATGAAATTGAGTCCATGGAATGGGACGAGTTCAAGAACTTATTTTTCAATAAGTATTTCCCTCGTATTCTTCGAACAAAGATGGAGAAGGAGTTTCTTGAACTGAAGCAAAAGGATGATGAATCTGATGGTACCTACGAAGCAAATTTTACAAGACTTGAAAGGTACACTTCCAGAATTATTATCCAACCTGAGAGTAAGAACGATCTATTCTTTAGTGGCTTAAAACCAAGTCTTCGAAGGGCGTTAGCCATAGGGGACTTCAATAGCTATGAGGAAATTTTTCGAAGTGCTCTCAAGGTTGAGATGGAGATTGGTGTAACCCATCAGTCACATGGGTTTGATAAGAAGAGGAAAATGGAATTCAATGGAAAATCTAAAGACCATACTGAAAAGAAGATGAGTTTTCTCTTATGCTCAAAGTGTGGAAACAAACATGGAGGAAATTGTCTTAAGGGGACAAGCAAATGTTATAAGTGTGTAAAAGAAGGTCATCGGGAAATTTAATGTCAAAATAATGGGAAGAAGATGTCTAATGGTGAAAAAAAAAAGAATGAATACATAGAATTAACCTACTATACTTTAATGTTTCAAGTGCAAGGAGATGGGGAATTATTCTAATCAATGCCCAAATCCAAGGGTTGATGATGATGATCGACGTCAACATACTCTTAAGGCCAAAGACAAAGGAGAGTCACATGAAATTACTATCGGCGATGTGGAGTACAACAAAGAAGTGGTGAGAGGTACACTTACCATCCAATCTAAAGTATCGAATGTTTTATTTGATTCTGGACCCAACCAATCTTTTATTTCTGAAGAATTTTCTACGGGTATATCTGTATTACCTCAACAATTAGATGTTGAGTTGGCTGTGACAACTCCTAATGGCACAACTGTCGCATCAAAAGATTACACTTATTCTCTGATTGATGTTTGTGGGAAAGTGATTCCTACAAATCTTGTGATCCTTCCTATAGTGGAATTTGATGTGATTCTTGGCATGTATTGGGTTTATTTATATGGATCTCATATCAATTTCCAAATAAGGGAAGTCACATTTCATATTCTAGATCAATCTATGATCGTCTATCGATGCAAGGATGAACATAACCTACAAGTAGAAATTTATTCCATCTTATGGGTCTTGATTCCACTAAATGAACCTTATTTATCTCAAATGGTTGGAGAGAAACTCACGATTAATAATATGCCCATTCTACGGGAGCATGATGATGTCTTTCTGGAGGAATTTCCAATTTTTCCACCAAATCGTGAAGTTGAGTTTTCAATAAAACTGGTACCATGTGCTTTGCCTATTTCAAAGACACTTATAGAGTGGCCTAAATTGATTTGCAGGAATTGAAGAAGCAACTCCATGAAAATCTTGATAAAGGATTCATATGCCCTAGTGCATCACCTTGGAGAGCACCTGTTCTGTTTGTTAAGAAGAAATATTGATCAATGAGACTCTGTATTGATTATCGAGAACTTAACAAGATCACTATCAAGAAAAAATATCCTCTCCCATGCATTGATGACCTATTTGACCATCTACGCGGAGCTCAATACTTTTCCAAGATTGATCTTCATTTAGGGTATCATCAATTAAGGTTCAAAAGGGAGGATATACCATAGACGGCTTTCCGTACAAGGTATGGACACTATGAATTTATAGTGATTCCATTTGGTCTTACAAATTCCCCTGCTATCTTCATGGATCTGATGAATTGCATCTTTAGAAACTATCTTGATCAGTTTGTGGTAGTATTTATAGATGATTTTCTTCTCTATTTAAAGAGCAAGGAAGAACATGAATATCACTTGAGAATTGTATTAAAGATCCTACGAAAGGGGAATCTTTATTCCAAATTTACCAAGTGTGAATTTTGGATTCAAAAAGTTTCATTTTTGGGTCACATAATCTCAAAAGAGGGGATATCTATGGATCCAGCAAAAAAAGAGGTTATCGAAATATGGTCGAGACCAAAAACAGTAACTGAGATCCGATGTATTATTGGTTTGGATGGATATTGACGACGTTTTGTGAATGATTTTTCAAGGTTATCTAACCCACTCACCAAGTTGAATCAGAAAGGAGTAAAGTTTGTTTGGATGGAGGAATGTGAAGAAAACTTTAAAGAGATAAAAAAAAGGTTAGCCAGTGCACCTATGCTCACACTACCTTGTAGTGGAAAATGGTTTGTGAACTACAGTGATGCATCCAAGAAGGGACTGAGGTGTGTTCTCTTGCAAAATGATATGGTGATAGCTTATTCCGCACGATAGTTGAAAATCCATGAGCAAAATTACCCAACTCATGATTTGGAGTTAGGTGCGGTAATCTTTGAAATAAATATTTGGAGGCATTACCTTTATGATGAAAGGTGTGATATTTATACTAATAATAAAAGTTTAAAGTATATTTTCACATATAAGGACCTGAATATGCATCAAAGAAGATGGTTGGAGCTGATTAAGGATTACGACTGCTCAATTCATTACCACCCTGGGAAAGCAAACAAGGTAGAAGGCGCATTAAGTCAACAAGACCATTCTAGATTATCCATGATGAGGATCACAAAAGATCCAATATTTATGGATTTACAATGGATGGATCTTGGAATTATAATGGAAAGGGAAAAATCTTATCTTTCTCAAATGAATGTTCAACCATATATACACGTGAAGATTAAAGAGGCACAGAAAGAAGATGTAGAGTTACAAAAGAAGGTGAGAAATGTTCCTTAATTCAACCTTGATTGTGATGGGATAATAAGGTTCCAGAATCGGGTTTGTGTTCCTCCCATCACAGAATTAAATAAGGAGATATTGCACAAGGCTCATAGTTCTTCATTTTCTATTTATACTGGAAGTACAACGATGTATAGGGACCTGAAAGATTACTTCTGGTGGGATGGCATGAAAAGAGATGTTGCTGAATATGTCTCTCAATGCTTGGTTTGTCATCAAGTTAAAACTGAGATACAAAAGTATAAGGGGATGTTACAACCATTACCCATACCAGAATGAAAATGGGAAAACATCACTATGGACTTTGTCACCGGACTTCCTAAAACATCCAAAGGCAACAATGCTATTTGGGTTATAGTTGATCCTCTTACGAAGTCGTCACACTTCATTTCTATTAGAGAACATTTTTCTCTTGATCAGCTTTCCATGATATATGTAAAGAAAGTGGTAAGATTGCATGATGTACCACTTTCCATTATAACTTATCAGGATCCGAGGTTTACCTCGAAATTCATGCGAAGTCTTCAGCATGCTCTAGATACAGAGTTGAGTTTCAGCACTGCTTACCATCCTCAGACAGACGGTAAGTCTGAGAGGACAATTCAAACTCTAGAATAAATTTTTAGATCATTCTCTATGGATTTCAAAGGTGGTTGGGATCAACACCTATCTTTGGTGTAATTTTCTTATAATAATAGCTTTCACTCTAGTATTCATATGGCTCCTTATGAAGCCCTCTATGGAAAGAAATGCAGAACTCCAACTTGCTGGGATGAAGTTGGGGAGAGAAAGCTATTAGGACCTGATATTATTGACGAGATGGAAGAAAAGGTCAGATATATTCAAAAACACATAACAGTATCTCAGAGTCGACAGAGAAGTTATGCCGATAACCGAAGAAAAGACCTATAGTTTGAAGTGGGTGATAAAGTGTTCTTACGAATATCTCCGTGGAAGAGGGTCATGATATTTGGAAAGGAGGGAATGTTGAGCCCTAGATATATCGGTCCTTTGGAAATTCAGGATCGTGTTGGGAATGTAGCTTACTGATTGGAACTTCCACCAAATCTATATTAAGTTCACGATGTGTTCCATGTATCTCTCCTGAGAAAGTACATACCTGATCCTTCACCTGTACGCACCTCAGAAGTTGTGCCACTGGAGAAAGATATTTCTTATGAAGAATAGCTGATAGAGATTCTGGATCGTAGTGAAAAAGTTCTACGAAACAAGACCACTCGCTTGGTGAACGTTTTATGGAGAGACCACCAATTATAAGAAGCTATATGGGAATTTGAGTATATGATGAGGGAGAGGTATCCTCATCTTTTTGTAATGAAGTGAAGAATTTTGAGGGCGAAATTCATTTTAAGGGGGGTATAATGTAACACCCTGAGATTATATGAGATGTATTTTTTTATGTCTTATGTTATACGCAACACTAAAGGAGTCTTTCACAACACACAATACTGACTTGGCTTGCATTACACGCAATCGCGACCTTCCTCGATAGCGTGTGTAGTACGCAATAACGAGTTTCACTAAACAATGGTATATTATTATGGAGTATCCATTATGAATAGTATTAACTAACTTTTGAATTTTATAACATTATTATTCATCTTACACATTTTCTAGAACATGGTAAGAGAACAAAATAAATTTTTCCGGAAAAATAAGTTTTTTTCAAAAAATGCAGTTTTGCTGCCTTTTGATGGAGAACCCACATTAAATCTATTTTTGACATGTTTATAAGTTCAATTTGAAAAAATAAAATTCTGTTTTTGAATCAGGTTATAAAAATTTACTTTGGATAAATTTTTGATATTTTTCTGATAACATTCATATTTTGATGAATTGTAAAAATACGCTAATTTTTAATTAATAACAACTTTTTTCATTGAGATAATTTATATGGTTAAATTATAATATTTAATAGTTTTAAATTATAAATTGAATATATTTTTACCATTTAATATAATGTATGTCATTTGAAATAATTTCACATTGAATTCATATGTAAAAACATTTCAATCTTTGGAAATGTTTTAACTTCTAAAACCCGTTTTCTTAACAACATGATTAATTTAAAATTAATTACTACAACTTATGTGTTTTGAATTTTGAAAAATGGATTCCATATTTGTAATCAGTGGGTCCAAATTATGTTAATAGGCTACATTTTATTTTTGGGCATTATGAATACTAACTACGGTAAATTTTATTTACCATAGTTAAAGGTTAATTGGGTAATTAAGGGTAAATATAAGATTATAAAATTACCCTAACACCTACCAAAATCCTATTAGATGACTAAAAGTAGACCCATATCACCTAAGGGTCGAATTTGATTCATTTAATGGACTTTTGTCCATGAAAATAACTTAATTATATTTAAAACCAAAGAAACTGACAACATGTCACTTTCATAAATTTTATAAGTATAATAATTTTAATTTAGTGATAAAATTAATGAAACTTCAAAAATGAATAGTCCTAAGAAATCTAAAACAATTATCTACATCATATGATTTTATTTATAATTTTTAGGGATTAAATAATTATCATTAATTATGACACAATAGTGATGTTGAAATTATTTTATTAATTAAAATATCAAATAAATGATTTTAAAAATATTAAAATAAATATTATATGAACTATTTAATGTTCTACACTAATTTTATAGATACATATGATATTTTATGATCTATTTAAGCTTTTAGTTCGAACATATCTTCTGTATATATTTTATTTAAATTCAAATAAATGAATATTGTCAAAATTCACACTATTGTTATTTTATAAAAATAACATATTATAAAATTATGTAAAAATCCCAAAAATATTTAAAAATTATAAATTAAAATTTAAATGGTCTAAAATTTCATAAATTGTCAAATTATGAAAAATTCACACCACATATGTAATTATTTATAATAATTTAAAATTTATAATATTATTACCACAAATAAAATTAAATTGATAAATAAGGATAAATCAAGTTGATAATGTTTAAAATAAATTCCTAACATGTCTAAATTTTATTGTTTGATGATATTACAACCCTATATCATCTAATATTTGTATATGAGTAATTTTGGAAGTTTTTATGTGGGGTTGAGATTTAATATAAACTAATATTTCTTATATTTCCAAAGGTGCCCCTCTCCTCCCTTATAAAAGGGAACCACCTCCCTCTCCTCCTCACACTAATTTGAGCCTTCAATCTCGCCCAACCCCTGCCATTTAACTTCCCAACTTACCGACAATCATCCTAGAGGTCCTGGTCGTCTTCAAAGACCAATTTTAGTGCCCTAAGAGGAGGTCTCAAAGAGGCGCTTCAAAGAAGAGGTAATGTCTGTTACTGATTCTTTCAACTTTATTTATTCTTCTAATTATTCTTATTTAGTTGTTTTATTATGAAGTAATAACATTAGTATCACTCATATACTGATATGTTATTTTAAGTATGAAACAACCCTATTTCACCATCTATCCATCCTATGGAAAATGAAATCACCGCACGTGCGTACGTACGGAATACCGTCTCCACGCCGTGGTGTAATCTATTTTCCACCGCCACCTTATAGTGATGGGTATAATGGTGTAAATAATTACTATATATTATTATTTTAAAGTGATATTTATTCTTAAATAGTATACATACACTCCAATGCAATTCCACAATCATGGGAACGATATCATCGCTCGTGCGTACGTACCGAATACCGTCTCTACGTTGTGATGCGACTCGTTCTACATGATCTTTATTTCATAATGATTATATAAATGAATTTAATGAATAAATGTGATATATATTACACTAATACAATTCTTTAAATGAGGTGTCTATAACCTAAAAATAGGAATAAGAATTTATTCGACAAAACACACATACGAACATAAAGCAATAAACACCTGAATAACAAGTAGCAATGAAATATTACTAATAAGAAGCTAAGAAAATGGCCATATATGATATGATAAAAATAAGTATGATTATAGAATAAGTCAATTAAATTATTTAAATCATTATACGGGAGGTTCAGACACTTACAAAGAAAATAAGACCTAAGGTAAGGGAAAATCTCACAATCTCATTTTTTATCTGAGATGGTTTATACTTCAGAATTTACTGAGGAATATTTATCATTCACATCCATGTTTCCTCACAATGTAATATTATTTCCATACACCTAAAAAATTTTAAATCCAATTTTACCCTTCGGTGAGTTTTTATTAAAAGATATGAATGGAATCTTTTGTCGTTTTTCGTACGAGGTACTTTTTGATTTTTCCTGCCAAAGTATGGGAAGCATGTTTTTTTAACTTATACGGAATAAATGGATTTTTAGAACATTATTTCCATGACGTTTCCTTTACAAATTTTCAAGTTTATTTTTAATCAACTTCTTTTAGTTCAAAATAATATGACATATTAAGAAAGGAAAATGTTTTTGAAGTATAAAGGATATTTTCCTCAAGAATGGAGTTCAAGTGTTTTATCAAAATTATTTTCTATCTATGATAATATAGGGTTCTGTTTATATCCATAATTTTACAATGATTTGATTATGTTATGATGGAATTATTTTTACAATATCCTTTTTTGGATTATGTTATGATGATGTGATGTTTAAGAATCTCATTTTTATTACATGGGTTATGCTATGATGTATGGTTTATGATTTTGTGGCACACATAAGAATGGTATAATTATGAGATGGGTGGTACCTATATATCCCTCCAATGAATTGGGTAAATATTTATATCTCATGATATAGACATGGCTGGAATGGCAGGTTAAACCGGTTCAGTGAAACAAGACTGAAACGAGGAGTGAACTCGGTTCGGAAAAGGACTTTGTCCGCTAAGATAGTGTTGAAAATGAGTCTTTACAACTAAGAAATGATTTTCTATGATTATATGTCTGTGCCACAAATACTCATGTTTTAATTTATGATTATTGGAATTATATTTCACTTTTATAATTTATCCCATGTTATGATCTCTTTTGCAGGATAATATTTTCAAAATGTTATATTCTTATAAATATAATATGTTTGATATTTCTTTTGTTTACCCTTACTGAGCATTTGAGCTCACCCTTTTATATGTTTTATTTTCCCTAGGTTAGGAAGAACAATATTAAGTAGGATATTCCAAAAAAGGACTCTAGATATGATGAAATAAATTGGAGACAACTTAGATTATTTATGAAATAGTGGTTTATGTTTCCCAGTTTCTAAAGACACTATACCTATACAGTCCTTTCATGGTTTTGTTATATGTTGTAATAATTATGCTTCAATTTTGACGTGATAACCATGTATGTAATGTATGGGTCGTTATACATGAACTATATGGTTCATGTGGGGTTTTGAAAGAATTTCATTGATAAACATATCTGTTTAATCATTGGATATCCAAATTGGTCACACCTTTTTGTGTATACACATCCACGTACTTCGGAATAATGAAGGTGACATGTTGTTGGGAGTTAGTGAGGTGAGGCAGACATATTATTAGGAATTTTTAGTGTGTTGTGGAATGCCAGGGGTACATCACATGACTTTAAGTGAACACTAATTGCTACCTCCTCCATTTATTACTCATTTTTTTTTCAAATTTTTGAGAGTCTTAAAATTTTCTTGAATGTTTCTAGGGGGAAATATTATTCCCATTATTGAGGATCTGCTTGATGTTTATGACCCCTATGAGTTTCCACCTTTTAAATATCATAATTTTATTATAAAAGGATTTTATGATGGATTATCTATCACATTACAATGAAAAACTATGTTACAAAGGGGAACTCGTTCTATCATGAACACGTGGATCATGGTTTCCCAGAGATCCCTCAAAATAGAAGGAAGACATGTCAAAGGTGGTTTCATGAGATCCACTATAGTATATGCACAAACTTTGGGGACTTCGTTTGACCTTATGATGGTTATGAGGTCACGATTCCATTGGAGGCTCATACGATTTGTAGGTATCATCAGCCTTATACTTCCTTTTTCTTTACTGGGGAAAATAATACCGATATTCAAGTATTTTTTCCTTTCTGTTTTTTTAATTTTTTATTTGGAGGGCGTCAACAAATTCCCTCTTCAATAGTGATATCCAAGGGAAAAATGGATCAGTTCTGAGGAACGTAAATTCCCATAAGAGTATTTAGTAGTTTCTTGAATCAATGCTTCTGGTGATGTTTGGTGTACCAAGAAACATTTGGAATTATGTGAAATTCCTTATATATAGGGGTGGGGGAGAAATTGATTTTACTAGTCACCCATTCTCCAGGGCACTCTCACCTTTTACTCCATCACATACCTTTGTCGTAAGACCATTCCATAAACCTTGATCACAAGCCTCATTTATGATGTTGTGCTATGATTCCACTTCTCTAAATCTATTCTATAATATTGTTTTTTACTCAGGATCTTATTTGACCCAACCAATAACATATATGAGTTAATTGATCGACCTTTTTCTGCGATTGTCCTTGAGTATTTCAGGGGATCCATTAGATCGATCATATTATCAATGAAATTTAAGTGACCATGTTTAGGTCACAAGATCACTAGTATACAAGGGGGTCATGTAATTCATGTGATTCCCTATGGGGGTTCTGTAACCCTTGAATCTAATGGATGTCTAAAAATTCATGAACCTCTTAGGAGATTCACGAAACATTTTTTGAATCATACGATGCACAAGTTTCCATTAGTTCATGTCCTACATTTTGAAAATATTTTTATTTTATCTATATAATATGTTCCACTTACATATTTTCATATGGATTTTATTTTTTAGGTTCCTAATCTATGTCCAATCAATGGTCCATGGTGGCTAGAAACTATAATGCTAATCCTCACTATAATGTATATACTAATAATAATAGTTTAAAGGGGTTCCTCTCACAAGGGCTATAGAAATATACCTTATCTCATAAACTTCCTCTATATGGGTTTGATTTACTAGATTATGTTTCCATACCTCCCCTGGACATTAAAATGCCTTCTCACTGGGTGTACAATTCTCTTGACTGCATTCATACAAGAATTTCTGAGGATGCTTAACTAGTTACAACTGAATCTCATGGTTTGTCTAATCTATTTTAAAACTATACAATGGGTCTATATGGTTATAAATTTTCATAGATACCTATTTTATAGTGACCATTCCATTATTTACATTACTATCACATCATTATAAAGAAAAACAACAAAATAGTATTACGCATAGAGGATCCAAAGGTTAAGTGTCTTGGGAAAACTAGGTCCATACATAACATTTATAACATCAAGCATAAAAATTTATTTAATTTATTCTCCTATATCTTCTTATTGGAACATGAACTCTCTTTAGTACATGTAGTCACCTGAAGATATACATCAAAATGGGGTGAGCTAAAAGCCTTTTATGTGGATATATAAGAACAATATTGCATGGGGTGAGCATAATAATTACATAGGAAAAACATTATGAACATGAGAGGAATCATTAATAAAAGACTTGAAATATGGAAATGCATAAAAAATGAATCATAATGTCTTTTTGGTTAACTACCACACATAATTTTAACAATTCTAGAATCTTTTTCTCAAATCATTTCAATTTAACTCACGAGATTTATCACGTATCCCAATGTGTTAGAGCTCTTTATAATTATGAGTGCACCCATCACATCATAACGTTATCATTATCATGCATGCCACAGAGAACATATATAAAAAATGGACATAAATAAAAAATTTAAAGGAATGGGTTTCATCTCATAAGAACACATTCATAATCATTGGGTTCCTAAAATAATGTGGGAATAACAAATATGATACAATATCCATCAACATTGAGTGAGAAATAAAAGGTGTGTTTTTGAAAGTAGAGTTCTTTTGGAAAAAACATTTTTGACATAAACTCTGGTGGAAAACATTTATATCTCATAAAAGTTAATAAAATGATGAGAAAATTATTTTTAAGGAGTTACCATATGAAAAAATGGAGTGGAAGAGGGAGAACCCAAATTAAGAAAATTGGGTTTGAGAATTTCCCCTTACCTTGTATCCGAATGATTTCTTTACATTAAATTCTAGTATAACCACATTAGGTACATTAATTTAATATCACAAAACATTTCATATATGTATATGGTTACTAATGGTTTAATTAGGTTATTTATGGTCCTTTGTATGAGTTATAAGTCTTAAATCCATTGTTCGGGAATGTTCATTTTTATGATTTTCTTGAACGGTTCACTTGTATTCATAAATGAAAGTTTATGTAGAACATGGGTAAACATCCAAAATTGATCTTCTATGTTATTAATGATATTATAGTAGTTTAAATTATTTTTTAATGAATTATTTTATATACCTTGTGAATGAATAATTAGTTAAAATGTAATGATGATCGTTTGGGTAAATTCAGGAAATATTTTGACCACAATGAACTTGTTTTGTTCAATCATTTAGTTATATATATATAAGTTAGTTGAAGAACATGAAATAGAATATAATACATATAATATAATCTGGTTCAACAATAATCATGGTTTCATGACCAGATCTGAATTCGGTAAAGGAAAAAATAAAACATGTTGTTCTTGAAGGTGATAAATTAACACCTCAGGAAATAGGTTTACTTTACTAAAAATAAATAGAAGAGGAGAAGTGATTAGATGATATATTATACCATTAGTATTATAAAATTAAATTATATGTGAGATACTGGATTTAACATACAATGTGATGAGAGATTATGAAAAAAACTTGAAATTGAATGGAAATTAATGGAAAAAGAGAGAGTGGGAAATTACCTCTTGAATCCTCCTCTTAAGATCCCCTTAAGGAACATATGCTTGGTATTTTGATGAGAAACGATTCTCTTGGACATGGGGGAGGGGCTAGGGAAGATTCTGGGGAATATTTTAGACAAGTCTTGATGTTTGAGTGGTGTGAGGAAACGAGGTTGTGAAGGGTGGTATTTATAGTGGAGGGGAGAGGGGTTTTCTTATTATTTTAATCATTAGTTTATTACTTTCCACCAAGATAAGAAATAATGATGATTCCAAGACCAAGAATATTAAATGGGGAATGTGAGTTAGATATTTTGGTGCTTACATCACTTGTGATGTATGGAATAGTGGGTTTAAATTATAATGTATTTATACATTAAATTAATGTATTTTACTATTCACCAAAAATTCAGGTATTTCCAAAAATTCCTAAAAATTCACCCTAACCATTTTTTGACCAGTAGAATCCAAAAATTATGTACATTTTTTCAAAAATAATTTTTTTTAAACGTACTTAATTTAAATTTTAATTAAAATCACAATTTACATGAAAAATACAGTTTTTAAAACATTTGTTTACTTATTCCAAAACATAGGTACATCATGTATTCATTTAAATACTACATATATACTATCACAGGTTAAGTTAATATTAATAAGGGTATATTAATATTCAATACTATTCATAAGGGTATTTTATTATTCACCAAAAATTATGTTTGTTCTATTAGACTCCAAGCATCTTACTGATCGCAACTGCGTTTGTCAAATTTTAGAAATTCAATACATAGAAGTGGAAAAATTTTGTTTAATGGTCACATAATATTTAGTATCATTATTTTTCATTTTGATTCCTATTGTGATTATACTATAAGGCATAACTATATGAAGGGAATTCCATTTATAAAACAATGGGTCATTACATATTTTTCAAAGTTATTAGAGTATACTCACCTCTTCTCTGAGCAATTACGGCAGTAGATGGTACCAGAAATGGGATCTCCATCCCGATGGTAATTTTTCAGAAGGATGGGCATGTCCAATTTAGGTGAGGAAAAGATGTTCAGAGTTAGTTGATGATTTGTACGGGGTTTATCATTATAAATCCATGTTGATCTTTGAATACATCATTTACCTTCCGCCTGATTAACCATTGGTGCCCTGGTACCAACGCATTCCAACTCCCCCACGGTGAATAATGTATTTGTTTTTGGGATATCCACAAATTGGGTGGTATCCCCCCATATAGAGAGTTGTATAATTAATTCCTTCTTTTAATGAATGTCTTGTAAGATACCTTGTAGACCCTTGTTTTGGAGAGGTAGATTCTTGTTATGGTGAAGTAGAAATTGAAGAAAAGTTAATGATATTCTCTAGTATTTCATTAATAGAGTGGATTGATATTTTACTCTCCTGAGTTGGGTTAGTAAACCTTCTATATTCCCTCATTGATGTCCCTATTAGCAGGTCTATGACTATACAGGCTAGTATTGGGCCATTCTAGAAGCCGGGGATTATACCTCGTGGGGATAACTGGTGAAACTAGAGGTCTCTTCAGACCATAAGGTGATAGGTTTTCGAGCCATGTTACTAAAAGAGTGGGTTTTATCAGATGGGGATTCATGCTTAGAGATCCAAGTTAGCACATTGCTAATGGTGTCACGAATTGAAGAAGGGAGGAACCTCAACCTAGAAGTAATAGTCCTTGCATGCCTCTACCAAATGCTAGGACTTATTCAACAAGGTAACTCCCCTTACAAGATCAGTGGTCATGTCCTGTTCGTGATTAGCTGGATGTAGGGGAACATTCCTTTTTTTGAATACTATAATGCTTCTTGGATCTCGAATGCCATATCCTGTCATAGATTTATGAATATATTCGGGGTTAGGTATATGTCTATAAGCCCTTCTATGGTTAAAAATGCAAAATGTCAACCTGATAGATTTGACTTCACTACCTTCCATGCACTGACTGGGCCAATTATCGAGGATGCCAGGAGTTCCCTTGATTAAAGATCATATATGATCTCCATTCAGGATGGGGATCTCATAGCTAGTGTTGATGAGTTGATAATCTATGATCCATACACATCATATCGATTTTCCAAATAGTTTGGATGCATTCAAAGACTCTCTCCAACACTTTTAGTCAGCATTCAAGGGGAATGGGGTCCTTGAGTCATTCATCAATTTTGGAAGATACTATAACATGAAGATATTGAATTCAAGATCATACTACCACCTATTGATGCTCCCATTTTCCTTACTCGTGATTATGCGCAGTCTAGGGTAAGAACTTATCTAGATAGTGTGCTAGGATAGCTGGTCCATCATGTGGACATACCTTTCACTTCACCAACCAATTTGTTTTTGGTTTCGATATAATTGATTGAAGACCTAGGTGAGGTGTCAAGGAAGATACCTTGCTCCAATGAATTTTATTTTTATAGTGGACCAAAATCTATTAAGGATATTAAACCTCTAGAAAAGGTTATAGTTGTTACACAACCTATTGAGGAATGGGATTTTTGGGTTTCCAATCCTTATTTTACATTGGTTCAGCTAATTACTCCATTATCTTCAATTTCAAATCTTCTGGTGGCCGAGACTCAAGAGAAAAATTAGATGATATGGAAACAAATTCATGTCTTGAATACTAAGACCCCTTAGGAAGTATTTTGTGGCCAAGGGGAATGCATTCACCAATTATTCCATGACTTTGGGGTAGACGATTTTGATCTATAATATCTACATGAAATTATGATGAAAATTGTTTTGATTCAGTGAGATCTGGCTCAAAAGTGAATGAGAAATATATGACCTTGTGGATGAGGATCCATTTTTATGTAGATAACTGATGCATTGTAGGTAATACAGAAATATCATCAGCTAATATCTGAACTTCATGCTCAGATGGATGCATGGACCGTACCGATTTAGAGTTCTAAGGAGGCCATTGATTGTTTGAAGTCTGGTCTTTCAACACTATCTTCATCACTGGCTTCTTTTCAGAATAGGGACAAAGAGATTACTACATTGGTCTAGACTTTTCATCCTAGGGAGGAAGAAAAAGAGGAATGGAGAGTGGCACTCGATTTCTCTAACAATGCTTCTTGTTATAGTCTTTTGGACCTTGCCGCTATATCTAGTCAACTTTTTTCATAGTTCAACATTTGTAATGAATCACGTTTTTTGAGACTTCGAAGATACTCCAAAAATTTGAGATTCCTCCCCCCTTTTGCACAATATAAATGTATTTTCTAAACATTTCACTTTTCTGTTAAGTTTTTTTCACCTATGATATGCATATCATCTCATTCTTATGATATTATGTGAAATTCCAATGATAACCATACTTTTCATAAAATCAAGTAAACGTGAAGGTATGGATCTAGAGATTTGTTTTAGGAATCACTCACGAATTCCCACTTTAATTTAATCACTTAATAATGAATATATTTCAGTTATATTGAGATCACATAATTTGAAAACTGTTAAATGGGTAGAATATAAGTCTAGAGGGTGAGTACTCTCTTGTTTGTAAATTCCACTAGGCTTGGTTAACATAGATTGAATTTTCTAAGACCGTATTGAGATCCCTACAACCTCATAAAGATAGAATTGCTATCAGGATTTAGTTTATGGTATTTTTATCCCAGGACAACCACTTCATACATCTAGGGTCTTTTATCACGGACTTATGTTACTTTATTATAGTGTATTTTAGCTCAGACCTAATGTTTCTTTAGTTTAAGGGGTTTTAGCTTGATCCTGATGTTGGTTTATTTTAGGTCCTTTTAGCTCCGACCTGATCAACTCTCATGGGATGTGCTGTCAGAGATGTCAGGAATTACCGAAAACATACTAGGTTGTTAGGTGCAATCATGGCATTTCAACCGCTCAAAATTATCAAAATTCTCTTTTTGTAGAGTGATTAATTTGCATAAAAACCATAGAAGTATATTAAGGATCCATGAGCATGTATTCATAGTCCAAAAAAATAGTCCTTCATGTCAGGAATCCTTTCCAAGGGCTATGAAATATTTATGGAGTTAATATGGTTGACAGCAAAACACTGGAGATGATAAGTCTTCCTAGATAGTTGGAACATGGGTAATATAAATTACAATCCAAAAGTTTGAGTCCATGAATATGAGATGGTGTGGACATGAAGAGTATGTCCCATGAATTTCTGAGATTCCAGGTCCCTCCATAGTGTTTCAAGGGATCACAAGGATTCAATCTCCTTTCTGGAAAGAAGGAGACACCTTTAGTTGACAGGTAAAAGACCTTATGCATCTTCAGAACATTAACAAAAAGATGATCCCCATTTCTATATTAGATATGTGAAGGATTTTTGAAGACATAAATAACCAGATGATCTAGTTGGGTATATAATGAAGGGTATAGAGGAAGGGTTAGGGCACCCTAGGGCAATTTAGCTGATGATTGTAAATATGGAGATCTATGCCATATGGTTTTGAATCATGAGGTGTGAGACATCAAAGGTTAGAGAATGGGGTTTTGAATTCATGCTTTAAGAATTATTATAGGACATGGTGATATAATGTTGACAATGTTAGATACACTTGGATTGTTTTGTGTTGAGTCTGTAAGTCATGGTCTAAGGTACTCAAATTAGTAGGATTATAAGGGACAGTAATACTAGGAGTCATTCAGACACACTGAGGTTTTGAGTGATTCCACAATGATGTCAGGCTCACAAGGATTGGATTTTCTTTTCATTAGAAGGATGCATTTGGTTGAAGTCCTTAGTCCCATATGTAGGATCCATATTCAAACATTCATAGTCAAGAAAAGGGTCCCTTGAAGATGGATATATTTTCCAAGGTCTATAGAAGGTTTTTAGTTATCTAAGGTACCATAAATAATGAATTATGGTTTGTGGGAAGGGAAATATACAAAAAAAAATATCTATGAACCCTATAATTTGTGCTACCGCATATCAAACATATTATCACAGTGATGAAAATTGACAACAAATTGCTCAAAAATTTTCTTAGACCAGGGTTTCTAGCTAGAATAACATGGATTTTACTAGGGCTACCAAGTAGACCCCAAGAGCTTTATGAATTTTATTTATGACTATTTTTTTTCTAAACTAGGGAGAGGAAGATATTAGCATGTGATGAATTTACTTTTACTTAGGCTTCCCTTTTTGGTTATTCAACCTGAAAGGTTTTGTGTCTCTTTTTTATAGCAGTTTAAGGTCTAACAATTTGGACCATTATAGTCTAGATTTTAAGGTTGTATAATTTTGACCAAAGTGTGGGAAGTTTATGGTCAGGAAACTTATGGACCTAATATGGGATATGTTACACAATAGTCTAATTATGGTATCTAGGGTTAGGAGTTCCCCTTCATCCTTCTAGGTAAGATATGGGCATACTGTAAATCAAGTATAGAGGTTCTCAAATAATGAGTGATAATATGGGAATTCCATACTGGGAGAGGATCAAATCACAATGAGGTGTTGAGTTTTTCCACAACAGTTTCATGGATCACAAAGATTGGAATTTCCTCTTTATAGAGTGATGCATTTGGCTGATGACCATGGGAACATATGTAGGAGCCATATGCATGAATTTATATTCATGAAAGGGTCCCTTGAATTTGGATATCCTTTCTAAGTTCTATGGAAGGTTGTGTTGACCTAAGGTAATCGAGGAATGAAGTATGGTTTATGGATTTAAGTGCTTTATAATATGATGGATGAACCCTATACTCTAGTTGTCCAGGGTAAGGTTCTTATGGAAAATTATTAAGGAATGATGATGGGTGATGGTTTTCATAGTTTAACATATTGTAGTGGGGAAACCCTTCCATGGTGTTTAACATCATGTAGTGAGGATGTGTTCCATGCATTTTATTTTCATGTGGTACATAACTTATTCCATGACGTTTAACATCATATGGTATAAATGTGGGAACCTACATAAGAAGGGGATTGGTGGCTAAACCTAACATGAAAATCTGGGTGTCACTACGTATCCTATGTCAATAATAATCAAGCCACATGTAGTTCTTCAAACCCCATGCAGTTTAGTGTCATTCAATAAGTCAGTAGATGAATCGATGTGAAATATCATTATAGATTGGTTAAAAAATAAAGGTTCAGACTTCACTATATTTCCCATGAGGATGAGAATAAAGGTACACATAGTTCTAAAAGATTCATTCTATATATATATGTCCCATACACAAGGAGGGGGAATTTTTATGTTTGTTTATTATGATGCGGATCAGAGTATGAAATTAGGGCATCACTACATATAATGTGAGGTAAGTAATCAATTCTTTAATGGGAAATACTTTATGTAGGTTTAACCCATGTATAGAAGAGGGAATTGTTTCCATTTATTGTTGTAGTTGGGCCAAGGATTGGAGATCCCAGCATCACTATGTATCATTTGATGACAACAGTAAAGGTACATGTAGTTTTGGAAGTTTCATACACTTTAACATCATGTGGTGAGGATAGAGACAAACTGACATGAATAAATGGAAATATTTTAGTTGGGACCCAGGATGGAAGTATGAGCTCCACTATGTATCTCATGACAAATAGAATTAAACAACATGTAGTTATTAATGAGCCATGTAGTTTACGATCATGAAACAAGGAAATTCATCATGTAGTTCAATTCCATGCAATTAGGACACATGGTGTTAATTTTATGTTCTTGAATTTAAGAATGTGATGGACCGATTTTTTACTTCAATTCCTTTCTCCTTAGGGTAATCCATTTCCACAATTCCAAATCTCATGTGATCTATGCTCGGTGTGTGAAAAAAAGAGTTTCAAAGGTCTCCTTACAATTTTGGGGTAGTTGAGGGTAAGAAAAGGGAATTTGGTATCATCTAGTGGATAGAACAAGATATAGGATTTATTCATCTCAACATATCTCATTCAAAATGAGAATCAAGATATAAGTTGTTCTAGAAGGGTCATGACGTTTAATGTTATGTGGTATGGTAATGGGTGACTCAACATGAATGAAGAGGGATATTATGGATTCATGTAGTTTACTATCATGAGGTATGGAAAGTGGTTATTTACTTGAACGATCATTGATGTTTGACCCAAAACTAATGTTTTGGGCTTCACAAAATATATTCTAATGATGATAATAAAAACATATGTTGTTCTTGATGAACCGTCCAGTTTAATGTCATGTTTCTAGTACATATGCCATGTTGTTTTAACATCATGCGGTAAGGTTGAGTTTATATAGTTTAACATCATATGACCTAGAAAAAGTTATATTGTTTAAGGTCATATAACCAAGATGAATGAAGAGACATAAACTGATGTGGATTCCCTTGTGCTGGATGCTTTGAAAATTATTTCATTAGAAATATGACCCTGGTGGGTGGTGTGATATGCTTCTCATATATTGTGGCCAATGAGTTAGCCCAATTTTGATTGACCTTATGTATAATGTAATGTCCCTCCCATTTGGGTTATAGATTTGGGGGATTATTAACTAGTATTATTGGGGTTATGATGACTAACACTAATTCCCATTGGGGGAATGAGTAGTGGAGAACACTTTTATTAAAGGCTCGTGTTATTCAATTCTAGTGGAACTTAAGTTTTTGTAGTTTGCACAACCTTTTATTATAAATTTATTCAAATTCATCTAGACACTTTTGCAATTTATCATCATTTGAGAGTTTCCTAATTATGGGTGTTCATAGAGACAGATGCTAGAATTCTATGGCTAACACTTCCTCTTCCCTGTACACCAGTGAGTATGGCATTGCTTTTGTATTAGTACCTATGGTAGTATGGTTGGACCATAGAGAATGGAATAGTTTTCCTGGTCAAGATTTGTTATCCTTATTCACCATATTTTAGATTATATTTGATAGAGTCTTTTTTAAGGCCTCTATCCATTAACTTGCTATTTTATGATAGCGAGATGAGTGATTGGCCTTTATGTTGTAATCCTGGTATAGTATTTTCAACTCTTTAGAAAAGAAATTAGTTCCATTGTCTATCAATATTGTGTGAGGGACCCAAAACCTGGCGATGATATGGGACTTTACAATGATGATGATGTTCTTCGTCTCGACTTACTTGGGGGATATTTCCTCAATCCATTTGGAAAAGAAGTCAGTAGTGGTAAGGATGTACATTACATGCTTAGCTATGGTTGGGGGATATGACCCCAAGACATCCATTCCCCAAATAGAAAATAACTAGAAATATTTATCATTGGGTATAAATTCTAGGGGTTGATGGATAAAGTTTTCATTGATTGTTAATGCATGAAATTTCTTAGTAAACTCCACATAGTACTGAATCTATTCCCTACCAACTCTATATATTTAGAGAATACCATTTTATAGATAACTAATTAAGGGATCCATCCATCTAGTGTTGATCATTGGTGACTCACGCTCTGGTGTGGTGTTCACCTGATTGATCTCTTCCATATCATAAATGTTGATCGCTGAGACCATTCTTCAACATGTGATATGGAAGATTTATTCATCCTAAATAGGGTCAGGCAAGATGGTGGATTCATTGGAGAATTCATCGGCATGATCATTATATGATAGGGGAACATGATGCAATGTGGGATCAAAAGAGAACTCATCCATTAGTTCCATGATGTATCAAGTGAGTGGGGTCAGTTATTCCTTTTTAATGGAATATTATTCAATGATTTTATTTATCACTTAATCTAAATCCCCTTTTATGTTCAGGTTGTCTATTTTCAGTTGTAGGGATAGTTCCAAGATATCAATGAGGGCTTGGTACTTTGGAATGTTATTTGTGTGTTCTTTAGATAATGAGAAAGAGTAGGGAAAAACTAATTTTCTAGGAGAGACAAATATGACCCCTCAGACAACCTGATTGAACACCGGGAATTCAATCCTTGTACCGATAAGAATTCGTGAGGCACCATAAAAATATATCTCCTATATATGGGGAGTGTCAAGGGCATAGAAGACCTCTTCATCTGGAATCTCTGTATCTTCCAACACATTTTATGGCGTAGGATGTTCTACAAGGAAATCATTCTGGGCTTGTAAATTCATTGACTTCTTTGATACAAACTAAATGTCATATTGTAGAAGGATGGCTGAACATCAGGCCAAGTATCTAGACATCATTTGATGACCATGTATTTACGTGGGTGGATCGATATGATAGGTCAATTAGAATTTGTGGTTCTAATAGTAATTCCTCATATTTTGCACTGCAAATATGATTGCAATGTAGTTATTATCGACATTAGAGTATCGATTATCAGTACCTAGAAGTGACTAGATGAGGTAATAGGGGATATTATCTCTTCTCACATAATTATTTTGTGTGAGGGGGAACCGAATGTGTTTTCCATGTAGACCACATATAAGATGAGTTTCCTCCCTTCCACTGGATCCCTCAAAACCGGTGGGTGCAGGAGGTACTTCTTGAGCCTCTCAAAGTATTCAGGGCAGTCACCATCCCATTGATAGGTGATTCTATTATTTATTAGCCCAGGGAAGGGTAGATATTTTCTATACATGTCAACAAATAATCACCAAATGTAATAATGGTGCACCTGGAGACACCTCATTTATTTAAGATTTCTGGGGGTGACATTGCTAAGATAGCATTAGTCTTCTCCGGGTCGACCTCAATGCCCAAATGGCATAAAATAAATCAAGGGAACTACTTGGATGTTACCCCAAATGATCATTTCATCAGACTCTATTTAGATTTTGTTGTCAATGTTTGTCGAAAATATTTTAATGGTCAGTGAAATGATCAAATCATTGTCAGGAATTATCCACCAGGTCCTCGACAAAAAATTTAGCAATATTTCCCATGAATGTCATAATTATATGATGCATGTAGCATTGATATGTGGATCTATAATTATTTGAGAAAAAGGGAATGACTTGATAACAAAAGATCCCCTGAGGTGAGCTGAAGGTAGAATATTTTTCATCCTCAGGGCCCATATTTATCTGATTGTAGCATGAGTATCCATCCATGAAATAAAGGTCTTAAAATCCCATGGTATCATCAATAAAGAGTTCTGTGATTGAAATTGGGAAATAATTTTTTGGAAATGATTATTAAGGTATCTAAAGTTAATGAAGACCCCTACCTACCCATTCTTCTTCTTGATGGGGAAAATTTTGGGAATCCATATTAGTTATTGAACATATCAGACAAATTTGGATTTGATCAACATGTAATCCTCTACCTCTACATTGGAGGCATGAGAGGGTTGCATTCCTCCGGCTTCCTAGTTGAATCCTCAATGCACATATGGTAGCCCAAGATAGTGTATATCCACTTATGGATTCATTTTGAGCATATCTTTATAGTTTAAAGTGAACACATATCAATGCTGACTCTTAAATGTGATGTAAATCTATTTCTCTTGAAGGGGAATAGAGGTACTAATCACTTTTTCCCATGGGTTTTCCTTTTTCTGGATTTATCTACTGGAGTTCATTATTGGTGGTGGAGAAACCTTTATTGATTTCTAGAAGAGTATTCTTGATGTCATATTGGTATTCCTATAATTATGATTCTATGATGGCAATTTAAGATGAAGAGGATAATTTGGATTAATCTATGTCACTACTAGGGTGAGAGAGGCCATTAGAAGGGATATTGTTAGCCCCTATTGACTGAATATTTTTATAGAGATTCGAAAACTGGTAGTATTTGATGTTGTCACTTGGGACATGAGGTTATTTGAACTCTAGATTTATATGTGTGATCTCAAATATGTTTATGGGGAGAACATAGTATCATTATAGCATAATCCATAGATTCATAGGGGTCGTCCCCAATCCAATTCGATCTACAACCTATATATCATCAACTGTTACTCATTATTTCCCTCCATTTTCTAGAATTATGATTTAGCATATGTGTCCCCAAAAGTATCAAATGGGGAACTATCACAATGTATTAATCCATATTTTCCAATAACAAGATACTTCATAAATTGATGGAATGTTGAAGTTATCTCTGGGTGGTTGTGGAGCCAGGGACTTCCAAGAAGGATGTTGTATGCAGTGTCTTGATGGATTTCCATATACTCTACATCTGATGTATGATCCCAAAACTGGGCATTGAGATTGGTCTTCCCAATAGTTATTTTCATATTCTTTTCATACCCTTGTATGGTCATATTAGTAGGAAAAACTCCCATTCTCCATATCCCAAACATAGAAGGGTTTGGACTGGGATAAAATGAACACCAAACCATTATCAACCAGATCCATTTGGATGTTGAAATTATTGAGTATGTCTGAGACATATATGGGTATAATGTTCCCTTGATGGAATTATTAAACATTTTTATGAGTCAATGAGATGGTGACATGATATTCTAATGACATGGTCTCTACCCGATAGACCTCAATTGCAGTGACATCTATCTCAAACTTTTGTGAAATCTAGAGGGCTCCAATAAGTGTCTCCCTATGTTCTTTTGAAAGATGGAGTGAAATGAGGACTAAGAGCTTCGTTAGGAATAACTCCAAATATTTCATAATATCATATTTTTGTCCACATGTCATCACTTCCTGATATGGGATTGCTCTTCAGAAAGTGGTTTAGGTACCGAGGTATTTGGAGTTGTCATGCCTAGTTCTTGTGAAAAAGTCGAGGGAATGTCTTCTACTAGTGGTCCAGGTTGTACAGTCCCTCCCCATTGCCTGGGATAAATGGGTTGACCCCCCATAAGGTTTTCATGCAAGATAATTGGGAGCAGAAAAATTATGGAGGGTTATTAGATGAATCCCTAACCTTGATAGGCTCCATGGAGTGCATTAACATAAGTTTCAGTAGCATATGCATCTCCATGGGGACATGACCAAAATATTGGGTCTAACCACACATGTTCAGTCCTCTGTACCCTTGGTTTCTATGAATGAAGACTCATGCTCCTCGATTTTGTGTGATAAATTCATTTCCTTGGGATTGTCCATTATTGGAAAAGGGGCATTTCAATTGCATCACATTGATATAGCTATATATGATATCTTCCTCTGATGAGTATTCCATTTTTTGGGATTGATCCCGTGTTTTAGATTCAAAAGTAAGACATCAGTGAGATTTTGAGATTTATTTTGGTTTGAATATGATTTTTACTATTCTATTTTTTTCTGATTCCAGTGGTCACTCCCACCATTGGAAGGTATATCTATTGTTCCCTCCATGGGTGGTCGATCTATTGAGGGTATGTGAAACTGTTCATTCAGAGTGTCATGGGCTCAATCAACTATCTTTTGAGTCATCCAGTTGTAAAATTTTTACACACATCTGGATGCGGCCTTATTCTAATATCCCTCATCTTTTGGTTGGATCATAGTTATGAAATCCACCTACTCTAGGGAGTTATCTAACACCACATGTCTAGAATCGATCATGATTTAAAGGATATCATTGAAGATGAATCAGTTCTGGATATTATGACCCAACCTTCCATGGAAAGGGATGTAATCAGGATTGTTGATGAGGTTTACCTCATCGAGCTTCCAGGGTTGTGGGGGTGTGAGCATGTTATCTTCCATAGATGTTAATAAATAACTAAGGACTTGTTCATTATGTAAGGAGTATTCATCATTCATATGTTACTCAAATCCCAATCAACCATGAATTTTCTATGCTTCTCATAGGGGTGATTTTATTGGTTTTTACACTCAATAAGAGGTGTTGGGTGGTTTGAGGCCTACTTAGGTGTTTAGATCGGCACTACTTATGGATTGATATTGACAACTACATCTTCTACTTTTCCCATCAATTTTTCTTCTATTGAGGGAAAGTGTTGAGTTTTGGATCCGGTTCACTGAATGTATTCTTCCAACAATTGTAGTATTTTTGGAAATTTGTGGAACCCAAAAAGATAGTTCATTGGAATCTGAGGTATCTTTTACACATCCTTAATATTTTGAGCATAGAGTTCTACCTGTTTCCCATGAAATAGAGGGATGCTAAGTTAGTAAGTAAAACATTTCCACCTTGATATGAAGTGAAAAACCCTCTCCTTTTTATGTTGCCTACAATTTTTCTGGTAAATTATCAGTTTATTCATCATTGTAGAACTAAATTTATAAAGGAATTGATGATTAAGTTCTTCCCATAAAGAAAAGTATCATGCTGACAGTCTATTATACTAAATAAAGGCTGGTCCTCTTAGTGTCTGTACAAAACAGCTCATCTTTATCGCCTCCTATTGATATCAAGGGACCATTTTCAGCCCACATCGGGATAAAAAGTTAGTGAGATTTCATTCATGGTTTCCCACATGGTCTAATGTAGAGAAGGTACGATTTCCAAAATTTGGTGGAGGAAAAGTTTCATCCAATCAATCAGGATATGGAATTATATGAGTTTTCATAGGCTCATGTCACCCATCCATGTATTCCATTCATGTAGAAAGGGGCTCAATGACATTAAGGATCTCTGGGGGCACCATTTATAGATCTGTCTCCCATCCATAGGAAGATAGTGGGGGAAAATGTGGTAAACCTACTTTTATCTCCCACTAATGTTTGATTCATCCCAGGACAAAATGATTATCACGATGAGGGAGAGGTTGTCACTGCAATGGGGGCGGGGAATTCATGATCATTTTCGATTTCTTCATTTTTGTAGATTGGTTTCCTCGATTTAGAGCTAATCTGATTCTCAGATTCCACTCTTTATGGAAGACCTTATATTGGAAGAAGAATATTTTTCTTTGACATATAATGATACACATTTGGAATATTTCCCCTGTGTAGCTATCTGAGAGTTTGTATTTCACTCTCTTATTATGAAATTTGTTCTTTTGGGGAAGGAAACTATAATCATTCATGTGGGAAAAAGTATGTAGTCACATCCATTCCTTTTTATTTGGAAGTATTCATCCATGGAGCTGGAAACATAGTATTTTGGGGTGCCAGGTTTTGGACCCTTCTTTGGTTCTAGGTGCATGAAACCTCATTTGGTGCATCAAAATATCCCTTATCATGGGGTATGTTTTCTATGTCGTGGCCCTATACATTGGTTTCATGGTCTACAATGTCTGTCATGTTAACATTGATGAAACTCACAATGGATTATCGAGAAATGGTGGTCATGCTATTACATTCAACACTACAGGGTGATTTATTACTATCTATTTTAGGGTTATTATTCAAACCCTTAGCATTATTGAGCCATTTTATATTGAGACCCTAGTCGGTTCTTATTTTTTTTCAAAAATTACTCGTATTTTGATCTATTAATAGTGACTCTAAGGGGGTTTCCATTCATGGTTCCTAAATGGGCCCTAACCCGTAGGGGTTTGTCATGCAGTGGGAGGATATGGTGGAATGTGGACCATTGACTGATTCCACATAACATAGAAGAAAATTATTCCCTATATGGTGACAATTATGGTGATAATTCCCCCATACTTTTAGTGTGGGGGTCATTCGAGGCTGCAATTGGCATTGATTGGTTTAGTTATTGAGGATATAATGGATCCAATTTAGGATTTGACGACTTCTAGGATAGACATATAGTAATAAATACATCCAGACCAGCGAGCATGGGTTGATCTGGAATCCCCAATGATGTGTCTAGGGTCCTCTCATGGGATGATGAACCTAGTGATGGTGATGGAGATATAAATTCCTCCAACCCATTGGGAAGGTGTTTGCTTGCAACTACTGCAAATGTGTCCCAAATCCATTTGGGAATTGACAATATCAGAGGTGGAGGTGGTGGTAAATATTCCTTTGGACGGGAAAGCTGGGAATTCTTCTGGACAGTTTATATTGAAGTTGTAATCATGGCCTAGTTGATGTGGAATAGTTTTTATCTCAAAGGATTTGGGTGCGATGACATCCCATGATGGGGACCATTCCTTATTGTAAGTTGTCCGGGTAATAAGAAATTTGGTATCCATGTTAAAAAATCATTCCTATTTATTTGAGGGGACTAGTTTGAAGTCCTTTTGTATATCCCCTCTCTTTTTCCATAATTTATGGGCACTGTTGGATTGGAGTAATTCCATCATAGAGACCAACTAGAATGAGCATTACCTAGTCCCTTGATCTCTCCAAAGGATATAACATCTTAGGATGCTATATCTATGGGATTCTTCTATTGCAGGGGAGGTAAAAAGATAGACTCTCCATAATGTACCCATCATCGAATATAGATGCCTTATTTGGATTCATATATCATCTTCTAGAGAGTTGTGATGCAATGGAAGCAGGTCTGTTGCATATTTTCATTGTAATTTTTCGGTTTTGGATCCCAGGGCATGGAGATAGCCACTAGGTATAGAATACAATAGAGTATTCTGATGGTCTAAAGGTAACCCTAGTACCATGGATAAGGGTGGCGTGTACCCTTCAACCATAGATGAGTAGACTACATACATTAGTATAGATAAGGCATGCACTTCTTTTTTATCTCATCTGTGATATCATAACTCAAATTTATGAGAGGATAAAGCATGATAGAGAGGTTTTTTATTGCTAAATCACTAATATATGTTGATATCAGCCTCCTAATCATCAAACCTACATGAATCCATCCAGTTAGATATTAGAAGATGATTCTAAAGGCCACATGCATATAATAGTTTAGTGTTGCTAGAGGTTGGTGGGGAACTATTTACAACTAAGCCTGATATTTCAGGAAGCTCTCTTTATGAAGGTGTTAGTGCTTGGGTCACATCTCTGTATATAGGTTTCTAGTTATGGGAAGGATGTCCTTGTTTATGGGAGATATTTTCCTCAGGATGATGACCATGGTGGATAATAGTATTAGAGTTCCTATAATCTATATCGACACTACCAAGAGGAGGACTATCATGGTAATGAACACCTTCTACATCTGATTTGATAGAATTATCGATATACCCCTATGGTTTTGAGAATGTCTATCGAACAACCTACAAGACAATAACATTGAAAAAATTAGGAACATGGGCCATGTTCATCATCGTGGTCAAAATATGTCGACCAACATTTATGGATTATGCATTGGTATGGGCCTACTATTTCATTGTTTGTGAAACTTTTATATAACCATCTGGTGTTGCGGGAGTATGAGACCACTGATGAGAAGCTTCCATAATACACCGATGATATGTCTCATTATTGACAAGAACATGAACCTGTCCTGAGGAATGCATTGTTATCACCTGGGGATCTTCAATTAGGAAGAGAATATGAGTCCAATTTTGAGCCTTTGAATATTCCACTGGTCTTTTGTGGAATGAATATGGGCCTTCCCTGAGACATGTATCGCTCTCACTTTATGGGCCCCAGTTGGATCAAGAATATGATCCTTGATTGAAATTTCATTCCCCTTGGGAATATGCCAATAGACCTCTAGAATGGGAGAAAGAATACAAGCCTCCACTTATATTTACTTGGAATGATTTTGGAATAGTCGTTCTTTCACAGAAGTAGGAATATGTGCTTGGCTTTTGTTATCTACTTGATATGCCTGGTGGGTTCACTGATTGGAATGTGAGCCTAACCTGAATATTGTTCCATTCTTACATGGTTAGCTCTATCCAGAATGGTGATATATGCCTGATACTGGGTCATTAGAGAATGATAATGAAATTATTTGATTGGAATATGTGTTTGTACCAAATCATGTTCCCATCACACATGTTGAGACCCGGCCAGAACTGGGATATGAGCATAATCCTGGGCCTTTAGAATATTTGATTAAAATTCTTTGACAGTCATGTTTCCCTATACTGAGGAATGTGCAGCTCTCACCTGGTGATCCCAAGTTGGAATGGTTTTATGAGCATAGTCTAACACCTCACCCTTTTTTGGAATATGTCGATAATCCTCCTGGGTTGGAGTAAGAATTCATGCTTGCTTTGGTACAACTACTTTTTCATGGTGATCCGAGTGATGATCTATCTTAGATATAGGGATAAGAGTATGGGATTGTCCCATTATCTAAAAAAAAAATCCCTAATATTCCTATAGAGTTCGTCAGCTATTGCTAAAATATATTGGCATTTTAGAAAAATGTGTGTAAGAATATAGATCTTCAAATTTTCCATCTCTATTATATATTAGAATATTTCTTTGATTAAAGAAGGAATATATACCCACTTTTGCACTCTATGTGCCACCAGAATATGTCGTTGATCATTCTGCACACGGGTAGTAATATGAGTCCCCCCTTTCCTACTACAGAAATATTCTTGCAAACCTATTCTGAATGAGTAGGGATATTATCCTGCTTGATAGTTCCTACCTGAATATGTCAACATTCATTATTGGTAGTAGTGGGGATATGATCTATACATGTGATAGCTAGAACCTTCCTCACCCTATGATCTTTAATTATTTCCCATTCATGGGCCTCAGATGCAACAATGTGTTAGTTGGCACCTTCAGAAGGTGAGAGGTGGGTACCAACGGGATGGTTCTTGTGATGATGATTAACATGAGTCCTCCTATGGAGATCTTGAAGCAAAAGTGAACCATATTTGAATTTTTAGTCCACCTTCATCAAATATGGAATATGGTGGTTGTTTTTATCTGGGGATTAACTCCCAAAACTATTGGTTTTGGAGATGTGGGACACTAGCTTAGCTGCAAATTTTCTCATATGATGCAGACTCACGAGTTTCCATACTTAGGAAAATTAATGGGAAGCATCCATGGAAAGTATTATACCATATAATTGGTACTTCTATAAAATCATGTTTTCCACATGTCAATGGATATGTTGAGATGATGTTGTCTCTTTGCAACGTGTGGGGGTTGCAGTCATAGATGATTTACCAAATAAAATGTTGTATGATGAAGACATTATCACGAATTGGGATTCTTGGATTTGTATCTGGAATTATGAAGACAACAAAGAACATGGTTACCGATTAGTGTAGTATCATAGGCACAATATTCTCAATTAGATATTCATGGTTGACTCAATTATTATTTTATTACCAATTCGTCCATTTCTCTAGTATAGAATTTTCAAAACAAGAATGGACTTATGGGAACCCTAGTTACATAAGATCATTTGTAAGATCAATATGGTCTTACTGCTTTGTTTGTATAGGGTTTTCAAAACAAAACATCCAAACATAAGACTCACTGATTTTTCATTTATTCAAGAGTTCATGTTGGGATCCATTTATGATTTTTTATATGGTAAATTTCATGATTGACAACAACCAATCATTTTGTTATAAGAGAGTTTCATGTTAGATTAGACATTTTTTTCATAGGGTTGTAAGGTGTGGAATAGGTTTCACTTGATGGTTTGATTGTGGGTGTATATGTTGTGCACAATCCTGAATGTTAGGATACCATTTTCACATTTCCCAGAAAATCCTAATGGTTCACCCATATGTATCTAGGTACTGACCATCTTTCCAAAGACTAGTGGTCATCAATGTTTTTAGGACCAATGACTCTTGGGGACTCACATTGGTCTAGTGGATGGGAGGCCAGGTTCATTACACCCTTTTGAGGGGAATGATTTCCTTCTCCAAGACTCTCTTATTGATTATGATATGTTCTTGAATCTATTTCTAATCTTGATACGTGGCCAGTTACCCTAAAAAACCATTATAGGTTAATTCTCTTCTTAATCAATGAAAGGAAATCTCAATTATAAACAAAGGAAATTTAATTCTCATTAATTAATCCATCTGTATATACACAAGTATCTGCATCCATTTCCCTATTAGTGGATAGATGATTTATATGTTGAATCCATATAACCATATTCTTTGGAATATGTTACCGTGAAGGGAGGTGATTCATATTCTGAGGATAGGATTAATCGATTATGAGTCATCCTACATATCATGATTATTGAAAGAATCAAACCCCCCATAGTTCATTAAACCTATAAAATTTAATGTCACATGGATAAGATCTATGTTTGGGTACTGAGTAACCAAATATTTGAGCTCGGGTCTCAAGGAGACATCCTACATATCCCAATTATGGCATGATTTAGAGTTATCATAGTTCAATCACACCCTTGGTATTTAACCCAAGGTAGATGCCCTTATTTGATGGGTGTTCATATCATTCCACCTCATCAAGGGTTATATACTGGATTACCCTATCTAGTGTAGATTCATTATGCTAATGAGGTCTTCACTATGACACCCTAAGACCACGTGAGTTATGCTCGATGTGAGAAACAAGGTTGGGGGGAATATGATCTGCCTTACGATGTATAGATAGGGGACTTGTGTACCGAGATAGTCATTGGGGTGTTTTATATAGATATAGATCCTTGATAAGGTGTCCTATATATCTTGGGTATGGCAGGAATCAAAGTCTTCATAGTTTAGTTGATTTCCTAATCCACCAAGGGATGAGGTAGAGTGATCTACCTATGGGAATGACTAGGCCCTGATGATTGAAATATCATAGACATAGGGTTTCTATTGATACAGATGTTTATTTGATATTTTTCCTTTAGTAAGTCATCCTACATATCCTGGTTATAGCAGGAATTATAGCTCTCATAGTTCAGTTAATTGGGGATTACATACTGAGGTTTCCCTATGGTCAGGGAATATCATATTTTCCCACTTGTCGGGGATTACACATTGACATTTCTCTTTCTATTATAGAGGATTATAATGAAAATGATATAATTATTCAAACTCTTTAATCCCATGTGAGCTATGCTCTGTGTAAGAAAAAACGGATGGAAAATGAACAATTTCATTATTTACAAATGTGGGACATACATATTAGATTGTCCGTATGATGATTTGATACAGAGCTTGAGCGTTTAGTAGGCTTCCTACATCACCTGCTTATTTTAAAGAATTAGAGTTGTCATAGTTCCCTTGATTGGGGATTAAACTATGAGGTTTACCTATGGTTAGGGATTACACACTGAGGGTGTACATGGTTATATTTCCCTATGATTCATATTGGTCTAGTCTTCTTTCTTGTCTGACATGTGTTGAGTATCCACTTGAGACGCCATGGTTTCCTTTTTGGTATGTTGGAGTGTTTCTTCTTGAAATAAACTAGGGAACTATATGATCTAGTTGGATTATCCACAGGACTTATCATGTCCTAGATTTCATTCCTGAGGGCTATTTCATGATTATGATTGGATTGAATAGAAGATGTCACGTGATCCATCAAACTTTTCCTAGTGTAATCACAAAAGCCAGCTGACCTATATGGATGGTGTCATGAGAATCAGCATGAAATGTCTCATAGGGTGTCGCGTGTTATGGATAACATACAGGGAGGGTTTCGTGAGCCTCTTCTAACCTATATGGAGGGCGTCACGATTCATAGCTGACTTGTTTAGTAGACCACACGAGAGCTTCTTTAACATGGTCAGGCACAACATTGAGACATGGCTAACATGATCGAGTGTCGTTATATGAGTCAGGTGATGTATCTAAAGGAAATCACAAGTCATTAATGACTTTTCCATGGGTGATTTTTTGAGACTATGGTGGTATGTCTGGTAATACCATTGGACCTACACTAATATGTTCAACGGATTTCTCATAAACCAAATAACTTGCTGAAGGGGTGTCACGAGATCTGGGTAACATGTCCCAGTGTTTTCATGTGCATTGGAAAATTATCATCAAGCACATGTAGGTTGGAAATCATGATTTTGGTTTATATATTCCTCCTTTAATCATTTTTATTATATTTTGAATTCAATGGATTCGTTCAATGTTATTTTATTTTGAGTCTTGTGTGATCTAGTGGGTGTGAATGATGTTTTCTGCATATCATACTAAAGATCCTTCACATGATCTATGAATGATCACGGGAGGTGATTTATGTCTGATGCATAATTACTCCGACTATTTTCTGGTATATTACTTGATTGAATATAGTCTTATCACATGATCGGTTGCTCTGAGAAATTATATCTAGTACACTAGTGTAATGATATCTTTTCACACTCAAGAATTATTTCCCCATTTTTTGAGATTAGTGTAGGAATTTTATGGGAATAACCACCCAGATTCTTCTCTGGTTTTCATGGAACATCTGTCATAGATCCAGGATGGAGTCAACGAAGGGCTCTGGTTCCTCACATCTTTGTGAGCCTTTTTTGTGGATCGTTCTGAGGGTGCCACTTGATATTCCACGACCACGAGTCCCTCTCATCAAAACCAACATTATTTGATTATGGAAAATTAATGAGGAATTTTTTGACTCATGTGGGCATGCAAAAGGAATCCCATTTTGTTATATCGACATGTCCAAAGGCCTTTCATGAAATATAGGTACCTACTACGAGGTGTCTGTGAGATGCTCGATGTTAGGGATGGCTTGTCTGGGAGACTCTAGAGACCATGATGTGTACTTATTTTGTGCGTTACAAGTGATTTATGATTGAGAGAGATGTATTATACTTCCATTTTATCACATCTATTTTATTTTCAAAAGGATTGATAATTTGTGAGTTCTCATGGGTGTTGTTGAGGACATTTTCTCCATTTTTGGTGATGTGTTTCATGACCAATATGGGTCATATGGGTGTTTATGAGAATTTCATGGATAAATTTATCCATTTTGTCATTGGACAATCAAAATAGTCTTTCACGGCTTCCAGAACACACCCATGGCCTTCCACACATGCAGGTGACATGTCGATGGACTTTCGCGAGGTGAGGCAGACATATCGAAAGGAACTTGTAGTGTGATGTGGATTGTTCGGAGTGCGTTTCATGTCTTTCAATGACCATGAGTAGCTCATGCCTCCTCAAATTTTTTCTCATTTGTTTTATTTTTCAAAATTTTGAGAGTCATGTGATTTTTCATGAATGTTTCCTATGGAAAATATTCTTCCCTTTTTTGATAACCCACATGATCTGTACATCCATTTAATTTTCAAACTTTTGGATATATTTCTCTAACATTAAAGGGTTTTTAGGTTGTTTGTCAGGCGCATTATAGTGAAAAACTGTTTAAATTGGGGGAACATTTTTGGTCATCTCCATGGAACCCCTGGTTTCTTGAAGATCCTTCAAAAGAGATGGAAGGCTTGTTAGAGGAGGTTTCATGGGATCTACTATATGTTATGCAATTCTTTCAAGGACTTCATGTGACCTTATGATGGTAATAAGATAGCGAATCCCTTGGAGGCTCACATGATTCACATGTCTCAACTACCTTCTACTTCCTTTTCATTGTATGAGAAAATAATACCCATATTTACATATTTATTCCTTTGTGATTTTACGGATGTTTATTCGATAAGCGTCAAAAGACACTATGGTTTAAAGGATTACTAATAAAATTTATTCATAATAATGTGAAATTAAAATAATTTATATCAGTTAATATCGAATCCATTTATGATTTACATGAATGATCAAAACTTGTGGGAATTTATATTTCAGTATATATATGTAATTTAATCCTTTTAATATTTTGTACCAAGATAAACTCTATGAAAATCTAGTTAAATATTTCTTAAAATATATTCCATTTTATATATTTTAAAATTACATAAATTTATTAAATATAGGACTTATTAATTAATCTTGGTGCAGGAATACCATAAGCTAGTTGTAGGACATTCATTTTATTTTTAAGGTACATATTTTAAATTTTTTCATAATTTTGATAATTAAATTTTAATTAATATTTCATTGGTATTTTTTATTTTCCATTTAGACTATGAAATAATAAAATTCATTTATCAAATTCATTATTATTTTATTGGGGAACTTTTTTCACTGGTCCACTACTTGTCTATGGGCCTCCTTTAGTTTTATCAAGTAATGGGATCTTTCTAGTAGGGGTTATCTGTAGTTTTACTATAGAAATGGGGTTAATATGCTTCAAGTATCAAGACTACTTCAGAAAAATGTCATATCAATCAAATTAATTTGACCCCCTAATTTTAAATCTCTAATATTATTCCATTTCCCCTGATTTGGGGATCGATCCACTTCATGCATCCATTACCCAAAATCCAACCTCTACATTCCCTTAATTACTACTCATGTCTTGGCCTTTGTAATATTCAATTTGTATTAGCCTACGCAATTACCTAATAATATTTTTACCTTAGCTACATGACACTAAAACCATTCATAGTTATTTTAGTTTTGGAGACTCATCATCCATTGGTTAATTTAAAACATTTAATTGAGTAAATTCTAAAAAAATGGGAGATAGATCCACAAAATATATATTCATCTTTTTTAGGGTTTTTTATTATTGAAATGAAAATATTTACATTTAGATATTAATTTTATAATTCAGGTAGATATTATGAGGTTCTGGTGTTTATAATTTTGTGACATAATTATATATAAACTATAACTTATTACATAATTAAGTGGAAATACTTTGATCTTATCTTTTGAATACAGTATTTATACTACGGTATAGAGAAACCAACTCTTTAAGAGAAAAATTTTCTTTATTTGATTAGATTATAATTTATTCTTTTGTAATGGTAAATCATGTTTGGATATATTGACTTCAGTTTGTATGATTTAGAGTATATATCTTTGCCTAGAGATAGATCTAATGAATGAATCCTAATTTTTTAAAATATCAGACATTAATAGATCACTAATTTTTATTTTTTATACAATTTTTTGTTATATTTTCTTTTACATAGATATTTTTTCTTTGTTTTTTCAACCATGTGTGCAGTTCCAAATGTGGGTTAATAAAAAAACCTCTATATTCATTTACTTATTTCTATCATTTATATTATTTTAATTATCAATATTTTTTATTTTTACTTAAGGATTTATTATTATGTGTTACTTTATTGAATTTTTTATTATCATCCTAAATTATTTTTAATATCCACCTAAAAATATTAATTTGGTTTATTTTTGATACATTTGAAGACTATTTACGTTATGAATTCATTTCTTCATTAATGTTTCCAAAATGTTAATGAAAATTAGTGAGATATACCTTAATTTAATGATTTTTAATTTTTTATTCTATCTCTCATGCCATAAAACTTGTAATTAAAGCCATGAAATTTTATCTGGGTGGTTATTAGAAAATTTTAAATATAAAATTTTAATTGTGAAAATTATTTTCATTCACATCTTATTAAAATGCATTATCTTTCAGTACAGTATGGTCTGAATGATTCTTCTTATGGACCTAAAAATAAATAAACTTCCTATCCATTGATAACTAGAGAACTATGTATTATAATGGTTCTCCCTCTAATGACCCGTAGTAATCCCATAGTTTAGACATTTAGTATTTATGTGAAAATATATTATAAAAAGTTTTTTATTAATCCATGTGTAGTGTCTCCATATTTTCACAGCTACATATTAGATTAATTTTATGTTTCAAAGTCTCAGGACCCCCTATTGATAAAATGAAAAATTTACCAAATTATAAGACCTCATGAAAATTATATGATTGTTCCAATCATTCTGAGGAGTGATTTTTAGACCTTGGTTTAGTTCGGGTGTTGTTACTAACCTTTCAGGGAATATATAAAAATATATTAGAGAAAAATATATAATTGTCATTAAACACATGTGTATATCTTATGAATTAATTTTATATATTAAATTGGTTTTTTGATGGTAAAATAAATTCCATGGATATTTCTAAAAGAGCAGTTTTAACCATGGGGTGATGTAATCACCACATGAATTCTGGACCCTCATGATGGCCAATCATGGTAGAATCTTTTAAATCTATTAATTTATTAATGGCTAGAAACCCCTAGAAATAACTTTATATGAAACATTTTATGCTTTACTCAATTTGGTTTTTATTCATATTTGGAATGAACACTATAGAGAGAGAGGTTAGAGTGACCATATTTTGCGGTTCAAAAACATTGGATCAAAGGATGAGATTGAATTACATGATGATGAAGAATTAGACCATGGATTCAAAAATGGATTTAATTGGTGACCATTATTATATATGAAATTTATTTTTATACATTATTTATCTTTTCTTTTTGAATGATATATTAAATATTTCTGAAATTTAATTCTCAATTTTCGTTGATTGATATGGTGGATTGTTGACTATTTATTTTATTCTATAATTCCTGGTATTGAATCCCCAAACATTGATTCTTGGATTACTCTATTTTAGGTAAGAATTATTTTATCAATAAAATTTTTTAGATCATGAAAATTAATTGATGGATCGATGAAGAAAAAGGACTGAATATTTTCTCTCGATATTATACTCAATATCCTCTCCATCTCACTTCTCCCCTAATATAATTAGATGATGGAAAATTGACCCTTGTTTTGGATTGAGGTAGTCTATGAAATTGATTTGTGGGATGTTTGGGGAGGTAGTTTACTGGAATAGGACACCAAGGAGGATTCATTATGGGATGAAACAAGAGGTCTGGATGGAATAAGCATGCATGACAGAAGATTGTCATGATGACATAGTGTAGGAAAATCAATGGTTTGATGGAAATTAGGTTTGTGGATGATGATCACCCATGTGGGAGATCACAAAATGGTTTGATAGTACAAGGTAGATAAGACCCCAAATTCCAACCCCTCTTAGGATTGAATGATATCCTCCTAGTTGTGTGACAGGTGGATGAGCCAGGTTGGCCTTGCCCTACTAGGATTAGAAGTGTGGATCATATAACATGGATTTCCCAACACAGAGCTTAGGAACTGGACTGTTTTGTGTGGGGGAACATCATGGATGGGAATATGTGAACAAATAGTAGCATTCTACCTAACCTAGTGCTCTGTGTTACATGCGCAGAGGATACCACATGGTCTTCTCTCCATCGATATGGTGATTTTTTCATAATAGTTTCACCATGTGCCCATTTTGGTAAAATCATTATCCTATCATGAGTATTTTAATATGTATATCATAATAGTGTATCTTTTTTGGATATATGAGGCTATTTGAGAAGTGAGGTTGAAGGAATTTTTATTTTGATTACTGAGTCTCATTATTTGGTTTACATATGATGACTAAAGTATTCACGGGGCCAATTATACCCACTCATTTGCTCGGAAATGTTTTAAGTGGCATAGAGTCCCCTATAATATTAATGGAGTTAGATTTAATTCATCCCACCTATTCTGTGATACACTTACATAAAATAAACCTATTTTGTTCTATTCATGGCCTGGGTCCTTTATTATTGAAGTTAGATCCTACTACCATATTCTCTATTATACTTATGCAGTTGTTCTTCCACCAGGGCTCATTACCCAACCTTGACCACTACCTTTCCCCCAAAATGTTACAGGTAACCTATTATGGTTTTGGTGTAGAGACATGAATAGTTATAGTAGTATGGATTAGTACTCCCTTGAACAATATATACCCTTTATTTAGGGTTAAGGTTCCCTTATGGGTTAGAAAAATGTTGATGTGGTATCAATTATTTTGTATGGTACTATGTGATATCCCTTCATATTAGACACATACATAAATGAAGAGTGGTTCCTCATTTATAAAATCCCATGTCGATGTGGATGTCAGAGGGGAAACAAAGATTAGATATTTTAAGACTTGTGACTCATTAGGAACCTAGAGGGATGCATTCAAGATGTGGCATACATTTATGTTATCAATTTCATATTATGTGGTACTTTTGGTACTTGGAGAATTAATAGTTTCTTGTATGGTACGACCTTAATGGATTGTAGTTTTGATGAGTGTGAGTTCTATCTGTTCCCAAAACCTCTATTTTTTATGAATATTTGGTTTAATTTCACTTGTATTCTTTTTAGTAACTCTCTTGTACTAGGGGATTTGAGATGATTGGTCTCTTATTATATCCTTTGCAGGTTTTAGGGCATCCAACTAAGTATATTTATAATCAGATATTAAATGTATTTGTTCCCACATGTGTTGTGTCTATGAAGATAATGTAGAGATCAGAGATGGTCCTAGATGATGCGGAGCATGTTTGGCTGGTTTTAGAGATGATTCTAAGGGACAATTAGATATTCATGATGAAGCATGTTGGTTATCAATATTTATGGTGATAGTCATGACTATAGATTGTTCTAGGAGTACACATAGCGATGTGTAGTTATATAGTTTCTTATATCTATCAAATTCAAAGGCTTTTCAGATATTTAATTCCTTGTTATTTTCTTAGGTGGTGTTGTAATAGTATTTTTATTCTCATGAATTCATTATATCAATGTGTGTATTGTTGTTCCTCATATTCTAAGGCCACCCATATTGTGAAATATGCCCACTTATAACTAGTCACCACACTTTGGCCTATTGGAGGAAGGCATTGGGTGGAACATATGCCATATCACTGGCCCAGGTGGGGCCCTGGTCGGTCAAAGTTATAGTTATATTAAAGAAGGTTTGTCCATGGAAAAGGGTTATAGTTAATATTCATGTTAAAACTATTCAGGGAACTTAGGGTAAACATTTTAACGGTGTATTGATTTTATTTATAAGATTAGGGATACCAATACAGGTGAAACATCAAACATATCCTTTCTACAGGATTCTTATAATATATTAGTCAATATGAATCTATGTAAAAAAAAATTAGGGTAAAATAATGTTTTTATATGCATCATCTAATGCTTAGTTATTATCTTTCATGTTCTTAACATGTCATCATATCACGAAATTATCTAATCCATGTTGATTCATCATATCATATAAAGGGTAATACTCACTAATATCCATATTTTTTATAGAGGTTGGGTCATAGGGAACCCATTCATGTATTTGGGACTCTCACCATTATTTAGTGAGAAATGATGCATTTTTTATAATTTATTGTGATCTATAATTTACACATTATATGATATAGTTTCTCTACCCTTAATGCACTGTGATTTGTTTTTCTTGAAGGGAGGATGATATATTTAACCAAATTAGATAAAGATACTAGTTGGATGGATATTCTATATTTGTTAAATTTAATAATAACCATGTTTTTATGGAAATCCGGATAGTTAGGTGATATAGGTTTGGATGTAGTTTGATACTTTCATTTTCCATCTGGTTTAGAATCCAACTAATCATATGATTATTCTTTAATTTACATCGCAATATGACATAAAATTCCATTAGAATAAGATTTATTATTAACATCATTATGGAAATTCTCTTACATGGATGTATTTTTATACCTTATATAATAAGTGACTTATTTTATGATGTTTAACCATTTACTGTTAAGTATGACAATGTCCGAGTATGCATTGAATCCCATAGACCTCGCAAGTTGTTTCCATGATATGTTTCACAGGGAAATTATATGAGCTCAAAAAATATGGAGAATAATCTATATGAATATTTTTTTTATATGTGGTTGTGTTTCCATGAAATAACTTATTTCATAGGGTTACATAAACAAGAACTAACAGATTGAGTAATCTTGTAAAATATGCACCTAGGATTTGGGAATAGGACTGGGTTTTTTCTAAAGTCAATTCTTGTTGTTCAACAGATAGACTATCAAATGGAATATGTTTTTTATGTTAAAGAACTCCATTTTGTGGGATATTTTCCTAACAGTGATGTTTTTTGATGGAATATTAAGTGGTGTGATAGTAGTCAATGATAGGATATGCATTAATACACACCAACAATTACAATCCTTGGTTAGTTTTGATTTCACATGGGGTACCGACAGTTATAACTATTACAAGAATAATGTGATGAATAAAAATGGTTTGGAATTAGTAAATTCCATTCAGAAAAAAAATATTGTCCCTTATTCATAGTCATTTATACAATGTGGCACAAGGGTGAGTTATTATTTCTACTATAGATGTCCTAGAGTTGGAGATTCAAGTGGGACCCCTCTCCAGATCTTTATCAATTATATTTCCAAAACTAATGGTGATCATGTTTCACTCACCTCATTTAGAGATGTGTGATCATCATATTTAAGGATGGGTTTATAAAATAATAGTTTTATTAAGTTTTTAATATCAAACATGAAAAAAATTTACTGTCCATAAAGTGCCTTGATAAGAAATGGTCATTAATGTTATTGATGATAATTCACTCTCTATAGGTGTGTCAAAGGGAGCCAAACCTCTTTATGGTTAATTCATATAACCGACAGATGGTATGGATGGATTTAGATGCTCTATAAATAAATGAGAAATTCACTCATAGTGAATGTGGAAGAAATCATGAATTATTCTGAATGGTGGCCCATGGTTGTCCCATGGTAGGGAACCAATTTATAAATTAACATGTTTTATAGAGATAGTGTTTAGGTGTTTAATAGTGAAATTTTGGGAACTATTATATCATTTTGTGTCCATGTGGATTGATCCCTTTCAAATATTTTTTTTATTGAGGGGGTTGTTGGGAATTCAATTAATTTTCTCTTATCTTACGATGAGTTCCAGTAGTGTGGTAAACTCTCATGGTGTGGGATCAAGATTCATGGGATATAATTTATCTTCAGGAATATTATGTCATAATATTTGAATAAATATTAGTAAGGGTACTAATGGAATGGTATTTGATATTTTCGGTGGATTACTTTGTGTTCATATGAAATAGAAGAATCATGAGAGGATAACTTGGGTTCAATGAATTTTGCATAAATAACAGGAGATATTTCTCACCTTTGATCGAAATTGGTGGCCCTAAAATCTTCTCTTATATGAGATAGACCTATAATGTGGTCTTTATAATCATATCATTTAAAATGACTAAAAGGGTTTATGATGGGGAAGATTTACTGACCTGAGTTTTCTCTAATCATTATTTTTAACAGTTTTATGTTTCAGTGTCCTGCCCCCCATGAGTAAAATGAAAAATTTACACTAGAATATAACATTTGAAAAATTATAAGATGGTTTCATATATTATATGGTGTGTTATTACCTATAAATTAAACTAGTGTTTATTTTGATAATTATAATATATTTATGATTAATATATTATATTTCTTTAATAGGGTCTTATATATAAAAATTGAGGTTTTGGTTATTTCCAAAATATGGTTTTTAATGTTTAAGTCCCTATATTTCAACTATATTGTGTTTATTTTAAATGGTTTGATGTTTATCATTAGCATGAAACTTCGAGAGAGGGAGGGTGGGTTGACCATATTTTGGGTGAAAATGATATCAAATATAAAGACATGACCATATTTCATGATGATGAAAAATGGTACCTTGGTTTTGAAAATCGATTAAGTGAAAATTGTTGTGCCACTAGATATGGCTTGGGTTTTTTTATGGCTTCATCTTTCATATTTTTAATTTTGAAATTTATAAAATAAGATTATTATTTTTCCTTGATCAAACAAGGTGGATAAATAATTTTCTATTTTTTCCCAAATTCTATGGTTTTTATCCCACAACCTGAAACTTTAAAATTTATTATCATAGAAATATTTCATCCCTAACATTTTTTTGTTTATATGTATTCATCAGTGGATCGACAAAGAATGAGTATTTGAGACTCTCTCTATCACTCTATTTCTCTATATCTTATCATATTTACCCTAAATATCAATATTATCACCTCTTATATGTGAACAGTGGTCCACTTCCCCTATTAGGGGGAATCAAAAAAATGTGGTGGAAATAGTTTTGGTTATATCAACATGGAATGATATGAGAGGAAATAAGGTGGAAAACGACACCATGGGGGAGGAACGATGGAGGTTGGCATGAGGTGCTGATGATGGTGGCTGGTGAAATGTGAAATGGTGAAATTGAATCAATGCATATAATATTGATAAATGTGTGTAATATAAGTATGAGGCAAATGACCATTCACATAAATGTAGTGTTTCCTGGTTTAATGGCAGTGTATCAGTGTCCACGACATTGTTCAAGAACGTGGTAGGGGAGCCAAGTCAAGAAAAACCTGCTGGGTTAGGTGGTGTAATCTGGAAATCCAAGATGATATAATGTGGGGGATATGTGCCTAATTTTTTGTGAAGTAGGTCATTACCTGACCCAATAAGGAATTATTCACAAGGTGCCTACACACCGCAGTTTATATAGGGGTATTCCTCTTTTTTCTCATGGAATGTGTAGAGAACTTGCAGTTGGTGGGGGTTCACTCCCCCTACCCCAACACATCCCGTGGTCTACCTAGAGGCCTTCACATAGTCCACTCTCCATCTATATGATTATTTTTTTCATTATTATTTCACATATTTTTCATTTCTAGAAAATAAATACTATATCCCAAGTATTATTCCATTTAAGTTGCAATGGTGTTACCTATTCATCCATTTTTGGACATTTGTGAGGTTAGATAATAATAATTTTTATTTATATTTATTATACCCATGAATAAATTTAGTTATGTTGAATAGATCATTCATATATCTAGTTATACCCCATGTTCATATATCTACTATTCAATGAGGTTTGGTTTCTATGATATTTCTAATGGTGGTAGATTCACTTCCCTCGCTTACTATATACTACCATAGTTTGTTTTTTTCTTTCTATGTACTATTTGGGGTTCTGGTCTTCTATTTATGGATTCATATCCTTCCCCTATCTAATATGTTGTACATAGAGTGTGGGTATTCCACCGAGGCTGTTTACCCTCCTCGATAGATACATTTCCCTCACAGAGGTGAGAGTCCCCAATTACTATTTTAGTGTGGTGATGCGAGGCCACTCTTACCTTGAGTGGTTATAATAGTAGGGATTAATTATTACCTTTTCATGAATCCACATACACAGGAACCCCTATAGGGTCATAAATGAATATGAAAATGACACCCAAATCCCTCCTCCAATAAGAATTGTCTAAAGACTAGCACTGAGGGTATAAAATGCATAAAATTGGGAAACATTACCCTCAATATATTTATTTAAGGATAATATGTAATATTATATACTAAAATAAACACTATAGAATAAATATATAATCAATCCCAATATATGAATGTAATGTCATACAAGTGGGAATAAATGAAAATACCATAACCAATTCAAGGAAGCAACCAGAAACCTCCAACAGATCCTGAATAACTTCACGAGCTAATTCCCATCTCAATCAAAAAATAGCTCTTACATACCTAAAAAAGTAACATATATATATATATAATGATTTGGAAAACATGATACTTATTAGGATCCTCCCCAAAATCTCTTGTAAAAAATGTGATATATGAATAATAATTATCAGTTAATAAACAAATGATACCAACTCCTAACATAATTATGTAAAACTATAACCCATCCGTATAATGAATTTCCCACCAAGTAACATATAGAATTAAGTGAATCTATATAAAAATAATATACATAATAAATGTAACTTTATTTTACTACCCTATATTTTAGTCACTCTCACAATCAAATGCTAAATGTTTTATACTACAACACATTACATATGTGATCCTACCCCCAGGAAACCATATCACCAGAACGAATCATCAGGCCATATCCATAAAAAATAGTAAGTCCATGATCCATTAAAACCCATGTATCGTGTCTTATACCTCAAGCCACTAAAACCTATTCATTTACAACCATGGGAAACCATATTCACCACAACTGGATATAAGTATATCTAATAATGTTATGCCACTATAGCCCAAACATTCAAGTATAGTAAAATAGAAAACCATGACAACCCATATAGGAATGTAAAATATATGTTAATATATCACATTAAATATATTAAAACACATCATATTGTATCTTAATTGAAATTGTGGAAGATTTATAAGTCATTAAACCTTTCCCTGACGCACATAGAAATTGAAGAAAAATCCCTGAATCCAAAATATTAGGCATTGTATACCCACCCAAATCAGGTGGTCGAATATATGAAATCAAAAATTATAAGAATATATGTAACAAAACCAAAATAATGGGAAAACATATCCTTAGACTAAACTAAAATTAACATCTCATGTGATACTTGGTTTCCATAATTAAGGTTTAGGAAAGAAGATCATACATATGATGAAAATTATAAAACTTCATTATAATTTAAAATATTAGTACAATATTTTAGAAATTAATAATCATTCATTTAACCACATTAAAAAAATCTAGTTTAATCAAATAATTTTAATACAATCCAACAAGATTTATAATTCTCATTACAATTACCAGATTCCAATCCATGCCCTTAGATAATCCATTCTAACCATCCCATGGTTTCCAATATTCATCATTACCTATAGAAACACCCATCCCATGAGTTCATTATTAATTAATTTACCATTCTAAATCCTGATACTCCATGATTTGAATTGAAATTTCACAGGAAAAGATACAATCATGATGCACAATCCAACTAAAAAAGAAGTTTTAAATCACAACACACAACCATCTAAATACCCATCTATCAAAATAAAACAATAATTAAAAATTAATAAGGGAAACTAGGATCTAAACTAATAACAATCAACCAATAAAAAACCATACACAACAATCTAATAATAAGAAATCCCAAATATCAACCTGTATTATCCAACCCAACATCAGCAAACAAGAAAGACCTTCTATCAACATGTTCTATCTTTAATCACTATAAGAAACACCACACATAAAATTATAATAAGTATTTACAATCATAAAACACATATTCATGAAGAAAAATGTATTTTCTACACTAAAACTCAACAAGAAACAATGGCTATAACACCAAGACATACATGATATTAATGAATGAAGATGATACCACATAACCCCAATCATTAATCATTATAAAACAAGATTTTCATAGCTATCAAGAACTAATGGATTTATTATTAAACCGATTCAGTATTATAAAACCCCACATAACCAGGTAACAATTACAATGTATTAACAAATAAAAATACTCAAGAATACATCCATGTTTGAAAATTTTCAAGGAAGTATGTATATTAAATCCATATTCCTCTTTCATTAATCACATAATGTTTACCTTATTTTAATTTATTAACCAATTTCAATCATAAAAATCAATATAAAAACTATAATCACAAAAATTAAAAAACACCCTATCTATAAAATATTAAGAGGCGTAATCAATATAGAATAACCACTTGTAAATAGAAGACCCTTCAAATTAATTCTTAATTCTAGTTATTATGTTTATTTAGGCCAATTAAAACTCTAATAACGGAAACTAAATCAATATAATCCCATAATTTATCATAAAAATTATAATTCATAAATCCCCTACATCAATTTTTTGATTCTAGAAAACCAAATCTCATGAATGGAAGAATCAAGGAATCAATCACCACTCATATCAAAAGAAAACACCTCATAATATATCCACAATATATCATCATAATTTTATGCTCAAAACATGCACCAAACCATATAAAATAAAACATAGTGAACCTATATAAATAAATAAAACAACGAATATGAGGATAAAAATATATGAGAGAACCTTGATTCTAGATAGTTTGATCCTGATAACCCAAGCAGTATAACTCTCAAGAGAAACAACTAGAGAGTAGTACAAGGGTTTGTAGGGATAGGGTTTGAATGGAGAAAATAAAAACAACCCATGGAAATATAAAACCTCTATTTATAGAGGAATCCCAAATGGTCTCCACCATATCATTAAAATATACACCATGTATGTGTTTCCTCTGGTGAAAGTCAGATTCAATTTTATTGTGTCTTAACCTCTATGATTTGAATACCCTCAAAATAAAATTAACTCTTATTTTAATGCCACAATTACTTATGAAATAGTGTGATATATGGTGTTTTAGACACTTAAGAATCCATCACAACCACATTTCAAAACATGTGGGAAAATCCATCACTATTTTATCTTTCCACATAGAAGACTTTGTTATGGTGGGATCTTGCTCATTGTTTTCCTCCTCCTCATAAAACAAGATGTCTCCTAAAACTCATGATACCGCACACATCACTATGGAATTTTAGTATATCCAAATTCTCATAGGGAAACTTCTTATTCTTCTCATGAAACCACAATCACCAACCTGATGTGGATCATTCCCCATTTACCATAGGGAAAATTCACAGGAAGAACACCTTCAATCACATCTTGACTTAGGTGTTTCAATCCCTAGGGTGAACCAAGAACTATTCGACTAGATTGAAACACCCATGATCCATAATGATAATCCTAAAATGTTATATCAGATGATCAAGTCTCCAAAACAAAAAGAACCATTCTTATAAAAACACCATCTTACACAACATGGTTACCCTCAAGATGGATAAAACTTAACTTTCTCCTTTTTAGTTCCTTTAATCTTCCTTTTAACACCCCTAAGCCATGGGAAAATGAAAATGGAGGAATTTAAAAACCCAATATATTACAATTGATAGGTATCAAACAATTATTGTAAGCACTTGACCCCATTTGGTCAGAGATGGTACCTTATTTTATTAAATTTTCTTATAAACAATGAATAAGAATCCCTAAGGACCTATTATTTTGGTATATTTGGAAAAAATATACAAAAATATGTTCAAAATTACAACTTGATATAGAAACCAAATTAGAAACTCCATTGAAAACATCTATAAATCCTAGGTTATTTTTTCATGTCATTAATAATATACCTCTTCATGTCCTAGGAAAATTAATCTTAATAAAGGTGTGATATCGAATGATCATTAAGGGTAAGAAATATATTGGAAGATATCATAAACATAAACATTAGGAATGGTAAATAAATAAAAAAAATTCCTTAAAATGAAATTGAACGCATTATGGAAGGAATAAGAGATAAATAAAAAAATCCATAATAAAGTATAATCATAGGTATTGTACTAGTCAAATAAACTACTGCAATTTAAATTAATAGTTTTATAATTTGGGAATGCTTAATTCTGGGCAATATAACCTTATCGTCAAGGCCTCGTTCCAAGACCATAAATAATCATTATGTCAAGTCCTTGTGGCAATATCTTAGTTTGTCTAATGAGACCTACCAATGTATTTATGGGATATAGCAGGGCACGCCCATAACTTAATAATTCAAATGAATTAATAATATAAACAAGTATAATCATAAACAATATATACATTAATATTGAAACTAACATATGAATTGTCAATAACAATCCTCAAACATTAAGGAAAACACTAACCATTCAGAATAAATTGGTGAATGTTTTTAAGATAGAAAATCCATAGTCAAACTAATCATAACCCATTAAATTAAATATTTTAGATGATATCATAAACTATTAATCCCAATAATACATATGAATCAACAAGAGTGTTGAAACATATGAAGATACTCTTATAAAATAATCGAGTAATTCTAGAGATAAATACTCTTTTGCATTGAAAGAAGTGTTCTTTTGGAAAAAGTATTATTATAAAACTAATAGTGAAGTAATATAGTATTTTCATTAAAAATGAGTTATTTTATAAAGATAAATTATTATAAAAATCTATTGTATATTACCCTTAAAATTAGGTATGAATTTGGGAAATTCCCTTGAATCTGGCTTGTATGTCAGGGTGAAATTTTGAAAGATCCTTTTAAAACATGAATCTCACTATAAAATAAATAAGGATTATATTTGGTACACTTATATAGAACATTAACACATAATCTTTAAAGACTTAATAAGAATAAATAATATTTTAATTGGTATTAATAGACACCAAGAGTAACCCGAAAGAAAATTGAGGTTCTAGTAGAAAATCCATACCTTAAGTTCGAATGTGTTCCTCACTTCATCTTAATGACCAGAATAATCAAATTTAGATTCATCTATTAATGATTCCATAACCTCATATATGTTTAATTTATTTACAATAACCTTATTTATGTTCATTCATGGCCTTTTGATGGGTTAAGCGATTCAATTTCATCTGTTGGGAGTGTTTTATTCATTGGTTTTAATTATCGATTTTCTTATATTTCTATGCGGATAAAAATGTATAATGAGGATGGTTTTATAGAATAGAATTTTTATTTTATTAGTGAATGACCAGAAGATTAAATGGTTATAAAATTGGTTTGGATATTGGGGATGAAGATGATTCATTATATAAAACATTAATGGAAATTGTTTGGGTTAATTATCGATTTTTGATCACAACAAACTGATTTTGTTTTTAAATTAATATCATGTGTAAAAAAAGTATTCCCTAACCTTAAATAATTTATAATACATATATTATGTTCCTTTTCTTCAATTAAAATGTTTTTATTACTATAATTTAAGATGGAAATAGAAATTGAGAACCTTTTGTCCTTGAATGTGATAAATTAACACATCTGAGATGGTGTTTTCATTTCTATTATAAAAAAAGGGGAAAGGATAGATGATGAATAATTATACCTTTATCATAAAAAAACTACATTTCATGTATGTTACCAGATTTATGATGACATTTGAAGGAAATGAGGTGAGTAAATAAAAATAAAAAAGGAACTTGTAATAAATTAAATGAAAAGAGGAATTTACCTCTTGAAGTTATCTTCCTTGACAGCCTCTTTATGGGATATGTTTTTTTCCTTTTTATGAGACCAAGGGATAATGGATTTAGGGTAGGATATAATGATAATATTTTATCTGAATTTATACAAGGCACAAGGCTTGATAGGAATGAAGATAATAGGGAGTGAGGCAGGGTTTTATTGTGGAGGATAGGAGGGTTTTCTCATTATTTTACTAATTATTATATAATTTTTCCCAATAAAACAAATATTAATGATTTTTGTGACCAATAATAGTAATATTTTCATTTTAGTTATAACCAAGTGTTATTACATCACCCATAATGGTAGGAATAGTGAATTTAACTGATAATGTATATATATAATAAATTATTGTATTTTAATATTCATAAAACATTCAAGTATTTTAAAAATATACCAATAATTTTCCCTAACAAATTTTGGATATGTGGAATTCAAAACCGAACTCCATTTTTTGAAAATAATTTTTTAAATATTATTAATTTATTTTTAAACAAAATTATAATATATTTGTAAAATATCAATTTTGAAACTGGAATTTTTTTTATATCAACGTGACAAATTAATCAAGATCTCATAATCTTATAATCTTAAGACAATCAAATAATAATATGACCTAATTTTCATAATGTTCATATTACTATTCATATTATGATTCATAATGTTATGTTACTAATTAATAAAAATTATGTTTGTCTTATGAGACTCTAAATATTTTATTGAATGCAACTGTGTTTGTCATTTTTTTTGAAATTCAATTCTCAGAGGTGGAAAATTATGTTCACTAGCAAGGTTATAAAAAATGGTGTTTTATATAGACTCAGTGATTCATTCATTCAATATTAAATTTATTTTTAAAATTTTGGGGTGTTATATTATTTCAACGTTACAAAAATTTCATTCTTTTAATTACCAGAATGTTACCTCACAAAATGGTTTGGGTATTTCTTCATCATAAGCTCGTTAGGATCCCATGTTTCCTCGTCAATTTTATGATCTTCACAATGTATCTTTACCAGTAAATTCATTTGATTCCTCAAAAATTGTTCTTTAGTGTCCATAATATGGATAGAATCTTCAAAGTAAGATAAGTGATGTTCCAATTCTATACCATCAGAAGTGAGGACATGAGTTAGGTTTGGGATGTACATTCTCAGCAATGAGACATAGAAAACATTTTTTACCTCTGACATGCTTGGTGGAATAGCCAAACAATATGTTGTAGCTCTAATTCTATCCAGAATTTAAAAATGTCCAATGTACCTAGGGATCATTTTCCCATTTTTCCCAAATCTTATAACACCCTTCCATGGAGATACTTTTAAGAAAACATGATCTCCCACTTGAAACTCCAAATACTTCCTTCGATTATCACAATATTTTTTTATTCATTGAGCTTCTTTGATATGTCCATGAATTGTCTTTACCTTTGATGTTTTTTTCTTGGAAATCTATTGAATTATAAGCTTCCTTTATCCAACTTCATCCCAATAAGTTGGTGTATGATATATCTTTCTGTACAATGATTTATATAGTTCAATTTGAATACATGAATGGAAACTATTATTGTAGGAAAACTCCACTAAATGTAAATATTGATCCCACGTATAAAGAAAGTCATTTGAACCTGATATCAACATGTCCTCTAAAGTTTGTATCGTCCTTTCTAATTTTCCATTAGTTTTTGGGTGATAAACAATACTCAATTGATTCCCATTATCCAAATATTTCTAAAGAAATTTCCATAATTTTGATTTAAATTGTGGATCAAGATAAAAAAAATAGACTGGGGTGCTCCATGAATTCTCACAACTTCATTGATATCGATTCATGCTAGGAAATCATGTGGAAAATCCTCCCTTATAGGGAGAAACTGTGCATATTTTTTATGTCGGTCAATAATTACCCATATTGCATCATTATTTCTTGGAGTTTTAGGTAATTCAATGAAAATATCCATGGTGATGTCTTCCCATTTCCATGTAAGAATAGGTAGATATTACATGGCTCCTCTTGTATGTTTCCTTTCAGCATTTACTTTATTATAGACTAGATATATTGATATATAATCATCAATTTCCCGCTTCTTTTTGTCCCACCAGAAATGATCCCTCAAATCTCTATACATTTTAGTGCTACCATGGTGTACATAGAAACTTGATCTATGAACATCATCCAGTATCTCTCTTTTTAGATAAAGTAGAGAGGGAATACATATCTTCTTCCCAAATTTCATAAGTCCATCTTCACACATGAAGTTATCCAACATCCCATCTTTTACATCATTAATTTTCTTTGATGATTCTAATCATTAGATTTTGAAGCTTTAATTATTTCCAATAAATATAGATGGGAAACCATTTGAAAAAGTAGTTATGTTTCACCTTTTTTGATAATTCCTATTTCCATCCTCACTAGATCCTTGTACGAAGGATCCCTTTCAATATTCATTTTTTTGATAACTCCATGATCCTTCCTGCTCAAGGCTTCAACTACATTGTTTTAGTTTCTTAGGGTGTAGTGTATGGAACAATCATAATCCATGATTATTTCGAGCCATCAACTTTTCATCATGTTGAGTTATTTTTATGAGAAGATATATTTTAAACTCCTATGATATTATATATCTCACATTTTTCCATTGAGATAATGTATCCATATCTTCATAGTAAATATTATAGTTTCTAACTCAAGATCATGAATATGATAGTTTTGTTCATAAATTTTTAACCGCCATGATGTATAGACAGTAACTCTATCATTCTACATAAGGACATAACTAAGTTATTTCTTTGATGCAACACTATTGATCAAAAACCCATCATTCCCCGATGGTAGAGTTAAGATCAAAGCATTCAGTAATCCCCACTAAAATTCGTCAAAAAATTCCTCACATTCTTTCGTCTATATGAACTTAATCCCTTTATGTGTAATCTTGGTAATTGGGTTGTCTAGATAAGAGAAGTTATGACTGAAATGTTGATAATAAAATTCTAAACCAATAAAACTATGTACCTTGGTTATGTTCCTTGAAGTAGGAAATTCTTGAAAAACCTTTTTCTTAGTAAGATTAAAAAATATTACATCTTTAGAGACAATATGGACATGAAAGGAATCTTATTGAAGTTAAAATCCACATTTTTTAAACATCCCATATAATTCATTTATTTTAAGAGTTTTCAGTATAGTATGCTAGTTATTTTCATGATCTTCATATATTTTGGAATATTCCAAGATATCATCAATAAATACCACTACAAATTCATTAAGATATTCCTTGAAAACTCTGTTCCTTGGATCAATGAAAATAGAGGGTGCATTAGTCAGTCCAAAATGCATTACTATGAACCTGTAATGCCCATACCTAGTTCTAAATTCTATATTTGGAATATCTACCTTCCTCATATGCAATTGATGATATCAAAAATGAATATTAATCTTTGAAAAACATTTTTCTCCATAACATTGATCAAATAAATCATTAATTCAAGGTAGGGGATACTTATTCTTTTTTTATATAGTTGATCTCCCTATAGTCAATGCAGAACCTCAAATATCCATATATCTTCTTAAAAAAAGAACAGGGTCTCGTCATAGGGATACACTAGGGTAAATAAATCCTTTATATCTCAATTAAACTCATTGTTTATTTAATTCTACTAATTCCCCAGTGATCATTCTGTAAGGGTCCTTTGATATGGTCCTTGAGTCTGGAATGAAGTCAATGGGAAACTCAATTTCCCGCTCGGTAGGATGTCCAAGTAAATCTTACGGAAATACATCAACATATTCTTTAACAATATTCACATCCTCTATTTGAACATTCTTTTCCTCACCAATAGTTATTTCATTCCCTTGCACCCCAATAATTGAATTCAGCAGAGTTACTAGGGGTGGATCTAGATGAGAATCATATGGTGATGTTTCTTCCCAAAAGATAAGGAATTCCACATCATCCAAAAAAAATTAACCTCCTCCCTCTTACAGTAAATTTTTTCATCATGGTTCAAAATCCAATCCATAACTATGATAATGTCAAAATTTATCATGGGTATGGTAATAAAACCAGTAGATAACAAACATTTATATGTCATAATGTGGACTGCCTGACACAACATTCCTACAATGATACTTCCCTTAAGAGTTTTGACTGACAACTCCCTTATGAAATTAAATTGGAAATATCTAATATTATTGGTAAACTTGGAATATATAAACGACTTTTATGATCTAGAATCAAATAAATAATTGGATAAGTTCAATGAAACAATTAATATACCAGCTACCACGTCGTTAGGAACACCATCTTCAGTTGTTGTGACTGCATAATCCTGGCCTTGTTCCCTTGAACATATTTGGGGAAATGTTCCTTAACACCTAGGAAAATCATTTGCATAATGTCTCCACTACCTGTAATTGTAGAACTGAACATTGGTAGCTTCTTTCTCCCCCTTAGAATCCCGATATAGTTTTAAATTTTTTCCATACTTGTAACAAACACACATACCCTTCTAGGAGGTACTAGGATGTCTAATCACACAATTATCACTTTGTAGAAGGTAAACTCTTCACTTATTCCCCATTACCTTATTTTATTTTCTAGATTTTTTAGTTTCCCTCTTCTTCTCTTGATATACCATAAAATCGAAAGACTTTGAGAATTACTTTTCTGTCTAGATAGCACTTGAGACTATATATCCATTTAGTGAGAATATTTGGGAGACAAGATACCATTTGAGTAATTGTTTTAAACCACCAAAGAATAGATCAATCACTCTCCTTGTATTACATATGTAGTCCATGGCATGGATTTCTAACCTTGTGAAGTTAGTTTCATACTTTGAAGCACTTTCATACTCTTTTTCATTAGATTTAGAAACTTCCTTTCCATATATACTCACTGTTCATGAGGGATTTATTTTTCTAAGAATATTTCCTTAAAATCCCTCCATTCCATTTATTTTGTTTATTCCACCTTCTCTTTGTTTTGGATTAAATACCACCACAGATCCACAACTCTTGATAGTTGATAAACTTCCATGAAAATCTTCTCTCATTCATTACATCCCAAAGGGACAAATATCTTCTCTAATGAACATATTCATTGCTCCACTCTGTAGGGCTTTGTAGTCCCATCAAATGATGATGGTTATTGTCTCATAATGTAGTCTAACATATCTCCCCATAATTGTGGATCCAGATACTCTATATATGTAATGTTATTATGCATAACTGGATTCATCCTTCCCAGTATAGTTATATGTTGCTCAGCCCCAGTCATAGTACGGGAGACAACATCATTATCTTACATCAAAGGGAAATCCCTACATGGGATACATGAATTCATGTGGTTTCCATTCCATCCACTTGGCGCCATTTTTAATAAATGGAAAACACTAGATTATTTTAGGAATCATAATGTATAATCTCATCATAGAAAAATACTTAGCATAAATTGGACTTCTATACATAGCTAATCTCATAATCAAGAACATGGTTTCATGATGAATAATTTACTTTTAAATCATTCAAAATGTATTGTAAAGAAAATGTGAATTATAATAATCATATCCCCTAAGAGTGTCAAACTAGGAGCATATTAAGGCCTATTTTCATGTTCCAGGATACCCCAGTTCAAGACCGAAACTCCTTGTCAGATTTTTCACTCTTAGGTACATATGTTCCAGAACCACATCTACTTGTAGTATCCAGACATGAATGTATTTTCTAGAAATATCCACATAATATATTTCTCACCAAATATTCTAGGATGTTCTTGTATGTTTATCCTAAAAGACTATCTTAGGGTTTTGTTTTATAATCTACTTTTTTAAAAGTTAGTTTCTTAGTTTCTACTAAAATTTCATTGATTCCAACTGTAAGGACCCGAACCTAGTTGCCTGGTGTAGGTTCCTTATTTTATCAAATTGGAATATTAATACTGAATATGCCTCCCGAAGGACCGAGTAGTTTTGTATATTTTGAAACAAGATACATATATAAGTACAACATTACTATGTGAAATATAAAACAAAATTGAAAATCCTTTAACAACATCTGTAACTCAGAAGTTATTTCTGCATTTAATTTATAAGATACCTCTTCATGTCATGGGAAATGAAACATAATAAAGAGGTGGTCTCAAATTATCTGTAAGGGTAAGCAATACAGTGGAAGATATCATAGTCATAAACATTAGACATAGCGAATAACCAAAAAACATGCCTTTAAAAATGAACTTGAACACATTTTGGTAGGAATTATATATGAATAAAAAATCTAATAATAAAGTATAATCCAAGGTATTATACTAGTCAAATACTCACTTGAAATTTCAATTACTATTTTTATAATTAGGGAATGAATAATGGACTACATCATAACCATACCATTAAGGTATCGTGCCAAGACAATAAATAATCATTTTGTCAACGCTTGGTGCCAAGACTGTAGTTTGTCTCATGAGACCTACAAATGCATCGAGGGGATATCGCAGGCCCCACCCATCATATACTAAGTCCAATTAATTCCTAATATGAATGGGGATAAACATAAATAACATATACATTTATATTGAAACAAACATATGAATTTTTAATAATGTTCCCAAACATTTAGCATAAACACTAACCATTCTGATTAAATTGGTGAATGGTTTCAAGATACCACATCAAAAAAAAGTAATAAAAACCCATTAAATTAAATATTTTTTATGATATAATAAAATTTTAAACCAAATAATACATAAGAATCCATAAGGGTTTTGAAATAGATGAAGATACTCTTATAAAATCATCGAGTAATTCTTGAGATAAACAAACTTTTACTTTGAAAAGAAGAGTTCATTTGGAAACTACTTTGTATAAAAACAGAAGTGAGTTAAGAATGTATTTTAATAAAAAAAATTAATTTTTTTAAAGATAATGGTTTCTAAAACCATATAATTTGGTTCCCTTGATAATAGGTAAGAATTTGAGAAATTCCCTTGAATTTGGCTTGTATATCGGGTCGAATTTTAGAAATATCCTTTTAAAACTTGTATTGCTCCATAAAATTAAGAATTATTATGGTTTGTACACATATATAGAACATTAAAACATAATTTATTAACTACTAATAAGAATAAATAAAAATTTAATTGGGATTAAGAGAGACAAACATTAACCCGAAATAAAATGGAGGTTTGGGTAGAAAACCCCTACCTTACGTTTGATGGTGTTCCTCACTTGATCTTAAGGCCTTGAATAATAAAATATAGGTTCATAAATTAATTATTACATAACCTCATCTACATTTAAATGATTTATTATATACTTATTTAGGTTCATTCATGGACTTTTGTTGGGTTAAGAGATTTAATTTCATTGTTTCGGAGTGTTTTCTTCCACGGTTTTCCTGATCGGTTTACATATATTCATGTATGGATAAACATGTAGAATTAAAATGGAAGTCTAGAATAGAATTTTTCTGATATTAGTGAACAACCATATGATTTAATGTTTATAAAATTTGTTTGGTTATTTTGAGTGATGATGATTCATTATATAAAACTTTAATGAAAAATGATTGGGTTAATGGGCATTTCTTGATCACAACGAACTCATTTTGATTTACAAATTAATATCATGTGTACAAATGGATTATAGATCCTTAAATAGGTTATAATACATATATTATATTCTGGTTCAACCATCAATATTTTTTCATAAATAGAATTGAATATGGTAATAGAAATTTAAAATCCATCGTCAATTATTGTGATAAATTAACACATTTTGAATGGAGTTTTCATTTCTATTATAAAAGAAGCAGAACAGAGAGATAGTGAATAACTTTTCCTTTTTCTTAATAAAATTCTAGTAAATGTGAGGTCCTAGATTCATCATAACATTTGGATGAAAGGTTGTGAGGAACGAAAAATAAAATAAGTGAACATGAATTAAAAGAAATGAAAAGAGGAATTTATCTCATGAAGTTATCTTCATTGAGAGCCCATTTAGGGGAGAGTTTTTGTCTTTTAGGAGACCAAGGGCTACAAGATAAGGGGAAGGATCTTGGGAGGATATTTGAGAAGAATTTTTAGATGGAAAAATTCTTGATATGAGTGTAGAGAAGAGGGAGTGAGGGGGGGTTATAGTGGATGAGAGGAGGGTTTTCCGAGTATTTAACTCATTATTTTATTATTTTTTGAAAGAAACCCAATAGTATTGATTACTATGATCATGAATAGTAATAGTTCTTGTGAGTTCGAACCCAGTGTTCTTACGTGAAGAATGATGCTTAAAATGGTGAATTTAACTGATAATGTATATATACGGTATATTATCGTAATTTACTATTCATTAAAAATTCAAATATTTTAGAAAAATCCCAAAAAATAAACCCAAAATATTTTATGATGTGTAAAATTCCAAAATGAAGCCATTTTATGAAAATAATTTTCTAAATATTATTTATTTGATATTTAAATAAAATCATAATTTATTAGAAAAATAAAAATATTAAAACTATAATTTGTTTTATATCACCAAGGAATATTAATCAAGAACTCATTATCTTATAACCCTAAGACAATAAAATAATAACATGATTGACTATTCTCAAGGTTCATATTACTATTCATAATCATATGTCACTGGTTACCAAAAATTAAGTTTGTCTTATGAGACTCTAAATAACTTACTGGATACAACCATGTATGTCCTTTTTCGAAATTCACATCTAAGAGGTGGAAAAATTTTGTTTACTGGATAGGTTATAACAAAGTGGTGTTCTATAGTTACTCAGTGTTTCATGCATTAAATATTAAATTTATTTAAAAAATATTGGGGTGTTACAATTATCATCTTATAGAATTAAAAAAAATCCCCAAGAAAGAAATAAAGGGGAACCTAACAACCACATCGTATGATACCTCTCATGGGACTTGATAAAATAGAGCACCACCAACACATCATGAGGTTAGTGAGAATAAAGAAACATCATCATCCATCATCTCATAAATCAATGAGGTTCATATACATCATACATAAAAAATTAAGTAATGAAAAAATTAGTATATCAAGCGCACATATGTGAATCACACTTTCAGTTACACTCCTCAAAGGAACTGTGTCGTTATATGTAATGAACCATGGAAATGACATGCCCACATAACACCTTCTTCTAATGGCCCTGAATATCAACAAATCAATCCACAAAAGTCTCCTCGTATTCAAAATCCTACTCACCCTAATTGATGAAATGGGAATCATAATGAAGATACCAACAAAGTTTCAAAACATGAAGACATCATGAATCTGTCTAATCTATAGATGTGTTAAGCAATTCACAAAAACTACAACATGCACCTACACCTCAAAAGGTCTAATAAATTGGGAAGAAATGTTACCCCCATAACTAAATATCAACTTCCCAAGATGACGAGATACATACAAGAACACATCATATCTAATATCAATCATTAGATTTCTACTCATATGATCTTCATAAAACCTCTGAGGATCCTGGATTTCCCTGATTCGCTCATAGATCACTTTCACCTTTTCTATTGTAATTTATACCAATTCTGACCTGAGAATAGATGAATCTCCAACCTTGATGTAACACAAAATATATAAGAGAGATCATTCATAAACACATTAAATGAGGGTATACTAATGGTAGAGTGATAAAATTTATTAAATGAAACCACCAATATAGGGAAGTAACTTACCCATGAACCTATGAAATCTTAAATGAATGCACACAACTTACCCTCTATGGCCAAAATATCCCACTCTTTCTTACCATTTCTCGATAGATAATTTTTTTTCTAAGTTATATATCAGATCCAAAAGCTTCTAGATTCCTCTATAATCTTTGGAGTTAAAATAGGGATCATGGTTAGCGATGATCATCTTCATAAACCCTCACCACACTACACCAAAATATGGTTTTAGCGTCAGTGTATTTATTTATGTATTTACTTTCAATTTTTTAATTTTCATAATTATATATTTATTTTCTATTTCTAATATTTTAATATTTTATATTTCACATAATTAATTTATTATGTATTATTTAATTTATTTATTATTTATTTATTATTTTACAATTCTCACAAGTAATTTATTATTATTATAATAATTATTATTGTTATATTTATTATCTGTGGTTATCATAATTATTTTATTAATATTTTATAATTATAGTTAATTTTTTAATTCATGTAATTAATTTATTTTTTACTTATTAATTATTACTATGCACATGCATGCATATGGAATATATAGAAATTCTATGTTGGGTGAGATTTGAAGCTCTTACCTCTGGCCCATTCTACAAAAACTTCCTCACTCCATCAGGTTCTAAATGTGGTGAATAAATTGAATTTAATATACTGAAATATTTATATATATATTGAGAAGGAAAAAATACAAAAAAATAGATACAAACTAAATAATTAATAATTTATAATTAATAATTTAAAATTAATAATCTCAAATTAATAATAAATTATTTAGAATTATTAATTAATAATTTAAAATTAATAAATAATAATTAATAATTAAGAAATTAATAATTAATAATTAATAATTAATAAATTATAATTAATAAGTAATATTTAATATTTAATGATAACTAATTACTAATTATTAAATAATATATAAATAAATATTAAATAAATAAATAAATTTATAACATAGAGATAAGTAATAAATAATAAATAATAAATAATAAATAGTAAATAATAAATAATAAGTATTAAATAGTAAATAGTAAATTGTAAATAATAAATAACATAAAATAAATAAAAAATAAAAAATAATAACTAATAACTAGTAAATAATAAAAAATAATAACTAAAATAATAATTAATGTATAAATAATAAACTAATAATAAATAAATAATAAATAAATAAATAAATAATGTAATCTAAATAAATAATAAACAAATAATAAAAAATAATAAATAAATAATAAATAAGATGTTAATAATAAATTAATAATAAAATAATAGTTAATAAAAAATAAATTAGTAATTTTTGTTCAAATAATAACTAAATAATAAATAGCAAATAATAAATTAATAAATAATTAACAAATAAATAATATATAAATAATAAAATAATAATATAATAACATAAATTAAATAAATAATAGATAATAAAAATTCATATATAAATTAAAAATAAATAATAAATAATAATTAAATAACTAAATAAATAGTTAAATAAATATATAAATATATATTTAACAACTAATTAATATTAATTAATTCATAAATAAAAAAATAATAAATAAATAATAAATAAATAATAAATAAATAAAAAATAATGACTAAATAATTAATAAATAATTAATAAATTATTTATAAATAAATAATATATAAACAACATATTAAAAACAAAAAAATAATAAATCCATAATAGAAGAATAATAAAAAAAAGAACATAAAAATAATCAAAAAATAATTAATAATAATTAAATAATAAATAGTCATTTAACAAGAATTTAATAATAGAAAAATCATTAAATAATAAATAAATAGTGATTAAATTTTAAATAATATATAATTGATATAAAATATTAAATATTTAATATTAATTAAATAAAAAATAAAAATAAAAATAAATAATAAATAATAAATAATAACTAAGAAATAATAAATGGATAAGTATCTATAAATATATATACATTTAACCAAATTTACATAAATATATATAAACATGCGTTTTTGTTTTATAAATATTTATAAACAAACTCATATATATAACAGTTCATGGATGTAATTATATATATATATATATATATATATATGTAAATATAAATGTCTCTGTATATACATTTTTACACATATATGATATAAAATATATAAATACAAGTATGTACAAATATTTATATATGTATATAAATATAAATAAATATTAATAAATTCGTATAAACAAATATGTATAATTTATAATAAATTACCCAAATAGGGGAAACAAAATAATTGAAACACCATAAAATTAATAATAATGTAAATAAATGGAATAAAACCCTGAACGACATAAAAAGCATATTAAAAAACTCTTAAATGAAGATGAAATCTCATTGAATGAGTATAATATACTCAAATTTATTGAAAAATATCACATATTAATATTAATTTAAATATATTTGAATATAAATATGAAGAAATATATGTTTATCAATATACACACATATTTATATATTAACATTATTTATGTATGTGTATACATATATTCACGTAGTTTTACTATAAATTCATTTATATAAAACATTTAATTATAATGATATGTTTATATAAAAATACATTTATATATGATGTATACACACAATATTGGTGACACATATGTACATATTTGTATTTCTCAAACACACACACAAATATTTTTCATATATATGCATTTATTTACATATATTAGAATATGTACAAAAATATATATTTTTTGTTGACACACACATGTTTATATATAACATTAATTATATGAGTATATATACACAAATTAATGAATTTTTATAATGTAAATAAGATTGATAAATTTTTATTTTAAATTAATTGAAGGAAAAAAATTTATTTCCATATGGTTTTTATTATAAAACCACTTTTTTATATAAATATATATTTATACAAGTGATTTATTAAAATAAAATATATAAAAAAATATGAATACATTTAACTATAATTTAACTGCATTGTGAATAATGGTAAAATTTCAAAAAAATAATATCTATATGATTGTCATCCTTGAGAATATATCTAGTCCTAGCCTAAAAAAAGACAACAAGAACCCCTTAAACAGGGCTAGAATTCCACTGAATGTTATGAGATTGGGATACCCTGACTAAAAACTTAGTTCTTGAGGCCTTTTGGGCCTTTTGGCCTCTAAAACACTAAATGGTGTTTCCCTAATCTCTTGGGCATAGATCCCATCATAGCCTTCGATTTGATATTTGGAAGATCTGAAATAGACACTTGGATCATAAAATTTTCACATTTGAAGTTCAAGTTCAATTTACTAATTTTCTTGAAACTATAAAAAAATTATTCTAATAATTAAAAATTTAAATCTAATGAGGTTTTAGTTCATTTCATAAGATTCTATTCGACTGGATGGTGAGCTAAAAGGAACTCCCATATCAAATGTTATGATCAATTGATGCCGAAGTCTTTAAAATTATTGAATAGTTTTTTTAAGATCCAAATTATTTTTAATTAATGATTGAAAATATTTATTAATTAATGCATTAAAATTCGTTAAATGTATAAATAATAAACTATATATGGTAATAAATAATAAAGCATAATTAAATAATTATTATTTTTTACTTTTTCCTTTAATTTTGCGACATTTTTCTATAATTCCCACTAAATATAAAATAATTCTTTTGGAAATGGTTTATACAAAAATTTAAATAAAATATTTAAAAAAAATATCAGCGGTTTTAATATAGATTGTTAAAAAACCACCACTAAAATTTTACCCCAAAATAATTTAGCACTAGTTTTCAAAACCACCTTGAAAAATCACCTATAAATCATTTTTTTTCAATATAGTCACCTCCTCCAAATATTTCCTAGACAAACCTCCATTGATCCCAACTCCTTAATCTCTCATAATTGATATGAGTTCATCATGTGGTCCATGATCACCCATATAGAATCATAACCTACATGATCATAGTGAAAATAATTGGTGATGTATATCAAGATGTCCTCATAGTTCTACTAGTGAACATCAAATGCTCGAAGAAACCCACAATGAATATTGTACAAGACCTTCACCCTCTGAAACACCAAATATCAATAGACAACATAAAAACGGATTGCTTCATTCAATACCAACCAAATAATATTCATTTACCAATACAAAAAATCCAAATTTGGATGTACCATTAAGGGAGAACATTGGAAATCATTATAAATCACATAATGAATCATCGATGTAATAAAGAGCCACCCTTGAAACAACACTTGATGTCAGCCATCCTTAGAAAATCCCTTAGGTGAATCACTATAAACAACTTGATCTGACCAAATCTCCACCACAAAATCCCATAGATGTGACATATCCACCTACTATTCCAAGTATGATTTCCTCATCATATGATAAAGATAACCTCTATCATATAATTCACCCAAATTAAGGTGCATTATAAAGAGCTCCACCACTACCCTATAAACATCCCCAAAATCACGAACAACATCTATATAGGAATTCCTTCTCAATGAATTGACCAAAATATTCCCTTTCCATAGTTTATACTAAAAATAAAAGTCATAATACTCTAACAATTTCATCCACTATCTTTCCTTCAAATTTAGATCACACTGGGAGAAGATATACCTCAATATCGTATTATTTATGAAGATCAAACATTGTTAATGAATGTGGTAATATTAACACAACATTAGAGAAAACACAACTTAAAAAATAAAAAATCAAGGGTAGTGTAGTTATATTCAAGATATTGTAACTTTCAAGGCCCATAATACATAACCACTCTTTTATAAATCAGGATACATCCAAATCCAAGATGCTAAGATTCTATGTAATTCTTGATCACAACACCTTATTATAAAAAACAATGAAAAGTGGCACCATCAAGATTATATTATAAATATTCAAAATCATGCTGACACTGATTAGATAATAAAAAATATAATATTTCTTAATCAAGACTATTATTGGTTTCCTAATCTTATTGTATTTTTAAAAAAAAATCCTTTAATATCTCATTAGAATATGGAAACTCCACACCGATGTAATATTCTGAGAGGATACCCAACAAAACGATTCCTTAATATTTAGAGGAACCATTTATAATTAATTTTGAGAAATGAAATTTCCCAATAAATAGACCACATGGTCCTAAAATATATAGTTTGACCACTTCCCATATAATGAATGATACCAAAGAACTCTCAAAACATCTCGCATATGACCTGAGAAAAGGGTCAATATTAAACATTTTTTATAGGTGTTGAGAAATTCCATTACTCAATAAACATATTCCACAATTGTGTAAAATTTTATATGGAAATAATAAAATTTCTATGATAATTTAAAAATCCAATAAAAACTAAAAATAATCAAATTGATTCATAAGATGTTTTTATATTCTATATAAATCTAAACACATAAACAAGTTGACATAATGGGACCAAAAATTAAATTAATGCGTTTAATGATATTAAAATTTATAATTAAAAGTATAATATTCATGGTATATTATTTTTCATTTAATTGGTTAATAGTTAATCCAAACATCATGTTTAATATTTACAACCTATCTTTCAATAGATAAAATTTTAACATTTACCACCAATTTTTCAACAAGATGGTCTTTAATTTATTTACATGGAAATCGATTTGATTTAAATGATTTTTCATAACTTCCATTTTTTGAATGGTTAATAATGCGGTCCCAACATTATAAAGTTTTATGATCATTTTATAATAAATTTTATCAATGATAAAAAAATAAACACTGTATATGATTATAGTTTTAAATGGTGGTTTTTTATAACATTATTCACCTTTGTGTCCCACTATTGTATTTTTTTATAAAATGATATGGATCATTTAAATGACCATGTTAATAAATTTAGTTTGTTAGGTAATTTTAATTGGATACATTATTTTTTTAATAATATCTATATCACAACATAATAGCAATGGATGTGATTTTTGAAAGGGATTCCTGTTTTTTTCCATCATAAATTAAAAAATATTTAAAAACCACTTTTCATTAAAAAAAATACCTTATAATGTTATTATTTTAATAATACAGAGATTTAAAATTAATTCATAAACTACCAAATATATTTACCATTAAAAAATGGGATTTCCAAAAGATAATAAATTTTCTACAGAGTTTTCTGAATGAATGAAACACAACTACTTAGGGGGCAATGTAATCAATCTGATTGTGCATTAAGAATAGTTTCTTTTACATTTTCCCCTATAGAGAGAAACATTATCACCTAAATTAATAATTAAAATTTATATGATTTATCTTATATGTGCTACTAATTTAGTTAAACACATATATTTAACTCTTCTTAGAATTAGAATGAGTATTTTAGTTCTTGCTAATTCATGGTGGCTACCCAATCTGGTGAGAGTAAAGTCACTCGGTGCTTTGTCCACCACTTATTTCATGTAAAAATCTTTGTACTGTTGATAACATGTAATGTTTAAATGTAGTGAGTAACACCTCAAAGGCTTACTATCTTTCCATGAAACACCATTCATGACAAAAAACATGGGATTATTGGTAGTTATTTTTTTATATGTGGTAATTTAAACCACTGCCACATAGTTTAGTGGTGGTTGCATAAATCCTTGGCTATTTTATGGTTGACAATATTTTAGATGCTATTTCTCTTTTTTAGTAGTAGTTTTTATATGTGTTAATTTTTGGTTAGATAATGTGTTATTTAATTCATTTGGTATATGTTTATTTAAAATATATCCGAAAAAATAATAATAAACTACCACTAAATACTTTTGAAATAGTTATAAAAAATGCAACAAAAGGGATTTTTTTCCTATTTAGGAATGATTTTTGAGAAACTACTACTAAAAATATTATATTTTAATAAAATATTTAATAAAAATAATGTAAATTTAAAAAACACATCATACAATAAACTAAACCGTAAATTCAAAAAAAAAACACATCATTCTTACATAATAATAAACCCATAACCATATATATATATATATAAACTCAATCAAAACATAACCTTAGTAATCATCATATACAAAAACAATATTTCCAAAACTCAATGGATATATGGAAAATATATTTCCATCCAATGACCATAAATATATCCATCAATCATTATATCATATCATCAACTATAACTAACCACACGACCTTATCAACTAGAAAAAAATAAGTTAGAAATTTGTTCTGAACAAAATAATTATAATTATATTAAAATAATTGATAATATGAAACCATATCACAAAAAACTAGAACCATCCTGAATTCCTTACAAATAATGTCATGGATCAGAATGCTCAACCTCTTTACCAGTTTTGACATTTGTCACCTATAATATAAACCAGAACATTTAAGAAAATAAAAAATCAAGAGAATAGAAACATAATATATTTAGATTGTTGCAAATATTATTTTTTATTTTTTTAATAAAAAATAAAGTTTAATATAAAAAAATAATATATATTGAAAAAACATGGATAACATAAATTTTTCTATTTATTATATGATTTAACACTTGAAACTGAATATGGATATGTATATATTAATCTAATGAATTTTTAAACCGACGTGTGGTTTACTTGAAATTACTTAATATTTTTTAAAAAATACATTGATACAAAAAATGTATTATATTAAAAAAAAATTCAACAATGTGGTTTCCATGATTTTATGTCAATACAAGGTCACTCTTTATGATTTTTATCATTACACACACTTTTTGGTGTTTTAAAACACTAAAAACATATTTATAGAAATCTCAGAAAAACCATAAATCAGAATGATGTGTCAATCCTTCCAACATTAAAAAAATAAAGGTAAAGTAATTTTACAATGAATTCACAGACATTTTACAATATTTTCTTTGTTTTATCCCCCAAAACATGTATTTAGAGATTTAAGTATCTTCTAAATCAGTTTAATATGTTCTTCCAAGAACACCTCATAATGCATGGATATTTTATATGTTAATACACCTAAACAATTACTCAATCGTGGGTTTCTCATAATTTCACATCAATTTGATGTCGTTTTATTTGGTTTTTTTCATTATACACGTGTTTTAGTGATTTAAAACCCTAAAAGTATGTTTCCGATCATCTTGTGAAAATCCCAACTCAGAATGACATACTATGAGTTCAAAAATTCCAAAAAAGATATATGGTCACAATTATATGATTAAATGATCATATTATGTCATTTTCTTGGTTTTTAACCTTCTATACATTTTTTAAGACTTTATTGTCTTTCAAAACAATTTATTGATTCATTTGGTGAACACCTCATGTGGGATGGGTGTTTTTTCTATACGTACCCATAAATAATTATTTAAAATGGGTTTTCTATGATTTCAAATCAACGTGAGGTTGTTTAATTTCGTTTTTACTGTTACATGCACATCTTAATGTTTTAAAACACTAAAAACACATTACAAGAATCTTGCGAAAACCATCACTAGAAATGATGTTCCAACACTTCTTATATTTTCAAAATAAATCTATGGTCATTTTGAAATGATTTCATAGAAATTTTATATCATTTTCTTTGTTTTGAGACCTAACAATGAATTTTAAAGAATTTTTTATCTTTTAAAATTGTTTATTGAGTCATTTTGATAATATTGTACATCAAATGTATGTGTATTCTTTGCATAAATTTAAAAAATTATTCAATGATGGTTTTTTCATGATTTCACATAAATTTGATTTTTTATATGATTTTTACCATTAAATAGATGTTTGGGTGTTTCAAAACATTAAAAATTAATTTATGGGCATCCTAGGAAAATCATAACACATAATGATGTGTAATTAGTTCCTATATATCAAAAATCAATTGATGATAATTTTTCAATGATTTTATGGCTAGGTGATACTATTTTCTTGGTTTTGACCCCTCGATACATGTTTATAAGGACACTGGTATCATTTAAAACAATTTATTGAATCATTATGAGAACACCACTTGTCAGATGAATGTGTTGTCTATACAAACACATCAAAAATATTTCAAAGGTGGGTTTACCAAGATTTCATGTCCATATGATATCATTTTATATTTTTTTTACTGTTACATGCATGTTTTAGTATTTAAAACACTAAAAACACATTGATGGACATACAAGAGAAACTATAGCTTAAACTGATGTGAAGTTAGTTCCTAAATAAAAAAAAAATCTATAACCTTTGTCTTATGATTTTATGGCCACCCAACACCATTGTCTTGGTCTTGTCCCCTTAAAATATGGTTTTAATTACTTTATTATCTTTTAAATCAATTTATTATGTCATTATGAGAATTCCTCAGGTCATATGGACATGTTTTCTATTCATACACATTGTAAATAATTCGAAAATTGTTATCCTTTATTTAACATCACATTAAGGTCATTTACTATGGTTTTAACCGTTACATGGATGTTTTTCTATTTTAAAACACTAAAACTATTTTAATAGGAATTTCAAAAACACTATAACTTAAATTTATAATTTTCACTTATTAAATTTCAAAAATCAATTTACATTCAAATTTATATGATTTCACAGTCGTCCAACACTATTTTCTTTGTTTTGACCCCCTGAAATTTGTTTTTATAGGCTTTGGTATCTTTTAAAATTTTTATTGAGTCATTATGAGCACACCACATATCAGTTGGATGTATTTTCTACCTATACGCATCAAAAATAATTCAATAGTGGTTTTACCAAGATTTCACTTTAATCTGTTGTTTTTTCGATGGTTTTTATCCTTACACACACGTTGTAGTGTTTTAAAACACTAAAAACATGTTTATATAAATCCTAGGAAATATGTTACTCGGAATGAAATATTTTAACTTCCTATATTTTGTAAATATATCAACAGATTTTATCCTATGTTTTCATGCCCTTATGACTAAATTTTCTTGGATTTGACCCCCATACTCACATTCATAATGACTTTATATCTTTTAAAACTCTTCATTCATTTTTTATGAGAACACTACAAGTCATATGGATGTGATGTTTAAACATACATGTAAAAAAATAATTCCATAGTGGGTTTCAATGATTTCCTACCAAACTATGGTTGATTTCTATGGTTTTGAGTATTACAAGAAGGTTTTAGTTTTTTAAATCTCTGTAAACATGTTTTTAGGAATCCCAAAAAATCTATAACTTAGAATTATTTTTAATCAATTATACATTTCAAATATCATTATAAAATCATAATATTAAGATTTCACAACCATTAGACATTGTTTTCTTGGTTTTGACCCCCTTGAATAACATTTTTTAAGACTTTGGTATCTTTTAAAACATTTTAATAAGTCATTCCGGGAACACAACATTTAAGATGGATTTGTTTATTGTTTTTACTTATAAAAAATAATTAAACAGTGATTTCTTATGATTCTATGTAAACATGAGGTTATTTTTTATGGGTTTTACACTTAAATATATGTTTTAGTGTTTTAAAACACTAAAAACACGTTTACATGAATACTAAGAAAACATTAACTCAAAATGAAATTCCATCAGTTATTACATTTTAGAAATTAATCTATATTCATTTTAATATGATTTCATATCCATCTAATAATGTTTTATTGGGTTTTCCCCCAACACATGTTTTTAAAGGCTTTGTTGTATTTTAAAATTATTTTTTAAGTCTTTATAAGCACACCGCATGTCAGATGGATTTTTATATATATGTACAAACCAAAAATAATTAAATTGCAGTTTTACAATGATTTCATATTAATATGTGGACTTTTTTATGTTTTTGACTGTTAAATTCACGTTTTTAAAGTTTAAAACACTAAAAATGTAACTATAGGAATCCCATGACAACCGTAACATAAATAGAAGTACCTCGAGTTCCTACATTTTGAAAATAAATCATCCATAATTTTATTATTAATTCATGGATATCTAATTCAATTTTCTTATTTTTGACCACCCAACATAATTTTTTAAAGACATGGGAATCTTTTAAAACTATTTATTGAGTCATTCTGAGCGCACTGTTCATCAGATGGCTATTTTGTCTGCACTTTCTAATTAGAAAACAATCACATATGGTTTCTTAATTATTTCATTTAAACTATGGTCTTTTTCTATATTTTTACGATTACATGCTTTTTTTAGTGTTTTAAAACACTAAAAACATGTTTATGGGAATCTTAGTTAAACCGTAACTCGAATTGATGTTCCATTACTTCCAACTTCTCAAAAATAAATCAATGGCTATTTTAATATGATTACATGACCATCTAACACTATTTTCTTGGTATTGACCCCCCGACAGAAATTTTTGAAGACTTTGCTATCTTTTATTACTATTTAACGACTATTTATAAGAACATTGTTTTTAAGATGGATGTGTAGTCTTAAAAAACACATAAAACTAACTAAATGGTGTAATTTCCATTATTTCAAGTCAATATAATGTTAGTTTCTATGTTTATGACCATAACATTCATGTTTTAGTGTTTTGAAACACTAAAAATGCATTTACTGGCATCCTAGGAAAACTTTTACTTGGATTGATGTTCTTTGAGTTCCCATGTTTCAAAAATTGATATAAGGTAATTTTCCTATAATTATATTACCATTATATTCCATTTTCTTTGTTTTGATATGAAAACATGTTTTTGAAAACATTCATATCTTTTAAAACTATTTGTTGAGTCATTTCAAGTACATATAACATATGATGGACTTGTTCTCTACACTTACACATCATAGATAATTCAATGGTGGTTGTACCAGTATTTCATGTAAAAAATGAGGTCATTTTATATGGTTTTCACTACTACAAATTCATTTAATTGTTTTAGAATACTAAAAATGTATTCATGGTCATCCCAACCAAATGAACAAGGTTATTTTCAAACTTTAGTAAAATGATCTATTATTGATTTTTGATGTTTATGAATCAACTGCTTGTAAATCCAATACATGATGTGGACAGTATGTCATGAAGTGCATGTATTCAATATAAAAGTGTTATTTTATGTTTATTCATGGAAGGTGTATATGTTGTTTTCAAATTTTTTTAATGATCTATGATGTTTAGAATTTTTGTTGGATGGATGAGTTATAAGGTTTTTAATTTCCTCATGAATCATTTCTATTATTCCATGAAATAAAAAAACTAATGAATTTTCTATTTCAAACCACCACTGATCCCATTTTTTCATATAATATTCTTTCCTTTCACATTTTCTTTCAACAATAAAATGATGGATTAGGCCTCCCGATCAATGACACTTCTTAAACCCATAACGGGTGTAAAAATAAATGATAATGAATCCCTAGAAAAGAAATCTGATGGAGTAGTATCATAACCCATCCCCATAAATTCTTGAGATGCTTTTTCCCTAAAAGTATTCCAAATACAATGTTCTAGGATACAGATGATTATTGTGAAGGTTTCATATCCCATGATTCCTGAATTTTAAACTGTTTATATAACAGTATTACAAATTATTTTTTAAATTAACTAAAATTCAAAATATTATTTATTAAAAAAACATTTACTATTATTTAATGTTATTTCACTACCATAAAAGTGTAATAATGATAAATAAATTATAACAACAAATAATCCTTATACCCAACAAATTGGGGTTAACAAGGTCGATTAAATGGCGCATAAATAACTAATTATTACCATTTTTCCATGTAGTCAGTCCCATATATTTTGGTTTAATGATTGTTTATTGTCATAATTTATTTGTTATTATTATATTTCTATAATAATTAAATAACATTAAACAGTAATGAAAGGTAAACACTTTAACCACTGGTAGGTTTATTCAAAAAACTTTTATCAGGTTTCCTATGAACTTTAAGTCATGTTTTTGCCCAGCCAATAGACTGACCAAAGTCATTATCCTTTAAAAAATATATATACAATATACGGAAAATCCTTGAATTATAATAAAATAATATAAATAACAAGGGATAAAATACAAGAAAAATTTTCGTTTTTCTTGAAAAACTATCCTCCCCAATGATATGAAGAATGACTTGTTTCTCAGGATTCTCATTATTTCTTTTATAATTCATTTTAAAAAAGAAAAAGTAATAAAATTATAATTTTATTATGATTAAGTTATTATTATACTATAAAATATTAAATTACCTCATGAGATGCATCTCGGTTAATATCAAAAAACATTTTCCACTGATCATGATAAATGAATTCTAGAACTTTCACACACATTTTTTTTGAGCTCAAATATATGTCATTAATCTCATTCCACAATATCCATTTAAAATATATCCATTTCTTAACCAACATTTTCAGAGTCCTTAGGAATGAAATAGATTTAATTACATTAAAATTAAAAAAAATGTAGAAATAAAAAGAATAACAATTTAAAAGTATATTAATAATTTTACTAATGTATTTTAAAATAGTTATCAATGAATATTAAATTAATATTTTCTTTACGTGGTTATCAAATACATCATTTTCCAAGTTGTGAGAATGTACCTCCAATCGTTATATTTAAAAATAAATCTCACTATCTAACAATAAATCTTCCCAAGAATCAGTTTATATATTTTTACAGCATCACTAATAGGAACCAAACATCATAAATTGGAATGGTAATCAAAAATTATTTTAGGTCCCATATATTTGATGTGCTCAAATTTATATCGCTTCTTTAGTTATCTGTATTAGTTTGACAAATGAATTAAAAAATTAATAAAATATATAATTTTTTAAAGTAATGACATACATACTAATAATGGTGTCTCATTAATATCCTCTTGATAGAGGGGTGATTAAATAATCTTTCACCTGAGGTACTTCAAATAGTGTTCTACCAACAAAATTTGGGGAAAACGCTAACTCACTAAAAGTTTTTGGTAGAACAGAATCAGTCAAATCCACAAAAACTGACAGTAGTAGTGGCATGCACTGATATGTTGATCCTCTAGGATATAATTTTTATTCATTGAATTAATATATTTCAAATGGTTTAGAATATATTAAATTTATAAAAAATACAGAATTAAACAATTTTTACAAAAAAGGAAAAAATAGAACATTGTATATATTTATGAAACCCAAATAAATGATAAATTTTAATATAGAATCATTATAGATTTATACATTCAATTATATTCATCTTAACTATATTCACTGTTATCAACCTCCATTATGATGAGTACTTTATTTTCAACCTCTCTTGTATGTTTTATTATTTCAATATTTTTAGGAAAAACTATTTAAAATTTTTTGGTTGATCATGCTCATTGTCAAAAAGTATGAATTAATCATTATTTCAGACATCAAATAAGCCTCTATGTTTTAAATTTATAACAAAACTCCATCATTCAAAATTTTCATCATCCACATAAAAAACCATTTTCCATTGTGAATTTAAGATAAACGGATCATTCCCTATATGCTCGCTGATATGGATCAAGATTGAGAAGTTGACAGAAGTAATATGTAATGAATCTTTCATTATATCCCTATAAATGAAGACCCACTTTAATTTGAATAAGAGAAATGAAAATTGACCATGGTAGTATAATTTGATTATATCAATCATCTTTCCATAGTATCCCACCTCTTCAAGTGTAAATACCACATTATTAAGAGTTTTCAATTATTATTCATGATAAATTGTATGAAACTTGAAGCTATGAATATTTTTGGCATCAAATCACTTATCCTACAATACAGTACCTTGAGGGAAAAACATCATATGATTTGATATTTCAGCTCGATCACAAAATTAATTATCTATAAAAGATGATATAAGGTGTTAATTTTATCATAAAAAATAACAACACATGAATAATAGGAATAATAGTATATACTTATAGGATGGGTGAACCATTCAAAACTATTATTGTTAACATCATTTATTAATTCTAGATATTTTAGGGCTCAACCCCTTAGTCTCCACTATGTTTGGAATCGAATTTATTTAATAAATGGGCCTGAAATAAGACTGTTGAGTACTATATATCTATTTTCTTGTAGTAACTAAAATGTAGTTAGTGTAAAATTTCACCCTTTATTATTGGTAATCCAAAAGATGGAAATACTGATGAATGATTTTATAATGAGAATTAGAGAAGATGTCATCATAACATTCAATATGAATCTAGTTTCAATCTTATCAATATACATAGAATTGAAGGCAAAAAACTCTTCAATTATATAACCTTCATCAATTGAGCCTTCCAGTTGAGCTTTATTCCTCACATGTGATTTAAAATGACCTTAATACCTAATGAGAAAAATAATAAATGTATTGATTTTTTTATAATTATTTGAAAAAGATGAATTCACCCATGGAAATAATAAAATATTAACGTACCTCTCAATTGGATACATCCATAAATAGTGTATTGGTCCACCATGTTTACCTTATTCAACCAATTTAATAGTCAAATGAATAATTATTATGAATAATTAAAGGATAAATAAAATATCTAAATGAAAATCTTTCAAAATAGTTCCTTCTTAGTGCTTATCAATTTTTATTGGATATAGATTTTTCCCAAAAATCTCTCTAATAAATTAAAAAAACACAACTAGAACTATACTTACTTTTTTATGTGATTTATTATACAATGTAAATGGAAAAAACATCTTTATATGACAATATGTGTCATGAAATTTCAATCCACGTAAAATTATATGTTTTAAGTAAATACAAAATGAAATGTTACTCGAATATCCATGTGGAACATTTATATTATTTTATGTTTGAAGGAATACACCTTTCTCATGACATTTCATTGTAAAAATCACCAAATTATACTTTCCATTATCATTTTCCCAATACAAATTATTATATTAAATGATTCTAAATCCTTATGATCAATAAGGTTATCCTTTGATTTTCCCTTCACATTAAGTAATGTAAAAATTATATTGTCATACTTGTTCTTCTTAATATGAATTGTGTCTAAATTATGATGTATCAAACTAAACTACTAACAAGGACTATTAGAAAATATATTCATTTTATTCCACTATTATTTTCTAGATTATTTGAATATTGTACCTCTCATCCTTCTCCCTTCTTAAAAATGATTCTATTTTCCAAATTCTATAGTGACAATCATTAATTGTCGAATGTTTATTATTCTAGATAACACATTTGTGGATTTCTTAATTCTGTATCTCTTTTAAATTGTGACTTGTTAAACCTGAATTTGTGAGAATCATCAAGAAACTAAATATAACATATAAAATACCATTTTATACTATGAGGTATTCATTGAAGTTCAAAATAAAAATTACAAACTAGACATGCCAAACTAGTATGAGTGTTCCATATAGGTATGGTTTATAGTCTAAGAATGAAATTAATATTCCATATTAATGAGACGTGAATTTCGAATAGGATACTCTTTGAAGAAAAATATGTTTCTACTCTATCATCCTATAATTATAACAAATTTTTGATTTGAGGTTGAATGTATACATCAATTTCATTTCCATGAATTTTATTTCCAATGATATTTATCGAAATTATAATTGAAGTCTTCTTTATACACATCCATAGATGTAGAATATAGGGGATGTAAACAACTTCCCATATTTTAAAATTAATAATTAATGTAATAAAAGGGTTATAACCATCATAATCCAATCCCAAATATACATTACTTGGATCCAAAAAATATGGATATAATGAATGAAAGACCTTAAATGAGGTTAGATAATTTCGATGTATCATTAATATTTCATTGTTATTTTCCTGATCATTCCATTTGTTGTATTATAAAGTCTTAGAGGGCAGGAATAATCTTTACAAGTGTGGTTTTAGATAAATGTATCAAAAAACCTTTTCCAAAGTTTTCTTTTTTATGTATCTTATGGTTTTGTATTGATTTCTCCTCTCATTGTTTCTTGTTGGCTTAAATATTCTTGTATTAAATATTATGAAATCTTCTTTATGAGACACTTATCTCCAATAAATCATGAAATAAATAGGGAATGAATGTATCTTTGTATAATCTTGTCCATGTTTGTTGATGTTTTTTTCATCTCATAGAAGGATTCTGGGATATTAGCTTCAGAAAATTCATCATCAAGAAACTCATAAATCATGAACATATCTTTCCCAATACTTCCATAGTGAGACTTGATATTATATAATGTAAGTATAAAAGACAACATCAAATACATGGAACACCCGTCACATATTTCTTATTTTCCCTCTTTAACTAATTTATAAAACTCTTTTATTGGGGAATAAAGTTATATGTATTATTAACCTACTCAGGATAAAAAAAAGTTATATTTTTTTAATAAAATCGTGAACATCGTATCTTGTAATACCAAATGAAACATTTATTATGTTTCGAATGGAATTTTCCTTTGGTGGGTCACTCTCTGTTTCATTAATAGGATAGTAATTATTTTGAATTTCTATAACATTTTGTTGTCCATTCCAAATCCAACTTCTATATTGATAAGGAAACTATTTTAAAATCAACTACTCATATAAATTGTTTTCATTTAATCGTTACTTTAATTTACAATAAAGACATGTACATTTTATTATACCCTCCACTGATCAGTTTATAATTGCATATTCAAAAAATTCTTCCAAACCCTGGGTATTATGAGGTTTTTTTTGAGGTAAATTAATACATATTTTATCTATAGAAATTGGATTGTAACTCTTCTACCTATGTATTCAGATATAATTATATAAATGTTTTATCAAAAAATTATAATCAATTTTCAACATCACCAAATTTAACCAGTGTCTAGTGTAAGGTCTTGATTCAGTATAAAAAATGTAACATGAAAATTATTAAATTCAATATGAAAAATATAAACAACAAAATGAATAAATATTACCCTTCGTAATAAAGGGTTTGGATTTCAATTAAGGTCATCGAGGAAAGGAGAGAAAAATAGATACCGTGGAGGTTGGGGTTACATGCCTCTTTTTTTTGCAGTGGTTGATGGTGTTAATAGTTGATTATAGCCAATATTTCCCTATGCATTAGAGGGTAATGATGTAATTGAGGATTACTCTCCATTGATGTCTATTTTATCTTTCAATTAGTTTGTTTTTGAGAGGTAGGGTTAGAAACCTTAAATAGAGTCTCTCCCCAAGATCCATCCATAGAGGCTTTGTGATATCTTTGATGTGGGTGTACTTTTCAGGGAACAATAGGGATGTGAGGATGGTGATGATGTTTCATTGGAAGAACCATCTAAAAATATTCCTCACTCAGATGAGTTTCCTACATGAAGTAGCCACTATGGAGTGTTGGGGGATGAAGTAAGGTTTTGGTTAATGTTAAACTTATTGAGCACCAAATTTTTTTTTCTTGGATTTTTTTAAAATTACAACTATGTTTACTTTTTTTTAAAGCATGCCTTAAGGGAAAGAATCAAGACATCATTAAATTCATTTTTAAAGGTGGGAGGTAAAAAAAATTCTTAATAAAATATAAAATGTGAAAAATTATTTTTCTTAAATTTATTATTTAGAAATAATTATTAGTATTAAATAAATATGATTTAGAATTAATTATTATCAAATATTTATTTATTTTTTATTTTTAAATATATAATCCATGATAAATAATAATTTAGAAAAAATATTAATACTAATTTAGAAAAAACTATTTTCAATTTTTTAAAATTTTCGTAGTAATAAATGTAGAATTTTAAAAACATATATAAATTATATGTAATTACAAATTTTAATAATTATTAATAACTAATTATTTGTTATTTTTTAACCTGAATTTTTAATAATCAAATATTAATTATTTATAAGTATTAATAAATAATAAATAAATTGATTGTTAATTAAAACTTAAAAAAATATATTTATAAATAAATATTATTACTAGTTAATATTTTTTTGAAAAAAACATAAGTAAATAAATAAATATTATGATGTGATTGTTGATTTTTCATTTTTAAATAAATTAATATATATATATACTATGATAAATATTTATTTAGAAATTATTATTAATCATAATTTAAAAAAACTAATAGTAATAATTAGTTTATACTTTCATAGTAATAAATATTAAATTTTAAAAGTAACATAATTTAATAGTAATTTTAAATTTTAATAATTATTAGTTACTAATTATGTTTAATATATTTCCATTAATTATAAATAATTAAAAAGTAATAATGTATAATTATTATTATTAATTAAAAGTATTTATAATTTATAATAGATAGTTAATAAAGTATTTGTTAATTATAACTTAAATAATGTATATTTCTTAATAAATATTATTTGACAATTATATTATATTATTTTCTATTATTAAATAATTAAATTTTTAACACTTATCATAAATCCCTAATAAATTCTGTTTTTATCGTTATTATAATATAATTTTATTTATTTAATGATTATTAGTTATCAACTTATTAAAATTAATTTTAATTAATTATTAATTTTTATTAATTTTGAACTATTTTATTGAAATGATTGGGACTTGAAGGGCCCTTTTATTAAAATGAGAAAAAGCTAACAAAAAGGGGAGGGACATATAAGACAAAATTTTGAAACATCAAGAATAAAGTGAAACCAACATTAAACTTGAGACTGAGTACTAATATTGGGATTTGGAAGGTGTCCACCCCTGCCATGAGGATTTCATCCTCTCCTCCACGTCTTTACTTTCTACCATGGTCCTCCTCCATCATCCAATAACTCAGCAACCATGAAAACATCCATGTCCTTAGAAACACCATTAGTTTTTTTGGTTCCCTTCCTATTTTCATCCAAATACATGTAAATCAAAAGAGTTAAGAATTCTTACCATAGTGATCATATTGTTTCCATGTCAAACTAGAACAATTTTGTATAGATAAATACCAGCATTTTTAGAATATTTTTATTTCCCTCCAATAGTTGAAATCGAGCTCATGGGATGATTTTTACCCACTATATTTATCATGTCCCTATTAGATTCAACCATCATTAGATCCATGGGTAAAGCAGTTGTAAGAGGAGAGGCTATCACTTCTCTAATATGTTGAATGTCATTTTGTATAGAGGTATGGTTGCATCATCACCACTTTAAATATGTCTTTCTAAGCTATAGTCCATTCTATTATTAAATGATTTATCTCTTTTGTCATAGACAGGATCAAAATTACTAGAAACAACAAAAGTAGAATAATAAACCACCTCATTAGTTAAATGAACCAAGTTAGTGGACATCATATAACCCATAAAAATAACCTTGGATTTCTCTAGAATATCTATTATATAGTCCAAAGGTGTTTTAGAAAATCTCTCTCCACCTAAGCATGAGAATCCACCATTTCAACTCTAATATGAGGCTTTTTTTGAATAATCAACATATTGTTTCCTAGAATAATCTTTACTACGATCTAAAATAATGATAATAGGAACATAGACTTGTTTTCCTTTCTTAAAACTATTATTATAGTACTTTAATGACTTGGAAACCACAATATTGTCTTTCCCTTGGAATCCCTTCGTAGCTATCATCCTTTGATCCTTCCATATATTAAACTCAACATGTTCTTTTGAAGAAATTTCTATGGCTGCCAAACAATCATCTGATTCCAAAACAACTTCAACATCCACTAAACCGTTGTAAAAACAATACTTAAATGTAAATCTTTCATTTAATTTATGGGTCTCATTTCCAATTTCATCCCACAGAATCTTAGTTATATTATAAAAAATAATAATTAGAGGCCATTAGTATCTCCTCATCGCGAATAGAGGGAGAAGAAATCATAATATTAGAGAAACCAACATTTCCCCAAGGATAATATACATGGTCACTCTCTATCCTCTTTTGTGGATTATCATGAATATATTTGGCTTTTTAGGGGGCTATAATCCCCAAATCTAGATTAGGTACAAAAAAATCCCTATCAGAATACATAGGCTGATAAAAAATCCCAATACTTCCAATATCTTTCCTCCTTCTGAAAAAAGATAAATGGAAATCATTAATATTAAAATTGGAGTAAACAACATTTCCTCTTCAATAATATTTCAAATTTCCTATAATCGCACAATAATCATAGAAATGGATAGTACATTCACACTCAATTTGGAGAAAAAACTCATATTGTGGCATAGAGAGTATCACATAGTAAATCAATGCAGGGATTATATCAATATCAACTAAAAATCTTGAAAATTACCAAAACTACCCTACTTTGTAGCTATTTCCATTCAAATTAGTATGCCAATCCCAAAGGATATGTCAAAGAGTATTTTCGAATGGAAAATGACCCAATTAACACCGTGAATTTTTACCCAAACTTGCATACTTGTTTCATCAAAATCATTTAAATTGAAATTTTAATTCCAATTGTGGATCTACATGGTTACCTATTTTAGGGTGATAGGACTTAGACTCCATACCATTCCTTTCAAAACTGTAGAGGGTAAGAAAATTTGGTAGATTCATCAATTGAATCAAATTTATTTGAAATTGGAAACCCCCATATTGGGTTCAAATGTGAAATTATCTTTACAACCCTCTACAGATTCATACCTTTTGATATATTAATATAAGCTACAAAAGAGTTCTTATAGAGTTTAATCCTCTTTGAAATAGAATAATATGATTTTGAGACATGGGAAATATTTCTTTGTTTTATTATCCCTTATGAAACATGATTCTTGAGGAAGGAAAAGGGACTACCCAAGGAACCAGTGAAACCCTTAAAGACTTCCTCATTATGGAATTTGGAATATTCCCCATGATAATTGAATAGGTAATTCAGAACATTGATGGATACATTCAATTTTTTGAGGATGTTTGTGGTCGAGATGATCTCCAAGGATCACCACTCTCTTATTTACCGAATCATGAATCCTTTTTTCTATTAATTGATTAATTAATAACTATTACTTATGAATTATATAAAAAACTTAATTTCAAAATAATTATAGTTACAAAAAACTAAAATAATTTTATTCATATGTATTTTATTTTTTTATAAATAAATGGGTTGGTTAAAAATTTAGTGTAATAAGGAAATTATATATATTAAAATTAATACAATTGATTATATTTAAAATATTATATAGAAGTTAATTTTTCTGAAATGGGTCTCCCTCTACCCAGTCTAAAAGTGGTCTTTTCATTAAATAATAAAATTAGGCTTCGGCCCCAACCTTTTAAAAAAAATATTGTGAAACCAATGTGATCTCACATAATTTACGTCATAGAAAAACTATAAATTTAGGAGCATAATTTTTTATCGATGTCTTTAATGAGATCTCTTCCCGTTGTCTGAAGTGTGATTGGGACACTAGTATTGAGATCATCAACCTCTACGATGTGGTGGAGTCTGATGACTTGGGGTGATATTCTCCAAGTACATGAACATAAACTATATAACACTCTATATGTGGTTCCATATGGATGTTGAAATGTGCACCATATCCTTCTCCCATTATATATTTCTATGGACCTAACATATCATGAGGTGGACATAAGGGCATTGAAGGATCAATCATAAAAGGTGAATCCATGAGAAATGTTGTATAATATGAGATGGAGCCATTATACTGAGTGAAAACTATTGATATGATGAAAATATATATGGATCTCATGGCTATTGGTACAAATTTAAAATCATATATGTTTAATTTTATAGATGTGTTTGAATTTTATGTGGGATATGTGAGGCTTCACATACAACCCAACATGTTCTATCTCATCTTTGTTACGATTCATCAACATCATTATCCACTAGAGGAGGTTCTTGAGAAGGAACCGCTTATCCTTGATGTGGAAGGTAAAATAAAAATCATATAGAACATGATATGATTGTATTATATCCTAAGTTGCAGCATGGTATGCATCCTGACAAAATAACCCACCCTTCTCAGGATCAAACTTGTGGATAATATAATCTAGTCATGTATTCAATAAGGAGATTCAAACTGAACATAAAAAATGTATGAAAAAAACTAATGTATTTTTATTGACAAACCAGTTCATTGATCCCTCTACTATTTCATGTAAGATATAGTATAGACTTTTGTATATACCATGGGACATACTTGATCCACTTTTATAGATGAACTCAAATCATAGGAATTCCCTTGATATTAAATGATGAAAATATATCACAAATGTTGACATATTGGGCATGTTTCCTTCCCTAGTTGATATCTTGTCTATTATTAGCTTTGGTGAATGAAGATAATCTGGATTTCTGGGTTCTAATGGAATACCCTATAATTTTCCAAAAAGGATTTATGACTCTAATATGTTGGTTCCACACAAAAACATAAAAGTGTATGAGAGGCACTACAACTATAGAATCTTCATTCATGATAGTGTATCATGTAAGAAGATGGTTGTCTAACCAAGAATGGAAATCATGAATTTTAAAATATAGGTGACATTTTTTAAAATATTTTGTTACTAATTTTCAAAAATATTTATATTATGAAATTGATTATTCAAAATGAAAAGGTAGTTAATTACATTGGTAGGCAGTAGACTGCCCAACTTGAGATGATATGCACCCAAATTATGTCTTGGTTGTTTGATGAAGTTGTGTGTTTGAAACTACCAGTAATGTAAAACATAGAGTGTGATAAATAATAAGTAATTTAGTACAATAACTCATATTAGTATAAGAAAAAAACCAAATGAGTTACCATAATAATGTTCACACAGAGCATCATGCAACACATCCATGTCATGCTCCCGATAGGAAATAATAGGGTCTAGGGGAGAGATTCACTATGAATACTAGGTTTGAATAAAGTTCTCAGAGTACCCAATTTTACTACAAGCTAATCGACATGTAGTAAATAACTCTATGTATGTGTATACTATGAATTCATATGCCCATCTATATCTCCCATACTAATCAAAATCATCAGGTATCCTTAAATACATCATATATACATTTATACAGGAGTCATCAGGGAACACCATCCCTCCAATGAGCTAAAAGATATATGAATAGGTGTGATTCATGATATTTTTCTCAACAGTATCAACTGGTAAATTTGTGAAGTGTATTCCAATCCATCTCATAGATAGAGAACATTGATTTGTAGTAATATAATCTCCCATAATTTATAGGCCTAACAATCATTGTAAAATCTCAGGTAAGTTTCTAGGGGTTGTACCTATAACTAAAAAACCTAGATCAAAAGACCTAGCATAAATATCATAACATCAACGGTGATTGTGTTCTCTACTTCAGGAAAGTGTAATGTGTGAATCCCATATCCCCATCACTTAGTGTGGGAAATTAGGAGGTGATAATCAATGAATCTAAAATCTAATATAATGTCACTGGGAAATACCTCATAAAAAGATATGGCATACAAGAATCTGGATGAAACATTTAATGATTATGGTTTTCCTTATTCCCATAGCTCATCAAACCTCACAACTCACTATTACATCACATGAGACAAGTATTTATTATTCACTGATTAGAGTGATATCCTCCATCTCAATGATAAAAAATTATTTAAATATTATGAAAATGTAAAATGTAAATATAATTTTATAGATAGTAAAATGTTGTTTTTAGTATAATTCAGAATATAAAGGATATATTAAAACCATTTTATATTTCTTAAGTTGATAACATATATTGATATATGTTTATCATATTGTATTATATATAATTAAATTTTCATTATTATAGAAAAACAAGTTTCGACTTCTACAACTAATATTATTCTATGATAAGAGGATCAATTTCTTTTAAAATCTCAAGCTTCAATCATGAATACTTTTATGTATTTCAAAATTTTAAAAAACTTGAGGAACAACACATTCACCAATTAATAACTAAATTTAGAATAACCCAAAAAAAGATTAAAAAACCTACAAACAATACTACGCTTAGCCATTAATTAAATATTACATATTTCAATATTACATATTTTCAATTCACTTATAAATTCTTCACGTGAGTTGGAATCTTATTTATAATTCCAAGCAGAAGTAAAATATTCATTTGATTCCTTTATCACTATAAATATTTTTCATTTTAAAATATGTACATTTAAAATTGGTGTTTCTATTATTTTTTTGAATTCAAATAATCCAATATAAAAATAGTTATTGCCTTTTCTTTTAAATATTTTTTATGATTCTTCTTAATTTGATTATTCTCACTTTTAATTCTCTCCATGATTCCTTTAAAAACACTTTTTATGTTTAATTAGATCTTTACTTTTATGAGAATTAGTATATTCAAAACAATAAGTAGAATATTTGGAAGGAAATTTTTTAGTATACTTGAATAATCATTATAATTTATTGAGTATTTTTATAAGATTCATTTTCAAATACATATAATGTATTCTTGGATGGTACATATTTAATTGCTGAAACATATATAAAACCACCTAAAAGGAGGTATTTGGTCCAAACCTTATCCAATTTTTAAATATTCACAACATTAAATTATTTTTATGTAATAAATAATTGTAAAACCCCAATATTTTAATATGTTATTATCTTTGAATAAGTCAATGTGTTCTGTAGCTTTATCTACATGAAACAACAAACATAAATGAAAATTAAATGCATTTTGATATTTTTGTATGAACATTAAAAGAAATATAATTATTAGGAATTAATTAGAGTTCTGACATTATTAAATATACGAACAATGAAAATAATGTCTATATTTAATATGAATGTAATTCTATTAGTTTACCTAAAATGACTAATAAGATGATTTATTATTTAGAAAAGTGTTTTTTTAAATATTCCTTTTCCGATAATATTTTTTATTGCACGAAACATACAATTACTAATGAATAATTAAATATGATATTAGTGATATTTTAACACAATTTCAGTTGGTAAATGAAATGAAATAATAATAATAACAATTAATATTTGAAAAATTCATGTTCTTTTAAAAACTGGTTTTCATTAAATTCTAGTATTTTATTCAAAAATTTAATTTATAAAGTTTATAATTTTATTCTTAAATTATATTTTTATTTATAATCATAATATTATATTAAGATGAAATTGTGGGTGTATTTCTAAAAATAATGTTTTTAGATGAAAATTTAATTTTTTAGGAATATAATAATATTTATGATTTTAGAGTTATGTAAGAATATCCTAATTGTTTATAAAACCTTTTATGTAAAAAATATATATTTACAATACAAAATTATTCATTTTAATATATATTTTTTACATATTAATCCCATATCTGTAATTTTTTGTCCTAAATTAAAATATTAGGTAAAAACGTGTTTTTAGTATTTTATTTGAAACGAGTATTTTAAAGGTGAGATTTGGTTTTATATTTCAATTAAATCCATATAAATATTATTTGAATTATAATAAACTAAAAATTTAAAGATAATTTAAAATTTTGAAAACATGAAATTACACATAAGCTTTATTCTTAAAACACATTTCTTTATAAAAACAGTTTTTGCAAGTTATGTTAGCTAATCTTAAAACTAACTTTTAAAAACATTATAAATTTTTTTTATAAAATGATTTAAAAATTTGAAAATCATGTGGTTAAAATGTTATGGGTTATTTAAAAATTGACATTATCTTGATTTATAAAAATGTAACACTCACTCCACTTCAAGTATCAACTTCCTTTTTAATTTCTAAATGAAAATTTACCAAATGTCCCCTTGAATAACACTATCACAGTTCATTAAAACTCTAGTCAATATTATTTTTCATAAGTCTTCAATTTTAAAGGAGAATTCCTAGAAAAAATTCAAGTCTATGACGTATGTATCCACCTTTTCTTAGTATTTATTTATTAATTTCTTCTATAATAAATATATATAACCTTATGAATATAATTAAATATGTTTAATTTATATTTTAAAACATTATTATATTAACTAAAAATATTATTAATTATATTCCACCCACTAATAAAAATAAAAACATTGGTAATGCATATGCGTGAACTACCACTTCCATGGAACGTTGTGGTTCTTTTTTCCTCACCTCCTCTCAGATATGGTATCATGGATGTATTTTATTAATAAATATGTTTTATATGTAAAAAAATTATTAAAATTAAATTTTAATGTCGTATTATTCCCTCCATTAATTAATAAATGAGGTCATTAATTGTGTGCATGTGCGAACTACCACCTCCACAAAAGAAGATTTTTTTTTATCAAAACTCATCATTTATAGTTCATATAATAGATATTATGAAGATATATTGTAACACCTATACGTTTTTAGGAAATATTTTAAATAATTTTAATTCTTCAACAGTGTTCATTGCATGCAATCGTGAGTTCAAACAAACCATGGGACACCCTAAGTATAAAATGACCATTTTAACATAGCTGTTAGGTTAGTGAGAATAGATATAAATAACTCATGAAAATTTATTGTAAATTCATTTTCAACCAATTATTTATGAAAAAATATAAATCAATTAAATATTTGTATTTTTGAATTAATAAATAGAGTTAATAACCATTAGTAAATTAAATTAATGATATATATATTTAATCTACCAAATTAAATATTTTTTATAATCATCAAATATATATTTTTGTCACAGTGTATGAATAAAACCAATGTGATGTATAAAAACCTATATTTTTCAAAAGGGTAATTTTCCTCATTTTTAATGGAAAACCCCTTTTATATTTTGATTTTCATAAATTAATAATTTTTAAATGAAAACATAAACATGTTTTTTTATAATTGATATATAAAATCTTACTTAGGATTATTTTTTGTTATTTTTATGACAATATTCAAGTTATGATGAATAATAATAATACACTAAATACAAATTTTTTCATTGAAATAACATATATGGTTAAATTATTTTATTAAATAGTTTTAAAATAAAAATAAATTATATTTTTATCATTAAATATAATTTAAGTCATTAGCATTAATTTTTCATTGAATTTAGATGTAAAAACATTTCAATCTTTCGTAGAGTTGTAACTTTTAAAGCATGTTCCCTCATTCTGATAACGAGATTAATTTTAAATTAATGAAATAAAATTTCATGATTTTAATTTTTAAAAATGGATTAAATATTTGGAATCACTATGTCCAAATTATTCAAATATCTAAATTTTATTTTTGTGCAATATGAATAGAAACTTCGGTTATTTTTATAAATACAGTTGAAGGGTAAATCAGGTAATTATGGGGAAAATTATATTATAAAATAAACCTAAAATGTGTCCTAATATCATTAGATGAGTGTGTGTCAACCGAAATCACCCTTGTATCGAAATGGAATCCTTTGGAAGCCACATTGATTTGATTATGAGATTTAATATATTTTATTCAATTAAAAGTTAAATATGTCTTACTCAAATTTTAATAACTACATAATTTTTAAAATCAGAATATACATAATATATATTCAAATATAAATTAAAATTTTAAATATAAAATTTTATCATTTATCATGGTAATTTATTTGTAAATTTTATAAAAAAATAATTACCTTAAAGCCTCATATATTAATGATGCATAAATTATTTAGTTGATGAGAAATCAATAAAATATTAAGTATTAAAGTAATAATAGCAATTTAAAGTTCTAAAAACATGACCAAATAATATAATCCGATTATTAATTGACAAAAGACATTTAATGGTCGAGTTATTAACCTTTAGAGCCTTACAGAAGAGATTATGCCACTTATATTATATTATTTATAGTGATGCTCAACTTTTCAGATACATTTATTAATGAGTATAACATTTTTAATGATGGATTCTACAGAATATTTATTCTATTATAAGTATTATTAATAAATATATTAGATTTATATTTTTTATAATATTTTATTTTTAATTTTTATTCAAAAATTTACCATATTAAATAATTACTCAAAAATGTTGTAGTAGTTATTTTATTAAAGGAAATATAAAATAAATATTATTAAAAATATTAAAATAAATATAATTGAAACTAATTAATATTCACAATAAATTTTATTGATGGTATTGACCTCGTAGTAATTGAATATAATATTTTATTCTAAGTTAACTTGTTATCATAATTTTTTTATAAATCAATGAATTGAATAGTGTCTAAATTGACACTATTAATTATTTATCAAAATAATATTTAATTAAATTATTTAAAAATAATAATAAATTTTATAAAATATATAATAATTATTATATGGTATAAAATGTTAAAAGTTATTTTTTGTGGTCTAATTGACATTAAATAAGTAAATATTTTACCATTTTAATATTGAAATACTTGTTACCATAATTAAAAATTAAAAAGAATAACTAATTGTTAATTAAAATTATGAGGATTAAATTTAATGAAAAGAATTTATAAATTTTATTTTTTGATGATATTACAACCCTATCCCATCACATCTTTTAAATTGTTACATTTTTAGGTTTTCAGACGGGTTCTGATTTTATTATAAATTAATATTTTTGGAGATCCCAAAAATGCCCATCACCACAATTATAAAAGTGCATCTCCTCCCTCACCTATTTTATTCACATTGAGCTTTCGAGATTGTCCATACACTAACCATATCATTTATCAACTTCTCTATTTACATTATAGAGGTTCAGGTCTTCCTCAAAGACAATATCTAGTTATTTTAGAGGAGATTTAGTGGGAGCACACCAAAGAAGAGGTAATCTCTTCTACCGATTCTTACAGAATTATTTCTTCTTCTACATCATCCTCATGAGTTGTTTAATTATTAAGTAATAAATTATGTATCAGTTATATATTTATTTTTTTTTAAATTATGAAACAAACACATCTCTTCTTCTATCTGTCCTATGAAAAATGAAATCACAACACATGCATACGTATGGCTTATCATCTCCTTGTTGTGGTGTAATCTATTTTTGACTACCATATTACTTGGATGGGTATAATGATGGAGATAATAAATATATATTATTATTATAACATGATATTTATTCAGAAATATTATACACCATCCAATTCAATACCATTCAAAAATTGTTGGAAAGATATCATCACTCGTGCGTACATACAGCCTATCATCTCCATGATGCGTTGTGATTCATTTTATGTGATATTAATTATAGAATTATTTTATAAATGAATAGAATGAATTAATACAATATATATTATACATATATAATTATATAAATGATAAAAACTATAACCTAATAATTGGAACAAGAACCTATCTGAAAAAACATGCATAAGAAAATAAAGAAGTTAACACCCGATGGATGAGTAATAATGTTACTAACATATGAATTACAATATTATCATATATTATATAATAAAAATTATTATGATTCTAAAATAAGTCAATGAAATTATTTAAATCACTATACAATAGTTTTGGATACATAAAAGGAAATCAAATGTACGATAAGTGATAATTTTTTAATCTCATTATTATCCAATATTTTTTATACGCATGTATTTTCTGGGGTATATTTGTCATCCATGTCCATATTTCATAAATATGTTTTCCAAAATATTCATTCTATTCATATAAAATTTTTTAGAGTCAATTTTAACCATTAGTAAATTTTTATTAAAAGTAGTGAAAGGAATCTTTTTTATTTTTTGATACAAGGTGCCTTTTGACTTTTACAGCAAAAGAATGAAGAGAATATTTTTTTTAACTTACAGGGAATGAATATATTTTTACATATTCTTAAAAACTTATTTCTATGAATATTCCTTTACATGACTTCAATATTATTTTAAAATTAATTCTATTATTTTAAAATTGCATGGAATATTGAGAAAATAAAATGTTCTTGAAGAAGAAATGATATTTTCCTCAAGAATTACTTTCAAATTTTATATAAAAAAATTTCCATCTAATATTGAATTATTTAGTAGGGTTATGTTTCAAGTACTATATCCTTATTGTTTGTATTGTTTGATTGTGTTTATGATGAAATTCTATTTATGAAATGAATTTGTTTTACATTGATTATGTAATGGTTAAATGATGGTTAAAGAAATCCATTTTATTCCTTAGGATATGATGACTGATTTATGTTATTTTATAACATTAAAGAATGATTATGTTATTAGATGGGTGGGACCTATATCTCCCAAAAATTCATTCGCTAATGATTTATATCTCATGAGATGGATATGGATGGAATGGTAAATGATATTAGTTTAGTAGTACAGTGCTGGATCATGGAGTGAACTTGGTTCAGTAATGGACTTCGTCGGCTATGATGGTCTTGGCAATGATAATTGACTAATATGAAATGATTTTATATGCTTATGTGTATAAAAAATAACGTCATTTATTATTTTATGACTTTGGAGATTACATTCATTTAGTATTATCATAATTTATGTTTTATCCAATGTCTTGATATCATGATATTACATATGTAGGAAAGGATTTTCAAATCTTATGTTCTTATGTCTTATGATTATGATATGATTGATTTATACTTTTTTACCATTAATGAGTATATGAGATCACCCTTTCATATGTTTCTTTTCCCTAGGTCATGAATAAGTGTATTAAGTAAGATATGTAAAAAAGGGATCTTGTTAAGATGAAATAAGTGGGAGACAATGAAGATGTATTATGAACCAGTTGTTTATGTTTCCCAGTAACTATAGACACTATACATATATGGTCCAATTTTGGATTTGATATATTTCATAATGTATATTCTTAAATTTGTACATAATATCAATGAATGTAAAGTAATATTCAATATACTTTGTATCAGAGCGATGGTATTGTTATCCTTTGGAAACTAAGGTGAGAAAACCTTACTAATAACCTAATGGACATGTCAAAGAATAGGTTACAATCCTTGTTTTCAAGAAATGATCATGAATAACCAATGATAAACCAAAAGTTTCCTAAATTGAAATTTTATTCTTGATTATGTTGTTTTACCATTATGATTATTTTTTCTCATACTATTATTATTTGTTTTATTCAATGACTAGAACCTAGAGGTACCACATTAATATTGAATGTCACGGGTAATGAAATGATTTTCTTCTGGATGAACCAACTATTATGGGAGATAGAATGCAAAATATTATAACTAGTCTCACACAAAATTATCAAGATATGATTCATGAAATAATTCCAAACATGCAAAGGAGGGAACAACATTCTATTGAGTCCGCCATGAGGTAGCGTCCAACTTCTTTCAGCAGGTCCTCTGATCCATTAGTGGCAAAAAATGGATCAGTTCCACTAAAAACATATTTTTAGTTCTCCAATGTTTAGAACATGATAAATTAATATTATAAGTCTATCATTTAGAAGGTGAAGTTGTTCAATTATGGAACCTTTTCAATAATACGAGGCTGATGTGGCTCTATTTTTACATAGTTTTGCCACATCTTTTTACTTAATTTTTAATGATTTAGTTAATTATTTATGCACTTTATACTAAATATTTGTACTATTTTATTTTTATAAATAATTTTGTTAATTAATCAATTTTTATAGTTAATTATGTATTTTTAGTCTTTAAAATAATAAATTTTATCTTAATAAACTAATCAAATTTAATTATGTCTTATTTAGTTTGGTTAATTTAAGTCTTCCTGACTTTTTAATAAACTAACATTTTTATAGAACAATTATTTAATCGTTGTAATTCTATTTCATTAACTTAGTCTTTATTTTAATATTTTAACTTTTAATTTAGTTACATTATAATAGGGTAAAAATGTTTATTAATATTTTTAGTCATCCTGTTAATCATTTAAGTAAATAATTTGTGTTTTAAATTAAATAAATCAGTTCTCTTTTAATTTTATTTGTTCAAATAGTTGTTCTATTAATTAATTAAGACTTTTTAAAAATTAATTATATTATTTTATGTATTTAGTTTGATCATTAATTCATTTTATGTTTGTTTTAGTCTACTGGTGAGGTAGAAAAGAATTAGCGGTGACCTATTGGGTCACCGATGCTCTTCTGTTCTATTTGATGCTACCCTTTAATAATTTTATTTAGTTATTTTAATTTTAGTCTTTTATTAATTTATTTTAACAATTATTCAGTTTATAATTTAATTTTTATCAATTAATAATTTTATAGTTTTAAAGTTTAATAAATATTCTATCTTAATTAATGGTGTTTACCATTATTTTAATTAATTAGTCTTTTTATTCAGTTTACTTAGGTTTTAATTTTATGTTTAATTTATGTGTTTTTTATTTTTAAAGGTCACCATTAGTTATTTATTTAGTCATAATGGTGAATCCCTTTGCCGCTTATCTTGTTCTATTTTTTAATAGTAATCTATTCTATTTAAATGTATCACTGACTCTTATTTTATAAATAGCGGTGACCTTATTTATTTCTACCACCAACAGTGACCTCTTTATTTTTTTATTCTGTTGGTAACTTTAACTATGGTAACGGTGACCTTGCTTTTACCGGTGACATTTGTCACCATTACCCTCATCCTCACCGATATGTGTCCTCACCGGAAGCTGACAACTCAACTCTCACTTCTTTAGCAACCTCACTGGTATCATATCCTCACTGATAGCTCTTTTCCCCTCTCTCTCACTGATAGTCAGCATTCCATCTGCCTCGCCTTTTCTTCAACCTCACAATTACTTCTTGTTTCTCACAGCTACCGTTACCTTTCACCTCACTGTTAGTGTTTCTTCCCTTCATCCCATCGTTTCCACTGAATAGATCCATAACCACTCAAAACCAGAGAATCAAATCAGTTAAAAACATTGTATCGTATCATTCTCAAACCAGTTTTAAAATTAACTCTGTTTCAACCATAAATTCAGATCATCATGTATATACCATCACCGCGACCTTAGAACGAACCCGCCTGTTGCTGCTTAAGTTTTCTGAAGGAAATTCGAAGCCCCCTGTTGTGCCGACCAGTGGATACCTCCACTGGTTCAAAGCTTCTACTGGTAGAGGATTCAAAACCGACGGTGACGTCATTGCCATTGAAGATAGGTTGAGTTATATCCAAGCCGCGCCGATACTGGAGCCGCGGGATGTTGTAGTTGGGTTCCACCGCACTGTAGTGGTGCCGAGATGGGAGAAGTGCAGGCCTGTCAGGCCACGCTGGACAAGGGGAGACCACTGCTATGGAGTTGTGCAGACGAAGACCATCCCCCCTACCCTTGTGCACCGATAATTAGGGGAGTCGGGAAGGAAGAAGATAACACAAATATTAAATAATAAAAATAATAACAAAAGTAAAGTAAAACAAATAGAAGGAAAAAAAGTAAAGTTAAAGTAAAAGATAACTTGAATAAGTCAAATGAATATTATAGCATTTATAAAAGTTATAAATTTAAACAATTATAATATTAATAAATAGATAAATTATAAATTAAAATACAAAACTAAATTAACAATAAATGTTAACAATTAATTAATATACTATTTATAGTATATATATTTAATTAATAATAATTGTATATAAACAATAAAATATACTTATTAATTTCAAAATATTTAAAACTAAAGTATTAATTCTAATTAAAAAATTAAAATTAACTAATTAATAAATTAATCGAACGATTTAATTTATTTAAAATTAATAATAATAATGATAATAAAATTATTAATTAATACTATCTAAATTGTTTTTTAATTACTTGTTTGCTTATGATGTTAAACTTTAATAATTTAGTTAAAAATGATAGAATTAATACTTAATAACTATAACTATTAACTTAACTAAATTAATAAATTCTCGATAAATTTATGTATTACCATAGTACTGTTATGTGAATAATTTTTATAAATAATATAAAAGTAAATAATAATTATCAACTAAGATATTTATTAATTAGCTTTAGTTAACTTTTTAATAATAATGATTTTCTTTGAGTTTTAACTGCTTTATTTTGTTTAGAACATGTGAAGATTCATTCAAAAGTCAAAAACGTGTCCAGGTACATTCAACTAACTCAGCGGGAGTTAGTTATGTGAGTAAAACTAGTGCGACGTGCCAGTCGTGAAAAAAGCGCACGTGTGTGGTGCGCATTAAAGAAACAAATTATGTCGGTGGAAGACGTGCGGTGATAAGAAGAAAGTGATAGATGATATTTAAAGTAGACTAGAAGCATAATTTGAGGGGGATGGGATGGAATTCATTGACTTTGTCGGAGACGATCAGGAGTAGTGGAGAGGATCTGGAGCATTGCAGTCTTGAAGTCGAAGGAGCATAGGCGTAGAGCATCTTTGGGGAGTTCTTTATCCATTTTGTTTTAAGTCTTATACTCTATTTCTTTGAAATGTTTTCCATTAATATAGTGATAATGAAAAATATATTAGTAAGCTAAATTTATTGTTTAGGGAGAGTTCTTGATCTACTGGTGATCATTTTCATCCTTTTCATTAAACATTTCTTCTATGACTAGAATTGATCGGCGAGATCGATTCTAATTACACATTTCTGCTTTGTACCACATACACTAAATTTTTCAAAACTCTATAATCATTTGGAGAGTTTGATTATGGATTCATCTTTTAAGTAATCAACTCATAGTGAAAACTTTAGTACTTGCAACGAGTTTGTACTGTTGTCCTTTTAAATCATCTTTCTGAAGTTGTAGTTCTTTGGAGTGGTGAACTCTAAGTTGTACAATTTCTGCGACTTAACTCCTATAGAGGGAATAAAGTCGCTTATATGTAGTGGTACAATGCAGTAATTTTACATGATTAGGAGAAGCAATTTAAACTAGTAGACTAGAGTAATCCCCGAGCATTCTTTTCTGTTTGTCTTTTATCGGCATTTTATTTTTTTGTTACATCTTATTATCAACTGTTCTCTGTTTCAGTGTAGGTTAGAAAAAATTTACAAGTTATGTGTGGTTTTACATTAAAGTTTATAAAAAACACAAAAAAAATATTAAAAGATAAAAAAATATTAAGAAAATCTTACTCACTGCAGACAACAATGAGGGTTTTGAAGTAATTTTAGTAATGTTGTGGTTTAAAATAGCCTTCCCTGTGGGTCGACCCTACCTGCCACATATACAGTAGTTTATAGGAGATATAATTAATTAAACTTGACCAACGTCAATGATGGTTGGGATCAGTTTTTGGTGCCTTTTCCGGGGAATGAACTAGCCATTTCATTACTAATAAACACATATTAAAAAACATTTAAAAAACTAATTTTTTTAATAATTGTAAAAAAAACTGATGTTATCACTGTTAGTGTTTAAAATTCTTCTCACAAATATTACATGAGCACTAGGTCTACGGTTAAATGTTTAGAGCCTTTGAGTCCTGAATTAAAAAAACATCTTACCACTCTACGGAAAAACAAAAACAAATCTGAAATGGAAAATAGAGTTCATGCACCTCAAGACTATCAAAACCATCTTGAAATCATAGAAAATGGGAGACCTCAGATGAGGTATTTTCAACTTCCCCAGGTGTCTAGTAACCAATCTTCAATTAGGCTTAGTCCTAGAGCTCACAACAATGAGATGAAACAATCTCACATTTCACTAATGCCTGCATTCAATGGGCTCCTTAATGAGGACTCTTTAGCCTTCATTAGATATTTCTACAACACTGTGTAGCAACTTCCTTTGTTATGACTCACTGAAAATGAGCTAAAGATGAGATTTTTTCCCTTTTTCCTTAAAGGGAATGCTTGGAATTGGTTTTTAAGTTTAGTTGAAAACATATTTGAGAATTGTGATCAAGTTTACAACTCATTCATTATGAAATTTTATCCCCAAAGATTAAAAGGAGAACTGATAATTAAGATCACTAGTTTTTACCAAGAGGATGGAGAAGCTTTTCATGAAGCTTGAGATAGATTTAGGGACCTTCTTAGGTAGTGTCCTCATCATCAACTCCCATCCCATCTCCTCATGGATACCTTATATGAAGGATTGTCCTCCTCTGGTAAGAATTTAGTGGATCAAGCTACTGGGGGATGTCACAATGATAAAATAGATGATGTGTTTAGGAAAATTTTTAACAATTTGGCCCTTAATTCTAAACATAAAAATTCAAGAAGAAAGAGAGTGAATAGGAGTGCTAAAACTGGTTCAATGAATGAAACTCAAGCTCAATTAGCCGAAATCACAAAAAAACTTCAAATCTTAATGAACCAAAATTTAAAACAAACATTAAATCAAATTTAAAATGAGAATCAGTACCTGTCACAAAGGAAATAGTGCAGTCAATGTGGTATATTTTGGTACTCTGAAAAGTTTTGTCCCAATGCTGATTTAACTTCCCAACAACCTGAAACCTTATACTTTGTTAATTATAGTCCTAGGATACCTCAAAAAGAAGATCCATTCTCAAACAATTACACTCAAGGCTATAGGAACCATCCAAATCTATCATGGAAGGATCAAGGAATTATTAAGCAACCAACTACCCCTAATTAACAGAACCAACCAAGACCAAACTTTTAGAATCAAAAAATGAGGGAGTCTTTAAACACTCAAGGAAATAATGATAATCAAATGTCTTCTAAACTGGATCAAATCTTGAATAAAATTATTTCAAAAGAGGAAAAGTACATGGCTCAATTTAATAAACCTAAAAATAAATATGAGTCAGACAAAATGAAAAATGATGTGAGAATGCAGAATATGGAAACATAGTTAGGACAATTAGCTAGAGATTTGACTTCTAAGGATAAAGGTAGCTTGCCTAGTACAACTGAACTTAACCATAGGGAGAATATCATGGCTATTGTAACTAGGAATGGGCTGAATACTCAGTTTTTGCTAAAAAATTTTAGAAAATTCCCAAAATGAGAAACTACTTCAATCTGGTAAAAAAATATTCCTTGCACACATGGTGGAAATTCACAGAAAAGTAATGAAAATGATAAAAATCTGAACATGTTACCTGAAACTCAAGTTGAAACTTCTTCTAAAAATAAAAAGAATAATGGAAAAGAAAATTTTGGGGAAGAGGTGAGGGATATTCCTATTGTCCTAAAAACATTTCTCCACCCACCCCTTTCCCTAAGAAGCTGAAACCTAAAAGTAACACCAAGGATGAACTTAGTCAGTTCCTTTTTCTCATTTCTAAACTTCAAGTGAATATTCCTTTCATTCAAGCATTAATTAAAATCCCATCTTACTTGAAATCTCTGAAAAAAATTGTTTCAAACAAAAAAAATCTAGAAAAATTTGCTACTTACAGCCTCACTGAAGAGTGAAGTGCTGTACTTCAAAAGAAAATCCCACCAAAATTGGAAGACCCAAGTGGATGTGTCATCCCTTATACTCTGGGAAACTCTAATCAACTCAAATGTTTTTGTGATTTAGGTGCTAGCATTAATCTTCTCCTATACCCACTGTTTCGACAGTTGAGGTTGGGTGATCTTCAACCCAGCATGGTCATTCACTAGTTGGATGATAGATCTTTCACTCATCCTGTGGGAAGGGTTGATGATTTGTTATTTTGAGTTGGGAAGTTGTTTCTTCCTGCTGACTTTCTTGACTTAGATATGGAGTGTGATAAAGAAGCACCTATCATCGTGGGTAGGCCCTTTTTGGCCACAAGTGTTGCTGTTATTGATGTGTCATAGGGTCAACTGATATTAAAATTTGGTGAACAAGAAGAGGAGTTCAATGTTTTTAAAAATATCAAGTAAAAATATATTCTGAAAACTGCTCAAAAATAGAGTTCATTGATGCTGAATGTTCTTATAAAAATCAAGTTGAACACATTGAAGAATCTGAAAACCAATTCTCTATTGAAGAAGTTATTCTGGAAACTAAAAATTATACTGTAACAACCAATCTGAAAAATCTTCCAGATTGGGACAGCTGTCCAGTTTCTATTGTAGGAGAGTCGTCTGTTTCTGAAATTAAGAGCGTTTTGAGTGAATTTGAGGGTGTTTCTGTTAACACCAACCTTGAGTAGAACTTTGATGATATTCAGGGAGAACTTATAAGACAATTAGATGATTTTTCATTGAATAACTTGCTGAAATATGATCTGGAATGTCTGGAAAGTAAGCTGTCCACCTTGGACAGTAAGACTGTTATCTCTGAATCTGGTCATGAAATTGAAAATCATTCATCATTCAATACCCCTTACTATAAATATGTTAAATATCTTGGACCTCCCAAGCCTAAGAGTCTTCCTTCGAGTGTAGAACAACCTACTCTTGAACTGAATCCAATCTCTTCCCATCTTAAATATTTGTTTCTAGGTGAGAACTCCACTTTTCCTGTAATAATTTCTGCTGAACTGAATGAAAACCAAGAAAAAATATTATTTAATGTTTTGAAAAAGTTTAAATCTTCCATAGGCTGGAAATTAGCTGATATCAAGGGTATTATTCCCTCATTTTGTATGCACAAGATTCCTATGGAGCATACCCATAAACATAGGGTAGAGTGTCAAAGAAGATTAAATCCAAACATGAAAGCTGTTGTGAGAGATTAAGTGATTAAATTTATGGACACTAGAATGAATTATCCCATTTCTGATAGTGGTTGGGTTAGCCCTGTCCAGGTTGTCCCCAAGAAAAGAGGTTCCACAGTTTTTAAAAAAGAAACCAATGAAGAATTTCACGTTTGGAAAGCCACAAAATGGAGAGTCTATATTGATTATAGGAAGCCGAATGCAGCCACTAGGAAGGAACATTTTACAATGCCCTTCTTTGATCAAATGCTTGATAAGCTTACTGGAAATGAATTTTTCTATTTTTGGATGGGTATTCTGGTTACAACCAGATTCCTGTTGATCTAGAGGATCAGGAAAAAAACACTTTCACTTGCCCCTTTGTAACATTTACCTACAGTCGGATGCCCTTTGGGTTGTGTGGATCTCCATCCACCTTTCCAAGGTGTATGATGGCTATATTTTTAGATATTATTGATAGAATCATTGATATTTTCATGGATGACTTTTCAATTGTGGGTTGTACTTTTGATACTTGTCCTGGAAATCTATAGTTAGTCTTAGAGAGATGCATTGAAACCAACCGTGTTCTTAGTTGGGAGAAATGTCAATTCATGGTTACAGAAAGTATTGTTCTTGGTCATAAAGTGTCTAAGAGAGGTTTAGAAGTTGATACTTCCAAGATTGATGTTTTCAAAAACTGCCACCTCTTGTAAATGTCAATGGTGTTAGAATTTTTCTAGGGCATGTAGGTTTCTACCAGATATTCATAAAATATATTTCTAAAATAACTACGCCCTTGTGTTCTTTGCTGGTAAAGGATTAACCTTTCAATTTTGATGATTTTTTTTGAAATAATTTAATCTGCTTAAAGAGAAACTCACAACATCACCTATCATTATTGCACCTGACTGGAAACTACCTTTTGAGCTTATGTGTGATTCTAGTGACATGGATGTAGGTGAATTCTTTGGACAGAGGAGGGATAGGAAGTTCCATGTGGTGTATTATGCTAGTAGACTGCTAGATAATGCCCAAAATAATTATACCACCACTGAAAAAGAGTTCTTAGTTGTTGTGTTTGATCTGGAAAATTATAGACTGTATCTCTTAGGTTCAAAAGTCATCTTTTCCACTGATCATTCGGCTTTAAAGTATCTGCTGTCTAAAAAGGAAGCAAAACCCATGTTCATTAGATGGATTCTCTTGTTACAAGATTTTGATTTAGAGATAGAGGATAAACAGGGATCTGAAAATTTAGATGCTAATCACCTATCTTGGCTTCCTCTTACTCAATGTGAATGTGAAAATTCTATGGAGATTATCTCTTCCTTTCCTGAAGAAAAGCTGCTTACTATGTCAATCAGTTAATCTTCTTGGTTTGTAGATTTTTCCAACTTTTTGGAAGAAGGTGTTTTTCCCAAAAATATGTCCAATAATAAAAGAAAGAATATCATTTCTGAGCTTAAATATTATCTTTGGGATGATCCCTTCCTATTTAGGAGGTGTGTCGATGGTATTATTAGGAGGTGTGTGCCTGGGGAAGAGATGTTTTCTATCTTAAAAAATTTCCATTCCTCGCCTTTGGGAGGTCACCATGGTGGAGAGAGAACCGCTCAAAAAGTCCAACAATCCGGTTTCTATTGGCCTACTCGTTTTAAGGATTCTAGGAGATTTGTGGTTGGCTTTGATAGATGCCAGAGGCTAGGTAATGTTGGTCGGAAGTAGGAGTTACCCCAAAAATGAATTCTAGAAGTTGACGTTTTTGATGTCTGGGGTTTATATTTCATGGGTCCATTTCCATCATCTCATGGGAATGAGTATATTCTTGTTGCTCTTGACTATGTTTCAAAATGGGTTGAGGTAGTGGCACTGCCCAACGATCAGACCAATTCTGTAATAAAATTTATTAAAAAAATTATCTTTAAAAGATTTGGAGTCTCAAGAGATTTTATCACTGATAATGTAACACACTTTAAGAAGTATATGTTTAAATCTTTGATGGAGAAATATGGATGTGTTCATAAAACTGGGACTCCTTATCATCCACAGTCCAGTGGACATGTGGAAATTTTAAATAGGGAACTGAAACAAATACTTGAGAAAACAATGTCACACTCTAGGAAGGACTGGTCTCTTAAACTGGATGAAGCTTTATAGGCATATAGAAATGCTTTTTAGACCCCAATAGGGATGTCTCCTTACAGGCTGCTGTTTGGGAAATGTTTTCATTTGCCTATGGTGTTGCAACATAAGTCGTATTGGGTAATAAGGCTCTTAAATTTGACCTTAAAAGTGATGGTGAGAGGATATTACTTGAGTTGAGTGAATTAGATTAGATTAAGAAATAGGATTTTGAAAAATCAAGGATTTATAAAGAGAGGTCTAAAATCTTTCATGATTCTATCATTCAAACCAAAGAATTCAAACCTAGACAGAAGGTCCTCCTCTTTAATTCTAGACTCAAAATATTTCCTTGAAAGCTGAAGTCCAAATGGTCTATATTGTTAACTATTGTGAGAGTTCTTAAGAATAGATATTTGGAAATTATTGGTGAAGAAAATAAACCCATGCTGGTTAATGGGCAAAGAGTGAAACTATATTTTGATGGGAAACCAAAGGGCTTGGACGCCTTCACTGTTCTTGAAATTTGTTCCTGAATAAAGTATGGCTAAAGATTGTAAACAGAGCGCAACATGGGAGGAAACCCACGGTTCTTGTTTATTTCTTTTCTTAGTTTCATTAATGTTTTTGTATAAGGTGATGTTAAGCTCTATTTTAGTAAACTTTTTGAACTTGCTCACTCCTCATTCCTGTTTCAGGATCATAAAGTGATCTTCTCATTGTGTTAGTGAAGGAGTGGAATTTCCATTCTAGATCATTAATTAAAAAACATACTCAGGTAAGTTCTTTACATTTTAAATGATGTTATTCTACTCCTGTGTGATTTGAAAAAAAATCGGAGTAGAAAATTATGCAACATGTGTATTGAAAATTATGTTGCATAACTTGAACTGTATTAAAAACATGTTGCTTTTCTTTCATGAAAAAAATATGCTCTATATGTTGTGACTAAAAAATAAATTCTTCTTAGAATATTTTATTTCATGTTTGTTTCCACTACAATGTTCGGTTTTTATTAAAAAAATCTGCATGTGCCTGTTGCTTGAAAATCAAATTTATTGTTAAAATCTTTAACTACTACATGAACGTAAGTGTGTGTGGGGGGGTACATGTAGGTTGATAATGTTTTCATTAGATATGTTTGTATTTATGGGATGTTTGTCATGCCTTTGTTTTCTTAACTGAAAATCCATTTGAACCCAATCTTTGACATGCTTTCACTCTTTTAACTGTGTACCCACAAGTTACATGTTTTTTTAGTACTTTAATGGAACAACTTTATCCATGGATTTGAATGATAATACATGTGCTTGATTTTGAATCTGCTGTAAATTATTTTTGTGTGGAAAACAGTATCTTTGAACTTCAATATGACCTTTGTACATGTCATCAATCTACTTAATTGAAAATCTGTTTTGAACCTTAATTGCTAAATTGTTCTTCTCCATATTTAGAAGTCAACTTTGGGGACAATGTTTGGTTTTAAGTGTGGGGGATGGTGTCAAATCTTGACCGTGCTTAACTGTTATTAATTTTGAGCCCATCAATTCCCTCTTCACATCAATCTTTTTGTCAAAAAAATGGTTAAATTTTCTTTTTTCAAAATACTTACATAATTTTAGGCTTTACACTATACTAAATTGGGTATTTCCTTAGGACAAGTACCTTACCAGTAGTTAAGATTTTCTTTGAACCTGAAATTGATTATAATGGATGATTGGTCAGTGATATTACATAGGGATTTGATTGAAATTTAGTATAGGAACTACATCTAAATTTTATTTGGGTAACCTTTTAGTGGAAATATGATCATGACCCTTGGAACTAGAAGTTTGATTTTGATTTTAGGGGCCTCTTTCATCTTATAATTATTAAAAGTAAATTCTTTAATGAGCCAATGTAAATTATTTTTTATATAAATATTTTGAAACTAGAGTAATTTGGGCATCTAGGATCCCACGGTGAGTCTTTGAAACCCTAGATGCTGGGTGAATTTCTATTAACATTAATCCCACTATTCATCTTGAAGAAGTGCATATTGCACAGTGCTTATCACAATGAAACATGGCTTGAGAAAAATAAATAGAGTTTCTAGGGTTAAAAATGAGCTCATTAGGGTGAGGGGAATGATGAACGCCAAATGAATAAGGGGTCAATTGGTTTATGTGGGAGTCATTTAGGTTGTATTGTTAAGGTGATTCAAAAAAATAATAATTTTTTTGGAACCTAGGATTCAGTTAAAGTACAAAGTTCTTTAGTTAAGATCTTAATTCCATTGATATTTTATCTCCTGTCAATCTTGGACATAGAACCTGAGATTAGATTGAACAGAGACATTAAGTTGTATCACATATGAGGCACGACATCTTCTTTGATTGATGGTCTGTGTGTTCTTAATTACCCTTGAGTATTTTTTATAGGCAAGATTAATATGAATAATTCAATTTCTTAAATCCTGATGTTATGTTTTGTTTACTATTTTGATTACTGGACATGTTACAGTTTGATCTTAATCATTAATACATTTTACTATTCTTCATAGTTAATAGAACGTGAGATTGTTTAAGGAAAAACAATGCTTATGTGTGGGGGAATTTGATGTGGATATTTTTTACATAGTTTTTCCACATCTTTTTACTTAATTTTTTATGATTTAGTTAATTATTTAATCACTTTATACTAAATAATTGTACTTTTGTATTTTTATAGTTAATTTTGTTAATTAATCAATTTATTATAATTAATTATGTATTTTTAGTCTTTAAAATAATAATTTTAGTCTTACTAAACTAATCAACTTTAATTATGTCTTATTTAGTTTTGTTAATTTAAGTCTGTCAGACTTTTTTATAAACTAACATTTTTATAAAACAATTATTTAATCGTTATATTTCTATTTAATTAAATTAGCCTTTATTTTAATATTTTAACTTTTAATTTAGTTACTTTACAATAGGTTAAGAATGTTTATTAATATGTTTAGTCATCCTCCAAATCATTTATGTAAATAATTTGTGTTTTAAATTAAATAAAATAGTTCTATTTTAATTTTAAGTATTCAAATCGTTGTTATATTAATTAATTAAGAGTTTTAAAACATTAAATATATTATTTTATGTATGCAGTTTGATCATTAATTAATTTTCTATTGGTTTTAGTCTACCGATGAGGTAGACTAGAACTAGCGGTGACCTATTGGGTCACCGATTCTCTTCAGTTCTATTTTCTGCTACCCTGTAATAAATTTAATTAGTTATTTTAATTTTAGTCTTTTATTAATTTAGTTTAACAATTATTCATTTTATAATTTAAGTTTTGTCAATTAATAATTTTAAGTTTTTAAAGGTTAATAAAAATTCTATCTTAATTAATGGTGCTTATCATTATTTTAATTAATTAGTCATTTTATTCAGTTTACTTAGGTTTTAATTTTATGTTTAATTTATGTGTTTTTAATTTTTGAAGTTCACTGTTAGTTACTTATTTAGGCATAATGGTGACTCCCTTTTCCGATTATCTTATTTTATTTTCTAACAGTAATCTATTCTATTGAAACGTATCAGTGACTCGTATTTTATAAATAGCGGTGACCTTCTTTATTTTTACCGCTAACAGTGTCTTTATTTTTTTATTCGGTCAGTAACTTTTAACTGTGATAACGGTGACCTTTCTTTTACCGGTGACCTTTTTCATCGTTACCCTCAGCCTCACCAATATTTTTTCTCACTGGTAGCTGACAACTCCACTCTCACTGCTTTAGCAACCTCACTGGTTACTCATCCCCCCTGACAGATCTGTTTCCCCTCTCTCTCATTGATAGACAACATTCCCTCTACCTTGCCTTTTCTTCAACCTCACTATTACTTCCTATTTCTCAGAGCTACCATTACCTTTCACCTCACTGTTAATGTTTCTTTCCTTCATCCCACCTTTTTCACCGAATAGATCCATAACCATTCAAAACCAGAGAATCAAATCAGTTCAAAACATTGAATCGTATCATTCAAAAACTAGTTTTAAAATTAACTCGGTTTCACCCCTAAATTCAAATCTTCATGTATATACTAATACCGCGACCTTAGAACGAACCCGCCTGTTGCTGATTATGTTTTCCGAAGGAACATTGGAGCCCCCTGTTGGGCCGACAAGAGGAAACATCCACTGGTTCAAAGTTACTGCTGGTAGACGATTCGAAACTAAGGGTGATGCCGCTGCCATTGAAGATAGGTTGAGCTTCATCCGAGTTGCGCCACTACTGGAGCCGCGGGATGTTGTAGGTGGGTGCCGCCGCGCTGTAGTGGAGCCCAGAAGGGAGAAGTGCAGGCCTGCCACGCCACGCTGGACAAGAGGAGACCGCTGCTGTGGAGTTGTGTCAAAGAAGACCTTCCCCCTACCCTTGTGCGCCGATAATTGGGGGAGGGGGAAGGAAGAAGATATCATAAAAATTAAATAATTAAAATAATAATAAAAGTAAAGTAAAACAAAAATATGGAAAAAAGTGAAGTTAAAGTAAAATTTAACCTTAATAAGTCAAATGAATATTATAGAATTTATAAAAGACATAAATTTAAACAATTATAAAATTAATAAATAGATAAATTATAAATTAAAATACAAAACTAAATTAAAAATAAATGGTAATAATTAATTAATATACTGTTTATAGTATAGATATTTAATTAATAATAATTGTAAATAAACTATAAAATATACTTATTAATTTCAAAATATTTAAAAGTAATGTATTAATTCTAATTACTAATTTAATATTAACTAATTATTAAATTAATCCAACAATTTATTTTCTTTAAAAGTAAGAATAATAATAATAATAAAATTATTAATAAATACTATCTAATTTTTTTTAATTACTTATTTTCTTATGATGTTAAACTTTAACAACTTACTTAAAAATGATAAAATTAAAACATAGTAAATATAACTATTAACATAATTTAATTAATAAATTCTCGATAAATTTATGTATTACCATAGTACTATTATGTGAAGAATTTTTATAAATAATATAAAAGTAAATAATAATTATCAACTAAGATATTTATTAATTAACTTTACTTAACTTTTTAATAATAATTATTGTCTTCAAGTTTTAACTACTTTATTTTGTTTATAACATGTGCAGGTTCATAAAAAAGTCAAAAACGGGTCCAGGTATGTTCAACTAACTCAGTGGGAGTTATTTATCTGAGTAAGACTACTGCGACGTGCCAGTCGTGAAAAACTTTAACGTGTGTGGTGCACATTAAAGAAACAGATTATGTCTGTGGAAGACGTGCGGTGACAACCAGCAACTGATAGATGATATTTAAAGTAGACTAGCAGCAGAATTTGAGGGGGATGGGACAACATTCATTGACTTTGTCAGAGACGATCAGGAGAAGTGGAGAGGATCCGGATCATTATAGTCCTGGAGTCGAAGTAGCATAGGAGCAGAGCATCTTTGGGGAGTTATTTCTCCCTTTTTTTTAACTCTTATACTCTGTTTCTTTGAAATGTTTTCCATTACTATAGTGATAATGAAAAATATATTAGTTAGCTAAATTTCTAGTTCGGGGAGAGTTCTTGATCTACTGGTGATCATTTTCATCCATTTCATTAAAAATTTCTTCTGTCATTAGAATTGATCGGCAAGATCGATTCTAACTAAACATTTCTACTTTGTACCACATACATTGAATTTTTCGAAACTCTATAATCATTCGGCGAGTTTGATTATGGATTCAACATTTATTTAATCATCTTATAGTGAAAACTTCAGTACTTACGACGATTTTATACTGTTTTCCTTTTAAATCATCTTTCTGATGTTTTACTTCTTTGGAGTGGTGAACTCTAAGTTGAACAATTTCTACGAATTAACTCATGGAGAGGGAAGAAAGTCTCCAATATGAAGTGTTACAATGAATTACTTTTACATGATTAGGAGAAACAATTTAAACCAATAGACTAGATTAATCCACGAGCATTATTTTCTGTTTCCATTTTATCAGCATTTTATTTTCTTTGTTACAACTTATTTTCAGTTATTCTCTGTTTTAGTATAGGTTAGAACAAATTTACAAGAGATGTGTTGTTTTACTTTACAGTTTATAAAAAAATAAAGAAAATATTAAAATATAAAAAAATATTAAGAAAATCTAACTCACTACTGACAACAGTAAGGGTTTTGATGTAGTTTTAGTAAGGTTGTGGTTAAAAATAGCCTTCCATGTGGGTTCGACCCTTCTTGCCACATATACAGTAGTTAGTAGGAGATATAAATAATTAAACTTGACCAACTTCAATAATGGTTGGGATCATAGGCCAAGAGAGAAAAACGAATCCATGGAATGGGATGAGTTCAAGAACTTATTTTTCAATAAGTACTTTCCTTGTATTCTTTCAACAAAGATGAAGGAGTTCCTTGAACTTAGGAAAAAGGAGGATGAATCTGTTGGCCCCTATAAAGAAAATTTTACAAAACGTTCAAGGAACACCTCTGGAATTATTATCCAACTTTAGAGTAAATTTTTTTTTATTGTTTGGTGGGTTAAAACAATGTATATAGGGGGAATTATTCATAAGGGAAATCAATAGCTACAAGAAGATTGTTTGATGTGATTTCAAGGTTGAGATAGAGATTGGAGTAACCCATCAGTCCCATGGGTTTGATAGGAATAAAAAATGAAATTAAAGGGAAAATATAAAGAGAACATAGTGTAATGTCCCAGAATATCCATTTAATTTTTTAATTATATGGGATTATTGTAAGACTAGGCACTTTGATGACACATGATTTTGAAGCCCAGTGAGCCCTAAATATAATTTCAAACATTTTTTTAGATAAATATGTGAGCTAGTTTTTCTAAATTTTAAATCGGTGCTCAAATAAAAATTATGATGGCACAGTTGAAATCAGAGTGACATGATTCACCTATAAATGACCTAACTTTGACTGATTATGGTCGACCGAAAAAGATAATTCTCAGGCCTTTTAGAAGAAAATAAAATAAAATGTTATTTTATTTGATTTTCCTCACCATTGAGTGGTGTCACGTTAGCACTACATTGTAGTGATGAGGCGATGATGAAACTCATTAAATGAATACCATTAATGAGTCTCAATATTTTAGGTGTAATAAAAATGTTGTTTCATAAATGGAACAACATAATAATGTGACGATGTAGTGTAATAGAAACATTATGATGCATTTCTCTTTTAATGAGATAATGGGTTGGAGAGACAATGTGAGATCTAGGAATTCCTCTGACAAACCTATGATGAGGAATACTCTCCAATGAATATTGATGAATGCATTATCCTACCACCATTTGAAGGATCACATGAAACATGGGTGGAAGATCAAGAACAGAGAACAAAGGAGCACAATGCCACTCATCCCCAACCAACGAATCTATCCTAGGTAGGGGTTACTTTTTGAAATCTGAATTCCCCTTTATTTTTAATAAAACATTTAACATAGATCAAAACATGAATAGGTTAATTTGTGGATCACTTGTTCTTGTTGGAGTGTGCTTATTCACCGGGTTTTCAATTGGGGTTAAATAGTTGATAGAACCTAAATCTTCCTCCACCATGTTTTAAACTCTAACGTGGAGGGTGAGGTCTGACACGAACAAGGAACAAGCCCCTTAATTGATGGAATTAATGTCTGTTATTCACGGTTGAACCTTCATGTTGACCACTAAGAATTTTAAAGGTTGTTTCAGGGAAGACGACACCCCATGGTGGTCGAAGGCGTAGACGGTATGAAGAACATAGCACTGGAGCAGACCCGATGGTCTGCAAAAAATCATGTCGGTGACCAGCGGCGGCCGTCATGGGTTGGTGGCGGCATGCCAAGACAGCACGTCGAGGTGAGTTGTGGCTAGCTTGGGCCTTGAAGATGTGGTAGGAACTGTTGGCAGTAGGCCAACAACTGGAGGATGGGGACATGACCACGTTAGTGGAGCGGGCTGCAGCTGGGGTCGTGGTGCGGTGCGCTGGAACGACGTCTAGTGGGGACCACGTGTGGGATCATGGGCCAACAAGTTTAGCCAGCCATGGGGCACTGAACCCGATTCACGGTGCCATCAGGGCTAGAAGAGATTGACCCTCCTATTGCTAGCTGGGACGGGGGGACGTGAACACGACCGTCGGGTGTCCTGGGCTGGAACTCAAGTCGACCATCTTTTGCGGGCTAGGTCAGGGGGGTAAAATAAGGATATTAGTCGGCCATGGCTCGGAACAAACTGGACCACTTGTTGTGGGCAATGATGAATGGAATCGGTCCCTGGGTGACCCGACGTGCTGGACCCATGGCCGAACCAGGCCGAATCCAGCAAAGCCCAGACCCAAACTAGGTCGGGTCGGGTAGGTCAAACAGGGCCGAGATATAAAGGGCCTCTGTGTTGGGGTATGTAGGGCTCCCATGCCGGGTTGGTCGGGTCAGTCCGAACGAATCGGACAGGGCCTAGACGTAATTGCTACCTATTTACTAAAATGCTAATATCTTTTATACCGGGCCTCTGATTGACAATTCATTCATGGAATTGGGGCCCTTGTGATGAGGCGATACTTTTGGCATGTTCTAAAGAGGATTTGAGGGTTGTTGAAATATGAATAATGTATTGAGGAGTAGATTATCCTGGAATCAAGTGTCCTACGTTCAGGAATACTATAGCTGGCTAAGACAGGAGGATTGCTGACAAGAGACCCAATGCGGATCAGTTACATGTGACCTTGTCTGGATGAACAATAATGGAATAAGTGGGAAGAGGCTTTGTGTGAACTGATATAACCATACTGGGGAACAACTCTGTGTGACCCAGAAGACCGACGATACTCATTAGGGATGAGTACCTCAGTATGATGACCTATGTGGGATGTGGCTCTATGTGACTCGGCATGCCCATGGGGGAGAGCGGCTCTATGTGACCCAACATACCCATGGTACCAATCAGGGATGTGTACATCAGCAATCCAAGAAGTTCATTATTCTACTGATAGTCTTTCAATCTATATAATAGATAATACTAGCGTGAGCTGACAGTATCATGTGAATACATTAATTTGTGGTATTTCCCTTGTGTTTTAGGATCCCAACTAATTATTTTGTTTCCCATCCATGCACGGGATTTTCCAACATGTGTCGTGTCTAGTGTAGATGACAGGTGCTTCAAAAAAGACCATAGGGGCCTAGGACCAGGCGATTCCAAGTGAGAAATGAAAGGTAGGATATACTTCCATAGATTCTGACAGTCATTCCTTGCATACCCTTTAGGTGGGGTCTTCCACAGACGTCTTACAGAGATCTTTTTTACTTTCTTGTTTTCAATTTTTCTTTTCTTGGGTTTTTATTCTACCCCATTTGACTTATAGATTTTACCTTATTCCAGTGGATGATTAGTGGCATTATCATATTCCTTTCTAGCTATTTGGTATGTGGTTGTGTGTGTGTGCATGCGTACAGGTACTCAGGATAATGCCTCCCACTCATGAGATAATTCCTTCAATGCTAGTCACCAGCCCCAGGCCTTTTGGAGGGGGGCTTTGGGTAGTCACGACACATGCCCTGGGGGATGGGTCCTGAAAAAGTGGTATCATAGGTGATCGGTTATACCTCAATGTATGAGAGTGAATGGTTTTGTTTTTGGGAAACAATGTAAATTGTTTTGAGTTTGAATTTTAGGTTTAGGGAGTCCAGCGTTGGTGTAGTGGCAAATGTATCCATACACCAAGACCCTGAATTATAATTTTTGAATCATTACATGAAACTACTTGTTTCATGCTTCATATCGGAAATTGAGTGTTTCCAAATGTTCTTCTTGATTCAGAGTCAACTCACCAGGTATAATCTATTGACTATGATACATCTTGATCATTTTTACAATGCCTCCATGTATACATCCAGCCAATACTCTTATATGTGATAGAGAGGACAACTCACCTAGTGATGAGGTGTCAGTTCAAGGACCAGTGCCGGAGATGGCGCCACTGAGTGGTGCACATGTTTTAGCAGCACTCATTGATCATCAGTAACTACGGGTGCTACCGGTAGAGGATGTACGCAGGTTCAGTGCCTTGGACAAGTTCCAGAGGTAGTGAACTCCTAGGTTTTGGGGTGAAACTAACCCCATGTGTCCATGTATTGTATTGATGTGGTTATACGAGTCTTATGTCTTGTGAGGAAACCTCTCGACCAAATGATGATGTTTGATGTGTGCCTTCTTTAGGTATCGATAGAGAGATAGTGAAGCTTGATGATTTAAACACATGATGAGGCAACACCCACCTAGACCGACATTAATCACCTATTTAGGGAGGCCTTCTTCTCGGTGATGTTATTCTCTATTCACATACAAGATCTACCACACCTACACTAGGGTAGCATGACATAAGAAGAGTAATCAGCGTAGTTCATCGATATTTCTCTCAACTCAATAAACATTGTGTAATAAACATTCTTCAATGCTTGATCCTTTTAGTAGGGACTACACTGGGAGATCATTGCATCTTTGGTGTCTCCTAGAATCCCTACTCAGGATATGGTGCTAGAGTGATCCCTCCTTGTAGAGCGCTTCATGGTAGAGCAGGCACTGATAACTGGAGCCACTAGTAGACACCATGTAGTGTAGTCTTTAGTGGTGGGATATATGGAGCAGAGGAAGGGACTCAAGAGGGTCAGGCCTTTTAGGGGATGAACCCAAGACTCATCATTGGTAGTGAGGGTCTCCCAGAGCAGAGGGATTCAATAGGGGTCCTGGTTGTATTTCTTGTGAAGTGGGAAGGGCTACATGGCTTGTGATAGTCCGACTTACCACACATACGATCAGTAGAAGGTTGAAGGGCCACTGAGGAAGAGACATAGATTTGAGTGAGGAAGTTTTAATGGCACTGTCATGGGTGATCTTAAATAATATTTGGTTTCTAGTTATTTTAGGTGTAACAGAGTGGCTGACCAAGGTCATCTCTCAAAGGAGGAAGTAATTCAAGACAACATATTGAAGGTATTTTGAAAATAAAATTTAATAAATCACACACAATACATGAAAGGATGGTGGTTTTTTATCATTTATAAAACTAGTAATGTTATCTGGAAGAATATTGTATTTTTTGTTTCTAATTTTTAAAATGAAGTTTGATTAAAAAAACAATAAGAAGATGATTATTTTTTGAAAATATTTTAAAAGACGTAATTGATATAACTCTACCTCTTCACTAAATTATTTTTCATTATCATTAAAATAAATATCCACTTAAATATTATTCCTTAATTTTTTTAACCCCCAAACCATACGTGAATTATCTTAACCACCAAGATGAAATTAATTATATCCTAGACAAGATTTGAAACATGAAATCACCACAACCGTCTTTGATTAATGATCCAAATATAAATTATGGTCAGTGGTAAATTAAGACACATTTCTATTCTATAAAATAAGGATGAATTGTGTTTAGTGATTATATTTTAACTCTAAAAATTTATCCTATGTGGTCTTGTTTTATCGATTATGTTTTCACTCTCACAATTTACACAAATCTCGACCTCACATGTTTTTGTGTCAATTGTTCAATTGATTACTTAGTTTCATCTGATACAAAAACTCAATTCATTAATCTTATTAAGTGAATTACAGTTTCTCTTGATTCAAAATAAATTAATGAAGAAGGCAAGAGGTAGACTGATTACTAAAAAGAACTACACTTCTATGGGTAGTGGAGTCATCGTAGAAACGTTTTGCATTTGCAAGGGGTTAGAAAGGGTATAAACCAATCTAGTTTCTAATATTTAATTCCAACCAGAAGAATAAAACATAGAGAAGAAGAAAATTGAAAATAATAGATGAAATGGAAGATAAACTATGTGTTTATTGAAAGCACAACAAAATTACAACAAAGAATTGGAAAAGAAGAGAATTTTGGAGAAGATCCTAGCATACTAGAATCCCTCACTAAATTGTGAATTAAAATGGTGTAGAACCACTTCTCCTATGCTAAAAATATCCTAATGAACTTCCCTACCCCTCCAAATGAGAAAAATAACTATTTATAGATTGGAGGGGAGGCTAGGTTTAAAGAGGTTTTGAGTGTGAATAGGGAAATTCATCCAAATAACTTAATCCAAAATTCACCTTATGTTTGACCAAAAAAATCATGATATAGCTACCATTAAAGAATTATAATTTTTAAGAAATTGTTTCCAGAAGATCCTTTCCAAATTTGGGCCTAATCAAATCAAGGATAAAAAATTTATGACCAAAATACATAACCAATTCCCAATCTGGCGAGTCCATCCCAACAATGACTTCATACACCATTTTCACCTACAAAATGAATGATTTAGCTTCAATGACCTGAATGAAAGTTGTATCCCATTAATTTAAGAACCTATTTTCAAATGTTTAAGTTAAAATATTACATATCAAAATATTTATGTCTGAAATGCTACAATGAATTTTAAAAGGTAAAGCTAGAATTTTCATCAAATTTTCAAATGAATGATCTAATCCCAAATATTTATTAAATGAAAACATTTATCACAATGTGAGGAAATTATATCATTTATTATCAATAAAATTTTCAATAAAAATATGTTTTATCAACCCCAAAACTTAAACTTTTTCACTCCTGGGAAAAACCTAATATCATATATTCGAAAAAAATGTCACAAGATATGAATATTCAAATTTCTCAATCCACAGTGCAAATATAAGAAAATTTTTAATCCCCTAAAAATTCAATATGAATAAATTTAAATTTCATTGCCTTATAAATTGTTTCAAAAAAAATCCAATGAGATTCATAACACTAATCACAATGAAATAAGTCATGGGTCTACCATACCACTAATTCTCCATGTGTGTGTGTGCCAACCATTCTAAGCTCATAAATCCACCCCTTTATTCAGTATATTCAGGTCTAGTAAAACAATTCTTCTTACCTGGTTTAATTCACCAAACCTATTATACATTTTATTGCACTTGAATTTAAATACCCACACACATAAGAATTTCTGAATGTAAACCCCTAAGCTCCCATCCTTGATATCCACATATGTTGTAAATTTCATCACTCCTCTCGTTTTTTGGGTTTTTTTATGTTTCACTTGGAACAATTCTCACACTCAACTCTCAACTCGTGTTTGATCTCCTTATGAAAATAATTTTGATAGTTATAACATGATCAAAGGTTGATGAAGAGTGGTTTTTGACCTGTCCAAGACACAACCAATATATATATATATGTGTGTGTGTGTGTATTTTGAGGGTGTAAAACAGTCAGATAACAGGTACACATGCATAGGCCAATTCAGTACAGTAATGAAACCGATCGTAAGATAAACGAATGTGTGGATCAAAAAATGAATTAATTTTACCTAACTAAACTATACCTTCAATTGAGTTAGAAAAATTTCACAAGTCGTAGTCGAGTGAAAAATTGTGTGGAGAAATAAATGACACAATTTACCATGAACAAATATCACAAATAATGATGTCAAAATCTAAAAGTTTTTATAATGACAAAACCATTCACATCATAGATGACTTCATTTTTTATTAAAGTCAGCCCTTAATGGTGAAATATTACACATTCCTATATTTATACCTATGAATTTTTGAAACATGCATTTTATATATGTTCCACACGAGAATTTTACTTGATATATTTTTTATCTATTTTTTGGTGAAAATTTTAACCAAAAACTTAATTGAAAATACCAACAAAACACCCAAAAGAAAATCGTAAATATCTACGCCAAAATTTTTTCCCCTCCCCCACTCTTAAAATATTGCATTATCCTCAATGTAAACCTATGAGATGATATATGAACATGAAATGTATAATTATAAATTTGACAAAGAATATAAAAGTGAAAGGTTTAAGAACAACCTAATATTCTCAAATGATGATGGGGTCATGCAATGTGATGAAATCAACTACATTAGTAAGAAGTCCCTCAATGTATTTCTTCAAACATTACCCATTGACTATAAAGAACATTCTTGTTTCTTCTTGTGTGATATCCTCTACACCATACAGAAAAAAAATTAGTCACAACATAAGGACCTAACCACCTAGAACACAACTTATCAGGAATCAGCTTCAGTCATGAACAATATAGAAAGACCTTCTCTCTAACATGCAATTTTCTTTTCTAATTCATTTTGTTAGGAACTAATTATGATTTTTCATTGTAGAGCCTTGAGTTCTGATATGAAGTCAATTTAATCTCCTAAATCTCTTAAATTTACAGCTTCCTTTGGATTTTATCTTGGGACAAATCCATGTTGCATTTCCTTATATCCCAATAAGCCTGATGTTCAACGTTAATGGGGAGATTAAAGGCTTTTCGAAAAACAATCTTGATTGGGGATATACCAATGGGAGTTTTGTATGCTATCTTATATGGCCATAGTGCATCATCCAAGCACTTGTTCAAATCCTTCCTATTCGGATACACAGTTTTCTCCAAAATTTGTTTCAACTCATGATTTCACTAGTGCATAAAACGTTTTTTACGTCGGTTATTTTTAATTTTTTACGTCGGTTTCTAGCCGACGTTAATACGTGCGACGTTATAAATAAGGTTTTTGACGTCAGTTATTTAAAAACCGACGTCAAAAACATAAAATCACGATGTTTATCACGTCGGTTATTTTAGAACCGACGTGATTAAAGGCCTGGAGAATGTTTTATCACGTCGGTTATTTTAGAACCGACGTGATAAAGGGCTTGGAGAATGGTTTATCACGTCGGTTATCGAAGAACCGACGTGATAAACGGCCTGGAAAATGGTTTATCACGTCCGTTCTTAAACAACCGACGTGATAAACATGGGCGAGGGGGTTTATCAAGTCGGTTCATATAGAACCGACGTGATAAACCGGGGTGAGGGTGGTTTATCACGTCCGTTCTATAAGAACCGACGTGATAATCCGGGCTGAGTGTGGTTTATCACGTCGGTTCATATAAAACCGACGTGAAAAACCGGGGGAGGGGGGTTTATCACGTCGGTTATTGTATAACTGCTGTGATAAACCGGAGGGAGGGGGGTTATCAAGTCAGTTATTCAATAACCGACGTGATAAACCATTTTACAGGACGTTTAGCACGTCGGTTATTCAATAACCGACGTGCTAAACCATTCTCCTAGCCCTTTATCAAGTCGGTTATTAAATAACCGACGTGATAAACCATTCTACAGGCCTTTTATCACGTCGGTTATTAAATAACCGACGTGATAAACCATTTTCTAGGCCTTTTATCACGTCGGTTATTAAATAACCGACGTGATAAACCCAATTTTTTTTAAATAGAATGCAGTGACCTTCTCTCCACCAGAATCAACCATAAAATAAATCAAGAAATCGTACCACAAAAATAGAAGTACATCAAAATTAAGCATGTACATAGATAACATATAAAACTTACCCACTAGACAGCATCCACCCTCATTTATACCCCATGGACAGCCCTCCTCCACCCCGTTGGAGCCCTCACCCTCATGTATACCCCCTGGACAGCCCTCCCCCACCCCATTGGAGCTCCCACCCTCATGTATACCCCTTGGACAACCCTCCCCCACCCCATTGGATCCCCCACCACACTCCTGGACTGCCCCGACCCCCGGACACCCCCAAACACCCCTCGACAACCCCCCACCCGCCTGAACAACACCTCCTCACCCCCTCACCCCACTTGACAGCCCCCACCACACCCCTGGACAACCCCCCCACCCATGGACAGCACTCCCGCACCCCTAGACCGGCTTCCCACACCCCTGGACATCCCTGCCACCCCCCAGAACTGTCCCCCCACCCCACTGGACAGCCCTCCCAGACCGCTGGACACCCCCAACCCCACTGAACACACCCCCACACCCTTGGAACCCCTCCCCCACAGACCCAAATCCATACCAGAAGAACCATCAAAAGTAGGCCAAAACACGAAGTAGAGCAAAATTAAACATTCACTTATATAACATTCAAAAATTACACTGTCAAATTCAAAAAAAACTAAATCAAACCTAAACAACTACCAAATACACAATTAAAATGACAATATTCAAAATTAAATTTTACATTACAAACAACTAAAATTCAATCAAACCTGAAAAATAATTTGACCACTCCACTTGTACGTGTTTGATGTCTTCAGCAGTATAGGGTTGAGGGTCATCAAAAAGCTACAAATGAAAAAGAAGATAGTTAACGTGTATAATGAATAAATAAAATTGAAATATGTTGGCAAAGTTTAAGAGGAAATCGTACCAGGTCAAAATTCACAACTGTCCCAGTTGTTATTATTTCATACATAAATCTTAACATATAATATCCGCATTCGATGAGGCCTTGTTGTTCATGACAATTCTGTTTTGAATGAGTGTAAATTCAATATATTATTTTTATGTAATAAATCAAAAAGTACAAATTATAAATGGAAATTTACCTTCGTATTTACATATTTTATCTTTGCATTTCTTTTCTTTGTGTTTTTTCGAAAGTAGACCCATGCACTGTTAGAAAATAATACGAATGGGGTAAATTTAAAATTCATTATAATATATAAAACTATTGAGAAATTGAAACTTACTTTTACAATATATTCTTAAAACTTGCCCGCACATCACCATGAACAGAGCATATCCAATAAAGATCTTTCTCCCTTGGGCAAAAAATCCCTAACATCCAATGATTACAGATAAAAGGAAATTTAATGTTAGTGGTTTTTATGTTAAAAGATAATTAACTCTTTGAGAGAAATGTGTTTCATACCTCTCACAAAAAGGCATCATCCAACATTGTTGGATTATATTCTTTTCAAATCTTTCAGCAATATAAACCATTCTTTGTTCCTCAGTCAATGCACATGCTTCAGGGGAAATCAATTGCGGGTCCATGAATCCATATACTTCTGTCAGTTCATTCCTCTCACAAATTGTATAAAGATACCAAATACAAACATATATAAGTATACATTTTTAATAAATATAACGCAGGGAAAAGGTGTTAAGACTTACATGGAAAAAATTTGCACCACGTTGATGCCCAACTTATCTCCAGTAACAAGCTCCATGATATCAGATTTTGTAATCCCCACACATATTTCAAGTCCACAAACATGAGATTCCATTGGAAACTCATAAAAACCCAACAACAAATGTGAATATCTTGACAATCTGTCAAGACCACGAGAATCTGTATCTGATGTCATATCATGTTGTCTTTGATGTTGTCTATACAGTATTTCTTTACCTTTGAAGTATTCCTGTGAAAAAAAATTGAGAATTATAGTAGTTTTCAAATGATAAAACAACTTTAATAAAAAAAATAAAATAAAAGATATAACATTCATACCTCTATGGTAATGAGTCGAAGAATTCTGGATGGCCAAACTAAAAAATGGCCGATACTCTGTCCAACTGTCGCCACCTCATCTGTAGGTATTGGTACCCTAGCTGATCTATCTATAATATCCTGTACAGTGACCCTATGATTATCTACCTCTAATTGTTGATGATGAACTGTATCTCCTATCCAATATACCAACCCGTGTGCTACTATATGATGTTGAGAATCATCAACATACAAATCGCAATATGTAGGAAGCTTCGGTGGAGGCGTAGGATAAAAAATGGGGTCCGCAGGCTGAGGTGGGGGAGTGGGAGCTACTGGTGGAGGTGGAGGATAAATAATGGGGTCTGTAGGGGGAGGTGGAGGAGTGGGAGCTGCAGTATGAAATTGTCTTTGCATTTCTGCAAACATAGACTGCACTGAATCTCTAATCTTGTCTTCCATAATCGCATTAATATTTTGAACTTTATCCTCCAAGGATTCTATTTTTTTTATAAACCCCCTCAATGTCAGAAGTTTATGAACGTGGAAACACTTTTCTTACCGATACAGCTGTCGGATATCCTCTTACACGACCAGGATGTTCGGGCCTTCCCAATGCTGCAAATAAAATATCTTCCCTCCCAGTAGCTGTAAATGTCCCCTCTGAACTCTTCTCCTCAAGAGAGTCCTGTATTAATTAATTGAACATTTCTTTAATGATTGAAACTTATATGAAGAAAAAAGTTAACTTAAATAAATTAAATAGATATCTTACAATCCTCTCAGCTACGATTCTCGATTCTTCCGAAAGATATTGCCCTTTTTCCCTTCCGAGCTCTATTCCATTTTTCATGTCTAGATGGAGGGGATGGAGGGGCCACCTCTCCAGAGCTTGAAGACTCAGCTCTTAGTTGTTGAAATTTTTCCGCTATCATTTTTTCTTCCAATAATGTATACCCTCCCTGAGATAAACTACGATGGTATACATTTTTAGATTGGATCTCCTGATGAGCTTTCCTTGTTTTCTGTAATTTAAGAATAAGAAATCATTAACAAAACATTAATAAAATCATTTATATAAGAAAGTTTATAAAAGATTACATTGCCCTTACCAGAAATGACTCTTTTTTTATACTTTCAAAAAATTGTCTCCATGTGTCTTCATCTATAAAAGGATATATACGACATGGATTGTCATGAATCCTATGACCATAAATGAAATCAGATGAGAGGGTTGATTTGAAATCCCTCCATCTCCTGGCAGCCAACGATACGCATTTCTTCCTGACTCCTCCAGTGTCAGGAATATCAAATGTCATCTGATAAAGAAGAGGTTAAACATATTATATATACTGGAAACATTAAAATAATGGTCAAACAATGACAAAATATCTTACCAAAATCATCTCCCACAACTGAGAGACAATCGTTTTATCCACACCTATCCAATCATCATACAGAATGCTTACTTTGGTCTTAGCCTGAGTTGCAACAAAACTCTTAAAATCTTAGGCATTCGGACCTCGAGGAATATCATCATCATCAAAATAAACTATTATCCTCTGATCCTGCGTACGGGCAAGTGATAATTTTGGTAAACGTGTGCACCCACGTTTACCAACCTTTGAACTCTTTGTTGTAATAGGAGCATGTGAATGTTCATCCCCAAAGGTATTACCAGCAATATGCTCCTCTCCAGAATCATGTGGTTGATCATCTGAATGATTTTTCATTATCCTTCAAATCAAAAAAAACAAACGTCAGTTCAAAAATATACAAATTCAAATATTTTAATACTATTGTAATCAGAAAATAGAAAAGTGTACTAGGTTACAAAATAGTAAACATTGGTAATATGGTAAGCATGTTAAACAATGTTAAAGATGGAAAAGATGGTCAAGATGGTCAAGATGGTCAAGATGGTAAAAAATGGAAAAAATGGTAAACCTGGTAAACATTGTAAACATGGTAAAGTAATTGTCAGTGAACAAATATACAAATTCAAATATTTTAATACTACTGTAATCAGAAAATAGAAAAGTGTACTAAGTTACATAATAGTAAACATTGGTAATATAGTAAGCATGTTAAACAATGGTAAAGATGGAAAAGATTGTCAAGATGGTCAAGATGGTAAAAATGGTAAAAATGGTAAACCTGGTAAACATTGTAAACATGGTAAAGTAATTTTCAGTGAACAAAAATAAGCATTTGAAAATTCATGTAATGGTTATAAACATGATAAAGTAAACTAAACAAACTTAAAACAAACAAAAACATACACTTATTTTATTTTAAAACATGTTTTAATAAATAAAAAACTTACAATATCTAACATTTATGGAAAAAATAAATGTAAACAAGAAATAAACATATGTTACTTGTAATTTTAATAATGTACAGATGGATTGTTTTCCCAAATTCCTTCGCCGCGATCATTCCTTATGGCACAAACTATGTCTTCAACATGATCATCATTTTGTTCTGTTAATATTTCCATTGATGTAGGGATCTCACATAAATCATCATATTCATCAAGTTCATCCTCACCAACATATTGTTTTTTCCCTTGTAAAACAACAGCCCACTGCATATCTGATTGATCTACTACATAAAATTTTTTTTTTTTTCATGTGTTTCCATTATAAAATAATCAGCTGTGTCTTCCAATCTATTCAGATTAACAAGTGTCATTCCAAATTCACCGTGTCTGACACTGTTGTTACCGTTAAACCATTTACAATTAAAAACGGGAACTTTAATTATAAAGTAATCAACCTCCCATATGTCTTCAATCACTCCATAATATGCATTTGATGCAGAAATTGGGTTTTCGTCCTTAGCACTCGAAAAATGCATTGCTTCTGCAAACACCAATACACCACTATTCTGAACTGCACTTCTATTGTCCTGAGCTTTTGTATGAAATGTATAACCATTAATGTCATAACCAGACCATGTTATCACATTTAAACATGGACCACCCACTATCCATTTTAATGTCTCTGATACATCTGATCTACCAAGCAAAGTCTTTTTAATCCATGAAAAAAAAATTTGTTGTGCTCATTCAATATCCACATTTCTTTCTTCTTTGGATGAAATTGTTTCAACTCATTAATATGCAATGTGATATATGGTTGAGCATCAGCTATGTTATTCAAGATGTATGATTCTAACTTCTTCATCTGTTCAGCTGACAATGATTTGAATTTCAAGCCGTGATTCCCCCTTCCCTCATTATTAACTCGTTCATGGCGAGATGGAGGAAAACCTATTTGTTGCGCCGCAACCAAGTATCTCGTACAAAACTCTGCTACCTCCTCAGAAATATACTTTTCAATAATTGTGGCTTTAGGTCGATATAGATTTTTAACATACCCCTTTAATATTTTCATATACCTTTCAAAAGGATACATCCAACGAAGATATATAGGTCCACAAAGCTTTATTTCTCGAACCAGATGAATCATTAAATGCACCATTATATCAAAAAAAGTTGGAGGAAAATACATTTCCAATTGACAAAGTATAAAAATTGCATCCTTTTCCAAAATTTTCAAAGCATTCACATCAATCGCCTTGTTACAAATTGAATTGAAAAAATAACAAAACTTCATTATAGTCTTTCTGACACGAATGGGAAATATTCCACGCAATGCAACTGGTAGAATTTGTTGCATCATGACGTGAAAATCATGTGATTTCATACCTATCAACATCAAGTCCTTCAATGAGACAAAATTTTTTACATTAGAAGAATAACCTTGAGGCAATTTGGTATCATGAAGACACTGACAGAAGCTAATTTTCTCCCTCTTCGATAATATATGACAAGCCGGGGGAAGAAATGTTCATCTTCCCTTAGGAGTGGGAGCTAACTCCAAACGTATTCCCATTGATAGTAAGTTTAATCTTGTATTCAACCCATCTTTAGTCTTTCCTTTAATATCTAACAATGTTCCAATCAAAGAATCACATATATTCTTCTCCACGTGCATGACATCAATATTATGTTTAACTTCATGATACCTCCAATACGGTAGCTCAAAAAAAAAATTGACCTTTTCTTCAAAATATGTCTATCATTACCAGATTTTTGTGTCTTTCCCAATGTCACGTCAAGGTTTTTGACCCTCTCAAAATACAGATCAGGGGATAAACGTTTTGGAGCAGTATCAAATTCTTGTGAGCCATTAAATTCCCTTTTTAGTCTTCTATAAGGGTGTTCCATAGGCAAAAACTTTCGATGACTCATGTACACTATTTTCCTCCCATGATGCAATTGACAATAGGACGTCTGTTGTTCGCAAATTGGACATGCTTTATGCCCTTTAAAACTGTATCCAAACAAATTTCCATACGCTGGGAAGTCATTTATAGTGAACAGAAGCACTGCATGCAGTTGAAAATATTCCATTTTATAAGAATCATACACCCTAATACCATCATCCCATAACAGTTTCAAATCATCAATCAACAGTGACAAGTAAACATCAATATCATTACCGGGTTGCTTTGGACCAGAGATCATTGTACTCAACATGACATATTTGCACTTCATACAAACTTCAGGAGAGAGGTTGTAAATTACCAATAAAACATGCCATGAAATATGTGTGATACTGAGTGTTCGGTATGGATTCATTCCATCTGTGCACAACCCTAGTCTGAGATTTCTTATTTCATTTCCAAATGTAGAATACTGCGCATCAATTTTCTTCCATTGTGGACAATCTGCTGGATGACGTATTTTTCCATCACATACCCGCTCTTCAGCATGCCATCTTAACCTTTTTGCATCATGTGAATTATCAAATAAACGTTTGAAACGATTAATTATAGGAAGATACCAAAATACCTTTGAAGGGAGCTTTGTAATCTCTACATCACCCTGTGATTTTTCTTTCACCTTATACCGTGATGTCCCACATTTTGGACACTCTGACAGAAATTCATATTCTTTCCTATATATAATGCAGTCATTCGGATAGGCATGTATTTTCTTGTATCCCAATCCCATCAGGCATAATATTTTCTTGGCTTTGTAATGTGAATCTGGAAGATCGTTATATTTTGGAAGAATGTCTTTCATCAATTGTAGCAGCTCTGTAAAACTTCTGTCACTCCATCCATGCTTCACCTTCAGGTTAATAAATCTTAACACTGCCGACTGAACCGTAATATCTGTACAACAGGGATATAATGGTTTTTCAGCATCACCATATAGACGTGAAACTATCGGTTCTATCTCAATTTGTTCTTCTACAATATCGCGAATCATTTCTTCAATTCCATTGGAGTTACCATCTTGCGAATCATCATCATCAGTGAAATTCCATCCAGTTTCACCATGCCATATCCAAGGGCTGTAACTCGGATTAAAACCATGACATATCAGATGATCTTTTATCTCTCTACTTTTCAACTTCTTCATATTCAATCATTTCAGGCATGGACAGAAAAAAATGTCACAACTTGGAACATTTCGTTTTTCAAATTCCAAAAAGGCATCAACACCTTCCTCAAATTCATTGCTCATTCGATGTTCCGTAATCCATCTTCGACTCATTATTACCTATAACAAATATCAAAAATATATATATATTTTTAAGATAATAAAAATACATGTTTATATGAAAAAAATCATAATTTGAATGTAAAACAATTTAAAATATAAAAAAAATCTATAGGTATTTAAAAAAATATGCTTGAATATTAATTTTAAAACAAAATATAGTTAGATGTAACAGTTTTAAATTTCATTGAATCAAAGAAAACCCTGACGCCTAATGATTCTCCAAATAAAATATACATCAATAAAACATAAACAAAATGATTTTTATCTGGAATAAGTGAATATGATCAGAGGAAACACATTTATAATAATCTCATGCCAATATACTAATAAACATGTTAATATATAGGAATACCTAATGGAGCATATAACATGTGTTATTCATTCTTGTTGTTCAATCATTATGATCTAAAGTACTCAACACTTTCAAGTGCCAAAATATTGAAAGTAGTAGTAGTTTTCATAAGTACCCAACACCAAAGAGCTATACATCGTAAGTGTCAGGTTAGAAATATGAATATAGACCATTTTTTTATGTATAATAATATTGTCATATTATCTGATCATTCTGATTATATATTATAATTACTATATCCTTTTGATCCGATATATAATCTAAGGACATTAATATTTCTTTAGAAAAAGTAATGTTAATATCATGGTAATGTAAAAAAAGTATATGTAGAACTATATATATATGTAATACCAATAAAAAATTACATATGTGTTTGGCCTGGGTTTCACACATAAAACAACTCATCTCACAGATTAAATTTTTGAATCATTCTACATAATACTTATTTTTATAACTTAGGGAATGAAAATAATAAAAGTTTTGATTTACGATACTCATTATGGGTAAACATGATATATATAAATATAATATCTAATCTTATAAAAAGATATCCATGGGGGTATAAGAGCATACACAAAGCACATGATCAAAAAGATAAGTGAAACAGTTCTATATAATCATAGATCATAAAACCTGAGTCCAAGTATAACAATTTTAGCATAACATAAGACATGATTTATATGATAGTGGGAACATGACTTAAAAAACCTTATTCACAAGATCACAACATTAGTATGTGGAATAACATAAGAGTGTGGCACAAACATAATCATATAAGTCATAACATATGTCAAGGGAAAACATAGTTTCATTCACCTCATATTGGGATATGTTAATCACCTTTCCTATAATTTATTATAATATTTCTTACGAGACACATCACATAACACATTGGACATGGTATAACCATCTGAATCCCATATTGATCTATGATATATAATGCATTGTCGAATGCATTAGAAGGATATTATGGACCCAAATGTCACATAATGGCTAACCATATATATGGGTAAATCGTGATCATCAAATCATTTATAACACTTTCGTAAATCAATTAACTAACAAAAATGAAATGGGGGTCATAATTGTTTTTTCAAAACATAATAATTATTAATACATAAAAATTTGTTTGGATGGTAAGATAAGATAATATACCTAATTCAATCTAATTATCGTTAAATTATTTCTACCTAGATGGAAAAGACCTTTATAAAAAATATAATTTAACTTGAGAATGAAAAGAAAGTACCCTTTACCTTTTGTATAATGAAAAATCTGAAAAGGATGATAATAATATTTAGGTATTATAATTTTTTTATGAATTATTAATAATAAAATAAATCACCTCACTTGGTTTTGTTGAAAATCGGACATACCATCGTATTCAAGAAATCAGATACACTTTGCATGAAAAGGTCCATCATTTTTAGGAGATGACTGAAAGAATAAATGTATTATCAGACTCACCATGAGTCCAAAATGAAATATTTGATTGTAATAGGTATGAATTGATATTTTTATGAATGCAGATGAAAACAGATGATGGTTTTCTGATCTAGGAGTTCTAAAAATCATAATTTTTTGAAAAAATATTATGATGTAAAGCGTATATCAGAATGAAAATCTATAATAAGAGTTAAAAATAGTCTTATCCAAAATACACCTACTTTAATGTTGTGAGTTGAATGTTGTGAGTTGAATGGACATAATAACCATTTGCAATAACAAAAAATTCCATGAGATTCAAAAACGAACGAAAAGCACATCAAGAATTGAAACAAAAACGAACGAAATAAATTCGTGGAAGGCTTACTTGAATGTCACGAGTTGAGATGATAGATCCGAGAGGAGTGAAGAAGATAAACAATGAAGCCAAATTGAGTTTAATGCAGGCGATCGATGAGCCGATTAGGGTTTACCGCGTGAGAGAGAGATGACCCGACGACTGTCAATTGAAAAATCGTAAATGACAGAACACAGGCTTTATTTTTTTTAAATGTTTTATAACGTCGATTATTATATAACCGACGTTATAAACTATTTTTTAACTTTATAAAGTCGGTTATCTTAAAACCGATGTAAAAAAGTTGCCGTGCTTTGGTTTTTTACGTCGGTTATTTTATAACCGACGTAAAAAAAGAGATATCTACGGGTTTTTTACGTCGGTTATTTGATAACCGATGTAAACCCCCCCCCCCCGATATCTACACGTTTTTTACGTCGGTTACCAAATAATCGACATAAAAAACCCCCCGCACAGTGGTTTTTTACGTCTGTTATAAGATAACCGACGTAAAAACCCAACAGGCGCGATTTGTAACGTCGGTTATTAAAATAACAGACGTGAAAAATCTACTCACCGCATTTTTACGTCGGTTATATATAACCGACGTAAAAAATGGTGACGTAAAAAACGATTTCTGCACTTGTGTTTGAAACATCATCCTAGTCATTTGTATGGGGGTTGTATGGTGTTGATGTTTTGCGTCACGACCTGTCCCCTGGGGACTGTGCCGTGACTACCCCAAGCCCACCTTCGATAGGCCAGGGGCTGGCGACTAGCACCGATGGTGTATTCTCTAAAACTGGGAAGGCATTGCCTTTAAAACCAGTAAGCACATGTAACCAAGCACACAACAAGATAGGAATACAAGTAAACCGAACTGTAAAAAGAGTGAGTTTAGTAAGTAAAAGAGTCCAGAATACAAGCCCAACTAGAAATTACAAGTAAAACTGTGATACAATAAAACTAAAGAAAAGGGAAAGTCAGCTGTTGGGCCATCCTTCGAGGTTCCTACCTGAAGGGTAGGTATTGATCTCCTCCTCAGCACTCCACTTCCACCCATATCCCCTATACACCAACACGCATTATGGTACACCTCTATGTTCCATCCAGTCCTGGTACTCTCATCCTCTATCAACGTTGTCCATCGTGTACATCCAACACAACAAGGTGCGGGTATATCCCGTATAGGGGTGAGTATAACGATACTCAGTAGAAACCCCGATACACTTTAGGTCTCACAAAATCCATCAATGATAAAACAAAATGTAAGAAATCAACAGATAACCATACATAGGTATATTCCCATACATATACCTAAGTTATTAAGTAATCCATCTCAATCAGGAGGAAAAACACAGAGGTATTGCCTCACCTCACACTAGGATTTGTTCTAGGGGTAGTATCAAGTAATATTTTAATTCCCAATGTTGGACACGTCAGTTGTTGGAGAACCCCTCCTCTATCAACTACAGTGGGAATGTCGCGTCACACAGAGGCACTTCCCACTAGCCTTGGAGTGCTGAGGTACTCCTCCTGTCGAGTACCATGGGTCTGCCGCATCACCAAGGTGCTCCCCACCATGGGTTTTTTGCATCACCAAGGTGCTCCCCTCATGGCCTGATGAGGTACTCCTCCCATCGAGTACCGTGGGTCTACCACATCACCAAGGTGCTCCCCACTGTGGATATGCTTTGTCACCAAGGCACTCCCCACTGGGCCTGTCAAGTCACTCTGAGTGGAAATGGTCAGCATTCTTCATGTCTCACCCGACCACTGGGTTCATGCACTATGTTCATTTGTCTCCAGGAGGATCCACTCCACAAGCTACTAGTCAATACCCCAACTATCTCAATGTCCCACAAAGAACTATCTCAATGGTCTGCCACGTCATAGGGGTCTCAACGTAATAAATGGAGCATCAATCGGACGTCCAGTCTCTGAGTTATTAGTCTCTTAGTCCCAGGGTCCCGGTTGGATTCGTGCTCGATCCAACCTGTCCATTCCCAATATTAATCCAAAACATAGTGGTGTATCACTCAAAGGGACCGTCTTTCTCCATGATTTCCAGCGCCACTGATGGGTTTTCAAATGGACGTCTGGTACCAATGTTATGGAAAAAAACAAGTAAATGGGTCGTAGTGGGCTCGGGTCTGCTCTGACCCGGCCTAGGCCAACCCTGGATTAGGCCGGCCCAACCCGTTAGGTTAAGCCAGGCCCACTCGGTGGCCCGGCCTGCTGGGTCTAGCCAGGTAGGCCATGATGGGCCGCGGAGGGCTACAGGTGGCATCGAGGTCGTGGAGGGTGCCGCGAGGGCGCCATGCCAAGGGGTGGTGGTCCGACCAGGGGGGGGGGGGGTTGGCCGCGGGGCAGCGTTCGGACATGGGGGGGGGGGCGGTCTGGCCACGTGGGTGGCGGTCTGGCCACAGGGCGGCGGTCGGGCCGTAGGGCGGAAGTCCGGCCACGTGGGGTGGCTGTCCGGCCCTGGGATGGTGGTCCGGCCGTGGGGCGCTGCGGAGCCGCGGACGAAGGCTGTAGAGACCCAAACTTGACATACATGGACATTACACTACTTTTTCTGAATACTTAATACATTACAAAACAAACACCCATTGACCGTATTTGATTAGTGTCTTTTGAAACTCAGAACATAATCTTCTAATCATGGTGAAAGATCTTCAACATCTCCCATAAAGATCTTATTTTTTTCTTACCTAGTACCTTCCTTTATAACATGGGTGAATAGAAAACATAAAAAGGGTTAGCGAAAATGCTCAGTAAGGGTAAGCATGGCTAAAATAAAACAACCCATATACATTTGAACTTAAAAACATGAACATAAAGTTTAAACATCAAAATCATTAGCAATGACATTAAACATGGTCGTACGTAAAGCATAGATCATAATGGAACATCAATCATGATAAAATAGAATTGGAATAAAACATGTAATTGTTGAAAACCATTAAGCACATGATATTATTTCCTTAGTAGTCAAGGCATTTCTAATAAGCCCATCATAGTGGACAATGTCCCTTTCTGAATCGAGTTCTCACCTTGTTCTAGTCCTGTATCACTAAACCAGATTAACTTGTCATTCCAGCCATGTCTATCTCATGAGATATAAATCTTTACCCAATTCATTAGAGGGAGATATAGGTCCCACCCATCTCATAATGAAATCATTCTTAAGTGTGCAACAAAATAATCATAAATCATTCATAATAACCCAAATAATAGAATGGGTTTCATAAACATCATCCCATCATAACATAATCTATATAAAAAAATGGATATCATTTCATCATAAAAAATCAAAACATGTAAATAATAGAGACATTATACTTGAAACATAAACATACTAAATAATTTCATCTTATATGGAAAATAGATTTGATAATACACTTGAAATGAATTCTTGAGGAAAATAACATTTCTTCTTCCAAATAATTTTTCCTTTCTTAACATGTCATACAATATTAAACTAAAAGAAGTTAACTAAAAATAAATTTGAAAACTTGTATAGGAAGCTTCATGGAAATAATGTTCTATGAAATCATTAAAATCCATTCATGCTGTATAAGTTAAAAAAACATTTTTCTCATACTTTTGTCGAAAAAGTAAAAAAATACCTTGTATGGTAAAAAAAATATTCCTTACATACCATGTAATAAAAGTCAAAAAATGGTTTAAAATGACTTTAAACATACATGAATACATTTTCAGAAAACAGGGACATGGATGATAAATATAACCCCAGTAAATACTTACAAATAATCAATCTCGGATAAAAACGAGATTGGAAATGTTATCCCTTACCATATGTATGATATGCTACGTATGTATCCAGACCTCATGTATAATTATTTAAATAGATTCATAGACTTATTACATAATCATATTCATTGTTATGATATCATATATGGTTCACTTATGACATTATATTACCCGTTCGTTTGTAAATTCTAATGTAAAGCAGCGTTTTGGGTAAAATCGTTTCATTTATCGTACGTGTTTCGACTTGTTGTTCTTGGTATTATTACATATAACATGATTTAATTAATTCCATAATGTAAAACAATATTTATATATAATATATATTCATAATATAAATATATATGATAGATCGATAAATGGAATGAAATACACCGTTCATGGAGACGGTATGTCGTACGTACGCATGAACGCTGTTTTCATTTCCTTATTTAATTGAATGGAATTAAGTAAATGAAACATATATGTATATAAATAAATTATCATTATTATGTAATATCTTTCATTATTATTTATTATATATACATTATAATCATACTTGAATGGTTAATCATGGAAAATGAATCTCATCGCGTTTGTGGAGACGGTAGTCCGTACGTACGCACGAGCAATGATATCATTAACATAATTATTGAATAGAATTGGAGTGGACGATATAATATATAAGAATCATTATGATGTTATAATAACCATATATAGGTATTCTTTACACCATTATACCGATCCAAGTAAGGTGGTGGTGAAAAAACTAATTACACCATGGTGTGGAGATGGTATTCCGTACGTACGCATGCGATATGATTTCGTTTTCCATATGATGGATTGAAGTTGAAATGGGGTTGTTTCATATTAATAATATCATATTAGTATATTATTGATAATGATTTTATTACTTTAAAATGAAACAACTAAAGAAAAGGTAGTCGAAGAAGAAAGAAACTTGAAAGAATCGGTAGAAGAGATTACCTCTTCTTCGACGCAGCTCCTTTAAGCTTCCTCTTAACGGACTAGATTTGGTCTAATGAGAAGAACAGAACCTAAAGAATGTTTCTAGGGAAGTGGAGAAGAGAAAAGGGTAGGTGTTGGACTATATTGAAGGCTCAAAGTGTTGTGAAGAGGAGATGGAGGAGGTGCCCTTATACAAGGGAAGAGAGGGGACTTTTTTGAAACCTCAAAAATATTAATTTATAATAAACTCAAACCCCACTGAAAAACCTCAGAAATGACTCATCTTAGAATATTAGATGATATAGGGTTGTAATATGATCAACCAAAAAAATTTAGAAATGTTGGAAATTTATTTTACACCATATCAACGTGATTTATCCTTATTTAATCTATTTAATTTTATTTGTGGTAATAAGATTCTAAATTTTAAATTGTTATAAATAATTACTTATATGTTGTGAATTTACCATAATTGAATAATTTATGAAATTTTAGACCAAATAAATTTTACTTTATAATTTTTAAACATTTTTGTGATTTTAAAGAAATTTTATATTATGTTATTTTTATAAAATAACAATAGTGTCAATTTTGACACTATTCATTTATTTGAATTTAAATAAAATCCAAAAAAAAGATATGTTCTAACTAAAAAATTTAATTTACTCATAACATGTCATATGTATATATAAAATTTGTGGAACATATTAAATAGTTTATATATTATTTATTTTAATATTTTTAAAACCATTTATTTGATATTTCAATCAATAAAACAATTTCAACATCACTATTGTGTCACCTAAAATGATAATTATTTAATCCCTAAATATTATAAATAAATTCACATGATGTAGATAATTTCATTATCATTCTGGATACTATTCATGTTCGAAGATTCATGAAGTTCAATACTTAATAAAAATTATTATACTTATAAGATTTAAGAGAGTGACATGTTGTCACTTTCATTGGTTTTAATAATAATTAAATTATATTCATGAAAAAAAGTCCCTAACATGAATCTATTCCTACACTTAGGTGGAATGGGTCGACTTTTAGTGATCCAATAGAATTTTCACAGGTATTAGGGTAATTTTATAATCTTATTTTTACCCTTAATTACCCGATTTACCTTTAACTACAGTAAATAAAAATTACTGTAGTTACTACTCATAATATCAAAAAAATAAAAGTAACCTATTAACATAATTTGGACCCACAGAATTCAAATATGGAATCCATTTTTCAAAATTAAAAATAGAGAAGTTGCAGTAATTAATTTAAAATTAATCTCATTGTCGAAAAAAACAGGTTTTTGTTAAAAAAATTGCAAAATATTGAATTGATTTAACCTACAAATTCATTGTAAAATGTAACACCCCAAGCTTACACAGTACGTTTCTCTTTGAATAATACAGTAGCATGTGTTGCACGCAACTTCAATTTCTAACATACTCCACAACAAATAAAACTAGCCGTTATGAGTAGTAATACCCACTTTTTGAAATTTTATACATTTTATCTTTCCAAATGGACTTCATTTTTGGATTCAGAATATCGAAATTAGTCTAGGGTGAAATTTTGGTACTTTTCGGATAACGTTCATATTTTGATGAATAGTAAAAATTACTAAATTTTAATTAAAAACAACTTTTTTAATCGAAATAATTAATAGTAAAAAATTTTGAATTTTAGCGGTTTTAAAGTATATTTAGAATATATTTTTACCATTTAATACAATTTTGGTCATTGGACATAATTTCGCATTTAATCCAAACATAAACAAGTGTCAATCTTTTGATAGTTATTATTTCGTAAAAACATGCTATTTGTTTTGACAACGGGAATTAATTTTAAAATTAATTAATGCAACTTATATGTTATGAATTTGGAAAAATAGACATCATTTTTGAATTCATAATATCAAATATAGCTTAGGCCTAATTTTTGGTATTTTTCTAAAAACTTTCAATTTTTGATGAATAGTGAAAAATACTGAGTTATAGTTTAAAACCAAATTTTTATTTAAACAATTATTTATTTTATTTAAATTTAATTAATTTCAAAATAGATACATAATACCTAAATAAGTTCAATGTAATTCATTGAAGTTAGTTTAGAATAATTTCAGATATATAAATATTTTATTGAACTTTTCACCGTCTTTTATCCACCTCCTAGGAGAATTTGGAAATTCACAGAAAACATAATTTTACCGCTTCTGTGAGTGTAATTTTGAAAATCTGAGAGACACGGTTAATATCAAGGAGTAAAATGTGGTTCAATGAGATGAAAATAATTTTTGGTGAATAGTAACTTTTTACTTTTATTTACCACGGTTAAAAGTAAATTGGGTAATTAAGGGTAAAAATGATATTAATATTGGCCTATCACATGTCCTAATTCTATTTGAAAAGTTTATCTCGACCAAAAACAACCTTTGGAATAAAATATTATCATTTAGGTCCACCTGGATTAGATTAGGACATTTATTATTATTTTATTCAAAGAAGAGTTAAAAGGGTTAAAATCAAAGTTTATTTACTATAACTTTTCTAATATAGGGTTAAACATAAGATAAATTCGATTATAAATATTCATTAGAAAGATAAAAGGATTTACTACATAATGAAATTTTATTTATAATTTTTATACATTATATAATTTAATTTATTTATGACACAATTATGATGCAGTAAATACCATAATAGTGAAAAATTAAAATAATTGATATTATAAATACCCAAATAAATCAAATTTGAGACTTTTTATGAATTAAACTAATTTTCTATGTTAATATGACATATTAAGATTGATTGTATAAATTGTTTTAGAAGAAATAATGCTGTTATGAATTTATCAAAAACAAAATACCCAATAATGTCAAAATTGACATAAAAGAGTTTTTAAAAACCAATATTACATTATTAATTGATTTTAAATTCCTAAAAATCTAAGGTTCGGACAAGAGACTTATATTATGATAGGCGTATCATTAATGGACCACTTGGGGGTAGATTGGAGGTATATAGTATGTTTATTAACTATATAATATAAAATTACAAAGTGACATGGTAAGTGTCAAACTAATTAACTAAGAGTTAAAACTAAAAGGTAAGGTTAATATAAGGACCCAAAACTATCTAAATTATATTGGTTGATTGGTTTTCGACCCATACCAACCTTAACCTTTAAATAATAAACTTTTTATCCATTAATAACCTAATAATAATTTATTATAAAATAATATTTCTAGATTTTCCAAAGGTGCCCCTCACCCCTCTTATAAAAGGGCACTCCCCCTTCTCATTAATTCACACATTCAAGGCCTTTTGGTTCATCCAACCTCTACAAAAATACTCTCTCAACTTCTCTCACTACATCCTATAGGCCTTAGTTTGATCAGAAAGCCAATGTAAGGAGCCCTTTTGATCAAATCAAAAGGAAGAACCCGAAGAAGAGGTAATGTTTTCACCACCATTTTTCAAATTTATTTCTTCTTCAACTTCTTCTTTCATTGTTATTACCATTATAAAATACTAAATACAGTATCTACAATATACTATGATATTATTATAAATATGGTACAACCATATTCAGAATTCTACCCAGCCGTTGGATGACATGTCACCATATGTGCGTACGTACGGCCTACCATCTCCACGTCGTGGTGTAATTGTTATTCAATATATTATTATTTGGATGGGTATAATAATGATATGTAATTAATGTAAATAATAAATATAACATGATAATTATTCTTTATATATGATATACTATCCAATTATATATTATTTTAATATCAAAAGAATGATATTGTCGCTCGTGCGTACGTACGGACTACCGTCTCCACGAACGCGATGAGATTCATTCTCCATCATATCCATCAAGTATAATTATCATTTGATGATTTAAAAATAATGTTTAAGGACTTGATATCATTCTGTATATGAATAAGATACAACCTATCCATGACAAACATGGCTTACTTAACAAAACATATAAAATAAAATGAGTAAGTTAACACCCGAAACGACGATAATACTAAGATATTATTACCAAAGCAATTTTAAAAGATCATATATGATATCATAATAATGTATATGATTCTTGTATAATTTAATAAAAATTATTTCACCATTATACAGGATGTTAACCTATCCTTAATGAAGTAAAATTACAAGTTAAGGGGTTTCTTATCTCACTTTTAATTCCGTGAGATTTCCATTGTTCACAACTTATTTTTTGCATGTGGTGTGTGTACAACCCATGATTGTATTCATTGTGTAATATACTTTAATTTATGGATATTTACATCATCATTGTATGATCCTTCTTTCATGGGTGTATGTTTCGTAAGTTACCTAATCGATAAGGGAATTTGAAATTTCAATTTGCACTCATTCGGCTTTAGGCAGACTTCATCAACTATTTTACTCCATGATAATGTGTGGAATCACTATTCATTTGAATATGTAATAATTTCCACTCCCCTTTCTGTGGAAATAATTTTGATACACATAATAACTCCATTTATTAATTCTCAAGTCATCAGTATGAACTTGATAAGAGTAATTTTAACTCAATCTCCATTTGTTGAGTTAAATATCCAATTCATTGGTGTTGTTTTTTACAAGAATATGTGTGAATGTCATCTGATTTATTTACACTAAATATCCAATCATATTGAGTGTTTTTATATTTTTCACACATAATTATGTCGTTGATTTATCCTTGACCTAAGGATGTGGTCTTTATAAGACAATTCATCTAAATTTACATTCCATTGAGACTTCTTTGTTGTTATACACCAAATCACTTTTATATAGTGTATATAATGTACTTTGACATTGTATATCATGAATCCTTTTATTCTCATGATACTATAAAGTTTTGAGTACCTCAATTATTTTTATTCAAGTTCCTTTATTTTTGTTAGGAACACTAACTAAAATATCATTTTAAATGTTTTAAATATTTATCATTTTAAATCGTTCTCATTAATGTCCATGTTTTAAAAATCTTTTTAAGGATTTATATATATGAACATTAATGATTTAAAATGAAAATTCCTTTTAAAAGTTTTAAAGTGGTATGAGACACTTTGATTCAAAAAAAATCTATTTTAAATGGCTTCTTGACAAATAGTGTGAATTTTAAATGTTTTCAAGAATATGGGGATATTTCACTCAATAGTTTGATGATTATTTTAATCTGCTTCATTATCCTTCATTATTATCAATTGAGGTTAATATAATTCAATTCAATATTCCATATTTTATCGAATGAGTTAGGTTTGACTGTGGATGTGCTATTTTTATACTATTCCTGGTTTGTGGTTAAAAGTATTGACATTCTGTATGCTAGTTTTAATACTAATTTTTATGTTATGTTTCAAACTTTTCATATGAGGAATGCATTGAACTTAGTATGTGATGGGTGGATCCTGCTATAGCTCCTCGATGCATCGGTAGGTCTCATGAGACAAACTAGTGTCTTGGAACGAGGCCTTGGCAAAATCTTATTTGTAGTCTTGGCACGAGGCCTTGACTACATGGTTATGATAGTCTGGCATTATGCATTCCATCATTATGAAAGTTGTTATTGATATTGCCTGTGATTATTCGACTAGTAGAATATCCATGTGAATAAGTAAATGGAATTATTTCATTTTATATTTTCCATATTATGCTGAATTTCAAGTTTAAAAGGCTTTTGTTTTAGTTATACATTGCCTTAAGTGTTTATTCTTATCTATGAAAGTTTCTGCTATATTTTTATCCTTACTGAGCATCTGAACACACCTGTTTCAATGTTTTATTTTTCTTAGGATGTGAAGAAGTATTTTATGAATAACCTAGAGGGATAGTATGAGGGGATCTGAAGACAATATGTTGTTGTAGTTTTTCACTTATTGATGTAATATAAACTTTTTTAATATATCTAGTGTTTCCATAGCTACATAACTAATCGGTCTTTTGGGACTTGATCTTTTGTGATCCTGCCAATGTTATGTAATAATGCACCGACTCTGGGTAACTGGGGTCGGGGTGTTATAGTTGGTATTAGGGGAAGTTTAGTACAAACCTTGGAAACGAGATTTACATAAACTCTGATTAGAGCATGTAGACCTAAGATGAACTTTGAGGATTAGTATAGAAGAAATTTTTAGAATTTTGGTATTGTAGAGATTTTGTGAGTTTTCCGAGCAATACATCCCTGTCTGGATACGAGCACGTAGAGGCAGCTCTGGCACAGATGTACCTAGGGGTAAAACCCGAAAACACCGCTTTGAGCTGGGCTTGAACGGAAACTGGTGCACGATAACAGGCCTTGCTGTACTCTTGGTTACGACACTCCCGGGGGATATGCTTAGGATAATTTACATTTTCTTTACAAACCTATTTGAAGTATTATATATATATGATGAGAGTAAATGACCTTGGTTAATCCTAATGTATTTCAAATTGAGAATATGGTGACATGTTAATCTCTAAATGATTTTATGACTACTATTACTCACACAATGATTTCTGGTTTTAGTCAATGGCTAGATTCCCAGGAAGTCATAGAGACATTGAGAATTATGGACAAGGTGGGAACGGTGGTGGAAATGAACAAAAAAATGGAATTTTGATAGGTCCAAAAGATATCGTCTTTATGCCAAATCAATTTTCCAAAAATATGATCAACAATATATATATTAACCAATTCCCGGACTCAACAAAGAAGAGAACGGTGATTAATGATAATAGCTCCAGCAGTGGAGACCATGGATAAAGGAATCCTCAATTTCCATCATGCTGGAAATGTGGAAGGAGACAGCTAGGAAAGTGTATCAATGGGACAATGAAATGATTTACGTGTGGGAAGGAAGGACATAAAGTAAAGAATTGCTGAAGAAAGATGAAGACTAATGTTTTAGAAGATAAAAATGATCCCAAGAATCCATTTACAGTCATTTTATATAAATGTAGGGGACCTAGCCATTACCCGGGTAAATGACCTATTCTATAGGACATTTTCTTGGTCAAAGAAGAAGCTATATGGAAATAAATGGTTGGAGAAATGTTTAAAAAGTATTAGTGCTCCTTGTTGATGGGTTTACTTTGGAATAATTTTCTCTTGTATTTGTAACACTACAGTTTTCCATGTGAGAATGATATTTGAGGAAGAATTATCTTTTCCCTTGTGGATAAAGATATAAATAACTATTTGGTTTTATATGATCATTGGGTTTCAGGAAATTACAAGTTATTATATTTTGGGATGAAAATGAAAGGTATGAGATAACATTTGTGGTTAAATTATGTTATGGTTCTTATGAGGAATTTATCTCATTTTGGTAATATTATAAAATATAATTTTTTAAAAAGGACAACACGCAGACCGTGTGACATCCCGGCGCGTCGGACAATGTTGTGGGAATCGAACCCACAACCAAAGTGTGATTGGGATTTATCGCCTACCACTGGACTACGTGAAGTCCCTGGTTAGTGTGACTATTTTTTTTAGTAAAATGATTTTATTGATCAATAATAATTTTATTTGGGATCTTCTATATTATCAAATGAATACCCTTAGTATAGGAAAATTATTTGGTGATTAAATGATAAATGTTATTTTGGAAGATGTTCGCTTTGTTGGGGACACTATATGCCAAAGGAAAATAGAATACTATGGGATTTGATTTGAGGAGTAATGGTGGATTTTTATCTATGTTTTTATTATTGGTTTATAGTGATTTGGGTTATTTATGGAAATAATTAACCTATAACAGAGAATATGTGATTCAGTTAATTACATTAAATATGTGACTTTAAGAGTACTTGATGTCATTTGGAGATACAATTTAACATGGAAGACTACATAACTAAATTCTTCTTTGTTTTGTGTTTCAATATTAGTTTGGATTATATTGAAGTATTTTAAGGACAATTGTTTATTGAATGGTATTTATTTATCTTTGGGGTATTTTTGGTTTAATTTGAGAAGTTAAGATTAGTGTTTCTTTAATGGAATATCCTTTTAAGGGATCATCATATCTTATAGTAACCATTTTCGTTTTGATTAATCTCTAAAGACAAGGTAAATATATATATTATCCTTCGTAGATCATGTGATTCTATAAGAAGTTTATTCTATCTCTTTTAATGTGGCCAAGTCTTCTGGAATACTCATCGTTTAAAAATGAGTTAGTAGTAGGAATTTATTAAGGAATGAAACTTTACAAAAAAATTTAATTATATCTTTTTATGTTCTTAGTAAATCTCAGAAATTAATTCCTCGTCTTAAAGTAATGTAACTTAAAAAAATTAATAAAAATGTTATCTGTTTAATTTTTCTACTGGGAAACTAATGACCGTTTGTCCCATCACAAGTTTGGGGTTTTCTTATTGTTAACTTTCTCCTGATCATGTTCTCTATCCCTCCCCATCATAACTTGAAACTTATTTTATCATCCATATCCATGTTTTTCTACATGGAATCCTAGTATAGGTTATCTCGGGTGACCTTTGTACTTCTCTTTCTTTATTTTAAAGTGATAGTTTTATTGACTCTTTTTCCGATGTGGGACTTTCCATTATATTACCAATAACAATTTTAAAAATGTTGAGGACGCAATTCATTGAAGGAGGGTCGAATGTAACACCCCAAGCTTCCACGGTATGCTTCTCTCTGAATAATACAGTATCATGTGTTGTACGCAACTTCAAGTTCTAACACACACCACAACTAATAAAACTAGTCGTTATGATTAGTAATACCCACTTTTTGAAATTTAATACATTTTATATTTCAAAATGGACTTCATTTTTGGATTCGGAATATCGAAATTATTCTAGGGTGATATTTTGGTACTTTTCGGATAACTTTCATATTTTGATGAATAGTGAAAATTACTAAATTTTAATTAAAAACTACCTTTTTAATCAAAATAATTAGTAGTGATAAATTATGAATTTGAGTGGTTTTAAAGTATATTTAGAATATATTTTTACCATTTAATACAATGTTTGTCATTGTACATAATTTCACATTTAATCCAGACATAAACAAGTGTCAATCTTTTGATAGTTATTATTTCATAAAACCGTGCTATTTGTTTTGACAATAGGAATTAATTTTTAAATTAATTAATGAAACTTATATGTTATGAATTTGGTAAAATAGACATCATTTTTGAATTCATAATATCAAATATAGCTTAGGCGAATTTTTTGGTATTTTTCTGAAAACTTTCAATTTTTGATGAATAGTAAAAAATAATGAGTTATAGTTTAAAACCAAATTTTTATTTAAATAATTATTTATTTTATTTAAATTTAAATAAGGTAAAAATAGATACATAATGCCTATATAATTTCAATGTAATTCATTGGATTTAGTTTATAATAATTTTAGATATATAAAAATTTTATTGAACTTTTCACAGTCTTTTACCCACCTCTTAGGAGAATTTGGAAATTCACATAAAACGTAAATTTACCACTTCTGTGAGTGGAATTTAGAAAATCCAAGACACAAAGTTAATATCAAGGAGTAAAATGTGGTTCAATGAGATGAAAATAGTTTTTGGTGAATAGTAACTTTTTACTTTTATTTACCACGGTTATAAGTAAGTAGGGTAATTAAGGGTAAAATGATATTAATATTACCCTAAAAAATGACCTAATTCTGTTAGTAATGTGTATCTAGACCAAAAACAACCTTTAGAATAAAATATTATCATTTAGGTCAACTTGTATTAGATTAGGACATTTATTATTTTTTAATTCAAAGAAGAGTTAAAAGAGTTAAAATCGAAGTTTATTTACTAAAACAATTCTAATATAGGGTTACACATAAGATAAATTCAATTATAAATATTAATTATAAAGATAAAAAGATTTCCTACATAATTATATTTTATTTATAATTTTTAGACTTTAAATAATTTAATTTATTTATGACACAATGATGATGCAGTAATTACCATAATAGTGAACAATGAAAAAAATGATATTATAAATACCCAAATAAATATAATTTGAGACTTTTTATGAATTAAACTAATTTTATAGGTTAATATGTCATATTTGGATTGATTATATAAATTTTTTTCGAAGTAATAATGCTGTTATGAATTTAACAAAAACCAAATACCCAATAATGTCAAAATTGACATAAAAGAGTGTTTAAAACAAATATTATATTATTAATTGATATTAAATTTCTAAAAATATAATTTTCGGCCAAGGGACTTATATCATGATATTTGTATCATTAATGGACCACTTGGGCGGTCTATTGGAGGTATATAGTATGTTTATTAACTATATAATATAAAAATACAAAGTGACATGGTAAGTGTCAAACTAATTAACAAAGAGTTAAAACTAAAAGGTAAGGTTAATATAATGCACCAAACCTGTCTAAATTCTATTCGTTGAGTTTTTTTCTACCCATACCCACCTTAACCTTTAAATAATCCACTTTTGAGCCATTAATAATCGAATATGAATTTATTATAAAATAATATTTCTAGCTTTTCCAAAGGTGCCCCTCACCCCTCATATAAAAGGGCACTCCCCCATGTCATTAATTCACACCTTCAAAGCCTTTTGGTTCGGCCAAACCCTACCTAAATACTCTCTAAACTTCTCTCACTACAACCTAGAGTCATTAGTTTCATTAGAAAGCCAACCTAAGGAGGCCTTTTGATCAAATCAAAAGGAAGAACCCGAAGAAGAGGTAATGTTTTCACCTCCCTTTTTAAAATTCATTTATTCTTCAACTTATTCTTTCTTTGTTATTCCCATTATAAAATAATAAATCCAGTATCTACTTTATAATGTGATATTATTATAAATATGGTACAACCATATTCAGTATTCTATACCGCATTTGGATGACATGTCACCATATGTGCGTACGTACGGCCTACCGTCTCCACGTCGTGGTGTAATTGTTATTTAATATATTATTATTTGGATGGGTATAATAATGATGTGTAATTCATGAAAATAATAAATATAACATGATAATGATTCTGTATATATGATATACCATCCAATTATATATTAATTTAATATCAAAAGAATGATATTGTCGCTCGTGCGTACGTACGGACTACCGTCTCCACGAACGCGATGAGATTCATTCTCCATCGTATCCATTCAAGCATAATTATCATTTTATGATTTAAAACTAATGTTTAAGGACTTGATATAATTCTTGATATGAATAAGATACAACGTATCCATGACAAACATGGCTTACGTAACAAAACATATAAAAAAAACGAGTAAGTTAACACCCGAAATGACGATAATACTAAGATATTATTAACAAAGAAATGCTAAAAGATCATATATGATATCATAATAATGTATATGATTCTTGTATAATTTAATAACAATTATTTCACCATTATAAAAGAGGTTAACCTACCCCCAACCAAGGAAAAGTACAAGGTAATGGATTTCTTATCTCACTTTTAATTCCGTGAGATTTCCATTTTTCACCACTTATTTATTGCATGTGGTGTGTGTACTACCAATGATTGTATTCATTGTGTAATATAATTTAATTTATATATATTTACATCATCATTGTATGATCCTTATTTCATGGGTGTATGTTTCGTAAGTTACCTAATCGATAAGGGAATTTGAAATTTCAATTTGCACTCATTCGGCTTTAGGCATACATCATCGACTATTTTACTCCAATATTATGTGTGGAATAACTATTCAGTTGAATATGACATAATTTCCACTCCCCTTTCTATGGAAATAATTTTTATACACATAATCACTCCATTGATAAATTCTCATGTCATCGGTATGAACTTGATAAGAGTAATTTTAACTCAATCTCCATTTGTTGAGTTAAATATCCAATTCATTGGTGTTGTTTTTTAACAAGAATATGTTTGAATGTCATCTGATTGATTTACACTAAATAACCAATCATATTTAGTGTATTTATATTTGTCAAAATTTAACTATGTCGTTGATTTATCCATAACCTAAGGATATGGTCTTTATAAGATAATTTATCTCATTTTACATTCCATTGAGACTTCGTTGTTGTTATACACCAAATCACTTTTATATGGTGTATATAATGAACTTTGACATAGTATATCATGAATTCCTTTATTCTCAAGATACTATAAAGATTTTATTACCTCAATTTTTTGTATTCAAGTGTCTTTATTTTAATTGGAAACTCTAAATAAAATATCATTTTAAATGTTTTAAAGATTTATTATTCTAAATTATTCTCATTAATGTACATGTTTTAAAAATGTTTTTAAGTATTTATATATATGGACATTAATGTTTTAAAATTAAAATTCATTTTAAAAGTTTCAAAGTGGTATGGGACACTTTTATTCAAAATATATCTATTTTAAATGGCTTCTTGACAAATAGTGTGAATTTTAAATGTTTTCAAGAAAAGGGGGATATTTATCTCAATAGTTTGATGATTATTTTAATCTATGTCATTATCCTTCATTATTCTCAATTAAGGTTAGTCTTATACAATACAATCTTCCATATTGTATCGAATTAGTTATGTTTGACTGTGGATGTGCTATTTTTATACCATTCATGGTTTGTGGTTAAAAGTATTGACATTTTGTATGCTAGTTTTAATACTAATGTTTATGTTATGTTTCAAAATTTTCATATGAGGAATGCATTGGACTTAGTAAGTGACGGGTCGAGCCCGCTATAGCTCCTCGATGCATCGGTAGGTCTCATGAGACAAACTAGTGTCTTGGCACGAGGCCTTGACAAAATCTTATTTGTAGTCTTGGCACGAGGCCTTGGCTACGTGGTTATGATAGTCTGGCATTATGCATTACATCATTAAGAAAGTTGTTATTGATTTTGCATGTGATTATTCGACTAGTCGAATATCCATGCGAATAAGTAAATGGAATTATTTCATTTTTTATTTTCCATATTATGTTGAAGTTCATGTTTAAAAGGCTTTTGTTTTAGTTATACATTTCCTTAAGTGTTTATGCTTATCTATGAAAGTTTCTGCTATATTTTTATCCTTACTGAGCATCTGATCTCACCCCTTTCAATGTTTTATTTTTCCCAGGATGTGAAGAAGTATATTATGAATGACCTATAGGGAAAGTATGTGGGGATATGAAGACAATATGTTGTTGTAGTTTTTCACTTATTGATGTAATATACACTTTATGAATACATATTGTTTTTTCAAGGCTACTAAACTAATCAGTCTTTTGAGACTTGATCTTTTCTGATCATGCCAATGTTATGTAATAATGCACCGACTCTGGGTAACTGGGGCCGGGGCGTTACATAAAATCAATGCTAATGACACAAATTATATTAAATGGTAAAAATATATTCTATTTATACTTTAAAACAATTTACTTTTATAATTTAACTATATAAATTATCTCGATGAAAAAAGATGTTTTTATGTAAAATTTAGCATGTTTTTACTATTCATCAAAATAAGCACGTTGTTAGAAAAATATCCAAACTTTATCCAATGTAAATTTTTTTACCTTGATTCAAAAGAAGATTTTTATTTTGTAATATTGAACTTATAAACTGTTCAACCATTATATTTAAAAAGGGTGTACCACTAAAAGGTGACAAAACTGCATTTTTCTGAAAAATACTTATTTTACCCAAAAAAATTATTTTGTTCTCATACCATGTTCTAGAAAATGTGTAAGATAAATAATAATGTTATAAAATTAAAAATTTAGTTAATACTATTCATAATGGCTAGTTTATAATAATATTATAATCATATATCGTTGTTTAGTGAAACCCGGTATTGCGTACAACAAATGCTATCGAGGAAGGTTGTGATTGCATGTAATGAAATCCAAGTCAAGGTTGGGTGTAGTACAATACTCCTTTGTTGTATAATATTATAGAATCCAACCATAATTCATTTATAAATTGAATATATATATATATACACTCAAGGTTTCATAGAATAACTACTATCAAATGAACTTGAAATTGTCTGTAACAGGATCCAAGAATGGTGTTGCATATACTTCAAGATAATAAAGTGTTGCGTATAGCGCAAGATAATCTTGGTGTAGCGTAATAAAGAATATATGAAATAAATTAAAAAGAATATATCTCATAAAATCTTGGGGTGTTACATTCTACCCCTATTTAAATGAATTTCGCCCTCGAAATTCGTCGGGGTTATAAAATTTTTATTACTTGAAAGTTTATTTCATAGAAAATCACATCGTAAAAGTAATACTAAAACTAAATTTTAAAAAATGAACGTTAGAAATGAAACAGATACCCAAAGTAACTCATCACTTGGGTTCCCACATAGGAGGACATACGTGAAAATATGGATATGGAAGAGAAATCTACCCGTCATGTTCTGATGGAGAGTGGTAGAGAATAGGGTTATGAAAAATCAAACAATCACAAAGCCATAAATTTTTGATGATCTAATGTACCATATGATTCATCAGAAATGAGAGCACTAGGGCAACATTTTTGGTTTTCAAGATCATTTCCCAAATGTTGAATTTGTTTGAATTAAAATAAATACTTACTTGATTTTGGTACAATATCACCGTTGGTCATTCCATGAACAATTTCCACTTCATATTTTAAAGAAATGAAGTTGATTTTGTCATTCATGAAGTGATAGCATATCATGTGATAGAATGATGGTTCATTCCATCTGTCTCAAAGAAAAGGTTAGCAAAGTTATTAAATATACATAAGTCCATATATGGTGAGACTAATCGTATATAGTTTCTAAAATGGACATATACTTCATATATCATAACAACATAATAAAATAAAACTAATTTCTACTAACCAGGGACTTCCTGTAGGCCAGTGGGTAGGTGATAAAGGCATGTTGCACTTCGGTTGTGGGTTCGATTCCCGCAACCTTGTCCGACGTGATGGGTTGTCGTCCGTCCTGCTGGTTGTCCTTCTTCTAAACTTCACCATTATGTCATTCCAAAAATAATATCGAAAAAAGATTCTTGTCTTAAACAATAATATCTGATTTAAAACATAATTCATTTCATTCATTAGGATTATCCAAAATACTTCTATCCAATCTCATAGTATAAAGAAAATAACTACTAGAAATACCAATATATAATACGATATATCTTATTGGTCACATTCCAAACATGTGAATACCTTAATCATGTATTCATTTGAACCATGAATTACCATAGAGCCTTAGTGAAAACATGAATGCTGTCAAAAGTTAACTCTTTCCACATACCAAAATCCCAAAATTTCTATATACTCAAACCATAATATCACTTTGTCCTTATATCAGTCATCAGCTCATGAATACTATCAAATATTTCATTATCTCTTTATCCCTTCATTATGTGCATATCATCTACTTTCCAAAAATATTTCAATCACTTTTCATGGTTACCAGTACCATATTCTTATGGAAACCTCAATGGACCAATATATAGATATTCCAATATACCATAAAAGTATATCAACAACATTATTATTTAATACCATAAACACTTCAATCCATCCTCTTCAATGATTGACATGGAATAAGTCCATACTTGATTTAGAAGTAACCTCTTAGGTCAGGGCATTGAGTTGGGTAATTCCCATGTTCTCCAAAGATAAGACATTAAACTCCATAACAGTCTGTCACTCTATGTCCCTTCTCCCCACAAAAATAACATCTTCCCCTCCATTTGATGTATTCATCAATGTTATTCTCCCATTCTTTAGAAATCTATATCTTCATTTGTCTATGCTCCTCACCATGCGAAAATGAATAAAAGTCCATATTCATCTTATTTGATGAATTAAGAATACCACTTAATTCACCATGTTAATAATATATCGTGATAACTGATTCAGCATAATCACAATATCTTACTTTCTAGGCATTACACAATTTTGTTGCTCATAGTCACCAATTTTTCAATTGGATTCAATGTTGACCCAATTCCTTCTTGTTCCCTCCATTGACTAAAACCAAAAACCATGGTGTAAGAAACAATTAAAATAATGAGAAACCACATAATCATAAACAGTATAAATTATCACACATTCTTTAATCCATTACACCTTAGGTTTGCCCTAGGTTATTCATGATTTTCAACATAATTCTGAGACTATAACCTATAGTAATACGAAACCTTAGGGACATCTCTAGACATACATTAGAAATATCTCTAGGGATTTCACTAAATATTTCGCATCTCAGTTTCCAAAGTTTTGACTAAACCTTTACTCTGATATCAATTGTAGAGACCCAAACTTGACGTACATGGACATTACATTACTTTTTTGGAATACGTAATACATTACAAAACAAATTCCCAATGACCATATTAGTTTTGTGTCTTTGGAAACTCGGAACATAATCTTCTAATCATGGTGAAAGATCTTCAACATCTCCCATAAAGATCTTCTTTTTTTCCTTACTTAAACCTGCCTTTATATCCTAGGGGATAATAAAACATAAAAAGGGTGAGGTCAAATAATCAGTATGGGTAAACATGGAGAAAATAAAACAACCCATATACATTTTAACTTAAAAACATGAACATAAAGTTTAAACATCAAAATCTTGAGCATTGACATTAAACATGGTAGTACGTAAAGCATAGATCATAATGGAACATCAATCATGATAAAATGCATGGGAATAAAATATGTAATTGTGGAAAACCATTAATCACATGATATGATTTCCATAGTAGTCAAGGCATTGCTTCCAAGACCATCATAGTGGACAAAGTCTCTTTCTGAATCGAGTTAACTCCTTGTTCTAGTCCTGTATCACTGAACCAGATTAACATGTCGTTCCAGCCATGTCTATCTCATGAGATATAAAACTTTACGCAATTCATTGGAGGGAGATATAGATCCCCACCCATCTCATAATGAAATCATTCTTATTTGTGCCACAAAATATTCATAAATCATTGATAATAACCCAAAGAATAGAATGGGTTTCAAAAACATCATCCCATCATAACATAATCCAGATAAAACAATGGATATAATTTCATCATAAAAAAATCAAACCATGTAAATAATAGATACATTATACATGAAAGATAAACATACTAAATAATGTCATCTTAGATGGAAAATAGTTTTGATAAAACACTTGAAATGAATTCTTGAGAAAAATATCCTTTCTTCTTCAAAATCATTTTTCCTTTCTTAACATGTCATACAATATTAAAATAAAAGAAGTTTTTTAAAAATAAACTTTAAAACTTGTAAAGGATGCTTCATGTAAATAATGTTCTATGAAATCAAAAAAATCCATTCATGCAGTATAAGTTAAAAAAACATTCTTCTTGTACTCATACAATAAAAGTCAAAAAGAACCGTATATGGTAAACCAACAAAAGATTACTTACATACCATGTAATAAAAGTAAAAAATGGGTGTAAAAGACATTAAAAATATATGAAACAATTTTTTAAAACATGGGACATGGATGATAAATATAACCCCAGTAAATACTTACGAGTAAACAATCTCGGATAAAAACAAGATTGGAAAAGTTATCCCTTACCTTGTGTCTGATATGCTTCGTATATATCTGAACCTCCTGTATAATGATTTAAATAAAGTCATAGACTTATTAAAAAATCATATTTATTGTTATGATATCATATATGGTTCGCTTATTACTTTATATTACCCATTCTTTTGTAAATTTCATGTTAAAGGAGTGTTTTGGTTAAAATCGTTTCATTTATCGTACGTGTTTCGACTTGTTGTTATTGATATTATTACATATATCATGATTTAATTAATTCCAGAATTTAAAACATGATTTAAATATAATATATATTCATCATATAAATATATATGCTAGATCAATAAATGGAATGAAATACACCGTTCATGGAGACGGTAGGTCGTACGTACGCATGAACGCTATTTTCATTTCCTTATTGAATTTAATGGAATTAAGTAAATAAAACATATATGTACATAAATATATTATCATTATTATGAAATATATTTTATTATTATTTATTGTTTATACATTATAATCATACTTGAATGGTTAATCATGGAAAATGAATCTCATCGCGTTCGTGGAGACGGTAGTCCGTACGTACGCACGAGCGATGATATCGTTCCCATAATTATTGAATAGAATTATAGTGGATGATATAATATATCATAATCATTATGATGTTATAATAACCATATATAGGTATTATTTACACCATTATACCCATCCAAGTAAGGTGGTGGTGAAAAAACTACATAAACCACGGCGTGGAGACGGTATTCCGTACATACGCATGCGCGGTGATTTTGTTTTCTGTAGGATGGATAGAAGATGAAATGGGGTTGTTTCATATATATAATATATTATAATTATATTATTTATACTTATTGTATTAATTTACAGTTAAAAAAATAAATGGAAGGAAGTTGAAGAAGAAAGAAACTTGAAAGAATCGGTAGAAGAGATTTACCTCTTCTTCAACGCACCTCATCTATGCTTCCTCTTAATGGACTAGAGTTGCTCATTTGAGAAGACCAGAACCTCTATAATGTTTCTAGGGAGTTTCAGAAGACAAATGGGCAATTTTTTCCAAGCTTGAAGGCTCAATGTGTTGTGAAGAGGAGAGGGAAGAGGTGCCCTATTATAAGGGAAGAGAGTGGCATTTTTGGAATCCTCAAAAATATTAATTTATAATAAAGTAAAACCCAAACATAAAAACCACCCAAAAATGACTCGTATTATAATATTCGATGATATAGAGTTGAAATATCATCAGAAAATAATATTTAGACATGTTTCAAATTTATTTTAAACCATATCAACTTGATTTATCTTTATTTAATCTATTTAATTTTATTTGTGGTAATAAGATTCTAAATTTTAAATTGTTATAAATAATTACTTATGTGTTATTAATTAACCATAACTGAACGATTTATGACATTTTAGACCATATAAATTTTAATTTATAATTTTTTAAATATTTTTGTGATTTTTAAACAATTTTATATTATGTTATTTTTATAAAATAAAAATAGTGTCAATTTTGACACTATTCATTTATTTGAATTTAAAAAAACTCCACACAGAAGATATGTTCAAAATAAAACATTTAATAGATTCATAATATGTCATATGTATCTAGAAAATTCGTGGATCATATTAAATAGTTCATATATTATTTATTTTAATATTATTAAAACCATTTATTTGATGTTTCAATCAATAAAATAATTTCAAAATCACTATTGTGTCACCTTAAATGATAATTATTTAATCCCAAAAATTCAAAATAAATTCACATGATGTAGATAATTTTATTAGATTTCTGGAGACTATTCATGTACGAATTTCCATGAAGTTTATTACTTAATTAAAATTATTATACTTATAATCTTTAAGAGAGTGACATGTTGTCACTTTCTTTGGTTTTAATAATAATTAAATTATTTTCATGGCCAAAAGTGAATAAAAAGAATCTATTCCGACCTTTATGTGATATGGGTCAACTTTTAGTCATCCAATAGAATTTTGGGATGTTTTGGGGTAATTTTATAATCTTATTTGTACCCTTAATTTCCCGATATACCTTTAGCTACAGTAAATAAAAATTACCGTAGTTACTATTCATAATATCGAAAAAATAAAAGTAACCTATTAACATAATTTGAACCCAATTAATTAAATATGGAATTTATTTTTCAAAATTCAAAACACAAAGTTTCAGTAATTAATGTAAAATTAATCTCGTTGTCGAAAAATGGGGGTTGGTTTAAAACATTGCAAAAGATTGAATTGATTTAACTTACAAAATCAATGTAAAATCAATGATAATTACATAAATTATATTAAATGGTATAAATATATTCTATTTATACTTTAAAAAAATTTACTATTATAATTTAACCATATAAATTATCTTAATCAAATAATTTGTTTTTAAGTAAATTTTAGCATGTTTTTACTATTCATCAAAATAAGAACAATGTTAGAAAAATATCAAAACATTATCCAATGTAAATTTTTATATCCTGATTAAAAATAAGAAGTTTATTTTGTAAACTTGAACTTATAAACCTGTCAAAAATTATATGTAAAATGGGTGCACAATTAAAAGGTAGCAAAACTGCCTTTTTTTAAAAATACTTATTTTACCCGAAAAATATTTTTTGTTCTCATACCATGTCCTAGAAAATGTGTAAGATGAATAATAATGTTATAAAATTCAAAATTTAGTCAATACTATTCATAACGGCTAGTTTATAATAATATTATAACCATATATCGTTGTTTAGTGAAACCCGGTATTGCGTACAACACACGCTATCGAGAAAGGTCGTGATTGCGTGCAATGCAAGACAAGTAAGGGTTGCATTTAGTGAAAGACTACTTTGTTGTAGCCTATAACTGAATCCAACCACAATTCATTTATACATTGAATATATATATATATACACTCAATTTTGCGTAGAATAACTACTATCAAACGAACATGAGATTGTGTGTAACACAATCCAAGAATAGTGTTGCGTATACTGCAAGCAAATACGGTGTTTCATATTGGGAAAGACAATATTGGTGTAGCATACAATAGAAGATATGGAAGAAATTAAAAAGAATATATCTCATAAAATCTCAGGGTGTTATAGCGGCGGCGGTCACGGGGTGGCACCGTCGCTCTGTCGCCTTTGTCGCGACCGACAGATGCACCGGCTGCCGTTCTTGTGCCCCAACCATGGATGGTTGTCGTCCTCCATCTTTTTCGAACACCACAAGATTTGTGGAAGGGTTGAGCCATGTTGGTTTGGCTTGTACACTCCGTGTTTGGGTGGTAGCATATGGCTCATTACGAACATGAACATGAACATCAAAATACTATCCTCCCACAATGATTATTCCCAACTCGCAAAAGAAATAGAAGGGGTGTACATGGGACGTGATAAGAAAATAGAAATAAACCCCTACCACATTTCCTTTATGATGTGGACGATGTCTCAAGGAAGTAGATGAATCTTTGGAAAAAGAAGGACGTCAGTGTTATCGGCATTTTTCTCGATTGTCGGTTCGTGCGTCATTGGAGATCCTTCGATGGAATTTGGAGAAGAAAACGTCGAAGGAGAGGCATTATTCATTGGCGTTCTTCTTTGGAGAGATTTTCTCCCAAATCTCCTCCTTTCCCAAAGCCCCTTCTCTCCCAAATCCTCCAAAATGAAATGGTAGCCCCAAAATTATAGATTAGGTGATCTATTATGTTTTATGGCATATAATTCAAATTAGGTTAATTAATCTCATATGTTGGGATAATTAAATTGGTGCATTGGATTAATTATTTTGGAGGAGGGTAGGCACTATTAATATTGGAGGAGTTGAAGAGGCTCTCCCACATTTAATGAGGGAGTTGAGAGGTTTAGGCCCTAGGTGGTCCCCAGCACCAAAACCTCCCATGAGAGGTTAGTATCAGGTGGTCAACACCACCATAACCTCTCACGGGAGGTTAAGGTATGGTGGTCCCCACTTCTCAACTGCCACATGGTGGTTTTAAAAATAAAATAAAAATAAAATCTATACAACTTTATTTTTATATTATTCATTCACGAAAAACCCAAAAACTAACTTCCACCCCCGACCAACTAACGTCGAGATGAATCTCTCTTTAAGCAAATACTGGTACTGTGAGTTTAACGGTGCCCTCAGATTTTAATTCTGATAACTGCTTTAAAAGATAGAAAAACCCACTCACACGTTTACTGAACATACACAAACAAATGTTCATAAATTCATTCCGGGCACTCCGGGGCTCGGAATCATGTGCCGTCAATTTTAACGGACTTGTAAAATTACTATATATTAAAAAACATTACATAGAAATTCTGGGTATTTACATTATCCCCACCTTAGGGATTTACGTTCCCATAATCCACAACACAAACTAGGTAAACACGTGCGGGTACTGAGCATGCATCTGAGCCTCCTGCTCCCATGTGCTCTCTTAGTGGTTCCCATGCATCAGTGAACGTGTACCATATGTATCAACCATCCATGAAGGAACCACTCCCTTCGATCCTCAATCTCTACTGGAAACTCTATGAAAGTCTCCCCTTCGTCGACATCCAGCTCGCCACGGTCAATGATGTGAGAAGGGTTGTGCACGTATATCCTCAGCTAGGACACATGGAAGACGTCAAGCACCTAGTGTAATTGAGGTGGAAGAGCTGAACGGTATGCCCCCTCGCCAACTCTGATGAGGACCTGAAAAGGGCCGATGAATCTTGGAGATAACTTTCTGCCTCTGCCAAATCACCATAGACCTCATTAGGGTGAGACCCGTAGAAAGACGAGGTCTCCATCCTCGAACTCCAGAGGTCTCCTTCTTATGTTGGCATACGACTTTGGCCTGCTCTGTGCAGTCTTCTTCTCTACCTAGAAGATCTACACCTTATCTGTGGTAGCCCTCACCATCTCTGGTCCCACTAGTGTAGACTCCCCTGGGTCAGTCCAGCATAAAGGTTATCTGCAAGGTCACCCATACAACACCTCAAAAGGTGCCTTCCTAATGGTGGAGTGATATTTTTTTTTGTATGAAAACACCACCAAAGGTAAGTGATCCTTCTTGCTGCGACCGAAGTCGAGGAAAAAAGAACGTAACATGTCCTTGAGGGTCTGAATGGTCCACTCAGTCTGACCATCTGTATGAGGATGGAAGGTGGTGGTCAAATGAAGTTGCACCCCGAAAGGCCCCTGAAACTTCTTCCATAGACGGGATGTAAAATTCGCATCACAGTTAGAGACAATCTTCTAGGGTACTCTATCCGTACAATCTATTGCACATAGATGTGTCCCAAGCTCTCTACTGAAACCTAATCTCTGATCGGTAGGATGTGAGGAAACTTGGTTAGTCGGTCGACGATCACCCAAATCGAGTCATGACCTCTAGATGTATGTAGAATTCCATTCATTAAGTCCATGGATATCCCATCCCACATCCACTCTAGGACCTCCAAAGGTTAAACCAAGCCTACTGGTACCTTATGCTCTGCCTTCACCGGGTGACAAGTGTGGTACTGAGAAACAAACTCAGCTTCTGCTTTCTTCATTCCTGGCCACCAGTGCTGTCATCGAATATCCTGGTACATCTTCACCACTTCTGGATGTACAACAAGAGGGTATGTGTGGAACTCCTTCAACACATCCTCCTAAAGTGACACTAGTACCATGGTACATCCTATGAAGATGATGATATTCTCCCCACCTTCAAAAAATCCATCAGGTGAATGTCCTATGGATATCTGAGCACGTCATGCCTCGCAGTTAGCATCCCCACACTGCACCTCCATGACTCATTGAAAAAGTGGGGGAGTGACTGTAAGAGACTGTAGAAAAGTTTCTCTATCTCTATCCACAAAGTATATCTGTAAAGAATCCAGTTGCTCCATCGCCTCACATAGCAACTGTATACCAGACCTCCTATTGAGTGCATCTGCTACAACATTCCCCTTCCCTAGAGTATAGACTATCTAGATGTCGTAGTACTTTTGGATCTCACGACAATGTCGCTGCCTTAGATTCAGGTCCTTATGTGAGAAGATATACCTGAGACTCTTGTTATCAGTGTACACTGTAAAATGATCTCCCATCAGATAGAGTCACCCCATCTTCATAGAGAAGACCACTGCTGCTAACTCCAGTTCATGGGTAGCATAGTTCTGCTCGTGTTGTCTCTGCTGTTGAGAACCATATGTGATCACTACTTGATCCTGCATTAGGACACATCAGAGACCAATCCCTGATGTATCATAGTAGACTACGTACCATACGCCCTCCTTTAGAAGCCTCAAGATGGGGGAAATAGTCAGCCTCTAACTCAGCTCCTGAAAACTCTAATAGGATCACTCCGACCACATGAAGGGTTTCCCCTTCTTTGTCAAAGATGATAGTGGTGCAACAACTTTGGAGAAATCTAGCAAAAATCTCTGATAGTATCCAGCCAATCCCCGGAAACTCTGTATCTCCATCACACTCCTAGATGGCTCCCAAGAAAGTACCGCCTAAATCTTCGCTGGATCTACTAGAACTCCAACCTCTGAGATGACTTGTATCAGAAAATGAACCTCTCGGATCTAGAACTGGAACTTGGAGAGCTTAATATAAAGCTGGTGCTCTCAGAGATTGTCCAGTACTACCTGCAAATGATAGGCATGCTCCTCCTCAGTAGCCGAGTAGATCAGAATTTCGTCTATGAAGACTACTACAAAGTGATCATGGTATGGCTGAAAGATCATATTCATGAGTCCCTTGAACACTACTGGAGGATTGGTCACCCCGAATGGCATAACCAAGAACTCGTAATGGTCGTACCGATACCTAAAGGTCATCTTCTGCACATCCTCATCTCGTACTCTGAGCTGGTGATAGCCTGATCTGAGGTTTATCTTTGAGAACCACCATGCTCCCTTTAGGTGATCAATGAGGATGTCAATCCTTAGGAGTGGGTACTTGTTTGTCACGGTCACTTGGATCAGGCACCAATAGTCAAAAAAAAACCTCAATCTCCCATCCACCTTCTTGGAAAACAGAATAGGGGCTACCCAAGGAGAAACACTGGGCCAAATGAATCCCTTCCCCAACAAGTCCTCAAATTGTACTCGCAGCTCACGAAGCTCCGCGAGAGCCATCCAATATGCTGGTGTAGATATCGGTGCCATCTTTGGGTACAAGTCAATTAAAATTCCACCTCTATGTGATGACAAAGACCCAAAACATCATCAGGGAAGACATCTGTGTACTGGTCCACCACTAAAAGATTATTCGGACTCTCCACATGAACGGCTCTAAGGGAAAGGCTATCCAACTGATGTGTAATCTATTGCACCATCCTCCAGGAATGTCCATCCTACACTGCAAAGGCTCCCTTATCTCCGGTGAAGGTAAACCTGGTCCCATCTGTGTGGAAAAAACACACTTTGTGCCTAATACAGTCAATCTGGGCATGAACTGTAGATAAACAGTCCATACCCAAGACGACATCGTAAGGCCTCTACGCTGCTACTAGGAGATCCCAGTCGAAGCTCTCTCTTCCTAGAGTAATCTCACACTACCAGTTCCAATGAATAATCATTGAATATTTTCCCATAATACTTTCTTTCTATAAGGATCGAACCAACAGATCTGTCGGAATGTCTGAGCTCCGAACGAGGGCAATGGAAATAAAAGAATGATTGGAACCTATGTCTATAAGTACTGCAACTATGGTGGGGTCGACTAATATCGTACCTCGTATCATTTCCAGAGTGCCATGATCATAGGCCTCAGCTGCCTAGAGCTCAGATCTCCCCTATCCACCAGCTCCCTAAGGTCAGGGTGGACATCCTGGCAGTGGTGGCAGTATCATCTCAAATTGTCGCCCACAACCAGCTACATGGCCAGCTCCCTTGCCACGTCTGCCCACTCCCTGCAGACCTCCTCGGTAAAATATCTTCCTGAGAGGTCCCTCGACCATATAATGATCATCCGTATGACGGGTCAAATAGTCATGATCCATGTGACCCTGCCCGCCACATGTGAAACACAGTCCAATACTAGTATAACTCTCTACGCCTCGGGTGCCCCACACAACCAATCCTGAGTCATGCGGTTGTCCACCTGTAGTTCTATTCCTCTTAGACCTCTGTGACGCCAGTCTGATGCAAACTGTAGAAGACTTCGCTACGTGATGACTGGTATTGGGTCTTTCTTCTGGTGACTGCTCAGCAAGGAAACTATCCACCAAGAGGTCTCTCTCAAATACCCCTACTCGTGTCGGGATGTTGAGTAAGACCATCGAAGCCCTGGTCTCTCACTTGAGCCCCAACTCGAAGTTCCAGGCCCTGAAGAAAGGGTCCCAAATCATATCTGTGGAGTAGCATGAGAGGTTAGTGAACCTCGGTGAGTATTGAGCTACAGTCACGATGCAATACTGCAGATGAAGAAGCTCATGTATGCGCACTACGCGAAGATTTGATGGGACAAACTCTGCCCAAATCAGGATCTCAATGTATTCCTAGAGAAGTGTCACCTCATTGTGAACCTGGAGCATCAAGCTCCACTATCTGCATGATGCTTCCTGTAGAAGGTTGGCGGCAAGGATCACCATGAGATCAGCTAGTGTCCCTACGAGTCTGAAGACTCTCACCATAGCCTCCATCCAATCCTCAGCTACCTGCGGGTCCATCTATCCCCTGAACCTGGTTGGCCTCTGGTGTTGGAACTCGTGAAATGTTCTCAAGAAGTGTACACCATCTTATTCTGGGGTTGGTGGAATCGGTCGCGCAACAGTGAGTGGTACCTCTGGTGCCTCTACTGGTGCCTCTACTGGAAAAGGGCCCTGCACCGAGGCCTCATCGCTTAGTGGTCTATCAGTGCGTACAACTCTCAGAAACCTAGCCTGCTGTTTGCATAGAGGAATCATGAAAAGAAATAGGTGTTAAATGGATAATAAGATATACCTGGTGAGCAGACTCAAGATATAACAAAGAAATCTCTTGGAAACACAAACACAATCAGTGTTTTCATGCACTGAGTCGGAATTCAGAAGTCAGGGTCCTGGTGTATGGATACGTTGGTCGTCGCACCTACATTGGACTCTCAGAACTAAAAACCACACTCATTACCCTTAACAATATTGCTTCATAGAAAATATTATAGTCCCATTTATTTGGTAGGACCGGCTCCTCTGATACCAATTTGTCACGAACCACCCCCTGGGCCCCGTGTCGTGACTACCCCTAGCCCGCCTTCCATAGGCCAGGGGATGGAGACTAGCATAGAAGGAATATCCCTTAAAACTAGGAAGGAATTGCCTTTAAAGCCTTTAAGAAAACATAACCAAGCACACAACAAGATAGGAAAACAAGTAAATAGAACTGTAAATAGAGTGAGTGCAGTAAGTAAAAGGGCCAGAATACAAGCCCAACTGAAAAGTACAAGTATAACTGTGATACAATACAACTGAAGAAAAAGGAAAGTCAGCTCCTGGGTCATCCAACGGGGTTCCTACATGAAGGGTAGGTACAGATCGCCTCCTCATCACTCCATGTCCACCCGTATCCCATCCATACCGACACGCCATATGGTCCACCTCCAGGTACTGTCCAATCATGGTACTTTCAGCCTCAGTCGGTGTTGTCTGTCGTCTGCATCCAACACAATAAGGTGAGGGCATAACCCGTGTAGGGGTGAGTATAACGATACTCATTGGGGACCCCGAGACACTTTAGGTCTCACAAAATCCATCAAGGATAAAACACTATGTATGAAATCAACAGATAACCTTACATAGGTATATGACCATACATATACCTATGTTATTAAGTAATCTATCTCAATCATGAGGAAAAAACATAGGTACTGACTCATCTCACACTAGGATTTGTTCTAGGGGTAGTATCAAGTAACATTCCCAGTCACAACATCGAACACCTCGTCTATTGGAGAACTCCTCCTCTATCGAGTATAGTGGGATTGCCGTGTCACATAGAGTCGCTTCCCACTAACCTTGGGCTACAGAGGTACTCCTTCTATCGAGTACCGTGGGCCTTCCATGTCACCAAGGTGCTCCCCACCGTGGGTCTTCCATATCACCAAGTCACACCCCCTTGTGGCTTTCTAAGGTACTCCTCTTGTCGAGTACCATGGTCATGTCGCGTCACTAAGGTGCTCCCCACCGTGGGTCTGTCGCATCACCAAGGCACTACCTACAAGGCCTGTGAAGTCCCTCCGAGTCAAAATAGTCATCAGTCATCAAGTCTCAGCTAACCACTGGGTTCCCACACTATGCTCACTCGTCTGTCGGAGGATCTGATCCACATGCTACTGGTCGATACTCCAACTATCATGTAGTACCACAAAGAATTATCTCAAAGTTTCTCCATGTCATACGGGTCTTAACGCAATAGACGACGCGTCAATCAGACGCCTGATCTATGAGTTGTTAACCTCTTAGTCCTGGGGGCCCGATTGGATTTGTGCTCGATCAACCTGACCATTCCCCATCTTAATCCAATAAAAAGAGGGGTATCACTCAAAGGGGCTATCTCACTCCAATATTTCTAGAACCACATAAGGTTCATCAAACAGACGTCTGATGCCAAATTTATGGCCCAATGAAAGTAAATGGGTCGTAGTGGGCCCGAGTCTGGTCCAACCCAGTCAGATCAACCCTGCCCGACCCGTATTGATCCTCTTGGTGGCACGGTCCAATAGGTCATGAGGGGACGTAGGGGGCTACGGATGTCTGCAATTCCATGGGGGGTTCCGCGAGGGCCCGAGTCCACGAGGCGGCTAGGCTGGGGACGTTGTTTCAGCCGCGGGGTGGTGGTATGGCCGCTGGGTGGTGGTCTTGCAGCAGGGCGTCAGTCCGACCGCGCGGGGAGGCGGTCCAGCCACAGGGCGGTGGTCCGGCTATGATGCGGCTGTCCAGGCGCGGGATGGCGGTCCGGCCGTAGGTTGGTAGTCCGGCCGCGTGGTGGAGGTTCAGCCACGGGGAGGCGGTTCGTCCGCATTGGTCGGTGGTCCGGCCTTGGGGCAGTTGTCCGGCCTCGGGGTTGGGGTCTGGCCATGTGGGGTGGTTGTCCAGCCGCAGGACAGCGGTCCGGCCGCGGGGTGGCGATCCGGCCTCAGGGTGGAAGTCTGGCTATGTGGGGTGGCGGTCCGGAAGCATGATGGCGTCCAGCCGCGGGGCAGCGCCTCGGCTGTGGGGCAGTGCGGAGCTGGAGATGGCAGTGGTGGCTGCATTCGATGCGAAGGCCGTGGGGCGGCGACGGTGGCCACAATGTGGCGACGTCGCACCAGGGACTTCGTCGCAACCGACGGTGGTACCGACCACCGTTCGTGTGCCCCAAACATGGATGGTTGCCTTCCTCCTCCATCGTGTAGAAAACCACTTGATTTGTGGAAGGGTCGGTCCATGTTGGTTTGTCCCATACCCTCCACGTTAGGGTGGTATCATATGGATCAACAAGAACATGAACATGAATGTCAAAATCATATACTCCCACAATGATTATTCCCAACCCACCAATGAAACAGAAGGGGTGTACATGTGATGTGATAAAAAAATAGAAATAAACCCCTACCTCGTTCTCTTGACGACCTTGAAGAGGTCTCAATGAAGTAGATTAATCATTGGGAAAAGATGGACGTCAGTGTCATCGGTATTTTCTTCGATTGTCAGTTCATGTATCGTTGGAGATACTTTGATGGAATTTAGAGAATAAAACATCAAAGTAGAGGTGTTCTTCATTGGTGTTCTACGTTGGAGAGACTTTCTACAAAAGCTCCTCCTATCCCAAATCTCCTCCTCTCCCAAATCCTCCAAAATTAAATGGTAGCCCCAAAATAATAGATTATGTGATCTATTATGTTTGTTGCCATATAATTCAAATTGGGTTAATTAATCTCATAGGTTGGAACAATTGAAGTGGTGTGTTGTCTTAATTATTGTAGAGGATGGTTGGCACAATTAATATTGGAGGAGTTAAAGAGGCTCCCCCACATTTAATAAGGGAGTTGAGAGGTTTAGGCCTCGGGTGGTCCTCCCCGCACCATAACCTTTCATGGGATGTTAGGCTCGGGTGGTCCCCACCACCATAACGTCTCATGGGAGGTTGAGGTCTAGTGGTCCCCACTTCTCAACTTCCACTTTGAAGTTTTAACAAATAAAATAAAAATAAAAGCTAAAAACATTATTTTTATTTTGTTCATTCATGAAAAACACAAAAACTTACTGTTGAGTCCATAAGGTTTTCCTTATGACTTTTCCATTCCTTCTTGTTTTGAAAATCACAAACACCTTATCTTTAAGAAAATTGCTTTTATAAGGAAAATTGCTTTCTTAAGGAAAATTTCTTTTATAAGAAAAATTATCCATATCATATATTCTTCCATATTTTTCTTAAGTATAAGTTTCAGATTCATTTTCTCGGAATCATTGAAACTTTGATATAAAGCATTCTGTTTTAGGGTTCGGATTCTGGACAAGAACTATAAGGAAGTTTCATTTCGAATTCCGGATATGAACTCTGACTAAGTTCTATTCCAGATTCAGGATACGAATTCTGAAGAAGAATTCTCATTACGAATTCTAATGAAGAAATCCCATTCCGAATTCTCATTACGAATTCAAATGAAGAATTCCCATTACGAATTCTAATGAAGAAATCTCATTCCTAATTATCATTACGAATTCTGATAAAGAATTCTCATTACGAATTCTGATGACGAATTCTCATTACGAATTATGATGACGAATTCTCATTACGAATTCTGATGACGAATTCTCATTAAGAATTCTGATGATGAATTATCACTATGATTTCTGATGACAAATTCCTATTCCGAATTCTCATTCCGAATTCATCTATTAAACAGAATCTGATTATCATTGTTTTATACACTCTGAATTTATTCACTCCGAACCTTCACTCCGAAGTTTTCATTCCGATCCTTTATGTTAGAGTTTAAAACGATGTCGTACATTCTGTTACACTTGTTTTGTTATAAAACGATGTCGTCCATTTTGTTATAAACTAACCGTTGTCTAAGTGACACGTGTACAGGTCCCTCCGATCTTTAAGGAAAATATGACCGTTGGAGAAGGAGCCGATCTTACCTATAAATAGGAGCTCATTTGAAAAAGCTCGCAACGGATGGATGAACAATTTGGACTTTGTGCATACATGCTGTTGAAGTGATTTCTAGAGAGAGAGACTCTTATTAACTCTCAAAGCTTCGTGCGACTCCGAATGTTGGTGATTACATTCGAGGGCTTCCGGGGATAGGAAGACAGAGGTGCCGACTACCTTAAAGTTCGAGGGCTTCCTTGCTGAGGAGGACAGAGGTTGCCAACTACCTTGAAGTTGAGGGCTTGCGGGGATAGCAAGACAGAGACTCCGATCTTCGTATCGAGGGCTTACCCTGGTGTGGGTAAGATAGACTTGCTTGAAAGTATAAATCAAGGGACCTTTATCCAAGGTTGTTGGATACCCTTCTCTTTGGGTTAAAAGACTATTATCTTGTTACTAGTAGTTTTACTACTTGTTTTTATTCCGCTGCAATTTGTATCTTAAGGAAAGTATAACTTTCTTGTACTTCCTTACTTACTCTGATTCATTTAGATTCTATACGATTTAAGGTAGAATCTCATATTGTAAACTTTTGTTAAGTTTCAAATTCCGGAACCATATTTCCGGAACCTACTTTTGGAATCTCTTTCCAAGTTTAGTTCGGTGTTAGAGGTGTTGTGAATTTACTTAGTTTTACTTTGTTAAACTTAGCATTTTCCTTTACTTAAGGAAAACATAGTTATTCTTAACTAACTTTAAAGGTTCCAAAGGAATTTTTGAAGTATACAATTCACCCCCCCTCTTGTATATTGAGCATCTCATTTTATATTTCGATCCTACAATTGGTATCAGAGGTTGGAAACCTCTTACTCTATACCAATCTTACATTTGGTATCAGAGCCAGTTACTGAAATACTTGTACTCACATACAATTTTTTCTTGCTCACTTTTCCATTCCGAACTTTGTCATACCGATTTATCCATTCCGAACTTTTCTCATTCCGAACTTTGTGATTACGATTCTAAGCTACTAACAAGTTTGTGTGCAAAGTTATTTCTAGTATGGCAGGAATTAATGTTGGATCTATTGACAATCTGAATCCTACAAGACCACCAATATTTGATGGTAATGATTATTAATACTGGAGAGATCGTATGAAGACATTTGTTATCAATACTGGAGTAGACAACTTTGTTTTGCTTACTGGTGATTATAAAATTCCTGACAAGGAAGTCAGAACCTTTACTAACCAGGAAAAGCAAGAATATTAACTCAACTATAAGGTACGAAATACTTTACAATGTTCAATGACCAGAAATATATATAGCCAAATTTCTTCTTGTGAAGCAGCTAACTGTATATGGAGGAAGTTAGAGGTTACACACTTTGGGACATCTAAGGTGATTGAGACTAGAAGAGCTATGCTTAGAGCTGAATATCATGGCTTCAATTTTCCTTATGGAGAACCTATCTGTAAAGTTCAACAAAGATTTATGACTATTGTCAACAGTCTACAATCTATGGGAGAGAAAGGTTTAGATGATGAAGCTCTTGTGGACAAGATAATTGACATTATGCCCAATGAGTGGGAATCCAAGAGAACATCTATAGATGAGAACAGGAAGGTCACTCAAATTACTCTTGATGAATTATTTGGAACTCTTCTACAACATGATACAAGAATGAAGAGAGATGCTGACAACATCAAGAAAAAGAATGGAAATGGTATTGTTGCATTTACTACAACGTCGAATCAGATGAAAGATAAGACTCCTGAGAGAGTAACCAGATCCAAGTCTAAGAAAGTCATTTTCCAATCTGAATCTAGTGAGAGTGAAGTCTCAGAAAATGAATTAGCCAATCTTGCTCGAAGGATGAACAAGATAGCTGGACAGAGAAACTTTCAATCCAAGTATAAGAAGAAGGATAGGAAAGATAAGAAAGATGGAGAAGTTACTTGTTATGAATGTAAGAGAGCTGGACATATTAGACCAGATTTCCCTATGCTCAAAAAGAAAGAAAGGAAAGAAAGGCATTCAGATAGGAACATGAAGAAGTTTTATAAATCCAAAGCTAAGAATGTTCTGAAAGCTAATGACACCTGGAGTGCCAGTGGTGGTGACTCTTCAGATGAATCTTCTGATTATGAATCTTCAGGACAGAAGAATCTTGGTCTTATATCCAGATTACCTATTGATAATCATTTTCTTATGGCTAAGGTATGAAATGCTGAATCATTGACCAATGTTTCTTTAAATACTAATGATAGTAAGTATTATAACTCTTCTGATGAAGAATCATCTTCTGATGAGGAAAATACTTTACCTACTTTTGAAGAAGTCTCTAGGTTTGCTGAACTTCTTGAGATTGAGAATTCCAAACTCAGTAAGAAACTTGATAAGGCAAACTCTAGGAATTCTATTCTTACAAAAGAGATATCAGATCTTTCTAAAGATCTTGATAAGAAAAATGCAGATTTTGAAAGTATTTCAAAAAATCTTGAGGAAGTAAGTTCTGAGAAGAATAAACATTCTAAAGAATTAGAAAAAGTAATTTATAATAAAAATATTTTCGAGCCTAACTCTAGTTCTAAAACTAATGATTTTGAGGATAAAAACATGGTTGTAAAACTCAAGTCCGAAATTTTTTCCTTAAAGAAGTGTTTATCAAACTTTACCCATGGTAAGGAAAATTTTGATAAGATGTATTCCCAAATACGACCTTTAAGAAATAAATCCAGATTTGGTTATACCCATGCAAAACCAGTTTTCAGTAACAATTATTTTGTTCCTCAAACTGCCCCATTTTGTACCAAGTGTCAATGTGGTGGTCACTGGGAAAAAAATTGTTCCTTAAATAAAACCCAATCTCTAGGTTTTCACAAAGCTTACTTTTCTAATAAAATGTGGATACCTAAAATTTTGTTGTCTGGAAATCACGGATCCAAGCAAGTTTGGATTCCGAAAATCTAACTTTGTTCTTAATTTCAGGAAAATAAAGAAAGTTCTAGCAACAATATATGGTACATGGATAGTGGATGTTCTCGACACATGACTGGTAATAAAAGCGTTTTTGAAAAGATTATCAAAACGAAAGGAGGAAAGGTAACTTTCGGAGACAATGCTAAGGGAGAGATTGTTGGTATTGGTAATATAGTTTTCCTTGGTAAAACCTTGATTTCAAATGTTCTTTTTTTGAAGGTCTTAAGCACAACCTCATTAGCATAAGTATGTTATGTCATGAAGGTTACCTTGTGAATTTTAGGAATGATAAATGCTTAGTTCACAATTCCAAGGAAGAATTTATTCTCTCAGCCAATAGGAAAGAGAATGTCTATACTTTGAACTTAGATGATCTTAGAAGCCAAGATTTACCTTGCCTAAGTGCAATGGAAGATCATTCTTGGTTATGGCATAGAAGACTAGGACACTGTAACCTTAGAAACCTATGTAAAATCTCTAAGAAGAAACTTGTTAAGGATCTACCGGAGCTTAGATTTGATTCTTCTAAAGTTTGTGATCCTTGTCAATATGTCAAGCAATATAAATATAGTTTTAATTCAATCGGTGAAGTCTCAACAACCGATGCATTACAGTTAGTGCACATGGATCTTTTTGGTCCAACACAAACTGGAAGTATTGGAGGAAAATACTATGTGTTTGTTCAAGTTGATGACTACACTAGATTTACTTGGGTCTATTTTCTAGCAAAGAAATCTGAAGCTTTTTCCTATTTCAAAAGTTTTAGAGCTCAAGTTAAAAATGAGAAAAACCTTCCATTGAAAACTATTCATAGTGATCATGGAGGAGAATTTCAAAATTCTGATTTTGAAACTTTTTGTAGTAAGAAAGGTATTACTCACAATTTTTCAGCACCTAGAACTCCTCAACAGAATGGTGTAGTTGAAAGAAGAAATAGAATTCTTCAAGAGATAACTAGAACCATGTTGAGTGAATATTCTATTGCTAGACATTTCTGGGCTGAAGCTGTAAGTACTGCTTGTTATACTATAAATCGAGTTTTGATTAGACCTTTTCTTAATAAAACTCCTTATGAGTTATGGAATGGTAGAAAACCAAGACTTTCCTACTTCAAGGTTTTTGGTTGCAAAGTATTCATTTTGAATACTAAAGATAACTTACATAAATTCGCACCAAAATCAGATGAAGGGATTTTCTTAGGTTATTCCACAACCTCTAAGGCTTATAGAGTTTTTAATAAAAATACTTGCACTGTTGAGGAAACAGTACAAGTAGAATTTGATGAGTCAGATCCTTTTGTTTTTAAAACATCCCAAATTACATCTTCGGATGTGTTTTCAAAAACTGATTGTCAACCTTTGATAGAAGAACCTTCTGATAAGGAAATTGTTCTAGAAGATACTTCTGAAACATTTACCCCAGAAGACTTTCTACCCTATGTTGATGAACAGGTTTTACAAAACCCAAATCAGGTGTTTCTTAAGAATCATCCCAGTGATAGTATCATTGGTGATGTAAATCAACCTGTAAGTACTAGAAGTTCCTTAAGAAATGAAGTAGAACATCTAGCATTTCTTTCCCAATTAGAGCCTAAAAGCACTGATGAAGCTTTAGGTGATGATGATTGGATCAAAGCAATACAAGATGAACTAAATGAATTCGAAAGGAATAAAGTCTGGACTTTGGTTGAAAGACCTAAGGAAACTTCTATTATTGGAGTAAAATGGGTTTTAAGAAATAAATGTGATGAAAATGCAGTCATTGTTAGAAATAAATCTAGACTCGTTGCTAAAGGCTATAATCAGTAAGAAGAAATAAACTATAATGAAACCTATGCTCCAGTAGCTAGACTTGAATCTATCCGTATTCTACTTGCTTTTGCAGCATTCTTTAATTTCAAACTTTATCAAATGGATGTGAAATGTGCTTTTCTTAATGGTTATGTTCAAGAGGAAGTTTTTGTTGAACAACCTCCTGGCTTTGAAGATACAAAACATCCAGATCATGTTTTTAGACTTACCAAAGCTTTGTATGGCCTTAAACAAGCCCCACGAGCATGGTATGATAGACTTACTGGATTTTTGCTTCAAAATAACTATGTTAAGGGAAATGCAGATCCAACCCTTTTTATAAAGAAAGATAAGAAAAATGTTTTTATTGTTCAAATTTATGTTGATGACATTATATTTGGTTCAACTCAGCAATATTTGACTGACTCTTTTGCTAGTCTAATGAAATTCGAGTTTGAAATGAGTATGATGGGTGAGTTAACATTTTTCCTTGGTTTTCAAATTTCACAAAAATCAGAAGGAACCTACATATCTCAACATAAGTATATTAAAGATATTCTGAAAAAGTATGGTTATGACAACAGTAAGAGTATAAGTACTCCCATTGGTACCTCAAACTCTTTAGATCTTGATGAAGCTGGGAAACCAGTAGATCAAACATCTTTTAGAGGTATGATAGGAAGTCTAATTTACTTAACAGCTAGTCGACCAGACAAAATGTTTTCAGTATGCTTATGTGCAAGATATCAATCCAATCCTAAGGAATATCACTTAATAGAAATAAAAAGAATTTTTCGCTACCTTAATGGAACCATGGACCTAGGATTATTTTATACTTCTGGAAATGATTTTGTTCTAAAAAGATTTTATGATGCTGACTTTGGTGGATGTAGAATGGATAGAAAAAGTACATCCGGAACATGTCATTTCTTAGGAGATTCATTAGTCTCTTGGTCCTGCAAGAAGCAACATTCTGTAGCACTCTCCACTGCTGAAGTTGAATATGTAGCAGCTGGAAGTTGTTGTGCACAAGTGTTGTGGATGCAACACACACTCACAGACTATGGCTTGAGTTTTACCAAAACTCAAATTTTGTGTGATAACACAAGTGCCATTGCTCTTAGTAAAAACCCTGCACATCACTCCCGTACAAAACACATAGATATTAGGCATCACTTTCTTAGGGATCACACACTTAAAGGAGATATTATTCTTCAGTTTATCGGAACGCAAGATCAACTTGCTGATATATTCACAAAATCATTGCCTTCTGATAGATTTGAATATATTAAACAGAAGTTCGGAATGATAAACGTAAGGTAATCTTCCTTAATTAACTTTCTGTTGAAAAAGTCTCCTTACAGTAATAAACTCCTTTTTATAGGGGGAGTACATTTGATTGTTTGTTTAACAAAGTGTTTCTTAAAATTTTGTTTTCTAATTTTTCGGAACGAAGATTTCAGGAATGGAACTTCCGGAATGAAAAATATCTAGAATGGAAATTTTCATAGAGAATACTTCTGGAATGGAAGTATTCATATTGAAAATTTCCGGAATGGAAAGCATTCGTACTGGTACTTTCATAACCAGATTTTCATACCGAACCTTCTTAGTTTCTTTTTCGTACTGAGTTTTTCATACTGCGTTTTTCGTACTGAGTTTTCCGTACTGAGTTTTTCATAGTGAGTTTTTTGTAGTAAATTTTTCAAACTTTGTCTTTTCGTAATAAAAGTTTTATTTGGTCATCTTTATAATTACCCATTACGAATAACTTTCCTAAGCTAATCCGAAAGGTATGATTTTCTTACTTAAGTTTTCATAGTCATATTTTACTTGCTGGAAGTTTCATGTATTATGTTTTCGGAATTATAGTTTTCTTAATTCTTTACTTTAATAAAAACCTCAAAAAGATCGGATTCAAGTTATCAACCATCAGATTTGATCTCAGTTCATTCTAAACCGTTAGATCAACCGTGGAAGGTGAACTGTCATCCCGTTGCCTATATAAAGGGGACCTAAAATTCTAGTCCCACATCGGTTTCAAGCTCTCGCGTGCTGAAGCTCTGTCCCTCTGATTTAAGGCAGTTCCGAATTTTAGTCTTCTCCGTTCCGAACTTCCTAGAGAACTTCTAATCCGAATGTCTGCAGAGTTAGCATCTCAAGAAATGTCTTCAACCAAGCCTATATCTCAGTGGTTAGTTTACAGAGAAAGGTTAGTTCATCCGACATTCTTCAGCAACTACGATTCTATCATCTCAAAGAACATCAAGTTGAATGGATGGGAGGATGTTGCGGTATCTAAAACCGGGAATCAAGATGAAGTATATTCTGATTTTCTTGTCGAATTTTATGAATTTGTTTCTTTCTTTAAGGAAGATGATAAGGAGACATTTTCTTTTAAATCTTATGGAAAAACATATAAGCTTTCTTACACCAAGGCTGCAAGCTTGGTAGGGCTGTCTTATGAAGGAGAAGCTGAGTTTATTTCGCACGTGTTGCCAGATTCTATGGGTAGTTTCAACAAGGAAAAGGCCTTAGAAACTCTCGGACTGGCTAATGATAAGGCTCCGAAGATTGCAACTCTATCAACAAACTTCTGGATTCGGGAATTATGGGTGCAAGGACTTATCGTACCGAGAAAAGGTGATAAGGATATCTTGAAGAAGAGTGAGATATATATCTTAGATTTCCTGATAAATCTAATGATGTTTAACTTGATGAAGCATATTCTTCTTAATATTGAGAATTTGAAGAAGGGGAATCTGAGAGCTCAGATTATTATGTATCCAGCAATCCTCTCCAAGTTGATTTTTCGGTGTTTTGAGTCTTTCAAGGAGGCTTGCAAATCTAAGCCGAGAGTTTGCAAGATCATGCTGCTTAGTGATGGCACACTTAAAAGAATGAATATAGCTTTTGACAAGAAGTCTGGAAAGTTTATTGATCTACCTCCTCAAGAAGAAGTAGCTCTGAAATCTGCTGATCCGGAATCATCCAAGCCAGTAAGGAAGAGAAAGCTGAAAGAAGTGGAAGAACAAGGAGAAAATCCCAAGTCTAAGTAAGTCCACTCCGCACCTCCAAAGGCTAAGAAGAAGAAAGCCTATCCTGATGAGGTTGTTACAAAGTAGAGAGCTGACAAAGAGAAGAGGAAAGAAGGGGATCCGCAGTTCGGACTGGACCCTGCGGAGGCTAAAGCTTTGAAGGAGAAAACTGCTGATGAGCTTGAGAAACAAGCTAAGGAAAAGAAGATTAAGAAGAAAATGTTAGAAGATGAGGCAGTCCAAGCGTTGTTGAAGTTCAACGAAATGGTTTCAGCAACAATTCCAGTTCCGAGATCTTTCTCTTTGGAATCTCTACCTGAGACTCCAGGAAGAAATCTTGTTGCTCCGGAAGAGGCTGTTGCTACTAATACTGAGGAAATAGAGCAAGTAGAACAAGTTGAAGAGGCTGCTGAAGGAAGTAGTGAGACATGAGATGTGCTAAAACAAGTAGATGAGTATAAGGGAACTCCTTCGGAACACTTATCACTCCGGACTTTAGAAGCTCAATCTTCAAAGCTAGTTACTCCTGAATTGGAAGAAGAGAAAGGAGAAGAAGAAGTTGCCTATCATGGAGAAGAAGAACAACTTTTACATGATATTGATCAGATGAAAAACTTAGAGGTTGGTGTTCAAGAAGTTGTTGATGAGGAAGATATTGTCGTTCATGTTTCTGACAGTGAGAAGAGAACTCCGGAACAGGTTTCAATTCCGAAACAAGATAAGGGGAAACAAATTCTTGCTGATACTCCGAGTTCAGAAAAGAGGATGAGAAAGGCAGCTGGTAGTTCTTCTAAGAGGAAGTTGGAGCTTATTGAGGAAGAAAAATCTCCGAGCAAGATTTCAGATTCGGAGTCATCTTCGTTGGGGCATGATTTTGTTGTTCAGTCTTTGAAGAAGTTGGTGGGAACCATTCCGACCTTCTCAAGTATTGATTCACGATGCCAGATGCTCCAACATGGGTTGAATCTGAAAACAGACTCTGTATCCATGGTTATGGATAAGTGTGTTGATATTGAAGCCAAGTTCAAAAACTTCTTTATTGGTTATGAAGCTCATAAAAGATCTTGCTAGAGGATGACAAGCTGGTCTAAGAAGACTGTGGAAGAGATGAGGCTTTTCGATGAGTTTCAAGATAATGTTAAGGATGCCTTTGAAACCGAGGACAAGAAGATTAATGAGCTGACTGCATCCTTTGAAGAGAAGTTAACAGAGGAAAAGAACTTTCGGATTTAGGAAGTGAGGGATCTGAATGGGAAGCTCAATTCCTTTTCTCAAAATTGGAAATTTGAAAGAGATCATCGGATATATTTTGAAGAAAGAATGAAGGCTCAGGAAGAGAAAATGAAAGCTCAGGAAGAAAAGTTAAAGGCTCAGGAAGAAATAATTGAAGCTCAATCTGCAAGAATAGTGGTCTTAGAGAAGCAAGCCGAAGAAGATCATAAAGACCTCAAGAAAATCAAGACTATTCTAAAGGGCCTCATGTCTAAGGAAAAAGATCCAAAATAACCCAATCCGATCTTTTTGTTGTAATTTTTTTTGTTGTTGCTGAGATTACAAATTTTAATGAAAATTGTGTCTCTTGTTTCTTTTTGTTGTCATTATTAATATCTCAGGTACTGTGTTAAGTTTTTCCATTCCTTACAATTATTTTTGAAAATCACAAAGGGGGAGAAGGAAAAGATCCTTAAGAAAAAGAGGAACTCTAATAAGAGTTTATCAAAGGGGGAGAAAGGAAAAATACCCAAGAAAAAAGAACTCTAATAAGAGTTTGTTTAAGGGGGAGTTTTTCTTAAAGAAGACCTTCTTATGAAAGGTCACTCCGGAAATCTGAATACGATCCTTAGAGTTTCAAAGCCTAAGGGGGAGTTAGTCGTATTCATCTATATCCTTAAAACAAGGGAGATAAGCATTAATATGTTTCTTTCTTCTTAGAATCATTGTTTTTCGTAAGGATGTTTGTGGTTTCCAAAAAGGGGGAGATTGTTGAGTCAATAAGTTTTTCCTTATGACTTTTCCATTCCTTCTTGTTTTGAAAATCCCAAACACCTTATCTTTAAGAAAATTTCTTTTATAAGGAAAATTGCTTTCTTAAGGAAAATTGCTTTTATAAGAAAAATTATCCTTATCATATATTCTTCCATATTTTTCTTAAGTATAAGTTTCGGATTCATTTTCTCAGAATCATTGAAACTTTGATATAAAGCATTCTGTTTTAGGGTTCAGATTTTGGACAAGAACTACAAGGAAGTTTCATTTCGAATTCTGGATATGAACTCTGACTAAGTTCTATTCCAGATTCAGGATACGAATTCTGAAGAAGAATTCTCATTACGAATTCTAATGAAGAAATCCCATTCCGAATTCTCATTACGAATTCAAATGAAGAATTTCCATTACGAATTCTAATGAAGAAATCTCATTCCGAATTCTCATTACGAATTCTGATAAAGAATTCTCATTACGAATTATGATGACGAATTCTCATTACGAATTCTGATGACGAATTCTCATTACGAATTCTGATGACGAATTCTCATTACGAATTCTGATGATGAATTCTCACTACGATTTCTGATGACAAATTCCTATTCCGAATTCTCATTCCGAATTCATCTATTAAACAGAATCTAATTATCAGTGTTTTATACACTCTGAATTTATTTACTCCGAACCTTCACTCCGAAGTTTTCATTCTGAACCTTTATGTTAGAGTTTAAAACTATGTCGTACATTCTGTTACACTTGTTTTGTTATAAAACGTTGTCGTCCATTTTGTTATAAACTAACCGTTGTCTAAGTGACACATGTACAGGTCCCTCCGATCTTTAAGGAAAATATGACCGTTGGAGAAGGAGCCGATCTTACCTATAAATAGGAGCTCATTTGAAAAAGCTCTCAACGGATGAATGAACAATTTGGACTTTGTGCATACATGTTGTTGAAGTGATTTCTAGAGAGAGAGACTCTTATTAACTCTCAAAGCTTCGTGCGACTCCGAATGTTGGTGATTACATTCGAGGGCTTCCGGGGATAGGAAGACAGACGTGCTGACTACCTTAAAGTTCGAGGGCTTCCTTGCTGAGGAGGACAGAGGTTGCCAACTACCTTGAAGTTGAGGGCTTTCGGGGATAGCAAGACAGAGACTCCGATCTTCGTATCGAGGGCTTACCCTGGTGTGGGTAAGACAGACATGCTTGAAAGTATAAATCAAGGGACCTTTATCCAAGGTTGTTGGATACCCTTCTCTTTGGGTTAAAAGACTATTATCTTTTTACTAGTAGTTTTACTACTTGTTTTTATTCCGCTGCAATTTGTATCTTAAGGAAAGTATAACTTTCTTATAATTCCTTACTCTGATTCATATAGATTCTATACGCTTTAAGGTAGAATCTCATATTGTAAACTTTTGTTATGTTTCAAATTCCAGAACCATATTTCTGGAACCTACTTTTGGAATCTCTTTCCAAGTTTAGTTCGGTGTTAGAGGTGTTGTGAATTTACTTAGTTTAACTTTGTTAAACTTAGCCTTTTCCTTTACTTAAGGAAAACATAGTTATTCTTAACTAACATTAAAGGTTCCAAAGGAATTTTTAAAGTATACAATTCACCCCCCCTCTTTTATATTGAGCATCTCATTTTATATTTCGATCTTACACTTACTCCCACCCTCAACCAACTATCGTCAAGGTGAATGTCTCTTTAAGCGATTACCAGTGCTGTGAGTTCAACGGTGCCTTCAGATTTCAATTCCTAGCACCAATTCAAAATTTAGAAAACCCTGCTCACATGATTACTGAACGTACCCAAACAAAAGTTTAGAAATTCATTCTGGGCACTCTGGGGCCTCAGAATCATGTGGCTTCAATTTTCGTGGACTCATAAAATTCCCATATATTAAAAAAATTACATTGAAATTCCTGGCCTTTACATTTTGTGTGTCATCCCATACTTCCAATGGAGAGAAGCCAAATTACGATTGCAGAAGTGTGTCCCTTGGTCATTGATGATGGACATTGGTACTATAATCCTACAAAAAAATATATGTCTTGACAAAGTCCACTACAAGATGAGAATCATCAGTCCTGGTGGCCTTAGCCTCCACCAATGTTCTCATATAATCTATCAAAACCAAAATATATATGTAACCAAATTTACTAGAAAAAGGACCCATTAAATAAATTCCCCATACATCAAAAATATCATAGATTAATATGGGTTTTTGGGGTATCTTGTGTCTCCTAGAAATATTACCAATGTATTGGAAACATGAGAATAACTTGCAAAACAAATGAGTATCATGGAATAAACAAGGCCAATATAATCTAGAGTCCAAAACATTTCTTGTTGTCTATTGGGTTCCAAAGTGTCCCCCACAGGACTGTGTATGACAAAATTGTAGAACAGACTCAAACTCATGATCAGGAAAACTCCTCCTAATAACATGGTAACTACACAAGTTCTATAGGTATATATCATCCCACACATAATATCGAGACCCATTTTTTAATTTTTGGACTTGATGTTTCATTAAATTTTCAGGGATTCCAGATGAAACATGGTAGTTCACTAAATCAGCATTCTAAGGATGCGTACCTGATATTGAATAAAGTTTCTCATTGGGTAAAGTGTCCCAAAGTGGTACCTGGGCCATGGTGTCTTCTTATAGCATGTGAGTAAGCCTATTAATGTGGTTTGCCACATGGCTTCTTGACCCCTTCATTTCCTTTATCTCAATATAAAATTCTTAAATTAGGATTATCCATCGAATAAGTCTTGGATTTGCATCTGGATTCTTCAAAAGGTACCTTAGAGATAGATGGTTAAAAAACAACTACTTTTGTGCCTCATAAATTTGAATAGAATTTATCTAAAAAAATATAATAGCAAGAAACTCATTTTCTATGGTTGTGTAGTTTTATTGGGCTGAATCCAGTGCCCTTGATGCATAGACAATCACATGTGAACGTCCCTCCACCCTCTAAGATAAGACAACAGAAACTGCGAATATGGGGGCATCACACATAAGCTCAAATTGAATGTCCCACCATGGGGGTTTTATGATCGGTGGAGTGGTCAGAAACTTCTATAGATCATCAAAGGAAGCCCTTCAAGAATCACCAACCACAAAATCAGAATCCTATTTATGTAATCGTGATATAGGAAGATCAATCTTTCTAAAAGCTTTTATGAAGCACTAATAAAATTGTAACAACCCGAGATTTTATGAGATGTATTATTTTTAATTTATTTCATATCTTCTGTTGTATGCTACACCAAAATTATCTTGCACTATACGAAACACCGTATTAGCTTTTAGTATACGCAACACTATTCGTGGATCGTGTTACACACAATTTCAAGTTCGTTTGATAGTAGTTATTCTACAAAACATTGAGGGTATATATATATATATTCAACGTATAAATGAAAATGGTTGGATTCTGTTATACTCTATAACAAAGAAGTCTTGCACTACATGCAACCCTGACTTGGCTTTCATTACACACAATCACGACCTTCCTCGATAGCGTGTGTTGTACCCAATACCAGGTTTCACTAAACAACTATATATGTTTATAATATTATTATGAACTAGCTATTATGAATATTATTAACTAAATTTTTAATATTATAACATTATTATTCATCTTACAAATTTTCTAGAACTTTTTATGAGAACAAAATAATTTTTTCGGGTAAAATAAGTATTTTTCCAAAAAATGTTGTTTTGCCACCTTTTGATGGCGCACCCATTTTAAATATAATTTTTGACAAGTTAATAAGTTCAATTTTACAAAATAAACTTCTTATTTTTAATAAGTATATAAAAACTAACATTGGATAATGTCTGATATTTTTCTAACAACGTTCTTATTTTGATGAATAGTAAAAACACGCTAAATTTTACTTAAAAACAACTTTTTTCATCGAGATAATTTTTATGGTTAATTTATAATAGTAAATTGTTTTAAAGTATAAATATAATAAATTTTTCCCATTTAATATAATTTATGTCATTAGCATTGATTTTACATTGAATTTGGTAGGTTAAATCAATTCAATCATTTGCAATGTTTTAAACAAAAACCCATTTTTTTGACAATGAGATTAATTTTAAATTAATTACTGAAACATATGTGTTTTGAATTTGGAAAATTTGATTCCATATTTGGAATCATTAGGTAAAAATTATGTTAATAGGCTACTTTTTATTTATGTGAATTATGAATAGTAACTACGGTAAATTTTATTCACTACAGTTAAAGGTAAATTAGGTAATTAAGGGTAAAAATAATATTATAAAATTACCCTAACACTTTTATTAATATAATTGGATGATTATATTTTGTACTAAGGCATATTTGGGTCGAAATGGAATCCATTGGAACCCACTTGGATGTGATTAAGACCATTAATTTGTTTTATTTTAAATAAAGTGAAATATGTCTCACTCAAACATCAATAATTTGATTATTTTTAATATAAGATTATACAGAATACAATTTCTATTATAAATAATCATTTGAAAGATAAAATATTTTTTTATCATGGTAATTTATTTGTAATTTTTAAGAAATATTTAATTACCTTAATAGCTTATACATTAATTATGTAGAAATTATTTATATAGTGAAAAATCAATAATATTGTTTTTATTAAAATAATAATAACTATCAAAAGGACCATAAACTTTACCAAAACTTATTGGTCGAGTATATATATACCCTAATCATCCAAGGGTAGATTTTTGGACCATTGAGAGCCTTATAAATCAGATTAGGACATTTATACTATTTTATTTTAAATGATGTCAAAGATGTCCACTTCATAATTTAATAAATATAACAATTTAAATGTTGTGATTTTAAGATGATAAATTCAAGTAAAATAATTATGATGAAATTTATTATATTTATATTCATCGTATAATTTTATATTTAATTTTTATGGAACTAATAATTATATTAAAGTATTATACAAAAATGATGTAGTAATTGTTTTATTAAGTGAAATATCAAATAATTGGTTTTATAAATATTAAAATAAAAATTATATGAACTAATTAATGTTCTCCAAAAATTTTATAGAAGAATATAACATGTTAGGAATCTATTAAAGATTTTGGTCCGAATATATCCTCTGTGTGTTTTTTATTTAAATTCAAATAAATGAATAGCGTCAAAAATAACAATATTGTTATTTTATAAAAATAACATATAATTAAATTTTTTAAAACGCATATAAATATTTAAAAATTATAAATTGAACTTCATATAGTATAAAATGTCATAACGTACCCAATTATGGATAATTTAAAACACAGAAATAATTATTTATAACAATTTAAAATTTATAATATTATTACCGCAAATAAGATTAATAAATTAAATAGGGATAAATCAAATTGATAAGGTTTAAAATAATTTTCCAACATGTATAAATTTTATTTTTTTATGATATTACAACCTTATAATACCTAATATTATAATTTGAGTCATTTTTGGAGGTTTTTAAGTGGGTTTTGAGTTTATTATAAATTAATATTTTAGAGGTTTCCAAAAGTGCTTCTCTCGTCCCTTATAAAGGGGCACCTCCACCCTCCCCTGTTCACAACCCTTTGAGCCTTCATGCTCGGCCAAAAACTGCCCATTTCTCTTATAAACTTCCCTATAAACATTTTGGAGGTTCTGGTCTTCTCAATAGACCAACTCTAGTTTTTAAGAGGAATCTTAAAGGAGGTGTGTCGAAGAAGAGGTAATCTCTTCTAACGATTCTTTCAAGTTTCTTTCTTCTTCAACTTCCTATTATTTAGTTGTTTCATTGTAAAGTAATACAATAAGTACCAATAATATACTAATATGATATTATAAATCTGAAACAACCCCATTTCACCTTCTATCCATCCTACGGAAAATGAAATCACCACGCGTGCGTACGTACAAAATATTGTCTCCCCACCGTGGTGTAATCAGTTTTCCCACCACCACCTTACATGGATGCGTATAATGGTGTAAAGAAAAAAAAATATGTTTATTATAGGATCATAATTATTTTGAGATATTATATCATCCACTTCAATTCTATTAAATAATTATGGGAACGATATCATCGCTCTTGCGTACGTACGGACTACTGTCTCCACGAACGCGATAAGATTCATCTTCCATGATTAACCATTCAAGTATTATTATAAAGTATATATAATAAATAATCAGGGAATATATTACATAATAATGATAATGGATTTATGTACATATATGTTTTATTTTCTTAATTCCATTCAATTCAATTAGGAAACAAAAACATCGTTCATGCGTACGTACGACCCACCGTCTCCATGAACGGTGTATTTCGTTCCATTTATCGATCTATAATATATATTTATATGAAGAATATATAATATATATAAATAATGTTTTAAATTCTGGAATTAAGTAAATCAGTAAATAAGTAATAATATAATGAACAACAAGTTGAAACACGTACGATAAATGAAACGATTTTACCCAAAACACTACTTTAACATGGAATTTACAAAAGAACGGGTAATATAAAGTCATAAGTGAACCATATATGATATCATAACAATGAATATGATTCTGTAATAATTCAATAACATTATTTAAATAAATATACAGGAGGTTCGGATACATACGAAGCATATTTGACATAAGGTAAGGGATAATTATTCCAATCTCATTCTTATCCGAGATTGTTTATTTGTAAGTATTTACTAGGGTTATATTTTTCATCCATGTCCATAAATATGTTTTCCTAAAGTGTATAATATTCTTCCATGTATGTTTAAATTAAATTTTAACCATTTTTTCATTTAACTTTGTATTATAGAAGGAATCTTTCTTTTGTTTACCATACGAGGTACTTTTTGAATTTTTTGGTAAAAGAACGAGGATAATGTTTTTTAACTTATGCGGCATGAACGGATTTTTATGATTTCATAACTCCTAATTTTCATGAAGATTACTCTAAAATATTTCATAATTATTTTCAACAAAATCATTTTCATTTAAAATTGAATGGTATTTTTTGAAAAGAAAATTATTTTGAAGAAGAAAGGATATTTTCCTCAAGAATTAATTTCAAGTTTTTTGTCAAAACTATTTTCTATCTAAGATTAGATTATTTTGTAAGATTATGTTTCAAGTATAATGTCCCTATTATTTACACAGTTTGATTCTTCTTATGATGAAATTATCTCTATTTTTTTATATGGATGATGGGATGATGTTTATGAGACCCATTTTATTCATTGGGTTATGATGAATGATTTATGTTTAATTTGGGGCATAAGTAATAATGGTTTCATTATGAGATGGGTGGGACCTATATCTCCCAAAAATGCATGGGGAAATGATTTATATCTCATGAGATAGACATGTATAGAATGACATGTTAATCCGGTTCAGTGATACAGGACTGGAACGAGGAGTGAACTCGATTCAGTAAGGGACTTTGTCCACTAAGTTGGTCTTGGAAGCAATACCTTGGATACTTTGGAAATCATATCATGTTCTTAATGGATGCCACAATTACATGTTTTATTCCCATGTTACTTTATCATGATTAATGTTCCTTTATGATCTATGCCTTATGTACTGCAATGTTTTATGTCATTGCTCAATATTTTGATTTTTAGATTTTATGCTCATGTTTTTACATTCAAATGTTTATGGATTGTTTTATGTTCTCTATGTTTACCCTTACTGAGCATTATAGCTCACCATTTTTATGTTTTATTTTCCCAAGGATATAAAGAAAGGTTTTAGGTAAGAAAAAAGGGGAAGATCTTTATGGTAGATGTTGAAGATCTTTCACCATGATTAGAAGATTATGTTCCGAGTTTCCAAAGACACTAAACTTTTACGACCCTTAAGTGTTGGTTTTTATTATGTATTATGTATTCCCAAAAAGTAATGTAATGTCCATGTACATCAATTTTGGGGTCTCTACAGTTGGTATCAGAGCGAAGTTTAGTTAACCTTTGGAAATTAGGATGCGAAAAATTTAGTGAGATCCCTAGAGCTATTTCTAAGGTATGTCTAGGGATGTACCTAAGGTTAAGTATAAGTATAGGTTATAGTCCAAGAATTAAGGTAACGATCATAGAATTAAACCTAAGATGTTAGAGATTGAAAGTACCCCCCCTTGATTATGTAGTTTTTCTAGTATGAGTTTTTCCTCTCATACTATTATTTTTGGGTTGTAAGAAATGGTAGGAAACAGGTGGATTCATGTTAATAGAGAATATGATGGACAATGGAATGATATTATTCTTTAGGAACCAAATGAAACGGGTTTTGGATGTCCAAACACCATTATTATTCCTAATAAAAAATATCATAATATGATTAATAATCTCAACTTTTGTAAGTTTCCTGACTCAGCTAATAAGAGGAATATGGAGTTCCATGATGGTCATAGAGGAAAGAAAGTTCAATTATCTTCATGTAAATCATGTGGGAAGAGTCATCCGGGAGAATGTTTCAAAGGAACTAGAAGATGATTTGGGTGTGGAAAAGAAGGACACAAAGCCAGTAATTGCAATGGAAAAGGATCAGTTAACACCATGGACAAGGATAATGGTATTTCTAAGACATCAATAATGGTTAAATGTTTTATATGTGGAATGTACGGGAATTATGCAAACCAATGCCCTAAGGGAAAGCCTCATGAAGAGAATCATCATGGTCTTATAGTTAGTATTTATATTGATGATGATGAAGAGACTACAAATGATATGTGAGATGAAAGAATTGTTCAAGCTTAGTCAATGGTTTCAGAAGGTAATGGAAAGATTTATGTTTATCAAGAGTTTTGTTGTATAGGTAATGGTACTATGGAATAAAGATACATCTAAGGATCATTATACTATTGATTTTCCTAATGTATTTGAAAGTATATGTTGAATGGTACCGGTAACCATGAAAGGTTATTCAGATCTTTTTGGAAAGTAGATGATATGCATATAATGAAAGGATAAGGAGATAATGAGATGTTTGATAGTATTAATTAGCTCATGAATGATATAAGGACAATTTGATATCATGGTTTGAGTATATAAAAATTTTGGGATTTTGGTCTGTTGGGAGATTTATCTTTTGAAAGAATTCATGTTTTCATTAAGGTTCTATGGTAATTCATTTTTTAGGAGAATACATAATTAAGGTATTTACATGTCTGGAATGTGACCAACAAGATATATTTTATAATATATGGGGGATAAATGATGGTATTCACATGCTTGGTTGATAACATTTCTAGTAATCATTATCCTTATACTATAAAACTAGACAAAAGTATTTTCGATAAGCCTAAAGGTTGGAATGGATTAAGTTGGACATCAGATAGAATTGTTTAAGGCTATAAATTTTTTTGATACTATTTCTGGAATGTTATAATAGTTTAGTTTTAGAAAAAGTACAACCCATAGGGTGGGCAACAACACATAGTGTCGGACAAGGTTTCGAGAATCAAAACCACAACCGAAGTGCAACATGCCTTTATCGCCTACCACTGGCCTACAGGAAGTCCCCGGTTAGTAGAAACTAATTTTATTTTATTAAGCATGAAGATAGATTATGTATAAGACCATTTTGGAACCATATCCAATTAATCTCACCATAAACGGACTTATGTATATAACTTTTTCTGACATATGTTTGAGACAGATGGAATGACCTATCATTCTATCGCATGATCTGCTAGAACATCGTGAAAGACAAATTCAACTTCATTTCTTTAATATATGAAGTGGAACTTGTTCGAGGCACGAGCAATATTGATATTGTACCAAAATAAAGTAAGCATTTCTTCTAATTCAAATTCTTCATCTTTAGAGAGATGATCTTCAAAACAAAAAAATGTTTTCATAGTGTCCTCATATCTGATGAATCATATGGTACCTTAGATCATCCCAAATTTATGGCTTTATGATTGTTGGATTTTTCATAGCCATGTTCTCTACCACTCTCCAACAGAACTTGATGGTCATATTTCTCTTCCACATCCATATTTTCACCTTTGTTCTCCTATGTGGAAAACCAGTGATTAGTTACATTGGGTAACCATTACGTTTCATACTTTATTTTTTTAAGATAAGTATTCGTATTCCTTTTTATGATGTGGGTTTCTATGAAATAAACTCTCATGTAATAAACCATTTATAACCCCAACGAATATCGAGGGCGCAATTCATTTTAAGGGGGGTAGAATGTAATACCCTGAGATTTTATGATATATATTATTTTTAATTTCATTCATATCTTCTATTTTACGATACACCAATATTATCTTGCGCTATACGAAACACCGTATTATCTTGCAGTATACAAAACACTATTCGTGGATCGTGTTACACACAATTTCAAGTTCGTTTGATTATATTAATTATACACAACAGAGAGTATATATATATATATATTCAATGTATAAATGAAATATGCTTTTATTATATTATACGCAACAACAAATGAGTCTTTCACTATATGAAACCCTGACTTGGCTTTCATTACACACAATCACAACCTTCCTCGATAGTGTGTGTTGTACTCAATACTGGGTTTCACTAAACAACAATATATGGTTATAATATTATTATGAACTATCCGTTATGAATATTATTAACTAAATTTTTAATTTCATAACATTATTATTCATCTTACACATTTTATATAACTTGGTATGAGAACAAAATAAATTTTTCGGGTAAAATAAGTATTTTTAAAAAAAATGCAGTTTTGCCACCTTTTGATGGTGCACCCATTTTAAATATAATTTTTTGACAAGTTTATAAGTAAAATTTTACAAAATAAACTTATTCTTTTGAATCAGGATATAAAAATTTACATTTGATTATGTTTTGATATTTTTCTGACAACGTTCTTATTTTGATGAATAGTAAAAACACGCTAAATTTTACTTAAAAACAACTTTTTTCATCGAGATAATTTATATGGGTAAATTATAATAGTATATTGTTTTAAAGTATAAATAAAATATATCTTAACCATTTAATATAATGCATGTCATTAGAATTAATTTTACATTTAATTCGTAGGTTAAATCAATTCAATCTTTTGCAATGTTTTAAACAAAAACCCGTTTTTTTCGACATGGGGATTAATTTTAAATTAATTAATGAAACTTCTGTGTTTTGAATTTTTAAAAATGGATTCCATATTTGGAATCAGTAAGTTAAAATTATGTTAATATGCTACTTTTTATTTTTGGGTATTATGAATAGTAATTACGGTAAAATTTATTTACAATAGTTAAAAGTAAATTAGGTAATTAAGGGTAAAAATAATATTATAAAATTACCCTAACACATGTCTTAATATAATTGGATGATTATATTTCGTCCTAAGGAATATTAGGGTTGAAATGGAATCCATTGGAACCCACTTGGATGTGATTAAGACCTTTAATTTATTTTATTTTAAAGAAAGTGAAATATGTCTCACTGAAACTTAAATAATTAGATTATTTTTAATATAAGGTTACACAGAATATAATTTCGATTAAAAAAAATCATTTGAAAGCTAATTTTTTTATCAGGTTAATTTATTTTTAATTTTTAAGAAATATTTAATTACCTTAATAGCTTATACATTAATGATGTAGAAATTATTTATTTAGTGAAAAATCAATAATATAGTTTTTATTAAACAAAATACATATCCAAAGGACCATAAACTTGACCAAACCTTATTGGTCGAGCATATATATACCCTAAGTATCCAAGGTTCGATTTGTGGACCATTTTTAGCCTTATAAAATAGATTGGGACATTTATATTATTTTATTTTAAATGATGTCAAAGATGTCACCTTCATAATTTAATAAATATAACAATTTAAATGTTGTCATTTTAAAATGATAAATTCGAGTAAAAATATTCTTAAGAATGTTATTATATTTATCATCATCATAGAATTTTATTTTTAATTTTTATGCAACTTATATGTATATTAACGGATTATACAAAAATGATGTAGTAATTGTTTTATAAAGATAGATACCAAATAAATGGTTTTCTAAATATTAAAATAAACATTGTATGAAATAATTAATGTTCTCCACAAATTTTCTAGATGAAAATTAAATGTTAGGAATCTATTAAACATTTTGTTTCGAATATATTCTTTGTGTGGATTTTATTTAAATTCAAATAAATGAATAGTGTCAAAATTATCACAATTGTGATTTTATAAAAATAACATATTATTAAATTGATTAAAAATCAGATTAATATTTAAAAATTATAAATTGAACTTTATCGGGTATAAAATTTCATAAAATACCTTATTATGGATAACTCACAACACATAGGTAATTATTTATAACAATTTAAAATTTAGAAAATTATTATCACAAATAAGATTAAATAAATTAAATAATGATAAAACAAATTGATAAGGTTTAAAATAATTTCCCAACATGTATAAATTTGATTTTTTGATGATATTACAACCCTATCATACCTCATATCCGAATTTGAGTAATTTTTGGATGTTTTAAGTGGGGTTTGAGTTTATTATATATTAATATTTTTGAGGTTTCCAAAAGTGCCCCTCTCTTCCCTTGTAAAAGGTAACCTCCTCCCTCTCATGTTCACAACAGTTTGAGACTTCATGCTTGGCCAAACCCTACCCATTTTTCTTCTCCACTTCCCTAAAAACATTCTGGAGGTTCTGGTCTTCTCAAAAGACCAACTCTAGTTCCTTAAGAGGAAGCTTAAACGAGGTGTGTCTAAGAAGAGGTAATCTCTTCTACCGAATCTTTCAAGTTTCATACTTCTTAAACATCCTATTATTTAGTTGTTTCATTGTAATGTAATACAGTCAGTATCACAAATATACTGATATGATATTATAAATATGAAACAACCCCATTTCACCTTCTATCTATCCTACAGAAAATGAAATCATCGCGTGTGCGTACGTACGGAATACCCTCTCCACGCCGTGGTGTAATCAGTTTTTACAGCACCACCTTACTTGGATGGGTATAATGGTGTAAAGAATAAATATATATGTTTATTATAGCATCATACTGATTCAAAGATATTATATCATCCACTCTAATTCTATTAAATAATTATGGGAATGATATCATCGCTCGTGTGTATGTACAGACTACCGTCTCGACGAACGCGATGAGACTCATCTTCCATGAATAACCATTCAAGTATGATTATAAATTTTATATAATAAATAATCATGAAAGATATTAAATAATAATGATATTGTATTTATGTACATATATGTTTCATTTAATTCCATTTAATTCAATAAGGAAATGAAAATATCGTTCATGCGTACGTACGGCCTACCGTCTCCATGAACGGTGTATTTCATTCCATTCATTGATCTACCATATATATTTATATACTGAATATATATTATATATAAATCATGTTTTACATTCGGGAATTAACTAAATCAGGATATAAGTAATAATATCAAGAACAACAAGTCGAAACATGTACGTTAAATGAAACGATTTTATCCAAAACACAGCTTTAACATGGAATTTACCAAAGAATGGTTAATATAAAGTCATAAGTGAACCATATATGATATCATAACAATTAATATGATTATGTAATATGTCAATGAAATTATTTAAATCATTATACAGGAGGTTCAGATACATACGAATCATATTGTACATAAGGTAAGGGATAATTATTCCAATCACATTCTTATCCGAGATTGTTTTTTTGTAAGTATTTACTGGGGTTATATTTTTCATCCATGTCCATAAAAATGTTTTCAAAAAGGGTTGAATATTTTTCCATATATTTTTAAATTCATGTATACCCCTTTTTTACTTTAACTCTTTGTTATGGAAGGAATCTTTCTTTTGTTTACCATACAAGGTACTTTTTGACTTTTTTGGTAAAAGAACAAGGAGAATGTTTTTTAACTTATACGACATGAACTGATTTTTACGGTTTCATAACGCCTAATTTTCATGAATCTTTCTCTATGGTATTTTAGGATTATTTTATACAAAATCCTTTTCTTTTAAAATTGAATGTCATTTTGTGAAAAGAAAATGATTTTGAAGAAGAAAGGATATTTTCCTCGAGAATTCATTTCTTGTTTTTTGTCAAAACTATTTTATATCTAAGATGAAATTATTTATTAAGATTATGTTTCAATTATAATGTATCTATTATTTACATGGTTTGATTCTTCTTATGATGAAATGATATCCATTTGTTTTATATGGATGATGGGATGATGTTTATGAAACCCATTTTATTCTTTGGGTTATGAAGAATGATTTATGTTTAATTTATGGCACAAGTAAGAATGGTTTCATTATGAGATGGGTGGGACCTATATCTCACTCAAATGCAATTGGTAATGATTTATATCTCTTGAGATATACATGTCTGGAATGACAAGTTAATCCGGTTCAGTGATACATGACTGGAACGAGGAGTGAACTCGATTCAGTATGGGACTTTTTCCACTAAGATGGTCTTGGCAGCAGTTCCTTGGCTACTATGGAAATCATATCATGTGATTAATGGATGCCACAATTACATGTTTTATTCCCTTGTTAGTTTATCATGATTAATGTTCCTATATGATCTATGCCTTATGTACTGCATTGTTTTATGTCGTTGCTCACGATTTTATTGTTTAGATTTTATTCTCATGTTTTTATATTCAAATGTTTATTGATTGTTTTATGTTATCTATGTTTACCCTTACTGAGCATTTGAGCTCACCCATTTTATGTTTTCTTTTCCCGAGGATATAAAAAAATGTTTTAGGTAAGAAAACAAAAGGGGAAGATCTTTATGGGAGATGTTGAAGATATTTCACCATGATTAGAATATTATATTCCGAGTTTCCAAAGACACTAAACTATTATGATCCTTGAGTGTTGGTTTTTGTTATGTATTAAGTATTCCGAAAAAGTAATGTAATGTCCATGTACGTCATGTTCGGGGTCTCTAAAAAAACATTCATTCCCTATGAAATATCTAAAATCAAACACACATGGAGGATATGGTACAGATGAAATAATATATACCTTATATCTATCAAACTATATCCCATGTTTTGACACTACATGACCTAAGACAATGCCTTGCCCAACTATAAAATGACACTTTTCAATGTTCAAGACCAAATTCTTCTCAATACAATGGTTCAACCCATTTCCCAAACTAGATATAAAATCATCAAATGTAGACACATACACTGTAAAATCATCCTTAAATACCTCCATGTAGGTCTCAATAAAATCAGAAATAATACTCACCATGAATCTCGGGAAGGTACCTTGGGATTTCAAATTCCAAATGGCATCCTCTAGTAGGAAAATGTTCCAAAGGGATAGTTTAATGTAATTTTATCCTGATCCTACATAGCAATACAAACCTAAAAATATCTAGAAAATCCATCCATGAAACTATAATGTGTCTTCCCAGTGAGTCTCTCAAGCATTTGATCAATAAATGGGAGTGGGAAATGGTCCTGGAGATTGGACTGATTTATTTTCTTATAATTAGTACAAACACAACAAATTTTTTTCACCCTAATCGAAAGTAAATCCTCATTATAATTTTTAACAACAGTAACACCACTTTTCTTAGGTACAAAATGAATATAACTAACCCACTGGGAATCGGAAATGGCATAGATTATAGCTGCCTCAAGCAAATTTTCAACCTCTTTTTTAACAGCCTCCAAAATATTTGGATTGAGTCTTGTTTTTTCCAACCTAACCGGTTTATCCTCATTCTCCAAAAGACTCCTATTTAGGAAAATGGCTAGGCTAATACCTGATATGTCTGCCAAGGTCCACCTGATTTCCTTAATGTTCTCCCACAAAAGAATCAAAATATTTTCTTCATGTTCAAAATTAAGATTGTTAGAAATGATAATAGGTAATTTCTCACCATGTAATAAGTATGAGTATTTCATATTAGGTGGAAATGTCATGAGTTCTAATGTAGGGGGTGATGTAAGGATGGAGACATTGAAGGAACTGAAATATGTGCATAATGAACAATAGTACCAGAATCATCATCATAAAAATTAGAAAATAATTCATCAAAACCACTTACATATTCAATATCCATGTCATAATCATAGTTCACATGATCATAATTAAAATATTAATCCATTTCAAAATATAATCTAAGGGATTTTTGTGCATTAGAAATAGGTGTTTAAATGCTCTTAGACATCAAACTAGTACCAATACTCATAATATCCCAAAGCATAAGACCCTCCAATTACATAGGGCTTTCATTTGGTGGTTAAAAATGGGAGATAACAAATGTAGAATGGTCCTATGAGGGGTACTTCATGGATTCGATGACATTAAATATCAGAACATCATATCCATACTCTATGGAATGTGTACCCTCATGAACATTTTTGATTTCTTTTGTAGTTTTGAGGAAGGGAATACCTAAGATAACACAAGAACGTGATTTACCTGACCATCCTCCATTTTAACCAAATAGATATCTTCTGGAAAGATCATGTCTCTTACCCAGACAAGTATATCCTCAAGGACTCCCGATGGATATGTTGTAGCTCTATTTTCTAACTACACCACTACTCTTGTCGGCTTCAACTCAGTAATCTGTAAAGAAGGGAATACAAATTGAGGTGCATGTTTATGGAACCTTCTTAATCACAAAGGGCATCAGAAAAGTGTTACTCCAATTTGGTGCATGGGATGGTAAATGTCCATGGTTCCTTTCGCTTTGTTGGTTTTTCTTGATTTGGTGTATTGAGTGCTGACACATTCCTTCAAATATTGATACTATCATTTCCCTTGATCCCTTTTCGATTGGTACAATGTTATTTTATGAATTTTTCATTCCTTATGATTTTAATGATGATTTCAAGTAGAAGGGTGTTGATCTGCACATGCTTGAATGTGTCCAAAACTTCTTTTTTTCATCGCCTCTTCAACCATCTTTTTTGTTTGTACAACCCTGTTTGGAATGGCAAGGGGTTTAGGAGTAACATAATCAATATTTTACTTACCATTGTCTTTATCCTTTGGTTTCACTTCAATTGGTATGGAATATGACTTCTTTAGAGTTGAGGTGAATCCAGGTGGAAAGATAATTGAATATGTATTAGTTGTTTGCTTCCCACTTTTCAATGTGATAGCACTGATATTCCACTTCAGATTTAGAGAAGGTTGGGAAGGATGATTTCTATAATTCTTACTTATAAGTTCATGGAGGGTAGTGGCAATCAGTCTCATTTGTGTCTTCAACTCCATAAACTCTGAACCTTGACTCTTCAGCTCATTCTGTTGAGTAAGAACTTTTTTTACAAAAGATCATTAGTATTAGAATCTACCTTTGGTTGATAATTCCCTTGTTGTTGACTTGTTTATTATTTATCTTCAAATCACTTTTGGGGTTGTTGGAAATCATGTGGGTAAGGTGGAGGTTGCTATAAGTTTTGATAAAAAGGGGGTCTTTGTTGTTTTCCAAAACCATACCTCATGTCTGATTGATCCTTCCACCCTTGTTTGTATGTTGGTGCAGAGGAATCACACTTCTTTTGGGGATGTGGCTGTTGTTGTTGTGGATATGCTCTCATAGGGAATACTGCTTCACAATAATCTGTTTCTTGTAGTTGGGGGAAACAATCAGTTGGATGGCTTGTCTAAGTGGAAATGACACATGGCCTTAAAGGAGGGGGTTGGGATGTCTTTTGAGCCAAGGAAATCATCCTTACCACATTGGTCAATTATTACAACATAGTATCAATCAAATTATTTTTAAGAGAGGATGGACATACCTAATGTACTCCTCTAACATGTGGTGTACCTCAACCTTCAAATTGTTGGGTGTTTTGGGCCACCATGTCGATCAATGGACGTGCATATTCTTTTGATTTGTCGACCAATGCCCCTCTAGCTGAGGCATCCACTATGCTACTCTGCATAGGTGTGAGTCCTTTATATAAGTGTTTGATGAGGAGTTTCTCATTGATTTGGTGATGTGGAAATATTGCACAAAACTTCTTGAATCGCTCCCAGTACTCATACATTGACTTCCCTTGAGCTTTCTTGATCCCTGAGATCTCCTTGTGAATGGAAGTGGTCCATGATGTTGGAAAAAATATCTACAATAAAATACATTTCAAATCATTCCAACATGTTACGTCTTTAGGTTCTAAATATTACATTTAGTATTTTGCATCTCCATCATGTGAAAATGTGAATGCCCTTAGTTTGATTTGATCTTCACATAAATTTATTGGTTCAAGGGTTTAGAAAACCACATTTAATTATATAAGTTTTTTTGGGTCCTCACTAGATAAGCCATGAAACTTTAGAAGAAGGTGAATTGACCCAGATTTCAGTTTAAAGTATGATTCGAGATTTGGGTATGCAATACAATTTGGTTGATAGTTAATATCAAGTGATTCCAATTCTAAAATGGTTCTATTAAGTTCATTTCCATTATTTTCAGATATTTTTTATTATTTTAGGTTTAATATATAAGTGTTTCAAATTTTAGTGTTCCTAGAATTGTATAACTCTCTAACTAGTTGAATGTCAAAACTTCCTGTAGATTGAGGATGTCTAATTCGAGCCCTAAGGATGCATTCAATATCAAGGTCAAAATATAAGAGATATTTGGGATTAGTTCATGTAAAAAATCAAATAAAAATGGAATTAATAAAATTGGACCATAATAAAAATGAGAAGTTTTAGTTGATGGTCCAAAAAGAAGATGAAAAATATAAAAGAAGAAGATAAGAAGAAAAACAATCAGATTGGGTAAAGAAGGATGAAAGAAGAGAAGAAGAGAATAATATTTAAATTGAAATAAATACTTCTAATTGGATAAAATAATTACTTTCCTCCCTAGAAACAATTAAAATTGGAAGGTTTCGGGTTATTTTTGGTGCAATAGAGTGGCTGACCAAGATCGTCTCTCAAAGGAGGAAGTAATTCAGGAAAAAATATTAAAGGTATTTTGAAATTAAAACTAAATAACTCACACACACTAATTTAAAGTTTGGGTGTTGTCTATCTTTTATAAAACTAAAATATGTTTCCAATAAAAATATTGTATTTGTTTGTTTTTAATTTTGTAAAAGATGTTCGATTAAAAAGACACAACAAGAATATGTTTTTTTAGAAAATATTTTAAAATATGCAATCGATATAAATATAACTCTTCACTAAATTATTTATAATTATAATTTAATGAATTATCCACTTAATTATGATCCCTTAATTTTTTAACCTCTGAAACCTACAATAATCCACTAAACAACCAAGTTTAAATTAATTAAACCCTACACTAGCTTTGAAACAAGAAATTGCAACACCCTATATTGACTAATGTTCTAAATCTAGCTTATGGATAGTGGTAAATTAATCCACATATCCATTCTAAAAAATTAGGATGAATTGATTTTAGGTATTATATTTGAAATCTTAAAATTTATCCCATGTGTTCTTGTTTTACCGATTAATTTTTCACTCTCACAATTTTCACAAATCTTAACCTCGTATATTTGTGGGTTAATTATTCAATTGATTAATTAGTTTATTATAATAAAAAAACTAAATTCATTAATAATATTATTTAAATTTCATTATCTCATTGATTCAAAATAAATTAATTAAGATGGTTAGAGATAAATCGATTATTAAAAAGAACTACTCTTCCAGGAGTGGTGTAGTCATCGTAGAAACATTTTGTATTTGCAAAGAGTTAGAAAGGGTATAACCCAATATTATTTCTAAAATTGAATTCTATACCAAAAATAATGATTAATAGAAGAATAAAATTTAAAATAACAGTATAAATGGAAGAGAAACTAAGAGTTTACTGAATGCACAACAATATTAAAACAAAGAAGAGGAAAAGAAGATCATTTTGGAGGAGATCCTTGATAGGTAGCTACCCTCCACAAATTGTGAATTAAAATGGAGTATAACCACTTCTCATCTCCTCCGAATATCTTAATTCACGTACCAACCCCTCAAAATGAGAAAAAACCAATTAATAGAGTGGAGGAGAGGCTAGGTTTAACGATGTTTCAAGTGTGAATGGGGAAATTCGGCCAAAAAAATTAATCCAATTTTCACTGCATGTTTTACCATCAGACGACATTAATCATCTGTGTTTCTAGAAAGATGATTATGAAAAAATTCAACTTACAACTCCTCTCAAAATTTGGGACTGATCCAATCATATATGAAAACGTTATTACCCAAATACATAATCAATATCCAATATAGCGAGTACATCCCAACTTTTACTTCATGGCCTATATTCACAAACAAATGCATGATTTAGCTCTAATGTCCTGAATGAAAGTTGTATACCATTATTCTAGGAACATATTTTCAAAATTTTAAGTTTATATTATCCATATCAAAATATTTATGTCCCAAAATCTTCAGTGAATTTTATAGGGTAAAACTAGAATTTTAATCAAAATTTCAAATGAATGATCTAATCCCAAATATTTCATAAATGAACACATTTAAAAAAATTTGGGGAAATTTTATAACTTATTATCAATAAAATATTCAATAAAAATATGTTTTATCAACGTCTATTTGGAGAAAGACGTAGCAGATGAGCAGAACGAGCAGTAAGAAATGGAAAATGGTTCGAGGTACTACTACCACCACCCCTAGGTGGTCCCTCACGACCTCATGGAGCATGTGGAAATGGGCATTATTAGCTGCAGGTAGTGGAGGATTATGAGAATGACACACTATAAATGATTTTAGGTATGATTTGTTTCTTCTCCCCCATAGATGTAGTTCTAATAGACACAGGTTCCATTCACAATTTACATACCACGATCCTCGTTAGAGGATCAGAAATTTGTGTGGAGCTATTGGCTCGATCCATAGGATTAAAGACTCATACGGGAGGGGATTAGACGATCACACACTAGGTCCAATAGTGTGATATTACTCTTGGAGGCAAGAGATTTAGCTGGGATCTCCTAGTAGTGGGATCAATGCCTTATGATGTCATATTTGATATGGACTAGTTATCCACCGTTCATGCTCAGATCGACTATCATAGGCATAGTGTAAATTGTGTCCACATGGATGAGACCTAGTTTTCCTTCACCAGTGAGAAGGGTTCTCTTGAAGCACATGAAAAACATACTCGAAAGAGGGTGCAACCTTTCACTCACTAGTTAGCTTTCCTCACCCTCGGTGTGGTGGACGACGGAATCCCTCACTTTCCTATTGTGTTGGATGAGTATGAAGACGTCTTTCTTGAGGATGATATGGGAAAACCTCCTCATAGGGGAGGTAGAATTATGCATTTATCTATACCTCGGTATGACACTGATATCCACCCCAACATATCGGATGGTTCCCATAGAGCTTTGTGAGTTGAGGGTACAACTGGAGGACTTGCAGGAGATGGGCTTTGTGAGGTTCAACATTTCACCACGAGAATCTCCGATGTAGTTTTCCAAAAATATAGAGGGAATCTTGGGTCTATGCATGGACTTATGACACATGAACCAGGTGACTATGAAGAACAAGTATCGACTAGTAATGATTTATGACCTCTTCGATTCGCTTAAGATAGTGAGATGGTTTTCGAAGATAGATATCAAATCATGCTATCAACAACTTCGGGTACAAGATGAGGATGTAATAAATATAGCCTTTATATGCTATTATAGACATTATGAGTTCTTAGTGATGTATTTATGCATGAATAACACCCCATCAGTGTTCATGAGACACATGAATTGGATCTTATAGCCTTATCTTGACCGTTTCATGATGGTCCTCATTAATGACATACCTCTGTACTCACTGTGAGAGGAGGAGCATGAAACACACCTACGGATAGTCCTAGATTTGTTCTAAGATCACCATATTTATGGGAATCTCTCAAAGTGATAGTTTTAGATTATGGAGGTCCAATTTCTCTGAAACATCATCCTAGGTTCTGGAGTTTCAGTGGATCCGTCAAATATTAAGGCAGTGCTTGCTTAAGAGCCACTAAGGAGCGTGACTAAGGTGTGGAGTTTTTGGGGATTGACTGGATACCACCAGAGGTTCACTCCTAATCTTTTACATGGTGGGTAAATCCTTCATGCAGTAGAAGAAGTTCATGAAGAGTTCTTAGGTGGTGAGGCAGAGACTGACGAGTGCCCCTATATTGTGGCTACCAATGTAGGGAATTGGGTATGTAGTTTTTTGAAATGCATCGGGGACTACACTGGGTTGTGTCTTGATCAAGGTGTGATCATTGATCACCTATGGTTCACAAATTTTGAGGCATCATGAGAAGTACTACACGACCGTAGACCCTGATCTAGCAGTAGTGGTATTTTCTTTGAAGATTTTGTCGCACTACTTGATGGTTGAGTGGTTAATAGTTTAATCGGAACACAAAAGTCTCAAGTATATCTTCACCCAGAAGAACTTAAACACGAGGTAGAGGAAATGGATAGAGTTCCTCCAGGACTATGACTTAGAGATAGTATATACTCTTGGAAACGGGAACATAGTAGCAGATGCGCTTAGCAGGTTGTCTGGTTAGTAGCTTCTAAGTGAGGTTATGGAGAAGCTAGCGGAGATGTAGATATCCTTTGAGGATGATAATGGATTATCTTACCTTCAGTCGATGACTATCACTCTCCCACTCTTATAGTGATTTAGGGAGACACATCTTGTGTATTTTGAATGTCAAGCCCGATGTGGTCAGTTATTCTCAGGATAGGCTCCTGATAGATTTTCGATAAGAGTAGAGCATGTCATATTTTTCATAAGATGCAGAGTAGTACTAATGGAATTTCTAGAGATGATATTGAGGTAGTTCCATACCTTCCCTTTGTCTGTACATGTATGAGTGGAAATGATGTTACATGATCTCTGACATCAGTACTGGTGGCCATAGATGAAGAAAGTGGTGGAAGAGTTCATTTCATAGTGTCTCTCTTGTCAGCGAGTGAAGGCTGAGCATCAGGTTCTAGAAATCTTGGTCTAGCCAATTGAGTTACCATAGTGGAAATGGGATGGCATCTTGATGGAATTCGTGATAAAATTACCTTGCACACCTGGGGCCAATGATTCAATTTGAGTGATCGTTGACCGACTCACTATGTCGGATAACTTCCTACCCATCGGGGAGCAGAAATTGGTAGAGGGCATTAGATTAATCTATACCCAAGAGATAGTGTGACATCACAGGTTTCCATTGATGATAGTATTAGACCGTAATGGTCACTTCACATCCAGATTGCGGAAGGGATTACATGAGGCATTTGGGACTCAATTGCGCTTGAGCACAGCTGTTCACTCACAGATTGATGGTCAAATGGAGTAGACCATACAGACACTAGAGGACATGATTCATGCTTACGTGAATGTTTTTGGTCATTTTTTGGAGGACCACCTACCACTAGTGATGTTTTCCAAAAACAGAATCTTTCACTCCACCAATGTGATGGGATCGTTCGAGTCTTTATACCAGCAGAAATTTAGATCACCTATATTCTTGATAGACCTAGAGGAGTCCACACTCATTGGTCCAGAGGTGGTACATACTTCCACTGAGAAGGTGTAGATCATACAAGAATGAATAAGGACTACAAAGAGTAGCAATAAATCTTAAGCTTATTGGAAACATAGGTCCTTACAATTTGAGGAAGGAGATCATGTTTTCCTTCAGGTCTCACACAAATAGGGATTGCAGTGATTTGGAAGATGCAGAAAGTTATCTCTGTGATTCATTGGCCCTTTACAAATTCTTAGCAGTGTTGGCGAGGTGAAGTACCTCTTAGCTCTTACCCCAAGTATGCATTGGGTGCCTAATATTTTTCACGTATCATAGTTGGGGAGGTAAGTTCCTGAACCATATCACCTCATATACTAGGGAGAGCTAGACATTGATGATGGGGTGACGTATGTGGAGTTCCCGGATGAGATAGTGGATTGAACAGAGTGGGTCATTAATGGAAGTTTGAATCCTCTAGGGTATGATTAGTGGTATCACGAGAACCTCCATGAGATCACATGGGAGAGGGAGGCTCAGATTTGTGCTCAGTACCCCCCATTTGTTTGTTAGAATTGTTTTGGATTATGGGGAAATGAAGCCCTTAGGTGGGGGTAATGTAATATCCTAGAAATTAAATCTAATTTTTCTAATTATATGGGATTATTAAAAAATAAGACACTTTGACAGCACCTGATTCTGAGGCTTGGTGAGCCCAGAAAATAATTTTAAACTTGTTTTAGATAAACATGAAAGCAGGTTTTTCTAACTTTTAAACGGGTGATCAGATCAAAAATACAAGGGCACTATTGAACATAGAATAAAATGATTCTCCTATAAAGGACCTAACTTTGACCAGTGAGGTATGAATGAAAAGATAATTTTCATATATTTCAGAAGAAAAGTAAAATAAATTAAAAAGTTATTTTATTTTTCATTCCACACCATTGAGCGGGGGCATGTCAGCACTACGGTGCAGTGACGAGGCGATGAAAAAACTCATTAAATGAATCCCTTTAATGAGGCTCTTTATTTTATTCACAATACAAACATTGTTCCAAAAATAAAACAAAATAACAATGGGATGATGCAACATAACAAAAACGATGCCACAAATTTCCCTTTTAATGAGATAACGGGTTGGAGAAACATGGTGAGATCTTGGAATTATTCTAAAAAACCAAAGTTGAGTAATCCTATCCAATGAAGAATGGATAATTCATTCTCCTTCAACCCTTTAATGGATCACTAGAAACATGGGAAGTGGATCAGGAATAGAGAATGAAGGCATGTGATGCTGCTCTTCCCCAACCAACGAATCTATCCTAGGTAGGGGTTACTTTTTGTAATTTAAATTCCCCATTATTATTTCTAAAACAACAAATGTGGATCATCCCAGTAACAGTTTGATCCACATATCACTCATTCTTGCATTAGGATGATCATTCTCAAGGTTTTACATCGAGGTTAAATTGCGTATATAACCTAAATATTACTCCTCCTTGTTTTAAACATTAACGCAGAGGGTGAGGGCCAACATTAACAAGGACAAAGCCCCTAAATTGAGGTATTTATTGGGAATTATTCATTTCTGAGAGTCTGAGTTGTGGGTGAATCATTTCTGAGGATGTGGTAGGGAAGACGAAACCCTATGGAGGCTGGAGGAACAGATTGTCCAAATAATGGACCACTGGAGAAGACCTAGTGGTCTGTGGAAAATCCTATTGGCATGCCGGTGCCAGCGACTTGTGGAGGCGGCCCCTGGTAGCAGCCAATGGTGAGTGGCGGTGGCCATGGGATATTGGCAGTACACAACAACAATGTGGTAAGGTTTCCTGTGGCATAATGTGCTAGAAAATAGTCCAGCAGGGACCATTGCAGAATTAAGGGGCGGCCGAATTAGCCCGTTGAAAGGTGCTGAACCGGATTCCAGGTGGTGTTTGGTATAGAGAAGACTGCCCAAACTATTGTGGGATAGGCCAAGGGGATGCGAATTCAGATTTCAGGTGGCTCACACTGGAACTCAAGATAGCATACTTTTGTGGCCTGGGCTGACAGGATATAACCGAGCCGCTGAGCGGCCCGGTCTGGGAATAAACCATCCTGCCAGTTGCGGGCCAGGAAGGATGGAACCAGGTTACTGGGCGACCCGATAGGCTAGACCCATGACCGAACTAGACTGGGTCCAGAAATACCTAATGGGCCTAGTTCAGTGGCCTGGTAAGACCGGTCTGGCCCAGAACCGAACTGGGTAAGGTTAGGTCGGTCAAATCGAGCCTGGACACAACTGACCCTTATTTAATAAAACAACAATATCTCTCAGAATAGAATTATGATTGACAATTTTTTCATGGTTTTGGGACCCTCTTGATGAGACGGTTTATTTTATCATTCTCTGTGGAAGATTTCATGGATGTTGAAATTTGAAAATTGTCTTGATGAGTGGATTCTCCCATAATCTGGAGCACTACGTGTAGAAAAACTACGAGTGGATGTTACTCGAAGACTAATGTTAGGCCACCTTATGTGGATCATCTACCAAACACCCTATGTGGATCAGATATGATAGACTATGTGGGAATAAACTCTGTGTGACCCGGTAGGCAAACAATGAAGGGAAACACTATGTGAACCGACAAATCCACAATACTCATCAGGGATGAGTACCTCAGCATGATGGCCTATGTGGGAAGGGCCTGTGTGTGAACCGACATGCCCCCAGTGGGGAGCTACTCTATGTAACCCATCATACCCAAAATAATTATTAGGGATGAGTACCTCAATAGTCCAAGGTGTTCAGTATTACTACTGATAGTCTTACTTTCTATACTTTAGATTATAACTTCGTGAGATGAGTGTGCTTTGTGAGTAATTTATTTTGTGGAATTTCAATTATGTTTTGAGATCCCTTCAGGGTATTTTTTTACTCACCCCTATACAGGATTCACCCACACTTGTTGTGTATGGTGCTAACGATACCCATTTTGACAGTGACATCAGTAGATCGGGACCAGGCGATGCCCAATGAGACACGATAGGTAGGACATACATCCACAACTTCCGACATCCACTCCCTGACTTCCATTCAGGTGTGGTCTTCATCAAATGTTTTAAAAATATCTTTTATACATTCTTATTTTCAGATTTTATTTTTTGGGGTTTTTATTCTATCCCATTTTACTTACACCTTGTACCTTTTCTTAGTGGTTAATTAGTGACTTTCATGTTTTTCTATCTAGCTTTTTAGGACATGGTTGTTTGTGCATGTCTGCATAAAGGTACTCTAGAAAATGGCTCACACTCAGGGGATAATAACTTCGGTGCAAGTCACCAGCACATGGCCTTTGGGAGGAGGGCTTGGGATAGTCACGACACGGGTCTCGTTGGACGGGTCCTGAAACACAGAAAATAATATTTTTCCCTTGTTCTCAAAGTTTTGAATGAAACAAAGAAGAAATTATCTTAAAGGGAGTAGAAAATTTTTTAAGTATGGGAGAGAATGTCATCAGATAGTTGAATTCTGTAGTACTGGGAAAAAGATGTCTAATGATCTGAATAATGAAAATGCTACAAATAATGCACCTCCTACACTTCAATGTCACATGTGAAAAGAAATAGGGCATTATGCCTATCAATGATGGAATCAAAGGGTTATTGATGATGATCAACGTCAAAAAACTATTAAGTCCAAATAAAAATGAATGTCACATGTGATCACTATTGATAATGTGGAGTATGGTAATGAAGTGGTGAAATGTACACTTTCTATCCACTGTAAAGTAGAAATTTTTTACTTGATTGCAGATAAAATCACATTTTTATTTATAAAGAATATCCTGAGGGTATATTTGTATTACCTTGAAAATTAGATGTTGAGTTATATGCGAAAACTCATAATGGAACAACAATCACATCAAAAGTTTTTAATTATTTTCTGGTTGATGTTTGTGGGAAATTACATCCCAAAAATTTTGTGATCCTTCATATTGTGGAATTTTATGTTATTCATAACATGGAATTGTTTTATATATATGGATCTCAAATACATTTCCAAGGAAGGGAAGTCACATTTCATATTCTGGATCAATCTATGATCATCTATCAATGCAAGGATGAATATGACCTTTTAGAAGAAATTTCTTCCATATTATGGGTCTTGATTCCTAAAAATGAAGGTTATCTATATCACATGGTTGGTGACAAACTCACAATTAAAAATAAACCCATTGTATTAGATTTTTATGATGTCTTTCTCGAATAATTATAGGTCTTCCCCTAAATGATGAAGTTACATTTTCAATAGAACCCATACCAGGTGCAATGCCAATTTCAAAGACACCTTATAGAATGGACCCAATTGAGATGCAAGAATTGAAGAATAAAATCCAAGAGAATATGGAAAATGGATTATAAAGCCTTGTGCATCAACTTGGGGTGTGACTATTCTATACGTTAAAAAGAAAGATGGATCAATGAGATTCTGCATTGATTATCGAGAATATAACAAAATAACTATCAAGACTAAATATCATCTACCCCACATTGATGATTTAGTTGTCAAACTAAATAGAGCTCAATACTTTTCCTAGACTGATCTTTATTCAGAATATCATCAAGTAATGTATAAGATGGAGGATATACCAAATATGAAATTTTTTTCATGGTATGGACACTATGAATTTATAGTGATACCTTTTTGTCTTGCTAATATCCCATTTATCTTCATGTATCTAATGAGTACCGTCTTTAGTGACTATCTTGATCAGTTTGTGTTTTTCTTTATAGAATATTCTTGTATATTTAAAGAGAAATGAAGATAATGAATTTCACTAGACTATTGTACTAAAGACCTTGAAAAAAGAGAATATTTAGGAAAAATTTACAAAGTGTCAGTTTTTTCTTCAGAATGATTCAATTTTGGGTCATATAATCTCAAGATAGGGAATATTTGCAGATCCAACCAAAACAAAAGTTGTTAAATCTTTCCAAGACCAATAAATATAACAGAGATCCAATGTTTTCATGGATTTATTGGATATTATAAACGTTTTTTGAACATTTTTTCATGATTATTATATCCACTCACCACGTTAACTCAGAAATATGTTAAGTTCATGCTAATGGAGGAATGTGAAGTGAATGCAAAAATCATAAAAGAATGATAGCTAGTGCACCTGTGTTTTCACTTCATTATAGTGGAGAAGGTTTGTAATCTATAGTGATGCATCCAAGAAGGGGATGGATTTTTATCTCATGAAAAATGATGTAGTGATAGCTTATGCCAAATGAAAATTAAAAATCCCTAAAAAAATTATCCAACTCATGATATAGAGTTCCCTACAAAAATATTTTCACTAAATATATTTATGCATTATCATTATGGTGAAAGGTGTGATATTTATACTAATAATAAAATTATAAAGTATATTTCCACAAAAAAATGAGATAAATAGGTATCAAAGAAGATGGTTGGAGTTGATTAAATATTACAAATACTCAATACATTATAACCCATGGAAGGAAAACAAGGTGGAAGATGGTTTGAGTCGAATGTACCATGATAGCTTATACATGATATGGATCATAAAAGATCCAATATTTATATATTTTCAAAGGATTTATCTTGAAATTTTAATGGGAGGCATAAATATTATTTTTCTCAAATTAATGTTAAACCATCTATAGAAATTAAGGTTAATGTGAAAAAAAAGAAAGATGTAGAGATACAAAATAGGGTGAGAAATGTTCCTAAATTCAACCTTGATTATGATGGAATAATAAGGTTTAAGAACCATATTTTTATTCATCCCATAACATAGTTAAATAAGGTACTATTGGATACGGTTCATAGATCTTCATTCTTTATTCATCATAGAAGAAAAAATATGTACAAGGAACTGAAAGTTTATTTATTGTGGGATGGATTGAAAAAAGATATTACTGCATATGTCTCTCGGTGATTGTTAGAAAGTTAAGGATGAGAGGTAGAATTCTAAGGGGATGTTACAACCATTACCCATACAAGAATGGAAATGATAAAACAACAATTTGTACATTTTCATAGCACTCCCCAAAACATTTAGAGTTCATATTGCTATATGGGTTATAGTTTACCTCCTTAAGAAATCGAGACACTTCATTACTATTAGAGATGATTTCTCTCTTGATTATCTTTCTAGGATATATGTAAAGGATGTAGTAATATTGCATGGAGTACCACCTTCCATTATATCTGATCAATATATGAGGATTACATCGATGTTCTAGAAATGTCTTTAGTTGGATCTGGATACATAGCTAGGTTTCAACACTTCTTGTCATCCCCAAAAATATTTTCAATCTGAGAGGAAAATTTAAACTCTAAACTTTTTTGAGAGCTTTCTCTATGGATTTAAAGGTTTTTTTGATCAAAAAAAACCTTTGGTGGAATTTTTTTACAACAATATCATTCACTCTAGTATTCAAATGGATCCTTATGAAGAACTCTATGGAAAGAAGTGTAGTACTCCATCTTGGTGGGATGAATTAAGGGAAAGAAAGATATTATGTCCTGATCTTATTAATGAAATGGCAGAAAAGGTGAGATCTATTCAAAAACGCATAAGAGTAGATCAGAGTCTAATTTTTTTTAACACGAATAGAAAATACCAAGATTTGTAAGTGGGTGATAAGGTTTTTCTATGAATATCACCCTGGAAGTGAGTAATGAGATCATGAAATAAGGGAAAGCTAAGACCTATGTATATTGGTCCATTTGAAATTATGGATCATGTTAGGAAGGTAGATTACTGATTGGTGCTTCCACCGAATCTCTCACTAATACATGATGTGTTCTATGTATTTCCATTGATAAAGTACATACATGATCATTCACATGTACTAAAATCTGAAGTTATACCACTAGGGAAAGATCATTCTTACGAAGAACAACCGATAGAGATTCTGGATCATAGCGAAAAAGATATACAAAACAAGACTACAAGCCTAGTTAATGTTTTATGGTGGAACCACTAATTTGAGGAAGCTATGTAGGAACTTGAGGATTTGATTTGGTAGAAGTATCCTCATATGTTTGATTCTAAATAATGATTTTTGAGGTAGAATTTTTGTTTAAGGGGCATAGAATGTAACACTCAGATGTTTTTATGAAATATTTTAAATAATTTTTATACTTAAATAGCTTGTATTACACACAATAATGAGATTAATAAAACCACGAGATTCCCATGGTCTAAAATGACCATTTTAACCTAGTTGTTATGTTAGCGGGAATAAATATAAATAACTTATGAAAATGTATGGTTAAATAATTAGCTAACAATTATTTATGAAAATTTATAAATAAATTATATACTTGTATATTTGTATTAATAAATTGAGTTAATTATTATTAGTAAATTAAATTAATGAAATATATATGTTATATACTAAATAAATTATTTTTTATATTCATCCAATATTTATTTTTGTCATAGGGTATGGATAAACCCAATTTGATGTATAAAAACCTATATTTTACAAAAAGGTAATTTTACGTATTTTATTGGTGAACCCCTTTGAAAATTAATATTTGTACACATTAATAATTTTTATATGAAAACATAAACATGTTACGTGGAATCATGATATAAAAATTTACATTGGATAAATTTGTGATATATTTAAGATAATTTTCAAGCATTGATGAATAGTGAAAATTCACTAAATAAAAACAATTTCATCAAAATAATTTATTTTATTAAATTATATTATTTATTTCTTTAAATGTATAAATATAATATATTTTTATCATTACATATAATTTTTGAAATTATTTTTAATTTTACGCTGAATTCTTATGTAAAAATATTTCAATCTTTTGGAATGTTTTAACTTTTAAAACTCATTCGTTAATTCCAACAACATGATTAATATTAAATTATTAATTGAATCTTATATTTTTGAATTACTAAATCCAAATTATGTAAATAGCTAAATTTTCTTTTTTGTACATTATGAATTGTAACTTTGGTAATTTTTATTAATACAGTAAAATGGTAAAATGGGTAATTATGGGTTAAAATAATATTATGAAACCACCCCAACAATTTTTCTAATATTATTGTATGAGTGTGTTTCTATTAAAATCATCATAGAGTTGAAATAATTTCCTTTATAGGCCGATTGGATAAGATTAGGACATTGGGTTTGTTTTATTTAAAGAAGTGTTAATTATGTCTTTCTCAAATTTCAATAACTATATCATTTTTAATATAAGGTTATACAAAAGATATGTTCGATTATAAATACTCATTTGAAATATAATTTTTTTTTATTTATCGGGTTTTTCAATTTTTAGGAAACAAATAGTTTCCTTATGTACTTATACATTAATGATGCTGAAATTATTTAATTGATGAGAAATAAATGAAATAATAATAATTAAAGTACTAAAAACCAATAAAAGACCCAAAAACATGACTAAATCATATTGGTAGAGTATATATCTTCCATAACCATCAAATGGTTGATTTTTTGACCATTTTTAGCATTAGATAAGTGATTAGGACACATATATATTTTTATTTAAAGTGATGATAAACATGTCACATTCATGTTTAAATAAGTATATCATTTTTAATGATGGATTATCCAGAAGATATATTATATTATAAGTATTATTCATAAATATATATGATTTATTTTTGTAATAGTATTTTATTTTTATTTTTTATTCAATAGATAATCATATTAAATAATTACAAAAAATTGTTGTTGTAATTTTTTTATTATTAGAAATATCAAATTGATATTATTAAAAATATTAAAATAAATATAATTTAGGGTAATTGATATTTCCAATTAATTTTTCATTTGACCATGATCTTTTATGATTATAATAATATAATTGTTTTCAAGATAAATGGGTTTCTTAATATTTTTATAAATCAATGAATTGAATAGTGTCCAAATTGGCACTATTGATTACTTATCAAAATAATATTTTATTAAATTATATAAAAATAATATTTTTTTGAAATATATAATTATTATTATATGGTCTAAAAATTTATAAGTTATTTATTTTTGTCTAACTAACATCAAAAAATTAAAAAATTTACCCTTTTAAAATTGAAATATTAGTTACCCCTGTTAAAAATTAAATTCAATAACTATGTGTTAATTTAAATGATAAGGTATACATTTTAGAGAAAAACATGTAATAAATTTAATGGCTGATGAAATTAAAAACATATCTCATATCATATTCGAAATGTTTACATTTTGAGGTTTTTTATGGAGTTTTATTTTATTTTAAATTAATATTTTTGGAGATTCCAAAAGTGCCATTCACCTCAATTATAAAAGGGAACCTCTTACATCACCTATTCACTTAACTTTGATCCTTAATTCTCAGATATAACCTACACATTTACTTCAAAAACATCCCTAGTAACATTATATAGGTTATTTTTTTCTTAAATACCCAACTCTAGTTCATTTATATGATATTTAGAGGGAGCACGCTGAAGAGGATGTAATCTCCTCTATCCATTCTTTCAAACTTCTTTCCTGTTATACTTTTTTTTCATGGGTTATTTAATTATAAAGTAATAAATACTATATCAATTATTTAATGATATGTTATTATGATTATGAAACAACCATATTCCATATTATATCCATTCTATGAAAAAACCACCACGCATGTGTACGTATGACTTATCATCTCCACGTTGTGGTGTAATCTATTTTTCACAACAATCATACTTGGATGGGTATAATGATGGAAATAATAACTATATAGGATTATTATTATTATTTTAGTAAAAAAGTATGATAATATGATCATATATGATTGCATAAAAATTAATATGATTCTGAAATTATTTAATGAAATTATTTAAATCATTATACAAGATGTTCGGGTACATAGAAAGGAAATCAAACCTAGGGTAAGGGATAATTTCAAAATATCATTATTATCTAATATTGTTTATATGTTTGTATTTACCAGGTTATATTTATCATCCATGTCTATTTTTTCTAAATATTCATTCAAAAATATTCTTTATATTATTACTCAATTGTTTACAGTCAATTTTATGCATTGGTGAATTTTTATTAAATGGCATGAAAGGAATATTTTATCTTTTTTGATACAAGGTAATTTTTTATTTTTTTAGGAAAAAAGTTTGAGGAGAATGTTTTTTTAACATATATGGCATGAATAGAATTTTATTTTTCAAAACACCATATTTATATTAAGATTCATTTACATGATTTCAAGATTATTTTCAACCAAATTATTTTCTTTTAAAATATCCATGAATTTTTTGAAATCAAAAGGTTTTTGAAGAAGAAAGTATATTTTACACAAGAATTAATTTCATGGGTTATATCAAAATTATGTTCCATCTAATATGAAATTATATAAAATGGTTATGTATCATGTATAATATCCTTTTTTTCCAATGGTTTTATTGTGATTATAATGGAATGATATTTCTGAAATCCATTTGGTTTACATGGATTATGTTATGGTGGAATGATATATAAGGAAACCCATTTTATTCCATAGGTTATGATGAATGATTTATGTTATTGTGGAAAACATAATAATGAATTCATTATGAGATGGGTTTGACCTATATATCCCTCCTTTTCATTGGGTAATGATTTAGATCACATGATATAGATATGGTTAGAACATGAAATGATCTCGGCTCAGTAGTATAGGGTTGGAATGAGGATTGAACTCAGATCATTAATGGAATTTGTCAACTATGATGGTCTTGGAAATGAGCATTGACTAATATGAAATGATTTTCTATGCTTATGTGCATTCCAAAATAATTTATGTCTTATGTTATGACTTCTGGGATTACATTCATTGATTCTTATGAACTTTTATGATTTATCCCAGGGCATGATAACATGTTTTTTATATACGGGATAATATTTTAAATTTTTATGTTATTGTATCTTCAGATTATGATATGATTGATATATCCATTGTTTACCCTTTATAAGAATTAGATCTCACCCTTTAATATGTTTCTGTTCCCTAGGTCATGAATAAGTGTATTAAGTAAGATATGTCAAAAATGGTTACTGTTATGATTAAATAAGTGATAGATAATGAAGCATTATTTGGAACCAGTTGTTTATGTTTCCTTATTTCTAAAGACATTATACATATACGGTCCTATCAGGGATTTTATTTATTTTGTAATTCATATTCATCAATCATAAATTAATATAAATGTTTATAAAGTATGGGTCTTTATATATATGATGTTTATTAAAAAATATTATCTTAAATATGTGTCACATTATCCCCAAATATACATACCCCTTAGTCATTAATTCATTATAACATGTTACTATACATGAAGGCATAACCAACGATGTAAATGATGTGATAAGAATTATGTAATAAATTATTACAGGGTGTTATATGATGGTAATATCACGTAATAATGATATATTTTTTATTTTTTATTATTATGGAAATGTGTTGTTAATATTTAAAATATTTATTAATATATCACTATTTGATTGTTAAAAACAGAGTAAACAAGTTCATTGGGATTTCAATTTTCATAAGTCATATTCATGTCTTCCACCTATTGAAAATGGAACTTAATTAATTTTTGAAATTTAATAATTATCATATATTTAATTATCATTTTATTATAATCTTGAAACCAATTATTGACCATCGATCCTACCGTCTTGATGTTTTTAATGAACAAGAAACCATATGTTTCAACACTTGACAATGAAAATAAAATATAATCAGTTAACATATGTGTAAAATATAGTTATAAAATAATTATAAATAGGTAAGTATGATTATATTAATGTTTTTAATTAACTAATTAATACAATAATCACAAAACGCAACAAAAAAATTAAATACCGAGTCAACTTTAGATAACAGTCCATGTTTCCTACCAGAGAGACAATTCAGTTATTCATTTATGATGGGCATGTGATACCTTACATCTAAATATGAATTACTATTAAGTAATAGTTTTAATGGCCTTATATTATTGATTTTATTATAGTGGAAATTTGGGGGTGGGTTTTTATGTTTATATATCAGACTATTCTTAGATGTTGTTCTTCTTGAGGTGTTTAAGATATTTTTTAAACAAATATGGTTGTGTACTTCATCTTCAGTTGAAATTTTAATTGAGATTATTTAATATTATGGCTGTAATAAATTTTGATTTCCTAACCACATGCTATCTAACTAACTGTATGGGATATCTCTTACCCACATAGAAACTTATCTATTAATATTGAGGTGATGATACAACTTGTGGAGTCAATGGATCCCTAGGATGTGAATTTGAAGAATTTTTTTGAGGGTGGAAATTATAGATTTGGAGGGTGTTACAAATTATAGTATTGATCAAATGTATCTAGGAAAGTGTGATGGATATCCCAATACTATTTGGTTTCCACATATTAGAATATATATTTCTAAATAGGAGTTATGACGTTGATGAATAATGTTTTTACAATAATGTAAATTGATATATTGAGGGGGTGGTTGATATGAATAGTGTTTCATACCATAATATGGTGAATTATAGTTAATATCTAGAGTATGGATATTGTTTTTTATTTTTGATCTTTCCGCATTGATGTTTTGATTTCAATATATTCTATGACCATGTAAGCTCTTTACACCTAGTGTGTAAACTGTAATGTTATTTATCTTTAATAAATTTCTAGGATATGGGTTTGGCATAAAACTCATGTGCCTACATACTTCTAACACAATTAATATATTTATTTTTATTTAGAGGTTATAATTTTACAATCGAATAAGAAGAAATGATTGGTATGTTTTTTCATCTCAAATTACACTCTTTAAGACATATTTGGTCTATTACAAAAAAATCCTTTTTGTTATATATATATTACCTACTTGAGATAGAGTATAATGAACAATATTTTAACAAGTAAATTTTAAGTTGAATTAAAATCCCACTCTTTCACGTGGTTCTAATCAATTTTTTTTCAAGATGTAAGGTTTTTTGGATCAAACATTAATTCCTTAAGGCATGTTTATGGTATACACAATGTTTTCATTTGAATGGTATATTAACTGACAATATATTTATCTCTATGTTATATTTTTATTATCATGGTAAATACTAATCCAAATTATTTCCTTTTCATAAAATTTCTTTCACTTAATTGTTACCCCAATTGTAAATCTTCTAGTAAACTGATTTTCATTCATTGAGTTATTATTTTCCTCTTGGACTTACAAGTTTGGTCTAGAATATCAATTTATTATATTACTTTATATTATATTCCTTTTAATCAATTTATATTTCTACCAAATATTACACCTTATTTATTTATGTATTACTTTTTTGAGTATTTTTCTCATAAATAACACCGATAACTCAAGTCTCATTTCCTTGTGTTAAATTATTTCATCATAAACATATTTATTCAATGCTTGTGTTCAAAGACTCCAATAGTTCAGTATATAGTAATATAACTACCTATATGAAAAAAAACATTTTTTGATAATAATTGAGTTTCTATTAATCTTTTTCCAATGATAATTACTAACAAATATATTTTTAAAAAACTAAAAAGGGGTTGTTTCCTTTAACTTTAATATATTTTCTCTTCCTTTTATATTTTATCCAATATAAAAAAATCATTTCAATATCCATTATTTATGATTAATTTTAAATATAAATCTTTTTAAAATATTTTACACCATATTATAAAAATCCACCTTTGATTGTGATTTGTAAATTTGTATATTATGTTTGTGTTAAAAATGGTTTCTAAAATATATTTTAAAATTTCATATAAAAATCGCTTTTTATTCTTAAAAGTATTTACCCTAATGGTGTTTAAGATTTATTTTTAAACATATAACGTATATATTTATCATTTTGGAGATTTAACTCAAGGTATAAAACAATTTGATTCTTAATACCTTGTTTTTTATATTATTCATAGAATTATATTTGTGAGGGTTTTTTTCATTTTTGTCAACACCCTTCTATTTTTCCTATATTTTTAGAGTTTATGGTGTTTTGAAATAATCCAAATTAATATATGAATGAATTATAATCATGTTATTCTAGAACTAACTTATTCATATACTCATTTCAATATAAAATTTCAATATCATATTTTACATAATTTTGATTAGTTGATGATCAAATATAAAGAATATTATTTTATTAACTTGGGGAAAAGTTTTTGAAATATTTATCTTGTTACTATAATATAGTTTATTATTGGGATGTTGAATATATATATTATTTAACAATCCACCTTATTTATTTGGATTGGTTATAATCTTGTTATGAATTTTATTTACATGTGGAAAAGTATTAAAATTGATGATGATTATTCCCTGCTAACATAGCTTTATTATGTGTTGGAATTTTGTATTTTCATTATAAGGAAAACCGTTTTTATTTTAATAGTTCATCCTTAAGGAATGGTATGAAATGTTTTTTTTAAATATTATTGTTAATTCATTAGTCTAAAACAAGCGATGGGTGGATCAGGAATTTATATAGCCCCTCGAAACATCAACATGTATCTTGAGACAAAATATCATGGGTTTTCGTGTATAGATATACCTTTAATAGAATAGTGTATCGGAATAAGGCGTTGAATACATGTTTATAATTCTTGAAATTATGAATTCAATTAGTATGAGATTAACATTATTGATATCCATGTTTTCATTTATTATGATAGATATAGAATTCTTTCAGTTTTAGTTTATTAGAAAATTATTCATATTATTTATTCCCACCATATTATGTATACCATGATTATATTTTTGACAGATTTAGTTATATATTTACCTTAATAAGGGTTTGATCAGACCCCTTTATTTTGTTTCAATTCCCCAGGTTACAAAGAATAGTAGTATATGTGACATGTTTAGATGGATAACACTTTTTGAGAAAATTTATGGGACATTTTTAAGAATCATTATGGATTGAGTAGTTTCTAATATAGTGGAAAAAATATCTATTAGATACAAATAACATATGTTCTTATAGTTAATTATTTTTCCTAATTATATAATTATATAATACTATAATATACTTGATATATAATAAACTCAATAATCGTTTTTTTCTAATTAAATATGATTTTATCTAGGATTTTACAGCATGTATCAAAAAATATATGTGATTATGGAACTGAATATAGGACTGTGGGATTGGGTCATCGTAGATTGTATCAAAGGAATGTTTTATAAGAAATTATATATTAAAATGTTCACATAGTATTTTTTAGGGTTGATAAGTTGAGGATGATAATAATTTCAATGTTATAGATAAACCACTGGAATAGTATACGATTTGATACTAAGGAAATAATATAAATTTCATTTATTAATTAGGATAAGATAACATTTTTGAAAACCCTATGAATAAGTCTAAGTAGTAAAAAACATCTTGATGTTTTGGTAAAATAGATATTATGAGGTTTTATAAGAAATTCAATCTTGTATCGATACTAAAAAGTGGATACATCTATTCCAAAGATGCACTAAGGGGCAATCACTTGAAAACGAGTTGGTTAAGCAATGAATCAATCATCTCTTCGATGAGTGATGAATGTTACTAAGATAATACGCATAAAAAACACTCCAAGGGGATATTATTTGGGTAATAACATTCACTTTACAAACCATTATGAATGATTTAATATTGATTATAACTAATTAGGTTAGAGAACTTAATAGAAAAATGATATTGAATAACAAAGAATTTCACAAGGAGAGTCATAGGTTGATATGAAAGTATCATATGCAAAAACATTTTTCCTTAGGGAAGACATATTTAGATTGATGTTTTCATATTCATATTTGGATATTATGATAACAATTTTGGTTTTAATATTTAGTTCAAATAGGAATATTAAAATGATGTTGGGAAAGTTATGTTTCTGAAAACCGTTATGTCTTATAACATAAAAGGGAGCATATATAAGTTGTTTAGAATTTTATTATATTCTAATTACTATGGAAAAGGAAACTTTACAAGTCTTACATAAGTTAATGAGGTTGATATCCTAATAGAAACTAAATTTTGATGCTCTTGTCTAGTTTAATTAGTTAAGGGATATTTATAAATGAAATTTTGTTATATTCAAAAATTCAATGAGGGTTATATGAAACATGTAAGGATCGTTCTTCATTATATTTCCATTAATGTTTTTAAATAATATATTAAATGAAACCTATAACCTTGATAAATGATTTTATAATATTTTAATAATATTAGAAATAACTATTGGAGAGCACATATTTGGGAGATGGATAAGTTTTTGTTTTATTATATGTTTCATGTTGATATAATAAAGGGTTGGTTGATTTTGAAAATTTAATTTATGTAGTATCAATATCCTTGGGATTGATGATAATTTTTTATATTTTTAGTGAAGTATATCAATTTTTTTAGATAATGGAATATATTGTCTACTATTTGATTTGATGCACTAGTGGATAATTTCATTTGATGATTAAAGATATAATTATGTTTTGAAATAATATTATATTTTATAATAGGTTTATGACTTGGAGACTTTGGTAGTTTTAGGAATGGTATACTCTGGAGGATATATGATTAGGGTATAAATAATAAATTTTGTTTGAGGAAATATAAGCAAGTTAATCTATCTTATGATATAAGTTAGATATCTAATTGAATGTTGTATTTAGAATAGTGAGTATGTTAAGAATATCCTCAATACATTAATGTATGATAAATAATTAAAATTTTTTGTTTTCAATATATTTAATTGGCGATAAAGTAACCCCAACAATTTTTATTTATTGTTGCATTTAAATAAGTTAATTTCTTGGATAGATTTCTCCACATGAAACATCGACCATAGAAGAAATTATAATATATTTATATATTTAAGTGTGAACATTAAAAAAATCCATTGAATTAGAATTCATAAATAAGAATATATGGTTTATGAAATAAATATTTAAACAAAATAAAAGAAATATTTACGATGAATGAAATTCAATCAGTTTTTTAAAATGAATAATAATATCATTTATTTATTAGAAACATATTTTTCTAAAAATAAATTCCCTATGAGATATGCCTTTCAATTTCAAGAAATGAACGACTAATAATGAAAAGTTATATTTGTTATTAATAATTAGGTTACACCAATTTAGATAGTAAATGATATGAAATAAGAATAATAAAATTTCATATTTGAAAACATCATTTTATAATAAAAATAGTTCTTTATAATATTTTTTGATTTTATTAAAAATTTGATTTTTAAATATTTAAATTTTAATTTGAAAATATAATTTTTAGAATAAAAATATTTTATTATGTTTATTTTTTATCAAAAAAATATTTTATTCTCGTCAAAAAGTATGACTGTTTATTAAAATTATATTTTTAGGATTTTATCATTATGTAATATAATCCTAGAAGTTTAAAATATTTACTTATTAAAATATTTATTTAAGAAATATAATTTTGTATTTTAATATTGTAACGACCCATTGCATTTCAATGGAAAATTCCCTTCTTATATTTATATCATAAAAACACAAAATAATGAACTACTAAGTGATAAGTGACCTTTAAAAATAATTTTGTCACCCCTATGTTTGGAATTTTAAAAATCCGACACACACGGTTGCGTTCAACATAGTTTTTGGAGTCTAATGAAACAAAAATATTTTTGGTGAATAGTAACTTACCCTTATGAATAGTAACCTACCCTAATGAATAGTAATATGACCCTTATGAATACTAAATAAGATTAACATTACCTATGAATAAGAAAATAATATTTAGACATCATAGAAAGTGATAATTTGACCTTAGTAAACGTTTTTGGTATTTTATAAGTCAGAATAATTAATTATAACTAATTAATTAATTTAAAAGAATATTTATTTCCCTGAAATGTATTCATAAAGTATTTAATCAATGTATAATAGTTTTTAGATAATTTTATAAGACCCTACGTAATTTTTGAAAGAACTACAAAATAAGTTTTAATTTTAAAAACTATTTTTATGTAAATTGTGATTTTAATTAAACATTAAATTAATAAAATTTAGAAAATTATTTTTGAAAAATGGTAATGCTTTTTGGATTCTACACGTCGAAAAATGGTAGGGGTAAATTTTTGTGTTTTTTTGGAAATACATTAATTTTCGGGTGAATAGTAAAAAATACAGTTTTTCGAATAATCGGTGTACACTAAATTGCATCATTAATGATGTAACACTGACATAAACATTCTAGAGAAATAGTTTCGGGCAAATTATTTTAAATTTCATAAATTGTTCCTTGAAATAAAATAAATCCAATTCTCAAACCTAAAAAGAACTTTCCAAATCCTAAAGTCAAAAGGTGATTTCTTAAAGTGTCTTTTTCTCTTTCTTTAACTTTCCTTTTAATAAATAAATGAATTCCAATAATAAAGAAGAGTTAAAGCCTAAAACGAATTATATTATATTGATACATGATTTAGGATGTCAAAAAACTACTATTAAAAGTCTAACTCTTGATATATTATTTTATTTAATATTTTATGCTAGAAACACCTCCCACCTCATGTATAAATAAGCCCTCCCCCTCCTCTTGCCAAACCACACCTCTCAAGCTTCAATAATTGTCTATGATCTACCCAATCATCAACCCTAGACCCTTCCCCGCGTCCAAGAGCTTCTGGTCTCATCAAAAGACCAAGTTTAGGCCCTTAAAGAGGTTCTCAAGTGAAGGATTCAAGAGGTAATTTCCCTCCCTCTTCTCCTTTAATTTACTTTCAAGTTCAAGTTCCTTTCTTGATCTCTCTCCACCTATATTCATCCAAATTATTTTGTAACTCCAGTATTATACATATACTATAATTTTATGATTAAAATGGTATATTATATCACCCACACCCTTTCCATCGTCCTTTTATTTTATTAAAAAGAACGTTGTTCATGTGGTGATAATTTATCACCTTCATAAACAACATGCTCTCTTCTTCCATTTCAACCATCAGATCTGGTCATAAAACCATTTTTATGGATGAACCAGAGTATATTATATGTATTATGTTCTATTTTAAGTTCTGGAAATAACCTATGGCCATATTACTAAGTGAAAAGTTAGAACAAGTTCATTGTGATCCAAAAAACCGCCCAAATTTACCCAAATAACCATCATTAAAATATTATCTAATGATTTGTCCACATGGATCTAATATAACTCATTATAAAATCATTAAATATTTAATAATATCATAAATAACATGTAATATCAGTTCTGTATGTTTACCCATGATCTACCCAAACATCAATTTAAGAATACAAGTGGACTGCTCAAGAAAACCCTAAAAACGAACATCCCCGAACAACGTTTTTTAAACTCTATAAGTCATACAAAGGTACATAATATGACATAATGAAACCATAATGAACACTATTAATGTATAAAAGGTTCTTTAATTTCTAATTAATGAATATATTGTCATTATACATGACATTAAAGAGAAGGAGGCATTCAGGTACAAGGTAAGGGGAAATCTCGAACCCAATTTTCTTCCTTTGGGTTATCCCTATTTCACTCCATTTTTGATATGGTTACTCTTCAAAGATCATTTTTTCAAAATTTCATTTACTTTTTTGGGATATACATGTTTGTCACTGGTTTTTATGTCCAACAAAATGTTTTCCAGAAGAACACTTCTTTTAAGAACGCCCCTTTTACTTTTCACTCAAAGTGGATGGTTCTTGTAACATGTGGGTTATTCCCTCTTTCTTTTGGGAACCCAAAGCTTATGAAGGTGTTATTATGACATAAAAACCATTCATTTTCATGGGTTCATTATGTTGATTTATGTTATATGTTCATTGTGGCATGCATGATTTATGATGATTTTTTATGTGACGGGTGCGCCCGGAATTATATAGTGCTCCAATGCATTGGGTAAAGTGATGAATCTCATGAGTAAATGTGAAATGATGTGTGAAAAAGATTATAGCTTTGTTAACAAGTATGTGTGGTAGTTAACCACTAAGACATCATGTTTTATTTTTATACATTGCCACATTTCAAGTCTATTATTTATGCTCCTCTCATGTTCATGATCTTTTGCCTATGTCATGATTATGATCACCCCATGATATATTGTTGTTATCTATACTCTTACCAGGATTCTAGATCACCCATTTTGATGTATATCCTCAGGGGGCTACATGTACTAAGGAGAGGACAAGTGCCAATAAGAATCTAGAGAAGATGAAATTAAATAAATGTTTATGGTTGATGTTGTATTTGTTATGTGTGGTCCTAGTTTTCCCAAGACACTAAACCTTTAGATCCTATATGTGTAATACTATTATGTTGTTTATCTTTGAAATGATGTAATAGTAATAAAGGAAATTTCTGGGTCGCTATAGTTGGTATCAAAGGAAAGGGTTAGTTAATTTGGGAATTATGATTAGTAAACCCTAGAGAAAACCTCTAGAATAAGAATAAGTACAAATATGTACACAAGAATATTTACCTAGGGATCCCATATGTTATTTTTTTGGTATAATTGTTTAAATGAATAAGTTATTCATGAATTTTTTACTTATGTTTTGTTCTAACCTTTTCTATTTTAGAAAATGGTGTGAACCAGGAGAAATCAGGCCAACAACTCTTGCGAGGGCCAATGCAACGATTTCCCAAACGACCTCCCCAATGATTTTGGAGGTGGAGTTCAAAACATCATGGTGATGCTTACCCAATTATCTCGGGTTATGAATAATAACCATAATAATGGGGAACATCCTCTTTCACCAAAGAGGTAGCAACTATCTATCGAATGTTTTATGCGGCAACGACCACTGACGTTTTGTGGATATTCTGATCCACTAGTTGCGGAACAGTGGGTCCACTCCAGGGAGAAGATATTTTCTGTTCTTCACTGTTCCAGGATGGAGAAGGTGACTCTAGCCGTTTATCATCTAGATGGATAAGCTGATCAATGATGGGATTTGATTAAGAACACCAAGCCAAGGGAGGAAATTGAAGAGATGGAATGAGAAGACTTTTAGATAATGTTTCTTAATAAGTACTTGCATGAACACTTCGCATGAAGATGGAGAGAGAATTCATAGAGCTCAAGAAAAAAGAAGGAGAATCTATAACAACCTAGGAAGCAAATTTCACAAGGCACGCAAGGTATGCTTCGGGTTTTGTTATCAACAATGATAGCAAAATTGATAGATTCTTTAGTGGATTAAAACCACATCTTTGAAAGGCTCTTGCAATTCGAGACTTTGGGAGTTATGAAGATGTTGTTCGGTGTGCTCTCAAATTGGAGATGGAGTTTGGAGAATAGTCCCGTGGCTATGGTGATATGAAAACAAAGATGTAGTTTCATGCTGGTAAATCTAGTGACAATGGTGGGAAGAAAAATCAACAACCCACATGCAAAAAATGTGAGAAGTTTCACCATGGGAACTTCCTCAAAGGTATGGGGAAATGATTTAAGTGTGGGAAAGAAGGACCCCAAGCTCAAGAGTGTCGAAAATACATGAAATGGAAGGATAATGTAGCTGATGAAAGGATAGAACCACTTGTGGTTCAATGCTATAACTGTAGGGAGCTAGGGCACTATTCAAACCAGTGCATTAAACCTCGAGCTCTTGAGGGTAATCAGCGCCAAAAACCACCAAAGCCAAAGGAACAAGGGAAGGCTTATGCCATCACTACTACGGAGGTGGAACATGATAATGAAGTCATACAAGGTACAATTCCTATTCAATCAAGAATTGAAAAAGTCTTATTTGATTCTGTTTCTACACATTCCTTTATATCATACAAGTTTGCTAGAACTATAGAATCGAAGCCCCGAAACCTTGAAGTAGAGATTTCTGTAAAAACACCAAGTGGTGAAATAATTGAAACCCATGTGTTTGACTCTTCTCCTGTTGACGTATGTGGGAAGATTCTTCCAGCAAATTTCGTAATACATCCCTTTGTGGAATTCAACGCTATAATGGGAATGGATTAGCTCTCGTTATGTAGAGTACATATCAAATTTCAGGAAAAGGAAATATATTTTCATATTCTAAACCATCCCATGCTCCTCTAAAAATGCAAGGAAGATCATTAATATACTATAAAAAAAATCCTTTAATGGTGTGGGTGTTTATTCCCTATGAAGAAGCATACCTCACCCAAATGGTTGAGTCGAATGAAAGTGCCAACCTTTCTGAAATGCCCATCGTGAGGGAATACAGTGATGTATTTCTCGAAGAGTTACCCGGAATTCACCCGGATCGTGAGGTAGAGTTCTCAATTGAACTCATACCTGGAGCTACTCCTATCTCAAAGTGTCCCTATAGGATAGATCCTATCGAACTGAAGGAGTTAAAGAAGCAGCTGCAAGAGCATATGGACAAAGGGTTCATACGCCCTAGTGCATCACCTTGTGGTGCACCAGTGCTCTTTGTGAAGAAGGATGGAACCATGCGGCTATGTATCGATTATTGGGAACTCAACAAGATCACCATAAAGAACAAGTATCCTCTACCAAGGATTGATGACTTTTTCGACTAGTTAAGAGGAGCTTAATACTTCTCAAAGGTGGATCATCGTTCTGGATATCATCAAGTAAAGGTTAAGAAGGAATATATTCAGAAGACTGCCTTCCAAACAAGGTATGGGCACTATGTGTTTTTGGTGATGCCCTTTGGACTTACTAATTCCCCTGCAATCTTCATGTATTTGATGAATAGAGTCTTTATACATTACCTTGACAAATTTGTGGTAGTGTTTATCGATGATATTCTAATCTACTCCAAGAGCAAGGAGGAACATGATGAACATCTAAGACTTGTGTTGGTGACATTGAGAAAGGAGAAGTTGTATGCCATGTTTATAAAGTGTGACTTTTGGATGAATCAAGTCACATTCTTGGGACATGTGATCACACGTGAGGGAATTTCTGTGGACCCTTCAAAGACAAAGGCGATTGAGGAATGGCCGAGGACCTCTAGTGTCACAGAATTTCGTAGTTTTCTTGGATTAGCTGGGTACTACCGATGTTTTGTGAGAAACATCTCACGATGGTCAAGCCCTATAACTAAGTTAACAAGAAAGGGGGTAAAGTATGTATGGACGGAAGAATGTGAGCGAAGCTTCATGGAGCTAAAGAGAAGGCTGATCACTGCACCTGTACTCACACTACCGAAAAGTGGAGAAAGTTTTTTGATATACAGTGATGTATCAAAGAAAGGCTTGGGTTGTGTACTCATGCAAAATGATAATGTGATAGCCTACGCCTCACAACAGTTGAAGATCCATTAGAAGAACTACCTGACGCTTGATCTAGAGATGACAGCCGTGATTTTTTCCTTGAAAATCTGGCGGCACTACTTTTATGGTGAGAAGTGTGACATATACACCGACCACAAGAGCCTAAAGTATATATTCACACAAAAGGAGCTAAACATGCATAAAAGGAGATGGTTGGAGCTAATCAAGGAGTACGATTGCTCTATTCACTATCATCCTGGGAAGGCGAACAAGGTAGATGATGCTCTAAGTAGAAAATAACCTGCTACTCTATCCATGTTGAGGATTGTGAAAGACCCTATCTTCTTGGATATGCAGAGAATGGATTTGAAAATCATAAGGGCATGGGATACATCCTACCTTGCCCAAATGATTGCACAACCATCCATCCAAGAGAAGATTATGGAAGCACAAAGGGATGATGTGGAGATACAAAAGAGGGTGAATGTAGTAAAGGAAGGGAAGCTGCAAGAGTTCCATATCGACAATGATGGTGTGATTCGGTTTGGAACGTGGATTTGTGTGCCTTCATCACCCGGGATAAAGAAGGAGCTATTGGATAATGCGCATAGCTCAACTTTCTCTATCCATCCTAGAAGTACCAAGATGTATCGTGATCTCCGAGAACACTTCTGGTGGGATAACATGAAGAAGGAGATTGCAGAATATATATCAAGGTTCCTGATATGTCAGCAAGTGAAATCTGAGCAGCAGAAGTCCAAAGGTATGATGCAGCCATTGCCTATACCCATGTGGAAATGGGAAAATGTTACTATGGACTTTGTCACAGGTCTCCCAAAGACGTCAAAGGGAAATAATGCGATATGGGTTGTTGTTGATCGACTCACCAAGACTGCCCATTTTATCACTATTCGGGAAGACCTCTCACTTGAACAACTTGCATGGATATATGTGAAGGAAGTAGTCAGATTTCACAGTGTTCCACTACTGATTTTCTCTGACCATGATCTAAGGTCACATCTAAATTCTGGAGGAGCCTTCAACATGCTTTGAGTACTGAATTAAATTTCAGCACGGCCTATCACCCCCAAACTGATGGACAATCTGAAAGGACTATTCAGACCCTTGAAGATATTCTATGAGCATGCTCTCTTGAATTCAAAGGTGGTTGGGATCAGCCTCTCCCATTGGTTGAGTTCTCATACAACAATAGCTTCCACTCGAGTATTCAGATGGCTCTGTATGAAGCTCTTTATGGGAAGCGATGTAGAACTCCAACCTATTGGGATGAAGTTGGAGAACGAAATCTACTTGGTCCTGATATTGTTCAAGAGATGACATAGAAGGTTCAAGTCATCCAGAAACACATCAATGCTGCTCAAAGATGGAAAAAGAGCTATGCTGACAACCGTCGAAGGGACTTGGAGTTCGATGATGGAGATAATGTCTTCCTTCGAATATCTCCATGGAAGAGCATCATGAGATTTGGGAAGAAAGGGAAGCTAATCCCAAGGTACATTTGCCCCTTTGAGATCCTTGACTGTATAAGAGTCGTGGCCTATCATCTGGCACTTCCACAAAATATGGCTCAAGTTCATGATGTGTTTCATGTATCACTACTGAGGTAGTACATACCAGACCCCTCACATGTACTAAACTCATAAGTGGTACAGCTGGAAGATGATATCTCCTATGAGGAGCAGCCGGTAAATTTTTTTGACCGAAGTGATAAGGTTCTATGCAACAAGACAACCCTCCTTGTCATAGTGTTGTGGAGGAACCATAAGTTTAGGCAAGCAGCTTGGGAACCAGAAGAGGCAATGAAGGAGAAGTACCCTCACCTGTTTGTGTAAAGTGAAATTTCAGGGGCGAAATTTCTTAAGAGGGGAAGAATGTAATGACCCAAAGTATTTCAATGGAATTTTCCCTTCTTATATTTATGTCATAAAAACACAAAATAATTAACGACTAAGTGATAAGTGACCTTTAAACATAATTTTGTCACCCCTATGTTTGGAATTTTAAAAATCCGACATACACGGTTGTGTTCAAGATCCTTTTTGGAGTCTAATGAAACAAAAATAATTTTTGTTGAATAGTAAATTACCATTATGAATAGTAACCTACCCTTATGAATAGTAATATTACCCTTATGAATAGTAAATAAGAGTAACATTACCTATGAATAATAAAATAAAATTTAGACATCATAGAAAGAGATAATTTGACCTTAGTAAACATTTTTTGTATTTTATAAGTCAGAATAATTAATTATAACTAATTAATTAATTTGAAAGAATTTTTATTTCCCTGAAATGTATTCATAATTTATTGAATAAATGTATAATAGTTTTTAGATAATTTTATAAGACCCTACGTAATTTTTGAAAGAACTACAAAATCAGTTTTAATTTTAAAAACCTTTTTTAAAGTAAATTATGATTTTAATTAAACATTAAATTAATAATATTTAGAAAATTATTTTTGAAAAATGGACATCATTTTTGAATTCTACACATTGAAAGATGGTAGGGGTAAGTTTTTGGGTTTTTTCGGAAATACTACAATTTTTGGGTGAATAGTAAAAAATACAGTTTTTCGCATAATCGGTGTACACTAAATTGCATCATTAATGATGTAATGATGACATAAAAATTCTAGAGCATTAGTCTCGGCCAAATTATTTTAAATTTCATAAATTTTTCTTTGAAATACAAAAAATCTAATTCTCAAACCTAAAAAGAACTTTCCAAAGCCTAAAGTCAAAAGGTGATTTCTTAAAGTGTCTTTTTCTCTTTCTTTCACTTTCCTTTTAATAAATTAATGAATTCGAATTATAAAGAAGATTTAAAGCCTAAAACGAATTATATTATATTGATATATGATTTAGGATTTCAAAAAACTACTATTACAAGTCTAACTCTTGATATATTATTTTATTTAATATTTTATGCCAAAACACCTCCCCTCTCATGTATAAATAAGCCCCCCCCCCTCCTCTTGCCAAACCACACCTCTCATGCTTCATGAATTGTCTAATCTCTGCCCAATCATCTCCCCTATAACCTTCCACACGTCCAAGAGCTTCTTGTCTCATCAAAATACCAAGCATAGGCCCTTAAGGAGGTTCTCAAGTGAAGGATTCAAGAGGTAATTTCCCTCCCTCTTATCCTTTAATTTCCTTTCAAGTTCAAGTTCCTTTCTTGATCTCTCCCCACCTATATTCATCCAAATTATTTTGTAACTCCAGTATTATACATATAAATAAATTGTATGATTATAATGATATATTATATCACCCCACACTCTTTCCCTCTTCCTTTTATTTTATTAAAGAGAACGTTGTTCATGTGGTGATAATTTATCACCTTCAAAAACAAGATGCTCTCTTCTTTCATTTCTACCTTCATATCTGGTCATGAAACCATTTTTATGGTTGAACCAGAATATATTATATGTATTATGTTCTATTTTATGTTATGGAAATAACCTATGGCCATATTACTAAGTGAAAAGTTAAAATAAGTTCATTGTGATCCAAAAAACCACCCAAATTAACCCAAATAACCATCATTAAAATCATTTCTAATGATTCGTCCACATGGATCTAATATAACTAATTATAAAATCGTTAAAGCTTCTTTAATTTCATAAATAACATGTAATATCAGTTCTGGATGTTTACCCATGATCTACCCAAACATCAATTTAAGAATACAAGTGGACCGCTCAAGAAAACCATAAAAACAAACATCCCTGAACAACGTTTTTTAAACTCTATAAGTCATCCAAAGGTAAATAATATGACATAATGAAACCATAATGAACACTATTAATGTATAAAAGGTTCTGGAATTTCTAATTAATGAATATAATGTCATTATACAGGACATTAAAGAGAAGGAGGCATTCTGGTACAAGGTAAGGGGAAATCTCGAACCCAATTCTCTTCATTCGGGTTCTCCCTCTTTCACTCGATTTTTGATTTGGTTACTCCTCAGAGATCATTTGTTCATCATTTAATTTAATTTAATGGCATATAAATGTTTGTCACTTGTTTTTATGTCAGAAAATTTTTTTTCCAAAAGAACACTTCTTTTAAGAACACCCCTTTTACTTCTCACTCAAAGTGGATGGTTCTTGTAACATGTGGGTTATTCCCTCTTTCTTTTGGGATCCCAAAGCTTATGAAGGTGTTATTATGACATGAAACCCATTCATTTTCATGTTATAATTAAGTTTATTTATGTTATATGTTCTTTGTGGCATTCATGATAAATTATGATTTTATGATGTGACAGGTGCGCCCGAAATTATATAGCACAATATGAATGTATAAATGTGACGGGTGCACCCAGAATTATATAGCGCTCCAATGCATTGGTTAATGTAATGAATATCATGAGTAAAATTGAAATGATGTGTGAACAATATTCTAGCTTTTTTCACAAGTATGTGTGGTAGTTAACCGCTATGACATGATGTTTCATTTTTATGCATTGCCACATTTCAAGTCTATTATTTATGCTCCTCTCATGTTCATGATCTTTTGACTATGTCATGATTATGCTCACCCCATGATATATTGTTCTTATCTATGCTATTAATGGGCTTCTAGCTCACCCCTTTGGATTTATATCCTCAGGTGTCTACATGTACTAAGGAGAGGACAAGTTCCAATAAGAAGCTAGAGAAGATGAAATTAAATAAATGTTTATGGTTGATGTTGTATTTGTTATGTGTGGTCCTAGTTTGCCCAAGACACTAAACCTTTGTATCCTCTATGTGTAATACTATTATGTTCTTTTACTTTGAAATGATGTAATAGTAATGAAAGAAAAGTCCGGGTCGCTATAAATATACTATTTTATCTTATATATCCTCTATACCACATTTTTAAAACAAAATTAAAATTTTAGTTTAATTAAAAAATTATTTTCAATCTTATCTTTGAATCAAATAATTTTAAGTGAGATACAATATTGGATTTCAATTAATGAATAATACCTTTTATTTGATTCATTATAAAAAATATATCATGGGAATTTATAATTTAGATAACTATTGCTTATATATAAATTTTATTCTTAAAAAACAAACTTATTTCTAAAAAATATATTTACCCATTATGTGCATAAAATATACAGTCCTATTTTCAAAACATTATATATTTTATTTGATAGTATTATTTATATGTTTTAAAATCAAAATTTTAAGATTCTATAAATGTTTCCACGTTAATTATTTAATTAATATTAATTTCTACGTTCAAATATTACTTATCATGGTTAATGTAAATTAGTGTAGAAGTTAATAAGTTAAAAGATAAAGTATTTACACACAAAATGTTATCTCCCAAATGATTTTTAGCTTATTTTTAACCCAAAATCACTTTACCATTATATTTATTCTATTTTTGATCAATTTAACTTTGAATAATAACATAAAATTATTAAAAATATCATGGGTGAATCCAAAATCACACTTCTCTTCACTTATAAAAAGGTATCATGTCTGGAACTTCAATACTCACCTTACCTTCAAATTTATCCATGAATATATTCCAAATTTATTATATTATAACCTTATTAAATATCCAAATGCATATGGTCATTATTTGTTATCATGAGGCCTTCATTTCAATGGATAATTCCTAGTGAAAATTCAAGTCCTTGACATGATTATCCACTTCTTATTAGCGTTTCGTTATTAATTTTAAAATGTTTTCACCATGTTAAGACCTATTAATATAATGAAATAAGTATAATTATTATGATGAAATGAAATAATATTAATTAAAAAACATTTATGAATTCCATTCCATCCACTAATAATAACCAAAACATCAATCGTGAGTATGTGTGGACTACCACCTCCATGATATCATGTTGTTCTTTATTCAGTAAAACCACTAAATTATGGTATACATAAAAGATTTGATGAATAAATATTTTTTATATATAAGAAATAAAATTCGTAAAGGATTATTTTTTATATACCATTGTTGCATCCGGTAATTGTGAAATGATATTGTTAATCGTTTGAATGTGTGAAATATCGCCTCCATAAACAAAAACATTAATTTTTCATTACCAACTATAATTGATGGTTTTTAGAATGGATTTAATGATGAAAAATTATTTTAATTATATATTAAATATTATTTATATTTCGCATTACCATTAACAAAATAATTCCCCTTTTTCATTAAATCATTATAACACGTTTCCATATGGGTTGACATAACCACATATGTAAATGATGCTATAATAGTCATGTCAAAAATGGTTATTCGATGTAATGTAGTTGTAATATAATTAAAAAATGACATATTTTAATATTATTTAATGATTATGAATTTTTATTAATATTTTTAATATATTTTAATATATCACCTTTCAATCATTAAAAATGATTTAAACAAGTTCATCATAATTTCCATTTTCACAAGTTGTATTCATGTCCTTAACCTAATTAAAATGGGAATTAAGTAATTGTAAAAAAATTATTATTATATTTTGAATTATCTAGAAATTATTAACTTTTAAAACACTAAGTGATAATTTATCACTACTTCAAGAAGTTTGTACAAAACAAGAAACAAAAATTTGTAACACCTGGTAATAAAATTAAATAATAATATATTTATATATTTATAATATATGGTAATAAAATAATTTTAAATAGAATAATATACATATATTAATGTTCTGAAATATTTTAATAATTTTTTTATGATTATTATATAAGATGTTGGAGTTCGGTCGAGAAACTGGGAATATGAGGTGAGGGGTTTCATCTCCAATTCTTCTCCTTGAGCAGTATTTGGTATTATGAACCTAATTTCATATTTGTGGAGTATTTATTTCATATTTTAGATACCATTAAATGAAATATATTTTAATCATGGAATTTTATATTTAATAAACATCTCACTCTTTTAAGGGGTTTTCATTATAATATTTCTCATGTCGCAAGGGTTCTTTTTCTAAAACTTTAATTCCATTAGATATGTTTATATTATAATCCATGGTTTCATTTTAATGGTGTATGAAATACAAAAAAAATTAAATTTATCATATATTTATGTTATTCAAAAGAAAATATAAATCCAAATAATTTTATTTTCATCAAATTTATTTTACTGAATTGTTATCATAGTTTTAAAGCTTTTGGAATCCAAATTTTCATTCATTGAGTTATGATGTAACTCATTGACTTAAAAGTTGGGTAAATTAAACCATTTCATGATATTAAGTGTTATTAAATTTTTTTATATTAATTTAAATTACTAAAAATTAATAAATCTTTTTAAATATTTCTTACATAAAGAATTATGTTTCATGTAAGGAATATAGGTAAATTACATCTTATTTCCTTGAGTTTTATTATACATTATGAACTTATTTATTTCACACTTGTGTTCTCCCACCCTATTATTTCATTTTATAATAATTTCTCTACCTATATTGGAAAAGATATATTTTAATAAAAAATAATGATTTGGTGACCATTTTATAATTTATGTTTCTAAAAATTGTATTTTCAGAATAATATAATTGGGGTTTTTCCTTTAAATTTCAAATCAATTTTCTTCCCATCCTATTTTATCAAACATAAAAAAATTCCATTTAATCGATCAATTATTTGAGATTAGTTTGGAAAATAGATTTTTTAAATATTTAATGTCACCTTTTCAACAGTTACCTTTCAAAGTGACATGTAAATTTCTATGCTATATCAATGATAAAAATGTTTTCTAAAATATCTTTTAAGCTTTCATGTCCACTTCCATTTTAATTATCAAAAGGATTTACACTAAACGGTTTATTTATCAGAATATGGTATATAATTGTTTTATTGTATTTTAATTATTATGATGTTAATTAAGGTGGTAGGAGAATAAGGTAAAATAAAGAGCTTAGTTAAGACAGTTACCTTTGCTTAGAAAAACTTCATTTGGATATCTTTTTAAGATCCTAAGGGTTGGTATTTTATGAAGAAGAAAAGACATAGAATGTGGATAAGGATGTTGGGGAGATATTGTTTCATGGTATAGTCATGCAAAATTTATTAAGATATGTGAATATGTGCGGGTAGGAGGTTCCCTTATATAATTGAGGAGGAGTGAAATTTTTGTAAATACCCAAATTTAATGAATAATGGGAAGTCCCTCTCAATTAAAGTGCCTAAAACTTTGATAAATAATGGAGTGGTGAGAATAAATGGTCAATAAACACCACCACTATAATAAATAAAAATGTTTTAAACACGTTTTTCCTTAACCTATAAGTCTTACTAATGTTTACCATTATAGTTTTCACCATGAAAACTAGTTTAATTATTTATTTACAATGGTAGTTTATCATCTATGAATAAAAATAAATAATCCTTATTAGATAATTTGTAAAAAATGATTCTAGATATAAAATCTAATTTATCCAATAAAATTCATATGTATGTGTAAAATTAATTTTAAGAGGGACACACATAATGCTCAAAAAAATATTTTAACCTTAACCACGGTAATTAATTTCTAATATTTTTAATATTAATTATGACCAAAAATTAATTTAACCATATTAAATAATATTTATTTTCATGATTTATAATATAGAATAAATTTTACCAAATTTAACTCATAGAATTTACAGAATTTAATTTAAAATTGAACCAACAAGCTCGATGAAAATTTGGGTTTCGAAAGTGAAAGTTTTCTTTAGTACACAAAGTTTTTATAAAAAGATTATACATAAAATTTATTCCAATGACCTAAATTGTATTAATTATAATATAATTTTTCTAATTTTTCTTTTAAAATAATTTTAAAAATTTTAAATGCTTTAAATGAAAAGGTAGATTTCAAAAAAAAATGTATTTTCACTATTGATCAAAAATAATAATATTTTCAGAAATTTCCAAAAAATACACTCTAATATAATTTTGAAATATTGATTTAAAAAATTAATTTAAGATTTACAAATAAAATTTCTAAATTTTTTTAAAATTAATTTTAAAATTACTGTGAAAAATTCGACGAAATGGCTTTTGTTAAAACAATATAGTTTTTAAGTATAAAACTGGATTTATTCTGATCCAATTCCATGAAAAATATTATATTAATGATAAATTTTTTATTGATTATATAATACATAAATTTTATCAAAACCATTCACCAATATTGATTAATTTAATTTATTAAAATAAAAATACATTTTTCCATAAACAACTATTTTTCTGAAAAACATTTTCATTTTACTTTCAAATGATTTTTATTTTAATTTTTATTTATAATAAATTGATAACCATTTAAATTATATTAATAAATTTTAAACTATATAATTTTAAAAATATAGTTAGTCTTATTCATACCCACCTTTTTAATGGCTAGGTTACAACTGTCATGCTTAATAATAATATTTTAATAGTACATTATGATTCATTTACACTCAGTTTTCCATGTAACAAAAGCTATCAAAAAAATTAACATTATTTGAAATAAACTCATTAAATATCAGGGTGTTACACAAACTATAAATTAATTAAAAATTAAAAATTGATTATTAATTAACTACATGTAAATAATTTAGTAAATAATTACTCATTATTAAATAAGGGGCGTTTATTTACTAATTATTAATTAATTTTTATTTATTTAATAAATATTAATTAATTTTTAATAAAATAATAATAATTAATTAATTAATAAAATTTCAATTAATTAAAAATTATTATTTAATTATTAATTAGTAACTAAATTATAGCGAATTTTTAGTCAATTTATAATTATTAAAAACTATTTATTAATTAATAATTGGTATTTAATTATTTATTTACTACTAATTATTAATTAATTATTATTACATTAATAAATATTTTTATGCTAATTACTAAATAACTATTAATTAATTTTAGAATATTAAATATGAACTATTAGATAATTATTACTATTAGAAATTATTTAAAAAATATTAATTAAGTTGTAATTATTTTCTAAATATATATTAGTTTGTAATTATTTACATATTATTAATTAATTAATAACTATAAATTAATTACAAATTCTTAATTAATCAGTTATTATATATTAATTTTAAATGAACCACTCATTATTAAATAATTAGAACTTCATTAGTAATTATTAATCAATTATAAATTATTTACGAAATATTAATTAACAAGGAATTATTTACTAATTGTTAATTAATAACTATAAATTAATTACTAATTATTAATTATTTATGAAATATTATTTAATAAGAAATTAATATTTAATTATTAAAAAATTATTTATAAATTTATTATTTTTAATAAAATTATAATTATTATTTAATTAATTATTTATTAAATATTAGTTGTTAGCACTACATATTAATTAATTTCTAATTATTATATTTACTAATTATAATTAATTAATAATATATTTCTAACTACTACTTTCATCTGTTAACTAAATAATAATAAATATTTTAACACTATTATCTATTGCTTAAATAAGTCAAGTCAATTACAAAACTAACTATAGAAATCAATTAAAATAAACTATAAATAAAACAAAAAAACAAATAAAAATAAAACAAATTAGACAAAACCTTAATATTTTCTTGGAAATTTTTTTCACACTTTGAAAGCACCCATAAGAGCCCCTTCATAATAGGATTTAATATAAAAAATGAGACTAAATTTGTCTAGGGGAGAAAAAATATGGTAGAGGAAAGGGAGGGGCAACAAAATCTCATATGAATGTGATGGGACGGGGGTGTATTTTATTGGGAGAGGGAGAAAGGTTTTAATAATGGTAACAATATTTTTTATGGTATGGCATTTTCTTTATTAGAGATATGGGATAAAGATGTTGAAGGCTAGTACAACATTCGAAAAAAATAAAGGGACACATGGCTTCAATGACATTAAAAATTAATTTTAAAAAATATTAAAACCTATAAATACATTCAATATAATTTGGAAATACATAAAAAAACCTGATCACCTTATTAGAGAATACTTATGTTTTTTAGAAATAGATTTCCTTCATAATCCTTGAAGAATAGTGACTACCTAAAAATGGGATAGCCATGAAAATCCTTACTATCAACACTTAAATTAAAACCTAATGTGAGTGGGGATATATTCTTATATATTTTATCATATTAATATGATGGAAGAACCAAATTCTAATTCATATTTCCAAATAGTGTTATAAATATTGATAATTCTAATAATCAATAGATTTTTTAGTGTGATTGTGAAATCAATTGTTTATTTTGATCAAGACGAATTTATTTTATTTTCATTTGAATATCATTTCTGATTATTTTTAATTCCTTTGAATACTATTTTAATTAATTTTTTATTTCTATTTTATATTTTCAATCAATACAATAACAAAGTTGTCTCACAAACTTTTACATTGGGCTAAAAAAATTTATTCAATCCCTCAGACCTCAAAAAGTGGTATAAAAGCCACATTTGATTCTTTATATTGGTTAAATGAAATTTTATATTGATAAATGGATATGGAAAATAGTTTCAAGTTAAAAAATACTAAAATACATTCTTTTTAGTGAAACAATATCTTTTTGAATCTTTTGTGTTCTAAAAAATGAAATGAATTTCTAGCCATTGAATCCACTATTACTTATATTTGGAATCAACATGAACATATCGATATGATTAAATATCTAGTTGTTATGTTTTATATGAATGATAAAATTTATACTTTTAAATTTTCACATGGACCCATATCCCATGCTCAAATAGGTGAGTTTAATAAAATGTTACTTTTTCTAAGTAATGCGGATGTTTCGATAAAATAAATGATCAAATTGTCATATTTTTATCATCATAGGATAGTTTAAATAATATTAATAGATAGTATGATATATATAAATGATTCATTATCCTTAAATAAAATTTATATATTATTTTTTAATATTAATTTAAATACTAAAATGGGGTTATATTTTTGGGTGACGGACTTTAGTGGGTACCCCTTTTAAAAAAACATGATATCACTTGGTATGTTAAATCAAAATGGGATATCCTTTAGTGTTGATTTAAATATTATAAGATCATTAGTGGGTCTATCATGGTTACTAAATGGTTTTTTTATGAATTAGTTGTCTGTTTTTAATAGTAATACCCACATTAAGAATATACTTCTTATATTATGGATAATAACCTGAATAATTAATTTAATGGAAGATTATGGACAAGGTATTCAAAATGTGACTCCCAATTTTGTTAAGTGGTAGATTAAATTAGTCCTCTGTGAAATTTTCTTAAAAATTAATGTAATGAATAAATATTATATGATGCCTGATTTTTGTTCTTGGTGACCATGCATGTCAATTTTTGGTATGTTAGTTTCATATGTCTAGGAGCATTGTTTTTGAAGACATGTTGGGTAACTATACCGACACATTTTTGTATAATTTATTCATAAATTTAGGTTTAATGATTTACTAATTATTCATTTTAATCATGTAGATCTTGTAATCAATAAATATTTTCTCATAGTTAAGGTGAACAATCAATTTTTCATGCATAAAAATGACTATTTTTTTTAAAAAAAAGCATATTTTCTCTTTAAATTAATCTAAAACCCCATATTGGAACACCTTCTAACCATAAAATTAATGTAGAATCAATGATTCCTATACATACACCAGTGGGTACTGATTAGAGGAACGAGACAAATCTATACATTGTGTAGAATATTCTCTCAAATAGAAGTCATAAAAGTTAAATTAAATAATAAAACATCCACAACATAATTAGAGTATTCATAATCAATAAACAAAAATCTATATCATAATATACTTTTGTAATACATACCCATGTACGTAAACAACATACACTAGTCACCCACTGGGATGATCCCATATAAAAATAGACATAAAAAAAGTACCCACATCGACCTTACAAACATCCCCAAGACTCAATAGGCCATGTCTCTAGATACATGATTAGATAGGCCAGTCCCATCTATTATATAACCTAATATATAACATGAAAGAAGGTATAAAGTCTTTACATGCACTAAAGTTACTATTAAGGGTGTGAGAAATAAATCACAGTAGGGTCCCGCCATGTTCCCCTAGTATACAGAAACATATACGTGTATTCTTGAGGAATTAAATAAACATTTCACATAAGCACATCAGATGTCATGTGCTAACTAGGAAACCATGGATCTCTATGAACTAGGTCACTATGTGATAAACATTCCACCATATCACCTGAACACACCTTCTTTAGAACCATTCTAGGATCTACCTTTTCACCTCACCTTATTCCATCATACCTGATGACCAGTCTGCACCTGAAGACATCGGTAAGGGAATCATCCAAACCTTGACCCACTACTTGAGGGAAAAAGGCAGGGTCAAATATCTACATCTTTACCCATACCTTATCACTCAAGGTAGGGTCCACCAGTCACAACTTATGTCACATATCGACATTTATCTCACACGAGCGGTCACCTAGAAAGATATATATACACTAAAGACTTATATATATATATATGCTATATATATACTTTATGTATTGCATGAAATTTGTGATTTTAATGAATTATGTGATATATATGTATATACACATATTATATTACATATATTAGAAGTTTTGGCTTGATAGCTGATCATTCCTCCACCTTGGATATCATTAATATATATGTTTCATAAGAAGGACCTTTTGGGAGTAGATGCATGAATTAACCACGGCATTAATTAAAGTGTTATATGTTAAAAAATTAATGATTTCACTATAAAGGAGATTTGTTGATAGATTTATAAATCCTAATATCATATGATGGTTGGTGAATTCATGATGCTTGAATGAAACTCATTGAGACTTGTAACACTCTTCATATTCTTTCTTTTCATATAAGATGCTAGCTCATCGTGGATGACAATAGGATTCTGCTTGAGCATCGTGTAGTTTAGATTATCCCATGGATACTTATATAGGTGGTATTCTTATTTTTTGAAATTTATTTATCTTTATAAAACCAATAAAATGAATATAAAAGGATGTAGTGGATCTTAAGTGTAGGTTACCCCAAATTTACAAAAGTTATTTATCTTAGTTCTTTATAAAGGTTTCATGTTACCTTGAATATAAATTCCTATAAAAGGGTCTTCGACAAAATTTTCATGATATGATGAATTTAATTACACTCTAATAATACCTTTTTTGATATCAAATATATCCATTTTTATATTTATAGAATCATGTCTGGAAATGAAGAAGGAATTGATAAACTGAGCAGTGTTTTTAGGCTATTTTAAAATCTATAAAAATTATTTAGCCTTTTTTAGCTAGAAAAAATAAAGGTATCCAACATCTTACCCTTACAAAGTTGGGATTTGGAAATGTAACCAAGGCATTAACCTTACAAAAAGTGGTTTTCATAGGGTCATCATGACTAACCCTTACATAAATTAGTCTATATAAGGGTTACCTAATCTAAATATTATACCTAAAGGTCAATGTAAAGTTCATAAAATTATGTGATCCAATTTCCTAAAGGTAGTGTAGGATTTAAAAGGCCCAAGTAAATTAAACATAATTTTTCCTAAGTGTTTTAAAATATAATAAACCAAAAACCCTCACAATAAACATGACTGGGTAAATGTAGTCATGTTTTTCTCAAATCCTCCTAAAGGTATGAAAGGAATTACCAGTACATAATGGAGTTCACATAAAGGTAATGATCTGTTTTGAATGTTTGTTTAATGATAGAAACAATTATACTGATAAACGAGCACTCTTTAATCAGATCACCTTTATGAAGAGTGTCTGTGTATGGGTAAAGGGGTGATACCCTTATGCAGTAATGGGTTCCTATGCAAGGGTAAGATGAATATTTTATTTAAACTTCTAAATGGTTTTAATGTTTTATTAAAATTTTATAAATAATTATAAAAGTTAATTTTGGAATATATAATTCTTAATAAATATAAGAATTAATCATTTGAAAATGGTTTGTAGTTAAATTTATTAAATTTTTATGGAACACATTATTCCCAAATATTTTATGCTAATATTTTAAATACCATCTAAAATATATGTCTATTTTTATGATTTATAAATAAAAGTGTTTATTTATAAATCATAATAAATAATTTATAAATGCTTATAAAAAGTTAAATAAGGCTGAAATATAAGATGTATATATTTAAACTATGAATTGTTCATAATTATTTAATTTGAATTGTTTAAATTGAAGCATTATTATTTGTATATAATTTATGATACACCAAATGTGTTTTGATGAAATATATGATCGTGCTTTAAATAATATTATCTATATGATATCTAGACTATGTAAAATGTTTACATAATAAAATTGGATTATAAATAGATTTTAATTCATAAAATATCATATATTTAAAATGGAAATTTCATATATGGATAAATATGTAAGAGTTCAAATTGGAATGAATATAAAATTTTTATATTTAGAATTTTGGTGTGACCAAAATTTTAAATTTGAAAATAATAAAAGGGATCAAAATCCTCCTTGATTTATGAATTATTTATAAATCTTTATCTCATGTTTAAATTTTTTAATTATTCATATATTTAAAATATATTCCCTATTTTATTAAAAGTTATAAATTTCTTATATTTTGATTGTCTATATGAAAAAATTAATATGATTAATTGAATCTAGGATTGAGACTTTCTATACATTCTTGGAATATCTCAATAATGAATTTCATTTTTTACCTACCTTGGAATTGGTTTTAATTGAACATATTATAATTAATTTAGATTTTGAATATATTTTATGCATATTATGAGTTGGAGTTATGATGAATTGTATTATGTTTTGAGTAAAGTATCCCTAAGTAGAGGGACATCAAGATGGATCACAAACTTACCTGGTGTCTTATACCCTATCAATGGATGATAATGTGATTGGCTGAATGTTTCTCCCAGTTTACTCATGTAGATATATTTAAATCTAATAAAATTATAAACATTTAAATTATGTGTTCACATACATTATGAATATGATTCATTTGGTTGTGTATAAAAAAGTTTGAATTCTAATTTTGGGTTAGTAACACAGACTTGTGGGGTTTTTAATTAGTTCCACATTAGTATGGTTTTAACATATTGATTTGGTAGAAAGAATAAGATTCTAAACTAAATAACTATAAACATGTTTTATCCTTAAATGGATCGAGACCATTGAGATGGGGGGGTGAATCGGTTGTAATCCTTCTTTTTTATGAAAGTTTTTAAATTACCCTTCTGAATAATTTCATTAATTATGATAACTAGTTAGAGTTACAATCTAATCAACAACAAATATCAACCTCACATTTCTTATTAAAAAAATAAAGAATTAATAGTACACAATATTTAAATTTTTTGGAACAAATACTTACTTATTTCCATTTCAGATAGTCCCTCGAACATATATTCTTTCACTAATTTATTTCCAGGATATAAAGGAAAATGTAGAAAAATGTTATTAAGCCCAGTAGACAACTTTTCTACCATGTCTCATTATACCTCCCAACTATCTTTTCATATCTAATTTCCCTACATGTGGATATACACCCCATCAAACAATAATCTTCAGTAACTTTCTATACTCCATATCTATAAGCATTAATTTTTTCTGATCCACTTCAGAATTTTCTTCACTTCCTTGAAAGGTAAGATGGATCAAATTCACCTTTTTAAAATATAAAGGAACTTCAAAAATCCACTTAATATTATTTTTGTCATTAAAAACCTCCATATATTTAGAAAATCATAATATTCTAAAAACAATCCTAACAAAAATTATGTTTAGGAAACCTACATAGAAAAATTATGTCTGATTGACCCCTATCAAGTAAACACTATATGATAGTCTATATCCAATTTTTCTCTGTCTGGATCAACATATTCTTTTCTTACTTTAACCAAGTGGAAACTAAACTACTAACTAACAATTTTTTATCCCAAAATAACACCATATGATAAATTTCACATTGATGGAACTAGCTCTGATGTGTTTGATTCAAATATACCTTGCTCCAATGGAGCTCACTCCGATGGAACTAACTCTAATGGAACCTACTTTCATGGATGTAAATCACTCTACTCTACAAAACATAAACTTGAAATACATTTTTTGGTAGGGATTTGAATACATATGAAAAAAATTGTCCGAGATTCAACTTTTTTCACATTTGAGTAGTTAAAAAGTGAGAATGAATCTTTCTCTCTTTTTATAGGCATCCCAAAATAGAAATGGTGGGAATCACAATTCTACTTCCCCCTTAATGAAATTCATAAATCCTAAAATTTCATGTATTGATGAGGTTCATGTTTTAATATTTCAACTCTTATCAATATTTTTGGAGCCTTATCAAATCTTTTTGATTCTACCCAAACCTTCACACTTCTTTAAATTTACAAAATATTCTATAGTCTGATGAATTGAGTCAGATATTTTATTTAGTGACTCCGATTTTTCTTTCTTCCCCAATTTCAATCTAATTGACATTCATTATATGATGGATCAATTTAAATTATTAATCCGATAAACCATTTTCAAATATTTTATTATGAATTATAATATTAAGACATTGATCATTTCATCCTTTTAACTTGATAATTAAAAAACAACATATCACCCAGTCTAAAAAGTGAAGGTCTGAAACACCTCATTCTATATGGTTCTCTTGATCAAAATATGAAAACATTATACCACTAAAAATAATAATCAATCACTATAATAACCTAGTTTAACAAAAAAATTGTTGACTATATTGTTGAAACATGTTTATAATTAAGTCACCTATAACAAATCAGTAGTAATTTCAAAATATCTCACCCCTTCAATTACTTTTTCATTAGGATCTGAATAATTATAAATTTTCATAGAATGATCAAAAGAATTTTATTATAAATTATTGTTTGATGAATCAGTGTCATAAACTCCTCTTCCAGTCACCCTAAACAACCCTGGTCTGTCTGATACAATTTGGTCAGTCCAACTATCTACTTCTGATTGAGAACATTAAAATAATGAAACACATCCTCCATTTATTTATTGGTATATCTGAGTAAATAATTGATTTATCTCATTGTTTATTTCCATAGAATTCAATAATTATAAATTAAATAAATTCCAATGTATTTTCAATTGAACCAATATGATATACGAGTGTCTTCATCAATTTGATGGATTAGTCAATAAATATTTTTTCCACATTTCATAAATCAACACATTCAAACTCCCAATAATTTCCTCATCTGATGATCTATGTATAAAAGACTACATACCAAAACAAATCTCCATTTCTTCTATTTTATAATATAGAACTTGTATCATGAGTATAATTCATTATTTTTAGTGATGTTTAATGATTATAAAAGTGTCACTATATTGTTTTGTATTTTCTATGTCGTCCCAATTTTAAAATGTGCTGAATTTAACAAATTCTCACACCAATGAACAGAGCTTGATGGATTAGAATTTCATCAACTTCATGAATCAAATTTTTAACCACTCATGAAATTTCATCAAAATATTAATTTTATGGATTGAGTCTGATCATGAACATTGAAAATACATTTTTTTCATTCATATCCTCAATAATTCTTCAATAAGAAACATACTAGATTTTTACAGCATAACTTTTTATAGATTTACAACTTTCACAACCTCCACATATTGATCTATTAAAAAAAATACAACCAAAATAAAATATTCCCTTATAAGTACCCCCTTTGAATTTGTTTTCAATAACCATTTAAAAAATCAATCGAAATTTTAGAATATTAACAATTTCTTTCTCCCCCTATTTTTCTTCACCCCCTATGTGTCTTCTCCCCTTTATTGGTAATCAAATTCAATGTGTTCACTCATGAATATTTTTATTCACTAAAAAAACATGAAACTCTTCTTCTTGAGAATATTAGTATCACATTAGTTCCTTAACAAGGACCCTTTTCGTAAACATATCAAATTCTACTTTGGTGAACTTGGTGTAGAAAATAAGAGTGCATAGACATGGTGTTCAATGTTGTCCACAACACAATTTTCATAGGAATAATTTTCATTATTCCTTAATAATTGTCATATATGGGTAATTCTATGAAAATATTTTAAGGTAAAAAAATTTCTCCCATCTCAATAGACATATTATAAAATTCAAGTGTATAAAAACAACCTTCCAAAATATTATTTTTCGTCACATGAATACTTTATTCTGTAAGATGAGTAAAAGAATATAATCTCATATTCCTTCAACTCCATAAATTCCATGCAGATTAGAATAAATACAAAAATGTTTTGGGAATAAAGAGAAACCTTGGTATTTTCTCAGAAGTAATGTTTGTACTGAGAATATTTTCCCACTCGGGATTTTTTATTTTTTATCTTGGATTTTTCATTGGATTTGTTTTCTCTCATTTTTTATCCTTCTCATATTTTATAAAATATGCCATCTCAAATGTAGTATATTTAGGTAAAGATATAAAATTATCTTCAATTATAGTAAAATTACCTTCTTACTCACATATCTTGAACCTTTTTTGAATCCTCATTCATGCATATGTTGATATATTTTTATCAATATTGTTATCATCTTTAAAAACTAATTTCTTCAACTTATTGTTGTATTTATTCTAACTTTCTTTCCATGAAAAAATAATTAGATGAAATAGAAAAGTATTCATTATTTTTTATCTTATAACATTCAATTTGAACGTATTTATTGATGTAATCATCTTTTTTCAGTCTTCCATTCATCTTTTTTGAGGATTCAACATTATTTACCTTTTGAATTTTATTTTATGGTTCTAAAAATTATTTTGAAATGTTTGACCCTATTTCCTCATCATAAATCACCCTTTTAAAATACATGTTTACATATAGATAATTTTTTTACAAACATGAAAAAATGATGTGTATGAAAATTCCAAAACACCAAAAGTTACCTCTGATTCTTGATCTTCTAGACTGATTGTGAAACAAATATTGATTTATTTTGTTTCTATTTTCCTCAAGAATAAGGGATAACTTTTCATAGGGAGAAACTATCCTAAATGGTTATTTAATTTCTTAGGGGAAGCTAATTTCTCAAAACTATTTATTTTTGAACCTGCATATTTATTACAAATAGATGTATATTGTGAATGATTAGGAGAAAAAACAACAAATTACTATAAAAATTTATATTCACCATCATTAGTGGTTTTAAAATTAACATCCAATTCCTTTTTTAAGTGTTCTATTGAATTTAATATATCAATCGTTTTATTTAAGATTCTTTGATTGTGTTCTTAATATTTTTTCGTCGTTCTCATCCAGACTATCGTTCAAAGCATTTACCATTTTCTCAGATTCATCTATCTTCAACCTATTCTAATTAATTTCTTCAACACATGTTGGTTATAATCATTGGATATTATAATTGATAGTTTAATTTTCTTGACTACCTTTTAGTTTTATTTTATTCTCACTAATCTTCAATTTTTCAGATCTAATCAGTTTGAAGTTTATTTCCTCTTTCTTGAACCGATCTGTATTCTCCAAGGTTATATATTCATAAACATTCTAAAACGACCTTATTTGTTTATTTATTTTAGTATTATCTTTATGTTTTGGATCACAATTTTTTTAAGAATCCACTCAAGTTATTATCTATCTTCACAATCATCATTACTACTTGATAAAAAAATTCCATTCATAACTTAAGAAAAACAAATTATTAGTTGATTTGATACATCACTATATAAGGAATTACCCTATTTATTATACTCAGATAACTTGTTTTATTATTTTCCTAAATAAATTTCTACTTATTTTTCTTTGACTTAGGTTTTGGAGACTTCTTATCATCTTCTTCTAACTCATATTCTCATATATTTTAACTAGGATTTTTTTGATTTGTCCATTTCCTTCATAATTCCAACATTTGAGATATTTTTTACCTTTCGCAATTCCCTTGATTGATTTCTAAAAAATGTGGGATATTATTTTTTTGAAATATTATGCTCCTTTATATTCTTATGAATCAATTTATTCTTCTTCAATTTTGTTATCTTTTTCTTCCATTTTAACAAATATTTGAGTGAAATTATTTTATCATCAGTTATCTTAAAGACACCATCTGTTCTTATTTCATATTCACAAGAATATTATGAATATATTACAAGGGTAAGTATTAATGATATTATAATGGAAAAACATTAGCATAAAATCTATATGGAATGTTTCACATTAGTTTATTAACAATATTAGAATCTTCCAAATTCTTACAAAAACCTCTGATGTTCCTCATAATTTTATTTACTATTCTATATTAATCATCAATAATTTCTTCATTTTTTAGTTTTATATCTTCAAAAACACTTATGTAAAATATTAACTTTTCCTATTTAAAGTTATCATTTACCTCATAATTACTTCTTATCATATCCAACATTTTCTTAGTTGTTGGAAACCCCAAAATATATGTATATAAATTTTTGATAAGAGACAGTAACATTGAATTTTGATATTTTATACCAAATTATACACTTATATTAGGAGTAGTTATCATAGAATCCTCATTAATGGGGTAAATCCTCACCATTACCACATCTCTAACTTCAAGGCAAAGAGATAAAATATTGGGAACATTCTATGTTTCGAACTGTGATAGTTTCTCTTATAAAAAACCAAGACACCCCTATTGTGAACTAAATTAAAATTCACCATTCTTAGAGTTAGTCCTTTATAGGGAACCTACCTTTGATACAAGTTATTTTTCCATAATGTATCAAGAACACTTGGGGGTGAATCAATGGTATTATTTATTTTTATAATAAAATTTCTGAACAACCATTTTGAATAATTTCTTAACCTCTGATAAATAATTAGAGTTATGATCCACTAAACTTTAAATATAAACCTCACCTTTCATTTGAATCAAATGTTATGAATTACTAGTACATGATATTTACAAGGTGTGGTACAATTTCCTACTCCTTTCCATGTGGGATAGTCCCACCAATATGGATTCATTCACTAAATTGTTTCTTGAAAACAAAGGCACAAGTTAAAAACAATCCTACAAACCCAAAAAAAACTTTTCTTCTATTATATGAATACCCCTCAAACTATCCTTTTCATATAAACTTCCACATAGATAGTTATAAAGCATAGAAAACAAGCCTCTTAAATAAATAGTTATACCCTTAGATAAGAACTTCACTTTTCTTTTTTAGGATCCACTTCATAAATTTCTTCACATCCTCCACAAGTAATTTTTATCGACTTCACATGTGAACAAAATTCAAGAACTTACATAGTTCACATAAGAATGTTTTGTTCTTGGATATTCATCAATATATTTTTAAAATATGAATATGATAAAATATAAATATTCTATAATTTTTTTTCTAGAAAACATACTTATAAAAATTCAGTCTGATCAACCATGGTTTGTTTACCTTTATCTGATGGTCTTCATCCAATTTTCATTAGTTTAGATCCACTTCTACACTTCTTGATTCAACTAATTATAATGTAAATAATTAAATCAACACTTATTAGTTCAATAAAAATTCATCTAGTAAATCTCACTATGATTGAGTTGGATATAATTATTCTAGTGCATATAGATCTCGCTCTGATGGAAATCCCTTTGATGGGTTTGAATCTGATATGACTCGCTCTAATAAATCTCTCCCCAATATACTTAACTTCAACCTAAAACACACTTTTAGTTTGGAACTCAATACCTATCACAAAAATTTGATAGATTCAGCTTTATGCACACATTAATTTTTTAAAATTATAAATGTATTGTGCCTTTCGTTTAAAGGAATCTATGAATAGAAAAGCCATGAAAACCAATTCTACTTCTAGATTGAAAAAATTCGAAAAGAATCAAATTTTATGTTCATTTGAACTTAATGTTTGACCATTTCAACACATATAAAAATTTATGAATCCTCATTGAACCTTCTTGAATATTCAAAAAAAATTATACTAATTCAAATTTATAAACACTTCATTCATTTTAATAATTGATTTAGATTTTTTATTTGGTGAATCCAATTGTTCAATTTTACCATAGTCTTAGATTGATTGAATTTAAGTATCCAATGAATCAATATTAATTATTCATATAAAAAATCAATGTCAATGATTTTATGATGAATCAATATATCAAAACATTGAACTTTTCATCCTATTCTATTGACAATAATAAAACAACGATATTGCCTAGTTGGGAATGTTATAGTTTGAAACAACAGAGTCATTCTGATTTTCTTGATCAGATTGAAAACTAACTTCTACCAATGAAAAAAATAATTTCTCACTTCAATGATATGGGACAATTATAAATGATTGACTAAATTATTGAAACATTTATATAATTAAGTCCCTAATAACCATTAATTATAAATTTAAATATGGTTCACATCTTAAATTTCATTCTCGTTACAATCTCACACATCATATTTTTTTCTCTAACTGATCAAAATAATCTGATTATAAATTTCTTTTTGATGAAATAGTGTAATAAAATCCTTTTTCCTGTCACCCTAACAAAATTTGGCATATCCATTAAAATTCATCTAGTATGATTATTTTTAAATGAATTATGTATTGAATCTTATGAAACAAAACCTTCAATGATTTTTCAGTCCGAATAAAAAAATCCACGATTTATCTTATTAATCATTTATAGAGAATTTTATCTTTTAACATAAATAACATCTGATGTATCTATGATTGAAATAATCTAGTATACCACCATCTGTATCTGTTTGACGGATGAGTCGATAAATAATTTCACCAAACTTATGAATTCATCACATTCAAACTCTAAGTCACTTCTGCATCTTATGAGTTGTGTCCTGAGGACTACATACCCAAAAATATCCACTTTTTATCTTCTAAAATTTCTATATTTTATCATGTTAATTATTTTTGATTTAGTTACACTAAATGATAAGTAAATCATGATTATATTTAATTTTAATTTTCAATGGTATCCAAATCTCAACATCTACTGGCTTCAACAACTTCTAACACTGTTGGAATGAGTATAATTGATAAAACTTTTAGCAAATTCATGTTACCAATTTCTAGTAGCTCTTGAACATCCATAAAAATACAAGTCATTAGAATTATATTTATCATAAATAAAAAACACTTTTCTTCATTCATATTCATAGACACATCTCAACTGAAAACTTATTTTCTTTTAACAGTATACCTTTTAGCAGATTTACAGCTTTCATAACTTCAACATATTGAACTATTGACAATAAATAAAACCAAAAATACAACATGGTACAAATATAATGTACATATAAAAGGATATAACATGTTATAAGTTGGTAAAATTGAAATCCCCTTAAAATATTCCAATTTGGCTCTTTTATACACCTCAATCATTCAATTTGGAAGGTTCTACCTTTGCAGGGTTCCCTTGAATTATCTAGTGTAGGTAAAGAATGTAATGAGTGAAAATAGATCATCATTGTTTAGGTTATATCATCCTATGGTTCCATTTGGTAGCCTTTTTTTAGTTTATTTTTGCTGTTTTATTTGGGTAACACTCAGTTGGGAAGTCCTTGGGAAGGATACCAGAGGAATAAAGTTGAGCTCATCCATATAAGGGATTGGAAAAAAGGGGTTTCATCTTATAAATTCAAGAATACTATATGATATTTTTGGGATAATTCCCTACCTAAATAATTAAGTGATGAGGGTAATGACCTAGAGGAAACATCATATAATGAAATATGGATATTGGATCACTAAAAAATATAATTAATTTTGAAAGGAGTTTCCATTTTAGTATGATACCATTTAATAAATTTCCTTATTAAATAGTCAATAATACATAAAACTCATCTGATAAATTTTTCTGTTGTATGTAAATATCATTATCATTATCAAGATTAACTATTTGATTAATCCTTGAAAGGATAATTATAATGAATGCAACTATTTAGATTAGTAACTTATTAATTGTTCTTTATAAAGATTGGGATTCTCAAATTTATTCTTATAGAATATTCAATGGGGTAGAATAATTAATTACACAATAAAAAGAGTTTAAATTTTTAAAAAATTGAATTTAGATGCTTTTGGAAGTAGATAGTGATTTATTCAACGTTTAAATAGGAATTATATTAAAATTTTATTTTTCTAGTTATGAATTTTTTCCTATTATAATATATGGAAATGGTATGAAAATATGATTAAATTTAAGAAATGTTTACCCTATATTCACAAAGTGTTGAGAATTGATGAACTACGAATATGATGTCTGGATTTTGGTAATATATGTACAGTAACAGTGGGTAAAATTTAAAACTATATGTACAAGTTTAAGATAATTAATTGTATACAAATGTTTTATTATTCACTAATTTCTATAACATGTTTTGAGAAGAATATTTGGATAAATTTTTATCCATGATAAAAGTATTAATGGAGATATTTATTAAAATAAATGGGAATTTGTTTATGTAACCTATTAGGGGTATATTTTAATAAAGTATTTTTTCAAATGAAAATGATCCAAACACATAGAATACAATATATAATATAAGAAAATATAATATTTTTTAAATATTTTTTGAAAAAAGAAATTAGTGTTATTTCCCATCAAAAAATGGTTATTTTATTTTAGAAAGTCATTTTGAAAAGAATATACTCTATAAGAATCTTGTGGTAGGTTTCTTTTTAATTTAGAGAAATAAAAAATTTACAAATAAAGGATAATAATAATATTATGTTTAAATTATTTCCACATAATATTAGAATTTTTTTGGATATGTGATGATAAAGAAAAATGTAAAGTGTTACATTTTTTTACCATTTAAGAGGTGAATAAAAATATTTCATAAAGAATTATACAAATAAAAAATAATGATGAAACATACTTGATATCCAAAAAGATTTTAGGGTATGGTGGTGAAGATAAATTTAAATAGTTATATTAGTTATCAAAAAAAATGTTTCCAAATTCATAATAATTTTTTTGGAGTATTGGTTAACAATGATTTACATAGTTACATTATTTCTAGGAATGTTTTTTGATGGAATAGGGTTTGAAGGAAAATGATGATGGCATTATAAAGATTACTAAGGGGATAATAAAATTTTAATCATAAATTTTTTATGTTTTGAAGTTAATATGTTAGAATATTTTCAACAAGTTGAACAGTTAGGAATATGATTCCCAAATTTCACCAATATTCGAAATGGAATACTTAATAAATATCTATCACTAAATATTTAGTGGGATTTTTTAATTATATGTCCATAGATAGTTGTGATAGAGAATAAAAATGATATATTATATTAATAAAATCCAAAAAATGTTAAAAACACAATTTTGGTCTAGTAGTTTCTCAAATATGATATATTAAACCAGTAATTATATTGATATTTTTAAATATTATTAAAAATTTTTAATATTAAAATTTATTATATTAACAGGAAACCTCCATATTATCATTATTTCACATTGGATACCTAAATGTATATATAGATATACATTTCATTAAGTGAAATGCTAATTTTCCTATCACATTATAACATTGAGTTTATTGTTAACCATTGTTCTTCATGGAGTATTATTGGTTATGATGAAATTTTAAGGTTAACATGAGTATTATTCCTTTATAGAGTTATAGATATTCTCATGAGGAACAATATAAAGAATTTGATTCTTTGTATTCTTTGGATTACCCACTAAGTATACCACATGGAGAGCCAAAAATATGTATTTTTTAATAGGGTTGCATGGATATTATTTGAGTCCCCACTACCTGTGGTTGGGAAGATATCTATCATGAGAACAATCATATTTTGAAACCATACATAAGAAAGTAAAAATATTGAAATAGTTAATATGGGGGTAGTTGGGTATGTTGTTGGTTATGTCCTTAGTTTGAGATTAACTGAGATGTGATTTGTTCTCTAGTATGATGAGTGTGGAATCAGGTACTTTGATTGATATAGACTATGTGAGTGTGAAGATGTACTTATATACTATATATATATATATAAGTGACATATGATGATATTTTCTCGAAGGATAAATGACATCTGATGTATTCATCAATTATTTTTGTTTACACTCTAAGATTTAAAATAGATGATTTGCATATATGGGATTCATATACTATGTGTACCATTGTTTTGATATGTTTTTAAAAATGGTAAAATGTGAGAATACCCATTTGAATATAATTTAGACCAGTGAAAATAGGTATATAGATAACAATTTTTTATAATGATTATTCCAAACCCCTTTATATCTTGTGTTGTGTTGATTATTTACTAGAGGCCTATCCTTTATTAAAAATATGAATCCATAGATTCATATTTGGTTTCAATGTTTTAAGGGACCTCATGGTCATAATTTATTATTGAATAAATGAGGATTGATTTTTTTACTTAGGGAGAGACTCTAAAAGTGTTTTTGAGTTAATCCAAAAGAGTTTTTCATGGTTATTGATAAGGTATTGCATATAATATAATACAAGGTGAAGTTCCTGATGATTTTTATAAAGTGTTTTGGACAATATCCCAATGGATTTTTTGATATATGTAGACAACTTATTGTATAAGATAAAATATAAGGTGAAATGGAACAATGTCTTATAAGATTTAGTGCTAATGATATTTTTAAAGAGATATATATGATAATGCCATATATATATATGATATGCATACATTATGTGTTGCATTAAATTTGCGATTTTCACTCATAATGGGATATATAAATATAAATATATATTTATATTTATATATAATACTGCCTACATTGGTGGTATTGTGCAGAAAACTGATGAATCCTCCACCTTGGAAATAATTAGTGGGAATATTTCATAATATTAAATCTTTGGGACTATATTTATAAATTAGGTGAGGAAATAATAATTTTAATATAAACACATGAATTAAATCTTTAACTATCATGGAGAGTCCCTGAGGGGTTTTTGAATCCTAATTACATGTGATGGTGGGTGAAGTCATGATCATTGGATAAAACACTCAATGAAACATTACACTCTTATCATCAATCATTACATATGAGATAATAGTACATCATGGAGAAAGATAGGATCATAAAGAAACATTGAGTGATTCATACTAACCCATGTGTACCGACAGAGGTGGTATGATTATGTTTTCCACTTTGGTGATCTTTATAAAACTCAATAGATAAAGATAAAAGGTTGAAATGGATATTCGGTGTAAGATATTCCACATTTACAATAGTTCTGTATTTCAATTTTTTACACTAGTTTCATATTATTTTACATTGATACCCTTGGAATAGAGTTTTTAAATATCTTATAATTGATTTAATAATTTTTATATGACTATAAAAATACCATTCACCTTTACCATGACCCAAGTCTCTCATGGGATGGTCTATCATCCACATCTTGCTTGAAAATAGAACCCAATCCCCTAAGTCATCCTTGAACCAATCCTAATCATAGAAAGGTACAATATCCACATCCATAATTACAACACGACCAAGACCCCTAGGTAGTCATTAGCCTAAGACAGTCACAATATGTTCTATCACATGGACCAAGCCTACTAAAGCAAATTCTGATAACACGTTATTCTCTAGGAAAGCTTTATCTCTATAACCCAAAACTTCTCACTGGAGGAAATTTCATGCCTCATGATCACTCCCCCATTAGAGTATATCACCTTACATAATAGTGTTAATTACATGTATGTCCCATTACGAGTCAAAAAACTCACAGATGGATATAAGGGTTTTAGTTAGTAGAGACTAAGTCACTCATCACTACATATATCTAATAACATATTTAGGTGATGACTAGGTCATATAGAACCATCATGGAATCTACTAACTAATACCATCTTGCATCTAAAACCCTTTGATGAAATCACTATGTGAAGAATCCGATAAACCAAACCTCATAGCTCTATCCCTATCCCAATTATTCTACCACATCACTTATAGTCCCGCTACCTTGGGTTTGTACCAATCCACCACACTCTAATCTCCAGGGTTACCCATTTTTAACTCTAGAACAATTACCATGACTTATTTAATGATCTCACATCACATGTATATGGGGATACCTATCATCCCAAAACTCAGAGGGAACCCCTCTCCATCATGCCTCATCTTATCCCGACGGAATCATCCATCTCAAAGGGATCAATATAATCTAAACCACCCTCAAGAGGATGGCACTCACAATGCGGGATACGCATGATTTTCTCACCCATCGTCCCTATTCTTAAGCCTTTAATACCAACCCAGTTGTACATAGGTAAGAAAAATGTAGTTTAGCCATGTCATATACCACATCCTATGTTCTTATAAAAGTTTTTCATTATCTTAATCAACACCCTATCCCATTGGTGACATAGTCATCGGGTTATCCCAAGAAATAAAAGTGTTAAAGAGTACTCATATGGAGAAAAGGAGGATAAATTCTAACATATTAATTCCTCCCAAGGCCCTCTTAGTTCCTATCCATCTACCCTTCCCATAAAACAATTTAAAGAAACAATACACATGCATAAACAAGTATGTGAATTTATATTAATGGGGACATCAACCATTATAAAGGAGTTACAACTTATTACATGCTCAACATGACCTTGGTCAAGCCCATCTGTGCCTCGTCTAGGCCTATCACAAATCTCAAACACCTTCCTCATGCCAGGAAAAAAAAATATACTAAAAATAAAATTAATTATTAAATTAAATTCTAAATTATCATAATCACCTAAATAATCTCTAGGTGTTCCCAAATAAATAAAATCATAACCAAACACTCATAGAAGGTTTTTGGTACAACCCTGAAACCAACCCGACCAAAATATATATAACACAACACCTATTTAATATCTAATTTCATCCAATTTCATCAAAACCCTTAATAAATTAGGGTCAACACTAACATTGGAAAAACAATTAAAGACAATGTGTGTTCATCCTTCTAGGTATTCGTCTAGACACTAGACATAAAATTAGCATTATCCTCAGTGGATTCCACCATGATCTAGCATATGAAACACTAGAACATATCCGATTTTACAAAAAATCTGTGAAAAATAATGGGAAACCTAAAAAAGGATTAATATGACAGAAACACCCAGAATATCCACTAAAACGCACTTAGAATTATTCCCTCTCAAGGGTTAAAGGAGTATGGAAATCGGAGGGTAGAATCATCAAATAAATTTCCTCTCATGAGTCCCCTATCTCAATAAATCATGAATAATAAAACCAAACAAAAAATGGATGTTCCCCTTATAGAAAAAACCCCTAAGAATTATTAATTCACTGAATACCTTGTTGAAACCATGAACAATTTTATGCAGAGGGATATAAAGCACAACTCAGTAAATTCATGGTATAAATCCCAACTTCATGGTCACGATTTTTCAAAAGAGTTCTTAACCACCTATGTAGTGGTTATATTAACGACACAAATTCCCTGATCATTACATGACCCTTCTGTATAAGGATCTTATCCCTATATAAAACTTAATCTCTTTTTGACTGAATACATATTTCTATAAAAGACCTACAACTAGAAAATTTTAGTAACCTGACCACCAAACCCTTCTCTAGCATCCACCCAAGCACTCGTACCACTAATGATGCCCTCAATCATTTTTAAAAATACCGATTTGGGGAATATACATGCTTAAATTCAAAATATGAGTCCTAGTTCTCAAAATTAACCCATCACTAAATACTTATTGAAATTCCTCCCCAAAATAACCACCTAGATATCTACGAGTAATTTCAAAATACACAACATAGGGTTTCCTATCCTAAAGAAGCTATGGAAGTCCTCAAACCATATCTCCATACCACCCATGATCATTAATTCATTGAGAACATGTTCTTTTATGATGTGTAATTCCAAATTCACTTCTTCTACACAAATCAAACCACGTAGCCAATATTTCCCAAAATCTATCCAAAAAAATTTATCTCATCCACATATAACCTCAAAAATATATTTGAGAACTCCTCTGTTGTTCTTTTAATCAGACATTTTCAAATTCTACATCAAAACGCCAACTAGACCTACTCTAGAAAACTTTTCCAAAAAATGATATTCCAGAACTACCAATGCCCCACCAAAGTACCCTATCATGGTGGATTTAAAAATAGAGGAATACAAAGATCTTCAAAATTCCTAAAATGATATTTTATCCTCACTGATAGTGAGATTCCATGATTGGATCACCAACTATATACTACAACTATCACACTCTCACCCTGAGCACCAATGAACCTCTATTATGACTCACTCTTAGATCACACAACTACCATCCTGTTCCTAATGCTAATGAATTGACTCTAATAAACACCTCATACGAGAATTATATCAGGTATTTCACAATTAACCAAATATTTGTGGATTTTACCACACATCAACATCCTAATGTCACCCCAACCGTCCACTTATCTGTCTCATCATGCCCATGACCCTAGTAACACATGGTCCACTCACACATAATTTATATAACCCCCATAATATTGGTATCTTTAGAATTACTCTACCAAACTAAACACCCAATCTCCATAGACCATACCTTATCTATTACCATATATAATTATAATAATTAACAGTCCCTATCATCCTGAAGTACCAACACAAATTAGTCATCGCTAATAGTGCACTCCCCACCAGATGGATTACCATACCCTTCTCCTCTCGCACAAACTAAAATAGTTCATAACACCACATTCAAATCACTACTCAAAAAATACACTTAATCATACCTAAAAAGACTTATCAAATATCTATTTCTGACTGACTATACTGTGGTACCCCAATCCATCACCAACATCAGCTTCTTTCATAGAGTGAACCCCCATCAAATCATATAACACCCTTGGCCTCTATGACTATGAGTGACTCACCACCACACTACTACCATAACACAAATAAGGTTCCTCTATAACCTGATCAGTCTGAATAGTCAGATACTTTAACAATTCATTGATTTGTAGTATAATCGGGTTCGATGCCTACCTATTGTTTAATTTTCCAACACACTAATAATTTTTCCATAAATTCTCTCCAATGATCACTCTACTTCTCCAAAGGTAGAGCAATCTACCAAGAACCCACTCAAAATATATTACTCAAGATTCTTCCCTAATCAACCCTGTAACCAATAGTTTCATGAGACCAAAAAACTACATGACAAAACTCAACTCATACTCTCAAGAGTTATGTTTCGTCAAGCCTAGGATCAAGATCCTAAACCGCTGAACATGACCCACATAAATGTTATTCATCCTATAAAAAAATTAATCACACTTATTACGTGGATAACCACATAATATCATGCCACCAAATCATTATCCCAAATCGAGAGAGTCTACCAATACTCCAACAACACAACTCGAAAGTGTATACCAATCCAATATGGACGAGAATAAAATATAAAATACCCTCCAAAAAAATATTCTATCCCATGAGAAAACAACTTTCCTTACGAAAAAACCCATGGAATATTATTTATGAATTTTTTCAACCCAGTCAGGGAACTCACACAACCACCCTGTTTAGTTAAGTATAATTACACAGAGAAGCTATATTGGGAAACACCATAAGTTATTTTTGAAAATTTATGTTATTAAGTCCATGTCCTCAAGGAATCTAATGTCTATACTAAAACAATTTCTCATTTATTAAATTACTAAACCAAAACATATAAGGTTATATTACTGAGGCGTCAAATTCATAAATTGTCCCACTATGGGCATACATACACCCTTTACTGATGCCATGAAATTTCTATCACTAGAAAGAAATCTAAAAAACAGATCCCCATGAATTTTTATAACATAAAATGTGATGGTTTAGAATAGTATAATTCCTATAAAAAGATAAATGGTAAAAACTCCATGTCTATTTTTATTGACATTTTAATCAACTAAACCCATCATCTACAAAATCCAAACACATACATGTAGATTTATATCAGGTGATTCCCACATGATAACCATGATGTATGAAGAATATAATCATGAAAACATTATATGATCCACAACCATAAAAAAAATCTATGTAAAACTCATCATATTCAATAAACAACTCATTCATAAGTGTGAAAAGTAAGAAAAATAATCCTATTAACCTGGTAACCATGATTTCCAAAAGAAAGGTGTATAAAACGCACTAGTTTACTATCCATCAAAATCTATAAGACATTCTTATACCGTCTATATACTATTTACCAAAGTAATAAATTAAAATAAATGATCTAATACAACTTTTTACACCTTGTTTTGGAACCACCATCTTGGTCCAAGTGCCCTGTGGATTCAAACATGTCTCCTTGTACACCAGAGGTTTCTAACTAGTGGTGAGGGAATGATTCATAAAATAGGGAGAATATACCCTTGAATAATAGTAAAGATACATTTTGTAAATAATAATAATTCTTCTAAACACAATTATAGTGTTCATAATTAATAAAGAAATAGTATATAAAAATGAGATGTTGTTGTAATGACCCATGGGAAAAAAAACAAACATCGAGCCCCAAAAAGGTCTAATCCAATATACAACAAAACAATAAACACACACACACACACACACACTAGACATAGTGAAATATCTAAGACTTAATACACCTAGATTCCACATACTAGACAAGCTATCATATATCAACCCACTAAATTGATTTTTATTTAACCTGAAATATGACATATTTTGTTCACATGAACCAGAGTTCCCTTGTAGGGTGTGATAATGTTTTTTCATTAGGGTATCACCAAGTTCCCCTATCATATACTATCATATACATGTATGCATGAGGAATAAAATAAACATGTCACACAAGTTTGTTGGAAATTGTATTCTAATAAGGACACCATTACACCATACACATTGGGTCACTATGTGATAACTAGACACCAAGAATCCTAAACAAACCTTGTTCAGTGCCATTATAGAATACACCTTATCTTCTTATCTCATTACATCATACCAATGTATAATCAATTCATGATGACTCATGGTAGGGAATCATCAAATAATATAGCAATTAATTGATGGATCATAGCATAATCATATGTCCATATCTCGACCCACTACATTATCACTCAAGGAAGGGTCTAATGGTCACACCTCACATCACATGTTAACCCATACCTCTTAAGGGAGGTCCTCTACCATGACCCAATACACTTAAGGAAAGGTCCATCATCCATGTATTACATTACCACATGTCCCATCCCTTAGAAAATTCCATGTTTCATTACTACCAATAAAATGGTCCATTATCAGTGTCATGAATAATACCACTAACCTAAATCTCAAGAGGTCCTCAAACCAAGCTACTTAAAAAAAATTCTATCACATAAACCAATACTACATAAGGAAAGGTCCATGACCCAAGCCTATCAAGGAATGGTCAATCAACATGACCCAATACTTCTTACTCAAGGAAAGGTAAAACCATATGATCCAACCCCATACCATATTATATTTCCTACAATAAGTGATTTCATCACAATAAAGGCCCAAATAATATAAAATAACTCAATATATGATCCTAGGGCACTAGTCTCTTGAGAACAATCCCCTTACCAAAAGTTTTCTCAACTTTCCAGCAAGGGAATCCACTATGCCCTCCAAACCCATCATAATATTTAATTTTAGATACAATATAATGTTTTTCATCCATCAATGACATCACCCACCATTGGATATTGTGCCCCAGACCTGAAGTCCAAGTGTTCATCTCCATTAAGTTTCTGCATCACTCCTAATCTCTCTACCAATTGATCGTCTAAATCCATCACAGTCTATTCTAATTGGTATCCTATATATATGTCTCATATTATTTACTAAAAACACACTTGGGTATTGTATCACATTTCCTAGGTTAATCCTATAATAAAATCACATAAAATAATATATTATCCATTATACCATGTTTCTTTCAAAAGGTCTCATATCATTCAAAAAAATTGCTAATATATACTAGGCATGATACATATGACCATCACACACATCATCAATAGGACTAATCCTCCTGCGCATACACCACCAGACCTATGGAAACAAATACTAGGGTATACACATCAAATATTACATCCTAGGACCACCTAATGTTCTCTAATCATCTCAACCAGTATCTGCACCTATTGGAGGCATAGACTCCTAATAATATGAATCACTCATAGTGTTAAAGAAAACTCATACTAAACATAGGTGGCCTAGATCCAACCTATCAATCTTAATAGAGGACTTTAAAACCCTTTTCTATCTAATCAGTCCCATGAAATTCATGCTGGAAAGCACACTCTTATATAAAAAATCATATGAATTTATATTAGAGGTACCACCTAGTTCCATAAAAATGTTACCAACTAATCTATTATCTACATCATCTCATTGAAGCCAACACATATGTTGTTCAAGCCCATACCAACTCTTGAGATCCTATCTCATTCATTACACCATAAATTAATAATTATAAAAAGCTATAAAAAATTATAAAAAATCATACAATTAAAATTCAAAATATGAACAATCGAATAGAATATCAATGGGAGTTCCCACTATAATGATCCTTTGACCAATATTCCCTAATAATATTAATGTTACACCCAAAAAATTATATCTACCAAAATCCATATCGCACAAAACATGTATAATAGATAATTTATTACAATTTCATTAAAAAAACTAAATAATTGTGGGTGGAATCTTAGCTCAACTAGAATGATGAAAGATGGAATGAATTCATCTTCCATGGTCTTCCTCTAGCCACCATAGACCCATTATCATTCATTGATTTGACCATTATCTAGTTGAATCAGCACAAAATCCTATCTTCTTTTTTCACCAAATCGTCATGAAATAAGGAGAAATCCAAAATAAATAAATACAGAAAGAGGAAACTCACATAAGTCACCGCAATAATATACCTGTAATAATCCCCTCTCATGGGGGTATAAAAGGGGGATATGGGAGTGGAGAATCCAAAATGAAATGTCATATCTTGTGTCCCATATACCCCAGTATTTATAAAAAACGAGACTTAGAAAATGTTGGAAGTCACATTTATAACCAAAAAAGATTACTAGAAAATATTCACGACATGAACCTCGAGTTCACACCATGAACAATACATGGTAGAGGGCCTTGAAAAAAAAATTGATACTTTCATAGTGTGAAGATCAACATCATTCCATGAAATATATAAGAGTGTCCCTACGCAACGATATAAGGGTCTTGTTGTAGCACCCCCAGTTCTAGGTACGCCATTGTTTGATATATTTTATTTTATTCCTAGAGTCTTGGTTTAATTTAACTTGTAGTGTCAAATGGGGAAAAGAATGATTTTGGATATTGGGAAACCCTATAGAACAAATACACATCATGTAAATTTGACATGAAAAGAAAGTTTAAGGGATAGATTCCATGAATAGTTTCTATATAATGAAACCAATTCATGTCATATAATATTTTCCCATCATGTAAATTGGTTTTCTTAAAAAAAAGTGAGTTGATTCGAATTTAAGTGTGTGTTTCCACATGAAAATAAATAATGTGAATGTGGGTTACACACCATTTAATCCACTTCATCTAACAATTTTAGATAAAAACAACATGTATTTTGTTCTGACATGTCCTATTCTTCTCCCCCTCAAGTCCCAAGGTTCCCATAGGTGAATTCCATCAATTTTGAAATCTGAACTATGGTAACATCGAATCATTAATCATTTCATAGTGGAATAAATGTTTGGGGTTCTGTTCTCTATTCTTTTATTGGATCTCCTTGTGTTATATTGATTGGAACCATATATCTGTGTTGTTATACCTAGATATATGGGTTTTTATTTTTTTCAAGACATTTTCCTATATATTGAGAAAGTAACAAGAAGAAAAATATATATTCCATGGAATTATATTGAATCATTTGTGCTAATCATATCAATGTAGGCGGATTGTCTCCAACTCTACTATTCTTGACCTTTTTGGATTAATATTTTCTAAATCATGTTTCTGGTGTGTTATAAATCAGCTATGCAATTGATAATAAAATCCCAATTGGAATGATTTTAAATGGGTGGATTTTGAAATACGTGATTTTATTAAATAACTTTTTTCTTATAAATTTTGGATTAAAGGTGTGGTTTGTGATGATGTTTATGTGGGACGGGTAATTTTTAGAAGTACCACCATAAAATAACAGTAATTTGGGAATGGTAGTGATGAGAAGTACCACCATAAAAAATGATAATTTGAGATAGATCATGGTTGGAAGTAACACCATCTTTTTGGTTACCAAGTGACAACATGATTATAGGATGAATCGCCACTCAAGAGTATAGATAGTTTCATTATTGGATGCATTATATGTTTTTGGGTGTGGAATGAGTTAATTATGTAATGGAAATGAAATAGTTTCAAAATCTACATCTTGATGTTTCATTATATGATATATTTGTATATATTGACATGATTTTTAAATATGATACTCTAATATTTTTATAAATTGTGATAACCTATTCCTTTTCTTGTGGAATGTGATGGGAAGACTTTGCGGAAAACCTAAAAAGTGTTATACTCTCACCCTTCAGGGGATATTTTGTTTATTTTACAGATATTTTCTATCGAGATATAGGGAAGGGAAATATTTTTCACTTATTTTGTGGTGGTACTTGACATCATGGTTTGGTTACTGAATATGGATCTTACTAGTGTCTATATCCTAGTATGGGATGATGCCACTTTGGTTTCATTGTCTTTCTACTTGGAGTCTTAGAATTTAACATTCCTTTTTTTTCATTATACTATGATGTTTGTTCTCTATTGGTATTTTACAAAGTTATTTGTTATATTATCTTGTTTCATTTAGTATATCATGGATATTTTTTATCTCTTGATAGCTTGTGTGTTATTAAGGGAAAATAATCCACCAATTTTCTCTAATTCCATTGGAATTTATTGTTAGTCATTGGTATCTAGAGTATGTCACCTAAGTCTAGTAACACATCACCACTTCTCAATAAAATGAGTTAGGGAGGGGTGTTAAAAATTTACATAGAGTTAATTCATAAATTTTGGTGAAAACTACATGTGTAATGGTCTTGGACCTACATAAACATCATTTTTGTTCTGAATGAATGCTTCACACCCTTGATGGACTATAATAAAAAATTCATGGTATCAAAAAAACCTATATATTCTCCAAAATTGACCTAAGAACTCATACTAGCAATGGGGTCTATTAAAATTTCAAAAACATATCTAAATGGTGTCCATATTCTCAAATTCTGAATCTGACTCTTGATTCGAACAAATGAACATTGCATCAACCAAAAATCCAAATTCCTCCTCTAAATAATGACCCCAAAAACCTACATGTTATTAAAAATAAGATATATCTCTTCCATTAAACTCCATTAAATATTCCACTATGACATATTTTATTTTTATCCCTATGAAAGTCTGATTTTGGAATTTCAATACAGACTATGATCTATTCTCACTCAGTTTTTGTGGATTGGATTCATGTTCAAATGTGAGTTATACATAGTATATTATATTATTTATTATTTCTCTATTATTTTATTTATTCCCCTAGATATATCCTATTATAATGATCATTATCGTGATGTATACATATATTGATATTTATTTATGTATTGTATTATGACATGAAGATATATTTTACCAATTTCTAAGATACATGGCTTTCATGAAAAATAGAATTAAAATTGTTTATGGTAAGTGACTCTAAATATTTCATATAATGATGCATGATCTATTTATGTTTTTGATTGAATATTAAGTATTTAAGGTCAAATTTTAAACTAATCTTAAAAATACTTATTATTATTTTAGAATTTGGATAAATCATGAAAATAGTGATTGAGTGTGGATTTATTGAAACTATGGTTTCACTCATAAGTTTTATTTTCATGATAACAAATGTATTAATTTTTTAATTTGAATTAAATTATGGATTTGTTTATTTTTAATCTAAAAAATCATTTTCTTCTAGAAATCCTTACTCTGACAATTTGAGTAGTTAAATTTATAGTTTTTATCTTGAAATGATTTAATAAATATGTTTTCTTGGAAAATTATTTAGATAGATATAAGGTCCATTTTTTTATGTGTGATCATCGTTTATGAGGAAATGATAAAATATAAGAGCATCAAAAGAAGAAAATCTAGTGACCATAATTTTGATGAATAAATGGGGTTAAATTGACATCATCTAAGGGTTAATTCAATAAAAGATGTTATATTTTGAAATATGAGTTAGTCTAATAGAAGTTCACTATATAAAATATGGATCAGTAGGGACATCTTTTAAGTTCACATTGAGGATGAATTCTACCATCTAGGATTTTTTATATGGTTGACTTCCTTGAAAAAAGTTAATGTAACCTCTATATATCACAAATATAGTGGAATTTTTTCCATTAAGATAAAATGATGATAATGGTGATTTGAATAACCAAATGGGCACTACTATAAAACTTGGTTGGATCAATTGTGATCAATGGTTTGTGACAACTCTAGAATCTTAATTTTCTTCTTGGATCATTGAATAAAGGAAAATATGCATTCCCCAATGGAATATGGTGTAGTCCTGAACAATTTAAACGTTTATATTTTTCTTTACCTTCATATATTTATTTTGATCATTATTTCTGATAGTTCTTATATTCAAATAAACAGGCTTTGTGTTTCAGTGTAGTTACTTAGGAGTACTTGTTATCTAAGTTCCAAGAATCATAGTCAAGGTTAATTTATGATATTTATCCATTTCACATAATTTTTAATTTAATTTTACTCCTATGTTTTATTTATAAGGTGTCCCTGGATCCAAAAAAGGTTATCATAGCTCATGTATGGCTTGATTCTGGAGAATCAGTCCCCGATAAAGGTGTTTTAGATATCTATTTTGTGATATTTTTCTTCCCTTTCTTAAAAAATGATATTATTATATAGTTCTATATATCTTTTTTTACAATGATCAAAAGTATTGTGAGTTGACAATTTTTGGGGAAATGGTTCTAGACAAGAAAAAAGTATGACCATAGATGTTCAGAAGAATGAATTTCTCATTTTATAAATTATAGATAGTTTATTATGATCTACACAAATACCTTTATCTTCCGTTTAATGGAGAAAATACAAATGAAATGAAAAAATTATATTGAGAGGGGATGGATAAGAAATTATTTATGTTGAAACAAATGAAAATTTCTCAAAACAAGGAATTTTTTATTAAATAGGTGAAGACCATATCAGAGAACATGTAAAACTTAGGTAACATGCTGGTGATAGCTCTAAGTAATTCTATTTGAATGCTATATTTGAAGATCAAAGATGTTCATGACTTGGTCAAGAGTGATGAATGTAATAAAAAGGATATCAATGTATCTTTTCAATAATGTTTGTAATGTGAAAAGTGATCTCCTCAAAGTCATAAGTGTTCCTTATCATCAGATTTGTTTTCTTCTTTGGGTTGTTCTAGAGTTTTATGAGTGATGTGGGTTGAAAAAGGTGATTTTGGGGAGAAACAAGCTTGATTCATAGTTAAGGTGAAAATTAGTACCAACCATGTGGTATGGAACTACGAGTCTTTAAAGGTGGTTTCCATGGTTTGATCATGGTTTTTCAAATCATGTGACTCACCAAGAAACCATGCAAGGGTCTGGGTTGTCATCCAGGGGTGAAGACAACATGAACATGGTTTACTCAACCTATACAGCTCATTTCTAAAAAAACTTTTGTATTTTTTTCAAGGATCATAATCCACGCATGGTTGTTGTAGGGTTTGTTTAACCATGCGGTCTAAAACTTGACCCTAATATAAATCTCTAAAAATATCGAAATTTACTCTTTTAAATTGATCATTTTATTTATATTAAATCCATATTATTCATTTGGCTCAATCCAACATTCCCTAGTTCTCTAGAGGATTATCCCCTTATATTTTTGATGTATCTCTTCTTTTTATGATCCATTTTTATTTTTCTCTCCCTTATTCTTAGATTCTTGCTAGATATCATCTCTTATATTATCATTGGAGCCTAAATAGGCTGCTTAGGCCAAATTGTAGGGGTTCGATAAAGGTTTCATATTTTTTTATTGGTATAGGATAGTGAGGAGCTGATTTACTTGTTACTAATCTCCATTTTCGATGGATACTTGATTTCAAATATTGTTGAGGTAGGTGAATCTATATAAAGGATGAAACATAGGAGTTAATTGGAGTTCATTTAGATTCATTGGATTTTTTTATAAAAAATCTTTATTTGGTACCAAAAATAGACTTATTTCATGAGATTCATGCTTTAAAAGGGGTTTGATATAAAATTATATTAGTATACACTAGGTGTTTGATAAAATTCCTTTAAGGTGGTTTTAATTCTAAAATTGTGTTTCAAGCATGTAAGCATACAAGATTTTATGTGAAAATGTTTTAAATGTTTTTATCATTTTTTTCAAATTATTTTTTGGAAAACAAAGCACATTGGGCACCTTGGGAGCATTAGGGAAGGGACATGTCACTTTATAATGTGTTTCAACATTATATGTTTTGATATCAACATATTGTGACATGAATCAATATCAGTTGGATTCACATGATATATTGATTTGTATTTATTTTATATATCTAATTTTTATTCCCATATCATTGAGACTAAATTTTATTCTTTTCCATTATGCTTGGTTAGACACACGATGGTATATTTCATGGATAGGTGCCCTCTTGTTTATCTTATGGTGTATCTATGGTCGATATTTCTTATACATTCATGTTTTGTTAAATTTTCTTATCATATTAACTGTTTATGTGAATATTAAAGGATTTTTAAAAAAACACAATGATTTTTAAAAAAAATGAGTCTCTTGGAAACTACATTATAAACTGGTTTTTAAAATATAGTTCTCATGTTTTCTTGGTATAATACATTTTATGTATTATTTGGTGAAATCCTAAGTGGATTTTTTCTCAAAAATTTCTTTTTAGATGGGGAATTTTTAGATGTAGTCTAATATGAAATAATTATGGGGAATCGTCAGGTAGTTAATTGGATTCTCTTGGGTTTCATCATCTTTATATTTGGATAGTTTGGTTATTAATGTTGGTCACATGGAGTTTCTTCTTATGTCCTATATTGTTTTAGTTTTATTATGTACCTTTGTGGTATTTGTTTTATTTCTCATGGTTATGTACTATTATTTATGTTTTTACATTGTTTTTTATTCTGTTATACATGAGTCTTGTGCGTCATTTTTTATGTCTACCTTGGGTTGGGCCAACTCGGGTGACATGTTATATTGAATATGGTTGGTTCATTAAAAATAGTATTAGAGCGATTACCCAGCCTAAGATTTTTTAAAACTACATTGGATTGATTCAGGGTCATTGGTAGATCGGATTTAAAATTATTATAATTCATATTTTATGTGTTGGAGGATTCTAGGAAAGCTTACTTTCTTGTATTAACTCGAGCTACGATGGTTAGGGGATTTTTTCAAAGACTATGATTTGGTGTTTGAGGTTTTTTTATGAAAACTATATTTGGTGTTTTTTGAAATATTTATTTTAATATTTATGTCATTTTATTTCATTGGTTGAATCCATGATTTCATTAAATTATTTCTCAAAGGAATTAATATGGATTTTTGAAGTTGGGGTTATGATTTATGAATTTTCTATTATGCTATTTGAATATTATCATGGGTTTATTAGAAATTTAATACTATAATTTATTTTTTTAATTTGAGTTATGAATATACAAGGAAAGTTTTTCAAGAAAATATTATAGTGGTCACTTCTTTGTTGGAAGCTATAATAACATTATTTAGACTTTGGGTTAGGCAGGTGTTGGACAATGAGGAAAAAAGGTAGATCATGGATCCGAATTTACTAATAAAAATCCACCAAGATTATTTGATGACAACGAACCCTAGGAATATAAATAGTGTTATGAGGGGGTTAAATGGATATTCTAGTTTTTGAAAAATACTAAGGAATCTGAGGTAGGTTTTTTCAACATACATTTTTGTGGTAATAAGAAGGAGTTGGTGAGACTACATCATGAAAACTAAATTACATGATGTTATGACCTAGAATTATTAAAAGAAATCCTTCTGCCAACATTTTTATCTAGGGACATTTCATGTGGTTAAGACTCGAGATTTTAGACCTTAGAACAAGGGTTCAAATATTTTTAGGGTATTCCACTCGTTTTGCTGATATAATGCACAAAAAATCAGACCATATTATTAATGATTTTCTTAAATCATGGAGGTTATGGATGGATCTCAGGGCCGATATTTAGTTGATTTTGATTCAAATATTTCATCAAACCACCGTGTAGGTAATTTATAAAGTTTCTATGGTCGAGATATACATAACTAGTAATATGGGTTTAGGTGGGTCTTTGGTTGCATCTGTTTTGAGCCAGGGTGTGTCTTATAGAATGAAAAGGTAAATTAAAGGTGCTCGGTTTTCTTGGGACTAGTTTCATGGGATTCATCAAAAAAGAAGTAGTTTGTTTTTTATTATTGTAGAATACCAAGTCATACTAGGTTTAAATACTAGTATGTGACACAAATTTTCATCACTGTGGAAAATCTGGTCATCTCATGAATTTTTGTGGAAGGATTTCCCAAGGTAGTAAGGTAAGATCCACTCCCACTGAGGGGTTTTTGAATTTTTATGATGCTAACAAGGGTGCTGGGTCATATAATCACACTAAGGGGTATTTTAATATCCCTAATAAGCCTTAGGGCGGAGCTGAGACCATATGTATTTATGATGTAAATTATATTCCAAAGGAATCAAAAGTAGGGTAGGATAATGTTAGAGGTAAATTTTTTATTTTCCCCCCTATGGTGCTAGATTTATTTGATACCCTTGCTATTAATTATTTTATATCCTAAAAGTTAATTGATATGTTCCCATATTGAATTTTATTTTCACTTAATCAAGTTTCAATCACCTGATAGAGTCTCTTATGTATTTTAGGGTGAGTGTTTATATGTGTTAGATTTGGGCATTTTTTCATTATGTAGAAGTTATATCATGCTATTTTTTACAGATTTTCCTTGATTTTATTTATCCTTGTATGATTATTCAACTTCTAATAATGGTGAGTGTATACCCTATGATATTTCTTGATGATTTTTATGAGTTTCCATCAATGATAGAGGTCATTTTCACTATTGACCTACTCTTTGGTATAATTCCCATTTTCATTAAATCATATCACATGACACCTATTATGTTAATGGAATTTAAATTCTATCATACAAACATTGAGGATAATGGAATTATTTATCCTATAATTTCACTAAAGGATTATCCTATCTAATTTTTTAATAAGGTAGACAAGATCCTCAATCTTTTCATTGATTATCGAAGGCTAAATTAGGTGAATGTTAATAACAAGTTTCCCTTGTCAATAATTGATGAGGTCTTTGATCATATTATAGGGGATTATTTATATTACAAAATCTACCTCATGTCAATGTGCCATCAGTTGATATTATGAGAAACAGATATAAATAAGATAACATTTAAGAGTAGCTATGGGAATTTTATGTTTTTGATTATATTGTTTGGTCACACTAATTCTATATTGGTATTCATTACATTTATGAAATGAATCTTCCATTGATTTTAATACACTTTCATAGTTGTGTATGTGGAAAATAACTTGGATGTAAAACCTATCAAAATATAACCAATAAGATCATTTATATACCATCCCTATAATTTTTATAGGACATTGATTTATGGTTATCTCAACATATGTGAATTTTGGGTCCAAGATTTGAAGTTTCTAGGGAATTTTAAATCTGATAGGGCCATCTATGTTGATCTGGAAAAGACTCGAACAGTAATTTCATGGGAGAAACCTATGAATGCACTCAATATATATGAGTTTATTTGGCTAGGTTAGTTATTACATGATGTTTTTTATGAGTTTTACAATATTTTATCACTAATAATTTATTTGACCTGTAATGGTATAATGTTTGAGTGGAAAAATAAATTTTAGGATATATGGAAGAACATAATATATGGTTGACTTCAGCTCTAGTTTGGAATCTTTCAAAACTAGGGTATGGGTTACGATGTTTTATACTATGCTTTTGGTATCTTTTTGGGGTGTGCCTTGAAGTAGGGAAACATGTGCAGTCCTATTACTCTCTCCAAATATGTCATCATGAGAAGAACTACCCTACCCATGATCTTCAGTTACATGTGATTAGGCATGAAATAAGAGTTTAGTGTAACTATCTATTTGTGGAGTAGTTGGTGGTATATTTTGATCATCCTAAAGAATAATTTTACGCATAGGGATATAGACTTGTGACATTGTATCAAATTTGATTATTTATAGAATTTTGGTTTTGGTATTTATTATAATTTATGGAAAGGGATTATGGTGGTTGATGCTTTGAGTAGGAAATTACCAACTCAATATATCATAGAACTAGTAGAGAAATGGTTTCTGATGAGTTTGTTCACTGAGATGAGCTTGGGAGTTAAAAAATGATATTGGGTAGGTGTTCATAAAATTTTTAAATGACGACTAATCATTTTATGATCAGATTTAGCAAGATCATGTAGAAGGCACTGATTTCTCACATTTTAGTGAAATTAAAAATGATAGGTAGACCTCTGGTTAGAGGTATCAATATTCATTTGGATGTTGATGGAAACCAATATTTTTGGTCTATACATCTTGGGACTATGAAGATGTATTATGATATGGGGAATTTGTATTATCGGATGGGGAGGAGGCATTCTATTTCAAACTTTTTGTCAAGGTTCCTTACTTTTCATATAATTACGGGGAAACACCAGAGACTTACTAGTTTGATAAAACCCTCTCTAGATCTTATATTGAAATGGGATGAGATTTTCATGGAATTCAATATTGTTTTACGATATAATCCTAATGGGGAGGATGTTATTTTGTGTGATAATTGATGAACTTATGAAATCAGATCATGTCATCCCTATCAATGTGAAGATAAAGGTTATGTAGCTTGGGAACTCATATGTACATGACTTTTTATAATTTATGGTGTTCTATTTGTGATTGTTTTTCATAGGGACTCATGGTTTATATCTAGGTTTTTGAAAGATAGAATTTTAGTGGAAATTTTCATCTTGGTTGATGTCGATTTTGGATATGTTTAATGTTTCTAAATTGTGTAGGTATCAACATGAACCTTCCCATGCAATAAAAAGGGAATAAATCGATCTTAATCCCAACACCACTATGGTTGATAAATCAGTATTGATTATGGATTTCCAAGATAAGTTATTGTGTGGTAAAACAATTCATCTAGTTGTTGTACCATGGTAGTCTGGATGTTTTATGCATGAGATGCTGGAGTGGAAATAATTATTGGGGCACCCATGGACTTCACTTTTCACAAGATTAAAATATTGATCACATTCTAGGGGATGAATTGTTTTATGGTGGGGAGAATTTTGAAACCCTCTAGGTCGTAAGTGCCTCTTAGTTTTAGGTTTGTTTTTTAAAATTTGGGTTGTTCTAGAAATTTCCAAGAGATGAGGGTTAAAAATGATTATTTTTGGAAGAAACAGGCTAGACACATGATTAGGAAGAAAGGTTATTACTGACCGTTAGTTAATCTTGTTGCATGACATGTTGGGGCCTTAGAGTTTTTTTTATGTTTTGAGAATGGTTTTTTATACCATGCAACTATTTATAAAACTTTACTGGTGTCTCAGAGTTTTTATAGGGTTTTCTAATAGCTTGATAATGGTTTCCAAAACCATGTGGCTCGTCCATATGAAAAAAATGAAACCTATTTCTCAAGAGAAGAATTACATATGACATTGGAACATGGTTTTTCTAACCATGTGGTCTAACTATACACTTATATCAGAACCTCTAAAAATATAGAAATTAGCTATTTCCAATTATTTTTATGTATAATCACCCTTTAATCATAATTTGGCTCCAGAAAAATATCCTCCATACCTGCCGATTATTATACCTTGGATTCATGATGTAATTCTGTCATTATTTATGGATATCTTCAAGGTATGTTCCAGTTGTTATCCTATTTTCTCTCTTATACTTAGAGCCTATCCCCATATCCTATCCTCTTATCTCATTGGAACCTAAATGATATGTGGATGCTAAATCTAAGAGGGTATCTATTGTTTCTTATGGATATAGGCTCATGGGGACCCTATATACTCATCCCCAATCGCCATTTTTGAAGGAGATGAGTTTTCATCCATTCTGATGGTAGGTGTATCTATATAAATATTCTAAGTCATGAATTATTTGATTCTCTTTTCAATTCCATAGTTTTTTTATGAAAATTATTTTTTTCATATTGAAATGTATTTTTTAAGAGATTCAAGTTTTTAATTGGGGTTTTCATTGAAAATATATATGTGTATACTAAGTTATTGATGAAATTCATTAAAGGCAGTTTTGTTTCTAAAATGGGGTTTCAAGCATGGAAGTGGAATTTTTTTACTGTGAATTTTTTTTATTAATTTTTAACATGGTTTTCAAATAGTTTTTGGAAACATTATAACATTTTCAACCCTTGGGGGATTGAGAAATTTAAAATTCACTTTTGTGTTTGTTTCACACCTTGAGGTTTTAATATTGATAGACTGTGATAAGAATCAATATTAGTTATTTTAATATGATTCCTATATTGGTGTTCTCTTCATATATATGAATATGTTTTCACATAGTATAGTGAAAAAATATCATGTTTTGTCATTTATGACCAGTTTTACACATGATGGAATATTTCAGGGTTTGTTTCTCACTCATTTGTCTTATGTTGTATCCATGGATGGTATTGCTTATATATTCTTGTATTCGTACATATACTTGTCATAATCCAATTTTGATTTAATATTAATGGATTTTATTAAAAACTTAATGACATTTTATGGAATTATTCTCTTTAAAACTGCTTTATATGCTAGTTTAGTTTTAAATCTAGTGATATCATTTTCATTTTGTCATAATTTTTATATATTCTTAAGGAAATTAGATAGGTATTTTTGCTCAAAAAAACCTTTACCTTTGGGTGTTTATATATTTGGATGTTAAAAAAAAGGTATAAGGAAGGGTGTCATGTAGATGTCTACATTCTCTTGGTTTTTATTGCCTTTATTGTGTTACTGTTTGGTGGTGATGGATGGTCACATGTATTTTCATCTCATAGGATGTCTTGTTTTATTTTCAGTTTTAGCCATTTGGTATTAATTTTTTATGAATCATGGTTATGTACAATTATTCCACTATGTTATCTAGTTATTTTTTGGTTATTCATGAGCCCTTTATTTTGTTGTATCTCTTTACCATAGGGTAGGCCTACTCGGGTGGAATGTTAGGTTTACCAGTGTTGTTCATTGCACAAAAGGAAGAGGGAAAACCAATGTATGAAAGTACCACCTGAAAAGAAAAGGTAGGAGGAAATAGAGTATGGAAATATCTATGTATGGTGATATCCTGTGTTATAATTTTAAGAGGAATGGTCACCTAAAAAACAGCATAGTGATTAGAGGGATAAATCTAGAAAGATATACTTTCGATAGTCGGTATCTGAAACATGTCTCATAATAAAGGACTTATCCACTGAGATGTTCCCCCAAATCATGTGAGTATTGGGTGATAGACCCTAGATCTTACATAGATTAAACATTTGAGAGGGTGATTGTGAAAAATTACATCTCTAGAAGATACAATAATGTTTATATAGTGGATGGGAAATCTCTTATGATTAGTAGTACAAGACATTTTTCCTTTTAGATAAGGAATATATTTTTTCTGAACCTGTATTATGTGCATCACATCCCATTATTATAAATGATGATTATTTCCATTGGAAAAGATGATGACTAATGATTTTTTGAAATGAGAGAAAATGATACATATTATTTTTCATGTGGATCTATGGTAGTAAAAAGGTAGTTAAGTTCATGATCCTATACCATAGAAGTTAATTGGAAAATGATAATCATCTTGAAGAAGTTACTTCCTTAAAACTCCAAAATGATAAAATTATCCAAATCAGTCAAGATTTAATGATGATTCTAGACATAAGTAAATTCTAAATATTGGAATCATGATGTATGAAACATGTAAGGATGTCATCATTGGATAGTAGTTAGAGGCACTATTTAGAGAAAAAGGGGAAACTCCAAAGCAACAGATAATAGAGGTGATGTTTGGGAGCTAGGTACAATTAATTCTCACAAAGGTTCACTCTATTATGATACTTCTATCGATGAATCCATAAGAAAAGTGTGGTTTCACTTCCTCAAAAACAAGTCTTATGTTTTTGAGACATTTTTTGGTGGAGGGTCATGATGGGGAAGGAGACTATAAGTTAGAAGAGGTGATTATGTTTAGAAAATGATGGTGAGTATATAAGAAAGTAGTTCTGGAGATTATATTGATGGAAGGGGATATTATTACAAAATACTATTCTATATAATTTAGAGAAAAACTATGTTATAAATAGATTTGATAATACTTTCATAAAGAATCCTAGGAGGATTATTCATTACTTAGTATTCCCATGTTGTTTTAGATGGAGGCTATATAATATGATTAATAATTAGTAATTCAAATTCCATCATCACCAAATGGAAGAAATATCTATGAAACTATTTATCTATAATAATGGTTGATTTAATCCACCTTAAAGTCTTCATAGCATACTCCAATTCCCATTTAAAAACCAATAAACAAGAAAATGTGGAGGCTTAGTCTGAAATGTTTTTACTTTTTTTGTGTATGGTGATGAATAATACATATATAAAATCTCAGATAATGACTCTCATAAAGTCATATAAAGTCTAATGGGAATCTTTATTGAAGATACCTTATTGAGGGATTAGAACATTGTGGTTTATTCTGATTAAATATAAGTATCATCTAAAGATAAGGTTATCCTCGATAGTTTAAAAAATGATACGTATCTTCCAATAACACTATTTATAATAACAGTTCATGAGACATTATATCATCCGGGGACTTTATAGTAATGGGATCATGTTCTAATAGTGTTTCCAGGATTTGATGTATCAGAGATTTCAAGGAATCCAAAAGCTCAAGAATTTAATTTTTACACTCAGGAAGTTATAGTATAGAAAGTATAATAATTTCAAGGATAGGTGAAAAGGTCTTATAAATAGTTAATATAATCCTAATGTTATATTGTTAATTATAATTATATAATACTAATTCATTTTGTAGATACTAAATTCCCAGAGGAAGAATGGAATTTTAAGGAACTAAAATAGTGGGAGTTATCCTTGAGGAATGAAATTGCGTCCCACTATGTATATAAAACATGGGAGATGACAGAGTGAATTGCTAGGAAAAATATTCATAAAAAAGGTTTTATTTACTAAAGTAAGTGGAATATAGTAGGTGGAGGTAGACAACTAGGATAATTATGGGAATTTAATATATAGAATGGATTTCCCTAAAATATTTCCTTTGGTAGTTAATCACATAATAATAAATATGGTTTTGAGTATGGTTTAATTAGAAAAACATCATTTGGATAAGTTAGTTGTGGATACAACATTCCTTCATTGGTATTTAAAAGAAGAGATGTATATGGAGTATATGGACAATTTTAAGGATTATCAAAATAATGAACTTGTGTATAAACATAAAAATAGACTTTATGGTTTGAAGAATTATCTAATGAATTATAATATGAAGTTAAAAAATTCCAGGAAAGAAAAAATGTCCATCCATAGAAATAATGATCATTGGTATTATCAAAAGGTGTTTTATGATGGAAGCTTCATCATCCTTTTAATCGTATATTAATAGCGTGTCAATGATGGAAAAAATTGATGAGCTATAAGACGAGTTTCCTAGAATCCTCGAGGTGAAGGATATGACTCTAAAAAGGATAATTTAAGAGATAAGTATTGTTTGACACTTATGTTCATGTTTTGACTTTTATTTGGATAACTACATCTGGAAAGTTGTTGATCACTTCAGCATTTATGAAGAAAATCTTATAACCACACCCCCATATGAGTATTTAATGATAATTAAAGAGAATTCACCTCAACCTGAAGATGCATTCATGTACATAGAGAGGTTTAAATATTAATAAACTATCAAAAAATTTATATACAACATAGTTTTTACTTATCTATACATTTCATAGGTAGTGGAAATTTTATCTAGTTTATGTCACACCCTGAAATAGAGAACTGGAAATATTTGAACTAGTTCCTCCAATACATGTATGTTTTCAAATACATAAAATTCTAATTTAGAAAAAATTAATCTTTATAAGATTTTAATGACATATACTTTATAATAGATTCAGATTCAAGGAAAATAACTATGATAATCACATTTACTTTTGGTGGAACAATTGATAGTTTCATACCAAAATTCAACCAAAGGACACACTTTTTAAGGTTCAAGTAGATTAAATAAATTTACTAGAATATCAAAAGGATTTTATTTGTATAATGTTTCCACAAAAGGATATTTCACAAATATGAAATGAATCTGATGCGGGATATTTTTAAGGTATATGAATAAATTTTTGAAAGGAAGAAATGTATGATCACAAGATGGAAAAAACTAATTGGCCTTATTTTTAATGACTACATGAAGATAGAGTGATAAATATTGAGTATCTATTCATAAGAGAATATAGTATGGTTCTGAAAGTGTATGTACATTTGATGTTCCTTCATATGGAGGTAAAATATGAGATAAATTTTTTAAGTTCACTAGGTGGGTGAACAGTTAAATAGATGGGAACATTGAGATAGTGGAGTTCTTTGACCAGATGAGGGATCCACTATGAATTTTAGAGGAGGGTGAAATGAACCCATGAAGATAGTAAGGTGGTGAACACTGAAATCATTATATGAACACTACTATAAATGTTGGTCGGATAACATGTAATCAATTTTGTGTGATGTACTTATAATTTTAGTCATCCACTTGGTTCACTGACTAAAATTGAAGCACCGCCCTTAGATTGGGGAGAATGATTGAACCAAGTAATTTTCCATGTTTCTCTATACCATTTGATTTGTATTTTAATCATTATTTATAATAGTTATTGTTTGTATCTTTTGATGAATTTATATTGGTGAGAAATGATTTTATTTTTTTATTCCAATATTTGAACATGATACATAGGGTTCATTCAAGATCTCTTTCTTCTCAACATGTGATTTTTGTTGTGTATATTTTCGTTGATTAATCGAAAGGTTTCCTTGGACAAAATAGTATATGTGGAAACTATTTTAACAAATTTATTAGAAATGATTAGCTATTAGTCTCTTAAGGAAAAAATGAATTACTCACACATGGATAGAATAAACATTACTCCAAAGTAAAGCATTAAAGTATGATTATATGATTGGAGGACCCATTAGAAATGGTAATGTGATGTCGACTGAGTGTGACTAATTTTACTCTTAAAGCCTATAAACTGGATGTTATTTGATAAAAAATATATAATGATGGTAAATGATTATTTAAACATTTATATTAATAGGAATATATTATTTTCATATGGGTTTACCCAATATGGCTACCCAGTATAGAGGAACTCTTATGTGTGTGGTTTTATGAAAAAAATTTTAAACATTTGGGTGGATTTTTTTTATAGAGGATTATAGAGTTATGGGTTTGACTTCAAATGAAATAGTTTCTTATGTTGAATTTTCATTTTCTAGTTAACATTAAATGATTTTCTGTATAAAAAATAACTCTCATAAATAAAATGTTTTCAAAAAAATTATGTTTTATAAAACATGGAATTGGAATAGACATTTTTGATTACACATAAAATAATTTGTTTGGAATTGTTTTATTCCTATCATACCGAATGTTTTTACTAAAAACACATATATATATATATATATATATATATTATTTTTATTTTAGATGTTATCAATTATGATAAAAGTTAAGTGATTAATTATTATTGTTAATATTATTATTATAAATTAGGAGCTATGAATGAGGTGTGACATTCAGGTGATGTTGTACATATAAAATACAATTTTTTTTATTTGATTTTGATTTAGTACATCAATGTATGTTTTTAGTGGTATTTTTTAATTATAGATGAATTCACATGGAGATGTTTAGTTATTATAATGTTTTCATTAAATTTTTTATTGTTGAATTATTTTGGGGGAATATAATTGTCTAATAGTATTAATTTTCTCCATTGATACTAGTTTCAAACAATTTATTATCAAGGATTTAACATAAGTAATTGGGGAACTATAACATGGGAAGCAGGAATTGTATTCTGGATGGGGTCTTACAAAATGGTTTTATTGTTTTTTTTATTGGGAATTTAGAGGTTTATGTTAAGATTAGTTGATTATAATGGAATATTTCATTAAAAAGTAATAAATAAATAGTTAATAATAAACCTGATACTACTAAAGAGTTTTATTGTAAAGAATGTTAGAATACCTCATATGGGATGATTGATTTTTTTTGTGGAAAAGGTTTGTTTTTCTCCAAAATATGTCACATGAAATTTTTTTATTCATTAATGTGGACATTGAAAAGTATTTCACAACAAGTGAATTGTTTTAAAAAATGATGAAATAAAATTTTCATTATTAAAATTTTGTTTCCAACATGTTTTTCCATCTTTTTTTTTGAAATTTCTTCTAATGAAATTAAGCAGAATATTTGAATTCGTAGGTAGAAGACCCGATGACAAATAAACAGACACGTACATGAATACTAGAGAATAATGGTTTAAAATGAATGACTTGATATAAATTATATCATTATTTGATTGTTTTTTGTAGTATTATATAAATTCATCCATTATGAGAACATATTCATTGATAAAGAAAATTTACTGAGAATATGAGAGATATTCCAAGGGATAGTCATATTTTTAATACTTTAGTTTATTCCATCCAACTTATAGGAAGGGAAATACATTAGGATAAGATGATAGATATGTATTTATACATATAATTTTAAATATTAAATACCCCCATGTAAAAATTTGACGTTTTTTCTCTAGAATTTAGATATTTATAATAATAAATTTCCATTTTTTATGAATAATTATACCCTAAAACTTTTATATTGGAATTTTTTACATATATACTTAAAGGAAAAATATAAATGTTGTGAGAGATAATGAAAGAAGCTAAATTACATTGTGATATTACATAATAGGATTTAAAAAACTATCAACCAAGAGTTTTATCTTATGATGATAAAGTTCCAAAAATAATATGTAGAGGACCTAATTTTTGAGATTATGCGTGTTTGTATATTTTTCGGTTTGGTAGAAATGTGATATTGTGGATGCTGTGATAATTTTGGTTTTTTGACCAATGTCTGTTTGATATGATTGGTTTATGGATGAATTTGAGTGTTTGGATAACGTATATCAAGTTTCATCATTTTTTAAAATTGATTTGGTAATAATAGTGATAGTTGTATCTTATTCATTTTTCTACATTAATATCTATATATGGATTGGGAATTTGAGTCGTAGCCTACAAATTATTTTGTGGAAGATTTTTCAAGGGGATCATTTCTCCAATGGAATATTGTTCTCAATGATGGGATTAAAATAGTATGTGTAATTTCTATTTCCACTTAATTGAAGAGAGTTAGTTGTTTTCTATATAATGAATATTACTAGAGCATAGAGATTTTATTTGGGTTTCAGCAGTAAGGTTTTGAGTTTAAAGGACATAGTAGTTGTAGAAATATATGTTTTATAGGATTGTTTTTTTCTTAAAATTTTGAGATATTATATTGAGTAATGGGAGTCTAAAATAATTATATCATTTTAGTTTTTATTAATATAAATAGTATTATAGATTATTTATTTTTCAATTGAATTATTCTTTTTTGTTGTTTTTAATTGTATGATTTTCCATTTTCTAATGTATTTTTCTATAGATGGACTAAACCCTTAGGTTTGAGTTTCTTTCCATATGGTGGGGATCCTTTATTATGTTCATTGAATAATTATGAGAAATTAGTTCTTAATTGAGTGGAATTATTAATGATCATAAATTCATTGGTGAAAAATAGTGTTTGTGTCCTAGAAATTATTGAGTTATTATAATATGATCCCTCTATAATGAGATTTTAATAGGGAATTTTTAAGTATAATAGATTGGAGAGTTGGTTTGTCTATATTATTTTACAACATTTCTCTAGAGGGTTTAGATTCTATGTTAGAGTTGAATCATAAATATGGAATCTTGATAATGGTTCCAATTGTTATTATATTATTATTATTCAATATATTATGTCCCTATATGAATTTTTTATGAATGTTTGGTGAGATATAGTGAAAAGGATAAGGTTTTAATAGGATAGAAAGGTTTATTCCTCATTTATATTCCCTTATATTTCTTAATCAACTAATTATGGTAGTGGTTGATTTAAGTTATTTAATAATGGAGGATTATATATATATATATCTAAACCAAAAAATTTGATAGTAGATACCCATTAGAATATTCCAAAAGATATTTTTTAAATCCATAAAACTAGTTCTAGTGAATTATATTGGTGACCCAATTGATTTTTCCAAATAATATTGCTTTTCCTCTTAGTAACTGGCTTCAGTTGGTTTTTATTTTTATTTAGATAATTGTTATAGTTTATTTATGATGGCTAATTACATAATAATTTTCAGAAGATGATTTCTAAAGGATGATATCTAGACGGTTTGGCTATGATTGTGTTGTGTTATGTATATTTCTCTATGATATATTTTATAAGGATATTTTTTTATAAATCCTTATTCAAGATGTTTAACCACTAGATTTAAGCATATTTTATAATTTAACTCCATCATTTTTTTGTTTATTTTTTTTTCAAATTTTTAATTGAATTATTACAATTTTGGGTGAATGATAATTTATAAGTACTATTTAAGAAATGAAATAAAATTGAAATAAATTTAGTCACATTAAATAATATTTTATTATTTTGAAAAAACAATTTGGTTTATAGGAAAAAATGGGCCTTCTTTAAACAAGTAAAAGAATTTTTATGAAGAATCCGGAAAAAGATGACAAGTGTGCACATATGAGCTTAGTGTTTTCTAAGGTCCGACACAAGGATGTGAATAATGTGTACTAGTCAACACACACTAAGGGATCCATGAAATTGTTTGGTGAGGAAAGTCTCTAATGGAAAAAATGGATGGGTATTCTTGTAAAATTATGAATCATCCACTCACTATATTCTTTATTGTGTGATTCACAAGTTCCTGGGTGTATTTTTTAGATATTTAAGTGGCACCCTTTCACTTTCAAACCTATATTTTCTAACATAGAAATGTATTCTATGGAATAGATATAACCTCTAAACCATGTAACCATCTAGGATGATAATTATTGATCAATATAGACATTAAAATCAGGGATTATCACACCAAATGATATAATTTTTATTGTTGATGACTCTCGAGGATGATTTTATGAACTCTCTATGACATGGTATTGTTTTTTTCTGTGGCTATCTAAAGGAGGACTGAGAAATAAGATGGTTCTATGTTTTTGTGGTTTTTGTTTCATGACATAAATGAAGAGTTTGACAATTAATGGTAGAGTTTATGTGAAACGATTCTACATTTCATTATAGAAGAACATAATTGAATATTGTTATTCACATGGATAAGATCTTTCAGTATGGAGTATTAGGCTATACAGAGCTTAATGAATAAAGAAATATTAAATTAAATCTATGTAGGGATATGATTTAGGGATTCAACTATAATGTGGAGCACTTAGATTTTTCAAATAAGATCGGTTTAATCTAAGAATAAGGTTTCGCATGTGGATATTTTTTTCATGGTTCTTGTATGCATGTAAGGAGATCTCAAGAGGAGGTGATTATCAATGCCACAGGGGTCCTTTCAACTATGTAAACTCCATATATATATATATAGTATTTACAATATCTTTTTCCATACATGATAAAAGTATTATTTTATTATTTTTTTGGGTGAATAAAGTAATTGGAGCCACACCTACAACTATAGAGTTATAATTCAATAAAAATAAGAAGAGTTATGGCTATGATACATTAATATATACATGTTGTATGAATAGATTTATAGATAGGGTTTAGTGACTTCCTTATCTCTCTCTCATAGATAATGATAGCTATCTATTTTGAGAGATATTTGGACGTACTATCACATGAAAATATATGATATGGTGGATTATGATCCAACATGGAGAGAAATATATGATAAAAAAGTGCATATAAATGAGATATAATATATAAGATACAAGATATATGGAGATATCTGTGGGGTGATTTTCCAATAAATAAGAGGTGATATGCACATGGATATAGAATATAAACCTCCTAGGGGTTATATTAGTGGAATATAAAAGTAAAATGATATAAGTGACAATGAAAGGAGGAGGATCTACATAGCCTATTGAGATGATAAGTAGTTAGAAATTTATTTTCAATTTCGTTTTTAGTTTTCTAGTTTTTTATTTGTAATATTTTTCTTCCATTTCAAAACATAACAAAATAAATTGTTTAATATAATATCAATATATTTTTATATTCTATGTTCTAAGACTTGATGTTATTTTATATTTTACTAATCAATTATCAATGGCTATTTTTTATATCTGAGTTTGTAACTGGTTGAAGGGGGGGGTGTGACATGTTTTTAATTCAATTTTTCTTGCAGGGGTTTCATATTTAGGTAAGATCACATTTTGATTATTTCATATCTCATTCTCAAGTATCCTAGTGTTAATGAGGTCATTAGGGGATGAAAAATAGTGTAGTTTTCGGGAGTGGGGGAGTTATATCCAACATTAACACCATCTTCCACTTTTGATATTAATCTTTAATGCACAGAGGTTGGTTATTGAATTTATATTGAGTGTGCTCTATCACATTATGTTGTTTTAGTTGATTCTAAGAGGAAAATATAGTTACCCCTATAATTATTATGGATAATGTTATTTCTGATTTCATAAGTGAGATTGATCATATTTATTTAAGGTAAAAAACATCCATGGACATAAAAAAAAATTCATTTATCCATTTTTTTATTTTGGATTATTTACATTCATCCACTTATCTTGTTTAGTTTAGTTTTGTTCATAAATTCATGAAAAGTAGTATCTATTTATATTAATGTTCATATTCTTCATTCCATTGACCATAGTCCATTCAGATCCTATTCTATACAATATCTATTTTGGTTATTTTTTTCATATTTTTAAATACTAAACTGATTTGAGACTATTAGAAGTAATTAAAACTGAGGACCTTGTCAAAAAAATTCACAGTTGTTGGGGACTAGGTTTACTTAAATTCAATATATCTAGAATAATTATTCATGCAATTTCGGGTCATTTTCTAACTTTATATAGGTTTATTGTTTTCTAATTTATACATTTTCTATTTTTGGTTTGAGGTCTCAGGTAAAAGAAAGTTGAAGGAACATATCCAATTGTAAATTCAAAATTCAATTTTTTTAAAATAAATTGAGATACTCAATTCGAGGATCGAAATATAGGGATCATAGAGTCAAATTCTATCCAAGGTTCCACAACCCCTAATGAGTATATAAATGTTACTATAAATAATGGAATGTAAACTAAAATAGGGATTGAAAATCTTGGAGATCATGAATAAGAAATCCTTATAATTTGGGACAATAACCAATGAGGACGTCGATGATGAACATGTACCTAGAGAGATATCATAGAAAATCACAAATTTAAAGGCCATCTATGAGGTAAGTCCAAATTTTGATGCTAATTATTAAATTTCAATGGAAGGAATATTCTTAAATACTTAGGTAAAAGAAAAGGAAGAAGAGCCATGTGATGAATGAAATCCAAAATAGGAGGAGGAATAGACAAAATAATTGGAAAAGGAGGCGTGGAATCAAGTCTAGATGGACATTAAATTACTTTTACCATCATTGGGGTTATCCACTACTTGGTAATTTCCTCAAAAAAATATTATTTTTTTAATGAGTCTAATGAGAAGAGATATAATGTAAGAAAAATAAAGTTGAAATTGGGTAACCTCTAGATGATTAGAATTGTACCAAACTCCAATTATGTGATCAAATAGATAAGGATAAGGAATAAAACATTAATAAATGATCTTTTTCGAAAGAAATTAATGTTTTTTTTATAATATTTTTTGAATTTACTTTTTTATTTTACAAATATTTTTAGGATGTTATTTTGATATACCCTATCTTTTTTGGCATTAAATTACATGGATGTTTTTTTCCCCAATGTTTTTCTTTTATAGGTCTATGAATGAAAATAAAGAAAATATAAAAATAAAATGAAAATATAATCTTTATGAGGAAAGAGGAGGTTTGTTTTAAATTAATTACTTTTAACTCCGCTATTATTTCTTTTAAACAAATTATTTGATGTTTTAATTGAATATTTTATACCCCACACATTGATTTTTACTACATTTTAAATTTATAAGACAAAAATTTCGACGTAAACACATGATTCCCAATTTTATCTTTAATTATTGATAATATCGAATAAGCATGATGGGGGGGTTAATGATCTGTGAAATATAAATTTGTTAATTTTATAAATCTTGATTTAGGGGGACTTTCTGAAAATGTAGATGGAATACCATAACAATTTTTTGTTCTTTGAATTTAAAAAATTCATTATTATTTCACTGTTATTGATATTCTATTCCATGAGTGATTGACTTTAATATCATATTTTCCCATTGCCAAGATGAATTTGGACCTAATACCTCCGATTATTTTCTATACCTATTTCTCGATAGAAATTGTGGGGCATGTCATATATGATAAATTTCATTGATATCTTGTCAAATATGTGATTTTAAAAAGTGACTTTTAAAATGTTTAAGGAATTTTGGTTGTTTGTACATTTTCTTCGATACTACCATTTACATTTCATCCTTCTTTATACCATAGAAATCTTGAAGGACCTTTGATAATAATGATCTTTATTACAATCCTTGTTTACCCTTTCCAACCCTACTCACAGTATTTTCATGAAATTAGATTGTAAAATAATTTTGGATAGTTTTTTTGTGGTTGAATTGATGTGTTTAATTACAATGGGATATATAAGGTAATTCTTTTGGTATTGGGTAGTTTTAGAATTTACCATTATATATACTACATTATTTAACCATATTTTAAAAATAATCAAAAATAAAAAAATATGTAAAAAAATTGGTTCGCTTTAATGGATAAAAAATCAACATTTATTGACCAATGATCTTTTTCAGTTTGGGTTGAGTGATGGATGAGGGAATTTTACAAGCATGAATTTAAAAAAAAAATGAATAAATGTAGGATGGAAATATTGAAGGATGTATCATTCACTATGTTCTATTGTTCTTTAAAACTACATTGTGTTTTGGGGTGTGTGATATATGATATATTGAGTAGAAAAATTCATTGCGTTTATTTTTTATTATCATTCAATATACTTTGAATTTTACCTCCTTTTTGTGCCTTAAACTTTTTTTCAACTAATACCAACCGACTCTCAACCATAGTGTAAGTAATCCAAATATCTATAAAATATTGATTGATTGTGTTATTTGAATATTTGGGTTGGTGATTTGATATCAAATAAAAGATTATACAAAGTTTCATGTATTCAAGGTATTCCCAAAACTCCATTTAATTATCACCTTGAGTGACTCGTGTAAAAAATCAAGTGAGGTAAATCATGAATGGAATTGTTTTTAGTAATATATTTCAATATTAGAAATGAAGTTATAATATGATCTGTAGATATAAAAATAGTGTCATGACCCATCCTCGGGGCCCATTCCGTGACTACCCCAAGCCCACCGTCCATAGGCCAGGGGCTGGTGACTAGCCCCAAAGGCGTGAATCCCAAAAGAAGGGAAGGCATTGCATTTATGAAGTAACATACAAAACAGAGTACAAAAGAAAGTGTTGAAAAGTAAATGGGACAGAATACAAACCCCACTGGAAAACAAAGCTACAACTGAACGAAAGTACAACAAAAAAGACAAACAGCTGGAAGATAGAAGCAGCTCTTAAGTCGTCCACCTCGGATCCTACTTGAAGGGTAGGTACAGATAGCCTCCTCAATGCTCTTGCCTACTAGCCTCATCCGAGTACCGTCTCGTCATGAAGTCCACCTCAGGGTACTGACTCGTCGTGAGGCCCACCTATGGGTACCGTCCAGTCCTCGTAGACTCAGTCTCTATCAGTGTTGTCCGTCATCTGTATCCAACACAATCAGGAGAGGGCAAAGCCCGTACAGGGGTGAGTATAATGTTACTCAGTATGGATCCTGAAACCCTCACGGTCTCACTAAATTCAACAAGGATAACCAAAAAGAAAAGATAAAAACATGAAGTATCAACCAACTCTACTTAGATATATGACCAAACATATACCTAAGTCATCAATTCCATTTCAGCTCCAACTCTCGAGCCCAAGTACAACCCATTCCACACAAGAAAGCACAACCCAGTCCACACAAGAAATCACAACCCAGTCCACACAGGAAATCACAACCCAGTCCACATAGGAAATCATAACCCAGTCCACACAGGAAAGTAAGTAAATCACATCGGTGATAATGATTGAATGATCAAGACTCAGCTCACACAGGTATACACTTTGTAAGGTGATAGAGATGATCAGATGAAGCCACTGATTCATCTAAGCTATCAGACCATCGTAGGATACAAGAACAACTAAGCTGTCAGACCCATAAAATACACAAGACCAGCTACTCTTCTGGACCCACTCAGGATACAAGTACAGAGGTCATACTTCTGGACCCACGTAGGATATAAGAACAGTAGTCATCGCTGTCGGACCCTACAGAGGATCCCAGTACAGTCATCATCTCTACTGAAACCACAAAGGATCCAAGTACAGTCGTCCTCACTACCAAACCCACAGAGGATCCAAGTACACTCTTCCTCACTTCCAAACCCATGGAGGATCTGAGTACAGTCATCCTTGCAGCCGATCCCACGGAGGATCCAGGTACAATTGTCATCATCACAGTCAAAGCCAGCTCTAGGGTTCCCGCACACGACATGCTCGATTCCGGGAGGGTCCGCTACTTAAGCCAAGGGTCGATATATCAACTATCACAAAGTCCCGAGTTGATGTACCCCAATGTCCTGTCTCGTCAAAAGGAACCCAACATGACAGACGGTGCGTCAATCAGACACTCGGTCTGAGAGTTATTGGATCTTCCATCCTAGGGGGCCGGTTGGGTTTTAAGCTAAAAAAAACCCGACCGTACCCCAACTGTGTCCAAACCTCAATAGGAGTAAGCCAAAAGGACCGTCCCAACAAAATAATTTCAACAAAATTGACGGCACATCAATAGGATGTCCGGTCTTGGAGAGATATGTGTTTCCGCTCCAAGGGCCCAGTTGGTTTTGAGTTCGAACCAACCTGGCCATACCCAAACTTTTCCAAAACCTCGTGTGTAATAAACCAAAACGACCGTGTCTATGAAAGGATTCCTACGCAACTGACGATTCATCGATCGGAGGTCCGTAGCTCATGTTATGGGCAAAAGACCGAAAATAGTCCGAAGTGGGGGGTCTGGGCACAGTCCGACCCGGCCCAACCCCCCCCCCCCCAGGTCAGCCCGCTTCAGGTCGACCCGACCCAGGTATAGATCGGATGGTCACGGCCCAGCCCTGTCCGTGCAACCCGCCTCGGCCTGGCCGGGTGGTGCACAGGCTCGACTAGCGGGCCGAGCAGGGGGGAAGTGGTCCCCCACTTTATTCTGAGGATGCAGCGCCAGGCTGGGGTCGCGGTCCCTCCTGGATCCCATGCAGCTGCGGGATCCCATGCTCGCCGTCGTGGCTTCAGCCACGACGGTCTTTTGCTGGCGGCGCGCTGGGGCGCCGCCTCCAGTCGTCGGCGCCGCCGCGCCAGCGGGGCGCGCCTACAGTGTCTTCCGCGGACCACCAGACGTGTTCCGATGGTCCGATTTGCCATCCGTCTGCGCCTGTGGCTCTCTCGGGACCCGACCTTCACTACGATGACTTCCATACACCGTTAAGGTCCCTTTCTATCATTTCCGATCCATATGCACACAAACCAACAATCTTAGGAGGGTCGTTGGGCCGTGTTTATTTAGCCCGTGCCCTCCGCGTTAGCCAATAACAATTTGCCAAGGATAAACAAGGTATCACGCTGTACGAAGAACAAATTAACCCGAATAACAATGAAACAATCCATCCTACATTTTTCCCACAGACAACTATTCCCAACCGGCAAAAGAATTCATTCGTGGATCAACTTGATAATGAGTTGACCCACATTCTTTGTTTTAGAAGGGTTGAATCATGGGAATATAACATACTCATAAATAAACCCCTACCTTGATAAGACATCGCACGTCGTCGAATCACGGAAGACGAACTTCGCGGTGATCAGACGTCACGGAAGATCGACATATTCCCATCAACGTCGGAAAGGGAGGAGCTGAGGGTGGCATCTTCATTCTTCGTTCTTCACTGGAGGAAGAGGAAAACTCTCTCCAAGTGTTGGGCGTCATGCTTCGCTGCCAACGTTCCACCACTTAAAGAAGTCATCCAGAACTCTTCCCCTAACCTCCTTTATATAGGAGTGGGAGGGATCGTCGTTGGAATGCAAGTCATAAATGGATGATTTATGAATGAGGGCCCCACCCAATTAATCTAATGCGGTGGCACAATAAATTGGGGAGAAAGTCAAAATCGGGGTTATGGCCTGGGTGGTCCCCACAGAAGAATATCCTTCAAAGTAATGATATTTCCTGGCAGTTCCCACCATTAAATAACCACAAAGGGGGGTGGTTATTGCTTTGGTGGTCCCCTCATTAAAAAAAAAGAGGTTTCAACCTCCTTAATTAAGATTGGGATTTAAACCTAGAGGCTCTCCCTCATAAATTAGGGGGAGTTAAGGAGTTATGATTATCCTCCCATTTATGGGAGGCCTCGTGTGGTTTCCACGAGACCCAAAATCCAAGTAAAGATTATAACCACTTTATCCACATGGAATGTGTTTAACAAAATAAAATAAATTTTTCATTTGTTTTATTTTATTAACCCACGTAAAACCCAAAAACTAACTTTTAATCCATGATCACCTGCCACCGAGTTGAAAGTCTTCTTAAGATAAAACCCGCACTATGAGTACAATAGTGCCCTCAGATTTCAATTCCGAGCACTAGTTCAAAATATTGGAAAACCCACTCGCTCGTTCACAGAACGTACCTGAGCAGAACTTCGGAAAATGATTCCGGGCTCACCGGGCCTTGGAATCAGGTGCCATCAGAAACTGCACACTCGTAAAATTCCAAATAAATTAAGAAAAAAATTTCCTTGAAATTTCCGGGTCATTACATTACATCCACCTTATGGATTTACGTCCTTGTAAAGCTACATCATAAACTAGGGAAACAAAAGAGGGAATTGAGCATGCATCTGAGCCTCCCGCTCCCATGTGATCTTTGGGAGGTTACTGTGCTGCCAACGAAGGCGGACCATAGGAATCGACTGTCCACGTAGGACCCACTCCTATCCATCCTCGATCTCCACTGGGACCTCTGCAAAAGTCGCCCCATCATCGATGTCCAGCTCCTCGTGGTAGATGATATGCATCAGGTCGTGCACATATCTCCCCATCTGAGATACGTGGAAGTCGTCTTGCACCCGGTGCAACTGATGTGGAAGGGCCAGGAAGTAAGACACCTCGCCTACCCTGCTGAGGACCTGGAATGGTCTGATGAAGCATGGAGATAACTTGCTGCCCCTGCCAAATATATGTAATTCACGTCGAGGTGAGACCCGTAAGAAAACATAGTCGACATCATCGAACTCCAGTGGTCTCCGCCTCCTATCATCATAGGAATACTGTCTCCTCTGTGCAGTCTTCATCCACTTCTGGATGATCTGCACATTCTCCATCGTAGCCTGAACCATCTCTGGTTCTACACATGGTGACTCCATCACTATCCACAAAGGATATCTGAAACGCATCCAGCTGCTCTCTTGCCACTCCTAACAGCTGAATGCCTGAACTCATACTAAGAGAATCTTCTACAATGTCCCCTTCTCTAGGAGTATAAACTATCTCGAAGTCATAGTCTTGGAGGAAAACAAGCCATTATCGTTGTCTCTTGTTCAGGTCCTTCTGAGAGAAGATACACCTGAGACTATTGAGTTGGAGAGAACTGAAAACCATTCGCTCAATGAACAATGGGTGAGACTATCCAATTGCGAGAAATCATCTCCACCCTTCTTTGTATACGTTCCACCAAAGAGCTGCTGAGATTTCTCCTCTGCCGAAAAGGGAAATATGGTCTCATCCCCTAGATAAACCACATTCTTTGCCTAATACAGTCAATCCTAACATGAACGATTACTATTTTATTTCATGGATGACGTCGTAAGGCCTCGACACTACTACCAAGAGATACAACAGTTACTCTCGCCTCCAAGGGTCGAGTCACACTGTCGGCAGTAGTGTGTGGTCACTAGGTATCCTCCTTTTGGTTTCTTGAAAGTGAGGATCAAGTCAACAGTTTTAAACCAGAACCTCTTAGTATCAACAATACAAGTGGAAAGGAAGGTAAACGTCATAAAAGACAAGTGTCTTTTATTACTGCAGCTCAAGTATAAGGCACAAATCATCCACAAACAATGACATTAACAAAGCTAGACGCAGCATGAACAATAGTCTCCATGCCTGGAACTAGTCCCTGTCCTTCCCATCTTCTCCTAGAGCTCTATGGTCATAGGGCTCAGCTGCCTAAAGCTCAGCTCTCCCCTTTACAGCCATTCCCTGCGGTCGAGGTGGTCCTCCTGGCGGTGGTGGTGGTAGGGCCTTGAAACTTCATCCACCATCTACAGATTGGCCATCCTCTCTGCCTCGTCTGCCTGCTCCCGGCGGACCACCATGGTCGAACCTCTTCCTGGGAGGTCCCTTTACTGCCTTCTGCTCATCAGCAGGGTGGGTCGGGTTGTGTCGAGCCATGTGACCCTACCCGCCGCATAAATAGCACTGCCTGATCTTTGTATAGCTGGCTCTATTCCGTGTTCCCCGCACAGTCGAACCTGTATCCTGAGGTTTCCCACCTGAAGGCCTAGTCCGCTTAGACCCCAGTGCCTTCTGTCTACTACCGGATGCAGAAGACTCCGCAATGTGTCATCCTGTGGAGGGCCTCGTCGCTGGTGACTGCTCAGCGAGAAAACTATCCACTAGAAGGGCTCTCTCCAACACCCCTGCATGCATCGGGATGTTGAGGGAGATCATCGAAGCCCTGATCTCATGTCTGAGTCCATGATCAAAGGTTCGGGCCCAGAAGAATGGGTCATGTACCATGTCTGTGGAGTAGAGCGAGAGGTTGGTAAACCTTGCCGAGTACTGAGCTACTGACATGATGCCCTACCGCAGCTGTAGTAACTCCTGGATGTGCCCCGCAGGAGGGTGGCTAGAACAAACTCCAAGCGGAAGAGGCTCTTTAAGTCCGTCCATAGAAGAGATGCCTCATCGTGAACCTGGACCATCAGGAACCACCATATACCTGCTTCTTCATGCAGGAGACTCACAGAAAGGTTCACCATAAGATCTAATGGTGGCCCTACCACTCTGAAGACTCTGATGATAGCCTCCAGCCAATCCTCGGCTGCCTGAGGATCCGTCTCTCTGCAGAACCTGGGCAGCCTCTGTATCTAAAACTCATGCAACATTCTCAGGCGGCATGCACTCTCCGCCATTAGGGTTGGTAGAATCCGTGGCTCAGTGGGTAGAGGTACCGCTAGTGCCTCCGCTATAATGGGGCCATGTTCCAAGGCCTCGTCGCTCGGTGGGCTATCATCGCACAGATAACTGGGAACCCTAGCTAGCTACCTTCATGGGTCCATCCTAAAAGAAACAGGTGCACCACGGTTAGTACATTATACTTGGTGAGCTGACATAAGCAATCCCAAAGAAAACTTTTGAAAGTAAACACACACGCAATCAGTGTTTTCATGTACTTAGTCGGAAATCAGAGGTCAGGGTCCTGGTGTATGGATTAGTCGGCCACCGCACCAACACTGGACTCCCTGGACTGAAAACCACACTCAATACTCTTAACACTATTGCTTCATAGAGAAGAAAATATCAGTGTCTTGAGTTATGCGGTATAACCGACTCCCCTAATACCAATTTTTCACGAACTGTCCTCAGGGCCCATGCCGTGACTACCCCATGCCCACCTTCCATAGGCCAGGGGCTGGCGACTAGCACCGAAAGAGTAAATATCAAAAGAAGGTAAGGAATTTCCTTTATGAAGTAACATACACAACAGAGTACAAAAGAAAGTGTCGAAAATTAAATGGTCCAGAATACAAACCCAAAAGGAAATCACAGCTACAACCGAACAAAAGTACAACAGAAAAGACAAAAAGCTAGAAAAAAGAAACAACTCTTGGGTCGTCCACCTCAGATCCAACCTGAAGGGTATGTACAGATAGCCTCCTCAACGCTCTCGCCCACCAGCCTCCTATGAGTACCATCTCGTCATGAAGTCCACCTCCTGGTACTGACTCGTCGTGAGGCACACCTCCGGGTACCGTCCAGTCCTCGTACACTCAGTCTCTATCAGCATTGTTCGTCGTCTGCATCCAACACAACGAGGTGTGGGCATAGCCCGTGCAGGGGTGAGTATAACGTTACTCAGTAGGGATCCCGAGACTCTCAAGGTCTCACTAAATCCAACAATGATAACCAAAAAGAAAAGATACAAACACGAAGTATCAACCAACTCTACTTAGGTATATTCTCATACATATACCTATGTCATCAATTCCATTTCGGCTCCAACTCACGAGCCCAAGTACAACCCAGTCCACACAGGAAAGCACAACCGAGTTCACACAGGAAATAAAAACCCAGTCCACATAGGAAATCACATCCCAGTCCACATAAGAAATCACAACTCAGTCCACACAGTAAAGTAAGTAAATCACATCGGTGATAATGATTGAAAGACCAAGACTCATCTCACACAGGTATACACTTTGTAAGGTGATAGAGATGATCATATGAAGCCATTGATTCATCTAAGCTGTCAGACCCACATATGATACAAGAATAGCTAAGTTGTCAGACCCACAAATGATACAAGACTAGTTACTCTGTCGGACCCACTCAGGATACAAGTAAAGAGGTCATACTACCAGACCCACGTAGGATACAAGAATAGTAGTCATCGCTGTCAGACCATACGGAGGATCCCAGTACAATTTTCATCACTGCCGAACCCACAGAGGATCCATGTACGGTCGTCCTCCCTGCTGAACCCACAGATGATCCAAGTACAGTCCTCCTCACTGCCGAACCCACGAAGGATCCAAGTACAGTCGTCCTTGAAACCGAACCCACGGAGGATCCAGATATAGATGTCATCGTCACAGTCGCAGCCAGCTCTAGGGTTCCCGCACATGGCATGCTTGATTCCAGGAGGGTCCGCACCTCAATCCAAGGGTCGATACATAAACTATCATTAAGTCCATAGTTGATGTATCCCAAAGTTTTGTCTCATCAAAATGAACAAAACGCGATAGACGGTGCGTCAATCGGACGCCCAGTCTGAGAGTTATTGGCTCTTCCGTCCTTGGGGCCCAGTTGGTTTTTAAACTAAAACCAACCCGACCATACCCCACCAGCGTCCAAACCTCAAGAGGAGTAAGACAAACGGACCGTATCACAAATGGATTTCAACACAATTGACGGCACTTCAATAGGATGTCCGATCTTTGAGATATATGCATTTCTGCTCCACGGGCCCAGTTGGTTTTGAGTTCGAACCAACCCGGCCATACCCAAACTTTGCAAAAAACTCACGTGTAATATACCGAAAAGATCGTCTCGATCCAAGGATTCCTACGCAACTGATGGTGTGTCGATCAGAGATCCTTATATCATGTTATGGGCAAAAGACCATAAACATTCCGAAGTGGGGTTTTTGGGCCCGGTCCGACAATGCCCAACCCCCCCCCCCCCCCCCCCCCCCCGGGGTCGGCCTGCACCAGGTTGACCCGACCCAGGTACGGGTCCGGCCCGGTCCGTGCGACCCGCTCCGGCCCGGCCTGGGGCTACGCTGGCTCAACCAGTGGGCCGAGCAGGGGGGACGCGGTCCCCCGCATTGTTCCGCGGACGCGGCTCCAGGCATGCGCCGCGGTCCCTCCTGGATCCCGCGCTCGCCATCATGGATTCATCCACTGTGGGTTTCAACCGTCGGCGCGCCAGGGCGCCGCCACCCCCAGGCGGCCGGCCAGTACCGGCCGCCACCATGCAGGCGTGGCGCGCCGGTGGTGACTTCCACAGACCACCAGACGTGCTTCGGTGGTCCGATTTTCCCGCCGTCAGTGCATGTGGATCTCTTGGGACCCGCTCTTCACTGCAACGGATTCCATACACCATTGCAGTCCCATTCCATCGTTGCCCATCCATATGAACACAAAAAAACTATCTGAGGAGGGTTGTTGGACCATGTTTGTTTGGCATGCACCCTCCACGTTAGTCGATAACAATTTGCCAAGGATAAGCAAGGTTTCATTTTGTACGAAGAACAAATTAACCAGAATAACAATGAAACAATCCATCCATCATTTTTCCCACAAACAACTAATCCCAACCTGCAAAATAATTCATTCTCGGATCAACTTGATAATGATTTGACCCACGTTCTTTTTTTAGAATGGATGAATCATGGGAATATAACATATTCATTAATAAACCACTACCTTGATAAGACGTCGCACGTCGTCGAATAGTGGAAGATGAACATCGCAGTGATTGGACGTCGTAGAAGATCGACGTCATCCCGTCAACGTCAGAAAGGGAGGATCTGAGGGTGGCATCTGCGTTCTTTAATCTTCGTTGGAGGAAGAGGAAAAATCTCTCCAAGTGTTGGGCACCGTGATTTACTGCCAGCATTCCGCAGCTTGAAGAAGCCATCCAGAACTCTTCCCCTACCATCCTTTAGATAGGAGTGGGAGGGCTCGTCGTTGGCACACAAGTCATAAATGGAGGATTTATGACAGAGGGCCCCACCCAATTAATCCGCTGCGGTGGCGCATTAAATTGGGGAGAAAGTAAAAATGGTGGGTTATGGACCAGGTGGTCCACACAGAAGAATATCTTTCAAAGGAAGGATATTTCTTGGTAGGCCCCACCATTAAATAACCACAAAAAAGGGGGTGGTTATTTCTTGGGTGGTCCCCTCATTAAAAAAAGAGGTTTCATCCTCCTAAATTAAGAGGGGGATTTAAACCTAGAGGCTCTCCCTCATAAATGAGGGGGAGTCAAGGAGTTCTGATTCCCCTCCCATTTATGGGAGGCCTCGTGTGGTTTCCATGAGACCCAACCTCCATGTGAAGGTTCTAACCACTTTATCCGCATAGCATGTGTTTATCAAAATAAAATAAATTATTTACTTATTTAATTTTATTAACCCACGTAAACCCCAAAAACTAAATTTTATACCCGATCACCTACCACCGAGATGAAAGTCTTCTTAAGAGAAAACCCATGCTTCGAGTTCAATGGTGCCCTCAGATTTCAATTCCGATCACCTGTTCAAAAGATAGGGAAACCTGCTCATTCGTTCACTGAACGTACCCGAGCTAAATTTCAGAAAATGATTCCGGGCACACCGGGCCTCGGAATCAGGTGCTTTCAGAATCTGTGCACTCGTAAAATTCCAAAGAAATTAAGAAAAACATTTTTTTTGATATTTCCGGGTATTTACAATAGAGATATATTAAAATAGATTAATTATTTGTTTCTTTGAAAATGAAGAATTAATAATATGTGTTTATGCGTTTCTTGAAAATTTATTCTCCCCATTGAAAATTATCTGTATTATTGATAATTGAAATTGAATTTGGGTAGCATGATCTAAAATTTTAATTTATGTTGAGATATATGCTTCATGGGAACCATGGTTTGTGTGTGTGGAATTTGATCATCTTTATAATCAATACATATTTTAAATTAATTCATTGGATTTTTTAGATTTTTTTTCACAATAATTAATTGCTTATTCATATTTTTGGGTAAATGAAATTTTAGAAGTATTTTTGAAGAAAATAGATAAAAATAAATAAATTTATTTTTTTTGAATAATATTTTTAATATGAAAAATGATTTTATTTATTGAAAAAATGGGTCATCTCTTGACCCATCCAAGGAACGATACATGGAACCAACACAATATCCTAGGAGAAAGATGACAAGAGAACTCATTGGTGCATAAAGAAGGACAATGACCAACATAATGAGGCAAAAAACATGTGTGGGTTGGCATACATTGAGGGATCTGTATAATAGGTTGTTACCCAAAATGTTTTATTTGATCCCATAGATGTGGTGATGGTAATTTGAAGAAGAATCCAACCTCTTTCATCTTCGATGTGTAATTAAAAAGAACTTGAGGTTAATTTTTTATGAATTTCAGTGGTGACATTTCACTTTGTCTCCAATGTTTTCTTCCATATTCACATCTGATATGTCTCTAATGGAACCAATAAAACATGGAAATACCATATATAATGATTGGATATAAATGTGAACTACAAAATCGAGGGTGAACATTCCAAAATCCTATTTTTTCATCATTGATGATTATGGGGGATGATGGGATGATAACCCTATGTTATGGTATTATTATTATCATAGAGGGTGTCTGAAAGAGTTAAAATAATTGAGATGGTTCTAAGTTAATATTCTTGTTTTTGACCTATAGACATGATGAATTTGAAAATTAATGGTAGAGGATTGGTGATGTGATATTTCTCTACACCATGGAAGAACATAAGTGAAGAATGTGTTTTTCATGGACAAGATCATGAAACATGGAGTATTGGGATATTCTACAATTAAGAAATAAGTAAATATGAAATTTCATGAATAGAGGGTTCCAATATATGGATTCATCTATGGTTTGTATCACCCAGATTTTGAATGGCTGATAGGTTTGAGTTGAGAATAAGGATACATGAATGGATAGTTTTTGGAATCATGATTCTTATATGCCTGAAAGGAGAGACAAAGGGGAGGTGATACTCTTCACCATAATGGTCTTTACCACGACATAAATTCCATATATATTGATATACAGATGCTTGAGTATCAATTTCTATGGACGAGAAAATGAGTATTTTTTGGGGAGTTTTGGGAGAAGACATCTCCATAAATCCTCACCTAAAACAATTGATTTTGAATGAAATATAAAGAAGGATATATATGTTTAAGATATAAGGAATATATATATTTTCTAGAAACAGATTCATAGATTTGGTTAAGAATCCTTTTTCTCTCTTTTAGATACCGAGATATATCTAATTTAGGTGATATTTGGAGATTTTATCACATGTACATATATGATAAGGTGGAGGACAATCCAAATTAGAAATATATCTACGATAGAAATACAAGAGAAATAGGAAATAAGATATAAAATAGCGTATATATATATATTTCAATATAATGATGTGCCCAAAAATAAGAGGCAATGTGGTTATGGAAAGGGATTGGATACCTCCCGGGGCAATCCTTGTGGATGATTGAAGTCCAATGATAGAAGTGAGAATGGAAGGATATAGAGACACATAATTCTATATATAGATATTATATCCTAATAGATGGATATTAATTAAATAATATTAAGATCTACATCCGAACTCTAATGGTTCAATGTCTTTGGAGACTCAATTTACAATATTTTTATTTCATAAAATATCTTTAACATCTCCCACAAATATCTTGAGATGTAGTAATTTCATTGGAAATACACTAGTTAAAATCATTATTCATAACATAGGAAAATCAAACATCATAAATGGTGAGATCATATGTATAGAAAGGGTAAAAAGGGAGATATCAATGGTCAGTTAAATGCAAAATGAGTATAAGGGTATGCAGACATGATTTTAACATCTGAAAATAATAACATGCATATCATATATCGAAATCATGAGTTTCAGAATAATGATTGATAGCTGAGAATACATGAATCATAATGGAATGAAATAACATGAGCCATCAGAGTATAACATTGGCATAAGACATAAGTTTTCATCAAACACATAAGTATAGAAAATCATTTACTTAGTAAAGTCTAATTTATAATACTAACATACATGATTGGTTTCACACACCATTATTTAGTATCCATAGTCAATGTTCACTCGCAAGACTATCACAGCAGACACAATATTTTATTAAATTAGGTTGGCTCCCCATTCTAGTTCTTATTATCTCATGAGATATCCGTATTTACCAAATGCATTGGAGGGATATATAATTCTAAGTCCACCCACCACATAATGAAGACCATACATTTGTGTTTCAAAAGATCCTAAAACACTCATCATGGCATAACCATGAAAACAAAATAGTTTTCATAAATACTACATCATAACATTATAACCTAAATCCATGAAAAACTGGGTTTTAAAAGGTTTCATCAAAACATAATTAACCTATGGGAAAGAAATACGTTTCATAGTAACATCCATGAATCTTCATCATCATAATCCATATAAATAATGTAATTGGATGGTATCATTGGATTAGAACCCTAGTAAATCATAATTAACATCAATTGATGTTATCATAGATGAAAAACTATTTTATAATATAACTGGAACATTTTTCAAGAAAAATATCCTTCTGAATTTGAAATCACTTATTCAAAATCTAAAAACGTCTAAAATATTAGGGAAAATATTTCATTTTAAAAAACCCAGGAAACTTTTAATGGAAGCTTCAATGCATGGGGTGGTCAGGAAGGTGGGAGATTTTTTCATGGAATGCACACAAAACAAATATTCCTTCACATATTTAGTAAAAAATAATAGAGTTCCTTTTTTCGAAAATAATAGGATGATTAATTTTAATACATTATAAAAAAATTAAATATTAATAAAATTTTATAGGGCAAAAATCATTGGATAATATTAAAAACAATCTTCAATTTTTTTAGACAACATGTACATGGAATAAAAATGATTTTAGACCAAAGATATAAATAAACTCATATTTCATTACAAATATTATTTCAAAATATTGAGTACATAGAATGAGAAAATGTGGTACCTTTTAATAATAAATCACACCACTGCATGGAGATGTTAAGACATATGTATTTCAGAGTAATGTTTTCATTTTAATTAGGATATATTGGAGGATAACTGTATTCTATCTAAATTATAACAATAATTTATATTTAAGATACTAAATTCATTGTTTTTTACGGATATAATAGATTTATTGGAGATAAAAGAATAAATAAATTTAAATATTTTGGATAGGAGGATTACAAATTCTTCAATAGGCCTCCTTTATATCCTTTTATATGGACCCTAGTAATTGTAATTTAGGAATACAAAAACCACTAAATAGATAATAATTTATTTTTTAATATAATTGGTTTTGGTTGTGTTGATATAGATGGATCAACCTAGTATAAATAAAATGGATAAGTGTGTCATTTTGCAAGTGAGGGAAAGGTCATATAGGGAATTACTTAAACAATTCAAATATAAATAATGTCATTATCGTGTGAAATAATTTAAAATAGCCATGAATTAAATCAAAAAAGTTATATGCTTAAAATATCATCACTTAATGGTATTTAGATATCTTTTGTGTCTTTTAATACTTTTTATTTGGTTTTAATCCCTTTATTAACTGATATTAACCTGAACTAAGGTAATATTTTTTTCTATCATAAAAGGGAAATAATTTTACTTATAATGTAAAAATTTTTCATAAATGAAAAAAGTGATTAAATTTTGAAAAATTTATCATCATACTTGTCCCCTTTCATGTTTTTATTATTTTTAAATAATTTTAAAAATTATTATTTTTTATAAAATATAATTAATGTCATTATTGACATAATAAAATTAATTTTACTTAGAAAACAATCTGAAAACAATGAAATTTAAATCTAAACCATTAACATTATATTCATATTTTATATTTATATAAAAAATTCATTAAACACTATTAAATACATATAAATTATTAATTTGATATTTTTGAAATTAATATGCAATATTTTTCAATTTTATGAACAAGAACGATGTCAGTATTGTGTAAATATTTAATGTAATCATTTAAATTATAAAAATTAAAAATAAATTACAATGATTAAATAAATATAATAATACATAAAATATCCATTATAATTAAATATTTATTTTTATTTTTATCACCTTTAAAAAAATATTATCAATATTAAAATCAAGAAAGTGACTTTTTTGACCTTACCTTTTACATAAGTATTTTATAGTTAGAAATAATAGTTAAACGAAAAAATTGACATATATTTGATATATATATTATTATAGATAATATAAAAACATAAAATTATATAAAGGAAAATTTTCTAATGAATTTCATGCCTTATGATATTATTTTTAACCATAATTAACCCATTATTCTTTAACTGTAGTAATAAAAATTTTAGATTATTATTATTTATCCAGATCAACAATAAAAGGGAAATATTTAGAAAATTTGTACCTAAAAATTTAAAATATGGAATCTATTTTCCATGATTCTAATTATATAAGTGCCATAAATGAATTTTAAAATTAATCCAAAAATCATGATGAAAATCAGTTTTCAGAAAACATATTTCGGAAGTATAATTTTCATTACCAAAATACTGAATTTTTTATAACAAGTTGAGGGTCAACACACATTTATTAAATTAAAAATAAGATAACCCCTTTTAATTAATGGTAAAAGAGGAAAACCATTATTACAAAGAAAATAGAAAAAGAAACCACAATCAAGGGTGGGAAGATGGTCCTACAAGTCCAATGAAAAACAAGTATAAAAAAACTAGGGAAGAAGATTCAACACCCCCCAAATGGACAAGGACACCATGCCATTAGTCATGAAAAAAGAATCACCCACTCACAAAAGATGTATTGTACTAGAAACCCAATAAGAGAGAGCACACCTATAAGACACTTTGAATATGAATGAAGAACTGTATGATAGGAGCCAACAACCCTATCTCTCTGTAGAGCCACCCACCCACAAATTCTTTTGAGAATCCCACAAAAATTAAACCAAATACAACACCAATCCTGACCAAAATAATTATGAAATATCATGTGAGGGTTCCCATCTATCCACCCTAATGAAAAACAGATGGATTAATGATGGGTGTCATCACACCCATCCCTCATTTGAGGACGTCCACCCAACAATACCTTCAAGACGTTGTATTTCCATCCAAATGTGATGAAACAAGATCCAAATATCATAGAGACACCTATAATCTCCTCAAATAACGTATCCCACAACCAAATCCATGATAGGTGTCACCCCTTCCAAACAAAACAAAAACACAAAAAAAATAAACACACCAAACAAGATTAAAAATATCCAAAACCTGGCTGATTCATCCATAAATTGCACCATCATCCATCAACATACACCATCAATGCTTCAAGAAATATCTATTCCAAATATCACAATAAATATGCACCAAATTGAGAAGAGGAATTAGAACATCCACTAAGGTCCACACATAGCACAACCCCCAATTGAGTTTCATTACACCGAAGTATCAAATAAGTGAATCATAAATCCAAAACACACTAGAGAATATGAAAAAAAATATCACAATGCAAAATCGCACTGGTGCAGCCAACGAGAACATCACTGTGCCAAAAATATAAGAAAGCTAGAATCCAAAAATGAAGCCCAAAAATAGAACATCAAAAAACACCAAATAATGGGATCCAAGCTGTGCCTGATGACCATACATCCCCATCCTAGAGAGACTCTAAAAAATTCTTTCAAGATGGGTAATACACTACCCGAGCACCGAATCACCACCACTTGAAAATTGAAGGCTAATCTCATGAATGTAGATCCAAAATGGGAGATCCTAGATCTAAAGATAGATTTAGGGATGAATTGGTCTCTCTTGACCAATTTTCGGACTCTAAACCATTGTCTCCATAAAAACCAAAGGAAGAAACCTGTAACTACCCATGTTTTTCAAAAAAATATAAATTCATAGAACTTTTTTTTATGTAGATCTTTTTAATTAGCCTTTAAAACATAAATTTTCTACTTATATGTTCTGAATTTCAAGAAACTGTCATCTATAATTGTGTTTAGTATGTTATATAGAGTCTATTGGAACCAAATTGTTTTTTTGGTGAATAGTAACCCACCCTTTTGAATAGTGATATGAATAGTGATATGACCCTAATGAATAGTAAATATTATTAATATTTTATTTTATTAAGGCTTTAATATAATAGTATCTATGTTAATTTTTCATTGTGATAAAGAAGTAGTTGTAGAATTAGCATTATTAATTTTTTAATTAAGTATGCTTTTATTTAAAAATTAAATTAATAATATTTAGAAAGTAATTTTTAAAAAATGGAATTCATTTTTTAATTCTACACATTGAAAAATGGTTAGGGTTAATTTTTTGGATTTTTCTGAAATTCATGAATTTTTTATGAATAGTAAAATACGATAAAATACGATAAATAATAAATACTTAATTTACTACATCATAGGTGATGCAAGGATGATGGAATCCCACTTGGTTAGAACTCACATGCCATTTTTACTATTTTCGGTCACATGAATTAAGGTTATTCATAATCTTGGGCCAAAATATTATAATAATGATTAAAATAATGAAAAATACCCCCTCTCCTCCACTATAAATACCAACCTCACTCCCCTCTTCTTCCCACACCTCTAAAGCATTGATAAATGCCTAATTTCGGCCCAATAATCGTCCCAAGTATCATCCCCACGTTTTAGAGCTTCTGGTCTCACCAAAAGACCAAAACCAAAGCCCTTAAGAAGGATCTCAAGGAGAAGAGATCAAGAGGTAAACATCCTTGTTTATTTTCTTTCTTTTCTTTCATTTTATGTTATTCTCTTCCATTACCTTTGGATTATGTTGGGATATTTAATTCCATATTCCCCCTTACTTTCCATATTATGTATGAGTGATGATATATTCCCTTTCTCTCATCAAACTATTTTTATGAAATTTTAAGAGACGTCGTTAGGCTGCCAGAATTTTGTGACAAATTTCTCAAGTTTTCTTTTATTTCATGATTCCTTATTCTTGTTTCCTAGCCCCATCTTATCCAAGAGGATTGAAGTCTCCAGATTCATGTACATTCTGGATGTTATCATGTTTATGGAAAATTCCCCATCATTATTCTTCTCCTCTCCCACTAATTCAAAGAATTAAAAACATTGTCCATGATGTGTCGAATTACCGACATCGTGGATGATGTGATTTCATTTTTCTTTAAATCCTTAAATTATGGTCATGAAACCATTTTTATGGTTGAACCAGGTTATAATCTATGTATTATGTCTCATCAATGTTTTTGGATTTCGTTTTAACACATGGTTTTAATTTATAAAATGAAATGAGGTCGTTATTATCAAAGAACCACTAAAATGATCTAAATGAACACCATTAATGTTTTAACTTATGATTCATCCTCATATTAAACGTCTAAATGTTAAATGCTATAAATTATGGTACTGGAAATATGTAAATACCTTTCCATTCCAATTCTTTAGTTTCACTTCCAATCGACAAGAATGACCACCATGAACCAATCATATAAATCATGTAAAGAATTCACCCAAAAACAGTGTAAGGGGAAAATTACTAACAATGAAGGGTGAAATGATGTTATGAAATGATCATATAATAAGTTGTAAACATGAACATGTTCCTGTAAAATATAAATAACACTCTTTTAACAATTATACAGGAGGTTTAAAAAAGTTGGAAGTAAGACAAACCCGGGGTAAGGGAATTCTTAACCTGATTTCCATTCTTTGGGTTAACCTTATACTTCATTATTTATGTGCTATTTAAATTGGTTGTGTGGTTGTTTCTATTTATATTATGTTTTATTATGTGTATTTATAGTATATATACATAATAAATCCATCTTATTAAGTCTCTATCCAATTGTATGATATTTATATGTGGATTTTCATTAAAAATCCTTTTTTAAATTCGGTTTTACGGAATTCCAATGAAATGTTTTTATGGAATTATTCGAGTTATATGATTATGTTTTGGTTCTTGGGAATTATTTATGATGAAAGGTGGGACCTATATCTCCCTCCAATGCATTGGTTATCTGTATGTTGGAGGTCATCTGTATGGTTACTCCATGTGTAACTACGATAGTTACACAAAGTAAGGTAGTTGTGAGGGTTACAAATTATAAGGTAGCCAATAATGGTTCCAAGATTATGTAAGTATTTCCCCAAGATAACATTATGATTATATTTATATTCTCAAGTTTTGTGTTGATCTTGTGTAAATCTCATGTTACACAAAGTAAGTATATATCGGTGACAATAATGTCTTTTGAAAATGCTTTCACATGTTATGAGTATTCATGGACTAATGTGATCTTTCCATATTTTCCACCCATTAATGAGATTTTGTGCTCATACAAAGTTTTTAAATGATTTTTCACAGGTTAATAGATGTTTAATACAAGGAAGTAATTCATGTTAAATGTTGAAGAATTTTCAAGGAGTCTTGTTTTATGTTTTAATGTTTTATATTTTGAAAAAAATGGAAACTATTTTTATGGTATCCACTCTGTAATAATGTGTAATGTCATGAATATATTTTCCTAGTTATATAAATATCTAAAATTGAAAATATCCTTAATGTAAAAGGAAGTGTTTCCTTGACTAAATTCAAGATTATGTATATAATAAGTTCGGGTCCTTATAGTTGGTATTAGAGGATGGTTTAGATAACTTTAAGGGTTAGAGGGATGTTAATAGAATACCATAAATGATTTTCACTCTATGTTTAATTTGTTATAACAATTAAAGATTTCCATTTTTCTTTATTGAAGACATGTTTGTTCGGAATGGTTGTCCGTAGAAGGATTAGGGATGCTGAAGAGGAGCATGAAAAACTTCTAAGGGTTGTTTTGCATAATTTAAAATAAAAGAAACTATATGGAAAATTCAGAAAGCGTGATTTTTGGTTGCAACAAATTTCTTTTCTTGGGAAAATTGTAAATAAGGCAGGAATAACAGCTGATCCTGACAAAACAAAATTAGTTGATGAATGGACAAGACCCACAAATGCTACAAAGATTCATAGTTTTCTGGGCTTAGCAAGTTATTACCGACAGTTTGTTAAGAACATTGCACGGTTATCTAGCCTGATAACTAAGTTAACATGAAAAGGGGTTAAATTTGTTTGGATAGAAAAATGTGATGTTTGTTTTCAGGAAATGAAGAAGATATTGGTTAATGCTCCAATTTTGGCCTTACCTTCCCGAAATGGTGAGTTTTTTTACCAAAAGTGATGCTTCCTTGAGGGGACATGGTTGTGTTTTGATGTAGAATGATCGGGTAATTGGCTATGCTTCAAGAAAACATAAACCTCATGAGCTAAATTATCACACACATGATTTGGAATTGGCAGCTGTGGTTTTTTCTTTGAAAATTTGGAGGCATCATCTATATGGAACCAAATGCCAAATATATACTAACTATAATAGTCTAAAGTTTATATTCACTCAGAATGAATTAAACATGAGGCAGAAATTATGGCTAGAACTGATAAAGGATTACGACTGCACGATCAATTACCATCCTGGAAAAGAAAACAAAGTAGCAGATGCCTTAAGTCGGAATCATCATGCATCATTAACCATGTTATGTTTGGAACATGATCCCTTGCTTAATGAATTGATGAATTTTGGCATAGAAGTTTTTGGTGCAGGGAATAACTCTGTTTTGTAATAGGTTTCAGTGCAGTCTTCATTGTTAGACAGAATTAAGCAAGCGCAGAAGGAAGACCGTGAACTACAGAAAAACGTAGAATTGGTTAAAATGGGTAAGTTTCCATAATTTAATCTTGATAAATATTTTGTTTTAAGATTTGTAAAAATGTTGTGTGTGCCTAATGATTCTCAGTTGATGAAAGATTTTTTGGGGGAAGCTCATAGTTCTCCATTTTCTGTTCATCCTGGCAGTACTAAGATGTTCAAAGACCTTCGAGAGTATTATTGGTGGGATGGAATGAAAAGAGATTTTTCTGATTTTAACATGAATTTTTTTACGTGTTAACAGGTTAAAGAAGAGCTACAGTTACCGAAGGGGATGCCTCATCCTTTTCCAGTGCCATAGTGGAAATGGGAGAATGTATCCATTGACTTTTTGGTGGGACTATTAATGAATTTTCGAGGTAACAATGTGATTTGGGTTATTATTGATTGGCTAACAATGTCTGCACATTTCCTATCAATTCGAGATACAATGTCTTTGGATCTGCTTTCTCGATTATACCTCAAAGATATTGTCAGGTTACATGGAGTTCCTCTTTCCATTGTATTTCACTAAGATCCTAGGTTCACTTCAAACTTTTGGAAGGGACGTTAGAAGTCGTTAGGAATAGAGTTAAATTTCAGTACAGCTTTTCATCCTCAATCAGATGGGCATTTAGAAAGAACGATTCAAACATAGGAGGATATGCTTTGGGCTTGTTCAATGAACTATCAGGGAAGTTGGGATCATTATATTTCTTTAGTTGAGTTTTCTTATAATAATAGTTTTCATTCTAGTATTCCGATGGCAGCTTTTGAGGCCTTGTATGGGAAGCGGAGTCGAACTCCAGTGTTTTGGGATGAATTCTGTGAAAGAAAGTTGATGGGGCCAGAATTAGTTGAAGAAGTGGCTGAGAAAGTGAGGATGATCCAGCAGCATATGAGAACATCTCAGAGCAGGTAGTAAAGTTATGTAGATAATAGAAGGAAAGACTTTTCTTTCGAGGAAGGTGACCATGATTTCCTTGAAGTCTCTCCATGGAATATTGTGATGCGTTTTGGTGAGAAAGGAAAGCTAAGTCCACGGTTCATTGGTTCTTTTGAAATCTTGTAGAAAGTAGGAACAGTTGTATACCATGTAGCTTTTCCTCCGAGTTTGTTTCAGGTACCCAATGTTTTTCATTTTTCGATGTTGAGAAAGTATGTGCTAGATTCACCACATGTCTTGAGCCTAGAAGTAGTTCAACTGGAATAGAACCTTTCATATGAAGAGAAACTAGTTCAGATTTTTGATCAAGGGGAATTGGTATTGTGGAATAAAGTAATCCACCAGGTAAAGGTATTGTGGAGAAACCACATGGTTGAATAAGAAACATGGGAGTCTGAAATGCTATGAGGGAAAAGTACCCTTAGTTGTTTAATAAGTAAATAAAATTGTGAGGACGCAATTTCAAGAAGGTGGGGATAATGTAACACCACATGTTTTTCTAAAAAAATAGAAATTCATGGAACTTTGTTTTAAAAAGATATTTTTAATTAGCCTTTAAATCATAACATTTCTACTTCTATGTTCTGAATTTCAAGAAACTGTCATCTACAATTGTGTTTAGTATGTTATTTAGAGTCTATTAGAACCAATTTATTTTTTAGTGAATAGTAACATACCCTTATGAATAGTAATATGAATAGTGATATGACCCTAATGAATAGTAAATTTTATTATTATTTTATTTTATTAAGGATTTAAGATAATAACATCTAGGTTAATTTTTCATTATGATAAAGAAGTAGTTGTGAAATTAGAACTGTTAATTTTTTAATTAAGTATGATTTTATTTAAAAATTAAATTAATAATATTTAGAAAATAATTTTTCAAACATGGACTTCATTTTTGAATTCTACACATCAAAAAATGGTTGGGGTAAATTTTTTGGATTTTTCTGAAATTCAAGAATTTTTTATGAATAGTAAAATATGATAAAATATGATAATTGCTAAATACTTGATTTACTGCATCATAGGTGATTCAAGGATGATGTTACAACACTTGGTTCTAACTCTCATGCAATTTTTACAATTTTTCATCACATTAATTAAGATTATTCATAATCTTGGTCAAAAATATTATAATAATGATTAAAATAATGAAAAATACCCCCTCTCCTACCACCCTCACTCCCCTCTTTTTCCCACACCTCTAAAGCTTTGATCCACGCCTATGTTCGACCCAATAATCCTTCCACGGATCTTCCCCACATCCTAGAGCTACTGGTCTCACCAAAAGACCAAAACCAAGGCCCATAAGAAGGATCTCAAGTAGAAGAGATCAAGAGGTAAACATCCTCTTTTATTTTCTTTCGGTTCTTTCATTTTATGTTATTCTCTTCTTTTCCCTTTAGAATATATTGGGATATTTCATTCCATATTCCCCCTTACTGTACATATTATGTATGAGTGATGAGATATCCTTTTTCTCTCATCAAACAATTTTTATGAATTTTTAAGAGACGTCGTTAGACTGCCAAATTTTTGTGATAAATTTCTCAGCTTTTCTTTTATTTCATTGTTCATTTTTATTATTTCCTCAACCCCCTTATCCAAGATGCATGAAATCTCTAGATTAATTTATATTCTGGATTTTTTCATGTTTACAGAAAATATTTCATCATTATTCTTCTCCTCTCCCGCTTATTCAAAGAATTAAAAACATGGTCAATGATGTGTCGAATTACAGACATCATGGACGATGTGATTTTATTTTTGTTTAAATCCTTCAAGCCTGGTCATGAAACAATTTTTATGGTTGAACCAGGTTATAATATATGTATTATTTCCCATCATTGTTTCTTGATTTCTTTTTAACACATGGTTTTAATTTATAAAATGAAATGAGGTTGTTATTATCAAAGAACCACTAAAATGATCTAAACGATCATCATTACTGTTTTAACATATAAATCGTACTCATTTTAAACATAAAAATGATAAATGGTATAAATTATGGTGCTGGAAATATTTAAGTACCTTTTCATTCCAATTTTGTTGTTTCACTTCCAATCGACATGAATGACCACCATGAACCAATTGTAGAAATCATGTAAAGAATTCACCCAAAAACAGTGCAAGGAGAAAAATACTAACAATTAAGGGTGAAATGATGTTATGAAATGATCATATAAGATGTTATAGACATGAAAATGTTTCAGTAAAATATTAATAACACTATTTTAACCATTATATTATAGGTTTAAACAATTTGGAAGTAAGACAAACCCGAGGTAAGGGAATTCTTAACCTTATTTCCATTCTTTGGGTTAACCTTATACTTTATTATTTTTGTGCTATTTAAATTGGTTGTGTGATGGGTTCTTTTTATATTATGTTTTATTATGTTTATTTATAATATATATACATAATCCATACACTCTATTAATTCTCTCTCTAATAGTATGATATTTATAAGGGGCTTTTCATTAAAAATCATCTTTTTAAATTCGATTTTACGAAATTCCAAAGCAATGTTTTTATGGAATTATTCGTGTCATATGATTATGTTTTGGTTCTTTGGAATTATTTATGATGAATGGTGGGACCTATATCTCCATCCAATGCATTGGTTATGAGTAAGTTGGAGGTCGGTCGTATGGTTATTCCAAGTGTAACTGTGATGGTAACACAGAGTAAGGTAGCCGTGAGGGTTACAAATTATAAGGTAGCCAAGAATGGTTACATGATTATGTAATTAATTCCCCAATATACATTTATGATTATATTTATATTCTCATGTTTTGTATGTATCTCTTTTAAATATCATGTTACACAAAGTAAGTATATATGGGAGACAAGAATGTGTTTTGAAAATGCTTTCACATGTTACGAGTATTCATGGACCAATGTGATATTTCCTTCTTTTCCATCCCTTACTGAGATTTTGTGCTCATCCGAAGCTTTTAAATTATTTTTTACAGGTTAATGGATGTGTAATACAAGGAAGTATGCCATGTTAAATTTTGAAGAATTGTCAAGGAGTCTTGTTTTAAGTTATAATGTTTTATATTTTGAAACAAATGGAAACTATTTTGATGGTATCCACTCTGTAATAATATGTAATGTCATGAATATATTGTCCTAATTCTATAAATCTATAAACTTGAAAAGTCCGTCAATGTAAAATGATGTTTTTTCTTGACTAAATTGAAGATTATTTATGTAATAATGTCGGGTTTTTAAACCCCCCCCCCCAAGACATTCAAGCCCCACCGGGAAGCCAAAATCTATCCAAAATACAACATAAAATTAATAATAATTATCATAATTGGATTATTAATAATATTAATGAAGGAATTTTTTTAAAAAAAAATCAAACAAAATTGACTTCATAAATTCTTTATATGAATATAATCTTTTCAAAAAAGATCAGTATCCCTCACTATTCATTGGAAAATTAGCACTTTTAAAAAATTATGAAAAATGTATTCAATGAAAATTATGAAATGATAATATGAAAAATGAATGTTATATTTTAAAATATTTTATGAAAAAATTTAAAAATTTAATTATATTATTTTCTCCCAAAAATGTATCGAAACAATTTTTAGATATTTTGTTTTTGGAATCAAGTGAAAAGTTTACTGAAAAAATTATATTTATGTATTAATATATTTGATTTTTCTAAAACATTAAAACATAATTTTGAAAATGAAATTATTATTTTTTACTCCACCATTTCTCCATATATGTTATTATGGTTTATTATATTATGGTCCAATTAGAACCAAGGTTGAATGTATTTCAAGTTGTCTAAGAAATTAAATTTATTTGAAGAGAAATTTATCATAAAATCTCAGTGTGTAACATCTTACCCACCGGAAGTTGAATTTCTCCCCCAAAATTCCATTTTTATGGTGAAAAAATGTGGAAATCTTTATTTCATCACATCCCTAGTTTCTTATCAATATTCTTATATTATCTAATTCCTCCAGAGACCATTAAACAGACATGTAGTCTTACTCCATAGCACTTTGTCTCTATGATCCCTAATTTCAAATTATTCTTCTGTATAAAAATAAATAGGATCTATTAGTCTGACCTTTGAGTTTAGTACATTTTAGAATTAGATATGTATTTCCTAATGAAAGATATCTCCAACACATCATTAGCTTCATAGAGGATTATTTCAAGTGCCAAGCGATAAGATACCATTTTTACTTGATCAAGAATATATAAGGGCCCAATAAAACTAGGGTTTAAATTTACATTCTTTATGAATCTCTTAAACCTTTTCCATTGATAAATTTAAAGTAATACCTTATCCCCAACCTTAAATTACTCAATTAATTAATAATTGTTAGTTTAACTTTTCTATCGACATAGAGGTACTTTTATGTGACGTTGAATGGATATTACATTATTTTCCATTTACTTATCTACTCTAGGTCCCAACAGATTTATATCTCCAACAATATCCCATAACATTGTATTTTTATAGTTATTTTTATAGAGTTATTCTTAAGGATGCATTTAAATGACCGACAGATATCTATTGTTGTAAGAAATCATCATTAGAGGAAGGATTTAATCTTAAACACCTTTGAAATCCATAGAATAAGAACTCAAAATATCATCCAAGGTTTTTATTGTTATATAAGGGTGACCATATGTCTATGAATTCAAATAAGTACTAAAACACAACTCTAAATCTATATCCTATAGAATAATTCCCCAAAAAATGAAGTTAAACACCATATTCTGATTAGATACAGCAGAATAAGGTATAATAAGAAACCTTAAAAATTAATTAACTTATATAATAGAAAGATAATCAATAGAAAAATACACTCTTTCTAATATTAATTGTTCCAAATAAATAAGGTGACCGACTATATCCAAAATTTCTTGAAGTCCCTTATATTTGTTTGGGTGTTTGAAAATAAAATCTATGGTGATGTTTTTCCATTTCCAGTATGGCATGAGAAATGGTTGTAGAAACACCTTAGATTTGTTTCCTCTCAACATTAACTTGGTAACATACCAATAATCTAGATACATACTTTTCAATATATATCTTCATGTCTCCCCACTATAAATACTTTCTAAAATCAAAATACATCTTTGTATTTCTAGGATGTATAGAGAATGATGAATTATGAGCTTCATTAAATAAAATCTACTTTAAATTTTGTATAAATGAAACACATATATGGTCCGTAATCGATATCATTCTATCAGAATCATGGAAGGAATCTAGAACATGACTCACTTTCTTTTATAGTTATATATCTTCGCTATGAGCCGATTTATTATTAACTTTGAGAGATGGTAGAAAACAAATATGAGTAGATAATATTTCTACATTTCCTTCAAGACTTCTAGATAAACACTTTGAAAATGTGGAAATATTGGATCTTTTTTTATCCTCATCATAGATAATAAATTTTTTTCTCTTGAATCAAATCATTGGACATTATTTTTTAATTCCTAGTTTGATAATTTATTAATAATTAATATTATTTAATCTACTACAATAATACACTTTTGCATAAATTTATATCTTTTTGAGTGAATATTTAATTTAAACTTTTATGATTGGTATATGTGCTACACGTGTCATTAAAAATATAAATCTTCCCTATCTCTAATAAAACAAAATACCATAGCTGACCCAAAATAATGGGTTGGGTAATATTTCTCATGAAACTTAAATTATCATGAGGAATACATTGTCACTATATCATTCTACATGAGGTTGCATTGTATTTTCTTCTTGATGCATCCCAAATGATCACAAACCATTCTCTACTACATGGTAGAGTACGCACATCCGCATACACTATCCTTATCATTAGTTACACAATATAATCTTCATATTCATCATTCTAAGGGAACGTGAATCACTTATATGTTAACATATTTATTATATTAGATAGAAATTATAAATTCCTAACAAACATAGATAATATCTATCTAAACAAAGAAAACTATAGATCTCAACCACAGTTTTTTGTATGGTAAAATTTTCAATAACTTCTCTCTTTGATGGATCAAAAAATATACCATGTTAAATAAAATTAATAGGTGCACCCCATAGTGACGCAAAAGGTCAAATGTAACCCTTATGAGGATTACCATAGAGCTTCTTATATAATTATTAAAAATCCATTGGGTCCACTTTATACTGAGTCTTTCAAGTAGGTGTAGCACAAGGTATGAGATCTATTGAAAACATGACTAAATTTTTTATAGGAAGACTAGGAATATTTTTTGGAAAACACCAAAAAATTCTCATAAAAGATAAATATATTGGATGTTGAGTTTATCCATAAACATTAGAGATAAAAACCGATTTTGAATTGGAATCAAGGCCCGTATAATGGATGTAATTTACATTGTATTTCTATATTTTTCATCACAGTAATATATGATCATAGTTTGGTTCAGAATATAAAACATGACTTGCCTTCATAAGAAATAGATGTTAATTTTTTTAGTGAAATCCAATCCATTCCCAAGATAATAGAAAATTTAACTTGAGGGAGAATAATGTGATTTTTAGGAAGAAAATTGACACAAACTCTAATTTAAGAAAAATTATAGACTTGATATATGATAATCATAAGATTAGGAATTTTACTTATAATTAAATATCTTGTCATTAAGGTTATAGATAGATATCCCATGAGACATTTTCCGATATATAGAAATTCATATAGCTATGCTAAAATAGGGTTCTTTAATATTTTATCATACCAGTAACCACTTAAACTCTTTCATCCTATCTTCAATCCCTTAGTAAAACCAAAATGGTTAGCATGACCACTTGGAATATTTTTTATAGTGATAAATCTCGAAAAATTATTCGTATGATGTGTAAATTTTACCACCTTATGTTTAATAATGGTTATCCATGGTCATCATCTATTCAAGTCCTTCATAATGATTCATAAATAAAATATGAATTAACCCATGAATATCAGCTAGGTGTGTCAAACTAGGAGCACTATAAGGAAACACTCACTATTCCCAAGAATGATGACTATTATGTACACGACCGACACATTGTAGGGTAATTACCCCTAGATTTGTCTATTCCAAAACCATGTTCGCTTGTAGTATCTTAAAAGGGATGTTTTTTAGGAAAACCATACTTATTTCATTACCATAACATAGGAAATTCTCCTATACATAGGATTATACAAATGGTTACCAATACTTTTTTCTCATTTTAGTTTAAAAAGGTAACTAAACCATAACCTGGAACCCATTATATCAACTCATACTTTTCCTATATGGATATTAAATATTAACAGATGAATATTTATTTCCTAATATTACAGTCTAAGTTATAACCATAATTTTTTTTTATTTCAAGAATAAATAAAAACTATTCTTACTTCAGAAAATATCTTCAACATATCCCAAAAAGGTATTCCCACATAATACTTTTCTATGAAAACCCATAATTAAAAACATTCTGATTAACCTGGGGAAAAGAAGCATAAGAAAGGTTGAGATCAAATATTCATTATGGGTAAAAAAAATTGATATATCAAGGATCATTTAAACATAACATGAGCATTAGTGTATGAATATATGGGTTTAATTATTAAAAATCACACCCTTTATATCTTATATTAAAATCACAACTCATGTAATAAATCATTAATGTTCATAAGGAATGAATAAAAAGGGAATCAAATAATGTGATCCCTGATAGTATAACATCAAAATATGAATTCAGTTTTTGTCTTAAAAAAATATATAAAATAATTTCTTTATTCAAGGCACATTTAAAATATTGTAATAGTGTATTTGTTTCACTCCCCTTTCCATCATATTTGTAGTCAAGGTTCACTCATGATTATCATAATTGATAGAGTCCTTAATTGAACTATTTTCACCCCACATTATTGTTCTATTTATCAAATAATATATTTATCTTTAACCAATACATTTGACGTCTATTATATTTTGGTCCCACACTCTACATAATAAATATCATGCATATATTGGTTAAAAAATCCCAAAATATTCATCACATCAAAACACATGTAAAGAAAATGGGGTTTATAAATGTTTCATCATATAATAATGGCATTACCTATTGAAAAGAAATGGGTTTCATAAAAAGATAATTGGCCCATGGGAGAAAATTCTTTTTATTGAATCATCCTTTAGTCATCATCATAATAATCCATCTTGATAATAAAATTATATAGTATCATTGGATCACAACCCATGTGTTTCATCAAAACATAATACACACACCATGTGTTTGATTGAATACTTTAAAACATAGTATTTTTTTTGAAATGGGTCTTCAATCCTAGAATAATAATGTATTTGATGTGAAAATGTTTTAATAATTTTTTTCATGGTTTTGAAAATTCTTTTTAAAAACTTATCACTTTGTGTAACCATGGGAGTTTTGGGAAATAGAATTTTCACTGTTTGTATGTGTGATTCCAAAAGTGGTTTTTTAACTTGGTGTGTGCAATTCCTGTAGAGGTTGTATTGGTTTGATCCAACTTAGGATTGGGTTAGGGATTATCTTTTATGTATTGAAAATAACCCCATAGGTTAGAGCCCAAATGGGTATCATTGTAATTTATGATTGGTTTATCACATGATGGTATTTTTATGGTTGTTTGGTAAAATTCATATGTTATAGTGACTCCATGGTTTATTACCAATTTTATTTCATATATGAAATATTATTGGATTTGGTGAACATTGTATGTTTTTATTAAAAAAAATATTTTTTATAAATTGTTTTATTTTAGGAAAGTTCATTGTAAAAATTATTTTTTAAAATCTAGAACGAATTATTTCTGTATATTATAACTTTTATAATTTCATTGGTGGTATCTTACTATGATTTTTTATCACACCCTAATATTTTCATTTGGGTTTCTTGTAGATGTTATTTTTTTGGACTTAGTTAAAGGGAAGATAATTCTATAGCAAGTTGGGTTCTATTGTTGTCATCATCTTTATAGTAGTATGGTTTAGTGGCAAGAGATAGTCACCCAAGGATGCGTTTAAACATTTAATGTTTTACCATTGTATTTTGGACTGTTTGGACTGAATTTCTATATCTAATGGATATTATATATTTTATTCACATTATACCATATTGTTTTTTCTTATTAAAGTTTATCATGGGGGATTTTTTATCTCACTGTTGTTCTCAACCATGTTTAGGACCACCTTAAGAGATTTTTCTGGTTGACTTAGGTTGGTTCATTTAAAAATAGTATTAAATGGGTTACCCAACATTATGTTTTGTGAAATTTTCTAGTTTTGGTTTCAGTGTCATAGTAGACTTGAGTTTGGAAAATAAAAATTTATAGAGTAAGTGTGGAAAAGTGGCTGGTACATCCAACATCTGTGACTAAATCAAAGTTACCATGTGTGGTCTCGGATTTTTACCATGCGTGAGACTTTCCAATTTATTTTTTTTGAATAAATTTAATACGGTTTTTATGAAAATAGTCTTATTCCCTTTTAAAAATATTTTTTCCAAAAAATATATAACTTTTATGACTAATTTTAATTTATATGCATCAATATAGATACCTAAATTTGGCCCTATTATTTTTTAATTTTCAATTTAGATGATTGGATTTTTTCGGTGATTATTAGATAATGCCACTTAAAAGAGATATTCCATATATGAGTGTGGAAGTTATAATATTGGTTCCACAAGATAATCATCTATAGAAATCTTTTTTAGTGGAAGAAATTACCCACAATATTTTGAATCAATGTCAAGAAGGTGACAAAAACCAGAGATGAGCAATGGATAATGGATCAAAGTCTAAAAAGAATACTCCACCCATATTCTATGGTGACAAAGAATCATAATAATCTAAGGAGTGGATTGAGATGATTGATAGGATCTTTTATTTTTTGAAGAATCACAATGACCCAAATATTCCTTTTTCTATGTATATTATTGAGGGACCAAGAAGTAGGTGTAGATACTCTAATGTGTAAGTTGTGTTGCACAACGATCATACATATGATTTTTTTACGAAAATATTCAATCATTAGTTTTATCCCAAAGTGTTATGTGAGGAAAATATTATAGAGTTTCTTACCATAGATAAAGGGTATAATACCATTCGGGTGTATTCCAATCACTTTTATATCAAAGTCCGCATGGCACTGGAGCTTGTTACCATCGATTATCTAAAAGGTTGGGGGTTTGATATGTCCCTACGAGATGATATTTCCTTGAAACTAGTTCTCACGTGCCTTATAATTTTTTTGGAGGTGGTTGATAAAGAATCTAATGTAGTCAAATACATATCCATGATAACAGGTTTGAGTGGAGTTTTGGTTCATATTGTTTTTGTTCAGGGTGTGTCTACTGTATAGAAAAATAAGCACAATATTAGATAGTTTTCAATAGGAACAATTTTTGGTGATTAATTAGGAAATCATAAAGTTTTTTTATATCAACATGGAATGACTTTTCATACCAATCATAACTATTTGAATGTTCCCAAGACTTGTCATAATTACGGAAAATATGGCCACGTGATGTGTTTTTATTGATGGATGTCCCAAGGAAGTAAGGATGGATCTATTTTCACCAAGGTTTCAAAGGTTTGTTATAATTATTTCAAGGGTTGTGGGTCTCATCCTCAGGTCAATGAGTATATTCACGGGGATAATAAAAATATTTGAAGACCAGATATTGGACTTCTTTATATGGTGGAGTATTCACCATAAGAATCTAAAGCATGGCTGGTAACTGTTAGAGATATAGTGTTTATTTAATATTCTATGGTGTTAAAATTGTTTTATATAGTTAATAATCATTATTTTATACCATTAAAGTATGTTAATATGTTTTTATTTCATTCAGATCTTATTTTGGACAAGTTAGATATTTCCAGGCCTTTCAGAAAAAGTTTTGAACAATGTTTCAGTTTTCCAACATGTCGAATGATAATATCTAACATTGTTGTGGAGTGAGACTTCTTGGTTCTTGATTTTTATATCTTCAACTAATTATTATATTTTATTAGATGATTATTATTATGGAATATATATACAATAACCATTGGCATTCTTAGTTTGTTTCTCCTGATGGATTCACTCTTGTATTTCTAGGTCGGTGGGATTCTAAGTCTGGGAGAGTGGGGACTATTATTCCATATATCGGAGTGATCTCATGTAAGATGTCAGAAATTTTCATTGAGTCTATTTATCCTTGTTTAGACAGTCTACTACCGATAGTAGTGTGTGTACCCAAAGTCTATTTCATATTATTTTTCTGGTTTACCACCATAGAGAGTGGTTGATTATACCATTGACCTACTACCTAATATGATTCCCATTTATATACCGCCTTATCACAAGGAACATTCTGAGTTGGAATAACTTTAGTTTCACCTTGAGGACCTTGTGGATAAGTGGTTTATTTATTTTATCAGGCCACCTTGGGTTTTATCTATCCCCTTTTATAAAATGGAAGAATAGATAAATACATTTTTGTGGATTATCAAAAGTTTAATTAGGTGACAATAAAGAACAAATATCCCTTTCCAAGGGTTGATGTTCTCCTAGATTAGGTTAGTGGGGCATGTTGGTTTTCAATGATTGACCATTAGTCAGGGTATAATCACTTGAGAGTCGAATAATTAGATATACCCATGATAAAGTTTATGATTCAATATGGCCATTTTGAGTATTATGTTATGTCATTAGGCATCACTAATGATCCGTATGTATTTATGGCCTTTATAAACCATGTATTTAATCGATTCTCTAACTATTTTGTTGTTGTTTATAGGTATGATAGTTTTTTTTACTATAAGTAAGATTAGGAGAACATGCACAATTTGGATATCATTCTTAGAACCTTGAGGGAACATCCTTTGTAGGGTAATATTTTCAATTGTGAATTTTTTATTCATGAAGTAAATAGTCTGGGGAATGTTATTTTAAAAAGGGTAATTTAGGTGGATCCTGAAATGATATAGGTGGTTACATATTGATAGAAACATAGAAATGTTTTGAATTTTAATGTTTCATGGGGTTGGGTAGTTATTACATGTTGTTAGGTTATGATTTCTCAAATATTTAATATCCTATGATAGATTTATCTTGGAAGAGTGTAAATTTTGATTTGATTTAAAATTTTAGGATATATTTTTAGGAACTGAAGAAGAGTTTGAATTCAACAATGGTTTTGATTATTGTTGAAATAGGCTGGGTTATGATGTTTTATGGGAATATTATGGTTTTTTTGTGGGTGTGTCTTGGTTTATGGGTCATAAGTGGTGGCATATGGATCTCTCTAGTTGCAGCCTTATGATAAGAACTACCTTTCCCATGATCTAGAGTTGATATATTTTATTCATGAACTTGAAATGTGGTGTCACTACATATTTGGGGAGAAGTTTATAGTGTATTATGATCATAAAATCAAGATGTATATTTTTAATTAGATGGATCTAAACCTGATAGAGATGTTATCTTGAGTTCCTCCTACATTTGATTATGATATTTGCTATACAACCAGGAAATTGAATGGAGTATCTGATGTGTTCAGTAGGAAATTAACTACATAAGTAGTGAAGGGATCAGGGGAAGTGTTGTCTCTGATGAGTTTGTTTTCTACTTGGGAGTAGAAGAAGCTAGCGGACATGTATACTTAGTTCGAAATAGTCTGAGACATTTTTTTGATGAGTGGGGTCATCTTGAGAAAGTACATGACAATTAGTTTCAGTGATATTGTAAAACCCTAAATAGTTGGGAGACCTTACGTAAGTAATCTTTGTCTCCCAATGGTGCTTTGTGTTTTCGAAAATGGTTTGTTATTCCTTTTTATATGAGGAAGTAGTATATAAATAGTGAAAACCATTATTATTGGTTTGTGAACCATGGAACTATCAATATGTATAATGACTTGAGACATCGATATTGGTGGACTGGTATGAGAACATCGATTATAAATTTTGTATCACGGTGTCTTAGGTGTTATAAAATTACGATGGAGCACTAAAGACTTGCTGGTTTATTACATCTATTCCCATTTGGATAAGAATGTTTGATTATGTTTCCATGTACTTTGTCCTTAGTTTACCTTGGACATCTAGTGTGAAGGATTTTATTTGGATGATTATTGATTGAAATATAAAATCTATGCATTTCCTCCACATCAAGGGGACAACGAGAGTGAAGAATCTCATGGAAATGTATGTTCAGGAGGTTGTGCAACTTCATGGGGATCCCTCTATGATTCCTTTTGATAGGTAACCTAGGTAAAAATATCAGTTTTATAAATTTTAATTAGAGGAAATGGGTTCCTAGTTGAAATTGATCACAACATATCATCCACAGATGGGTTAATAGATAGATAGATCCACCCCGGTTATTAAAGATATACTACAGGCATATGTTCGTGATCTCAATGGTAGTTGATAAATCATTTTACATTGGTTATGTTTTCATGTAAAACTATATATCGGGATTCAATTAAGATAAATCCCTTTGAGGATTTTTATGTGTTTCTATGTAGGTCTCCCTTGTTCTGGGTAGAATTGGGAGAGAGATACTTGGTTGGGCCCAGTCTTGTTTAGGAGAATATATAAAAGTTTTAGTTGATCTAAAAGATATTTATCTTGAAATAGAGTCATCATAAATTCTATGCAGACCATCTTCATCATCTTATAGTACTTTTCTGTTAGTGATATTATTTTTCTCATAGTTTCAACTTTCTTGGGAAAAAATTAGTTGTGTAGATAGGGTATGTGGGAACTAGGGTTGGATGGACCCTTTGGTATTTTGGAGAATCTTGGAAATGTGGAGTATCAGTTGGACATTCCACCTCATTTGAATTTTATAAATGATGTGTTTCATGTTTCACAACTGGGGTCATATCAACCAAATCGTTCTTATGTGATGGACTGGGAGGATATTGATCATAATCTTGAATCTACTATGGATGAGAAACCAATTCATATTATGGATAATCGATAAAAGGAGTTTCATTGTAAAAATATTCTCTTGGTACAGGATCTATGGAAGTGTGTATGGGATGTACACAAGATGTGGGAGTGGGAATTATTGATTAAGAAAAAGTATCCTTCACTTTTCTTGAGCCCAGGATCATTATGGGTATAGAAAATATTGTATGGTGGGGAGTATTATAACATCTTCTTACATCTATTTATTTATACCCTGACCCCAGTTTTGATCTAAAGTTCATCTATGTTTGTTTACATGAATTAATATATTCTGGGTATAAATGTGTTAATTATTTCAGAGGTTTCCCTTTGGGTTTGAACAATATTGGGTTTGGTTTTTGTATTTTTTACCAAACCTGGAGTCAGTACAACCAGTTCAAAGCATTCACATCAAGAACTAGTTAACTGATATGAAAACTTTACAGGGAAGTTGATATGAGTTTGGTATAGAGTATGAAAAATTAAAATTCTTGAATTATTTTCACTTATTGAATTGGTTGATCGAGATTTATATAAACTATGGTGATGCCTGATCTGGAATATTTTTAACCCCTGTGATTGAAACTATGAAACTGATCCATGACATGAAACCTATGGGTCCAATGGTTTTGTTTTTGATACACCCGATTCTTTTTAATTCTTCCAAAAGGCCTTCATATTAAACCATAGGAAAATTTTGGCTGACATCTCTCCATATATATTATTATATTTGGTGTTTGATCCTTTTAGATGTTGCGTTAGATCTATATAGAAGGAGAACAATCTAATTATTCAATGACTTTGGTAATGGTAGCGGTGTTAGCTATGTTTGTAGATCATATTATGACCAGGTTGTGTTTTTTCCATTATATTTCAGTTTTCTTTCTGAACAAGTATTTCAGAGGCAGATATTCTTGTTTCTAATCTCCGTTTTAAGGTAACTAGGTTTCCTATATACTTGAGACATGTGTCTCTATACAAGGGGTTAATTCTTTTATTTTTATATTTTATGATCATTTCTTTCCGTTTTTCAATAGAAATGTGTTATTTTACATTAGAATGGTTTTGGTGGATCATATTCACATTTTTAATGGGTATTTATTTAGAAGTATAATTCCACACAACATGGGTTTGATTAAATTCTATAAATGATGGTTTTAGTTTCAAAACTAGACTTCAAGAATGGCAGTGGAAATGATTTGTTTTGAAATTTTTTATTAATTGTGATCAGGGATTGGAAAAGGTTTTTGAAAAATTTAGAACATTGGGTAACCCAATGCGTGTCTGTAAATATACACTATCAGTAATTGTGTGTGTGATGCCAAAGAAGGTTTTTTGTAACATTAGTTTGTTTAATTCCAGTAGTGGTTATATTGATTGGATCCACCTTAGGACTAGATTATTGTAATTATTTTATGTCTTTAACATGTTAACATTGGTTAGATCCCAAATTGTGTGATTTATCCTTTATAATTGGTTTGTTATGTGATAATATTGTCATGGTAATTTACGCACATGTTTATCTTAGGTTGTATCCATGGTTTCCTACCCATTTTCATTCATACTATACATTTTTTGGATTTTTTGAATACGGTATGCTTTTATAAAAACAATATATTTTTAACAAATTGTAAATTTTATGAAAATTATTTTTAAAGAGGATTTTTTAAAGATATAACTGATGCATTACTAATATAAGAACATATATATATTTATTGGTTGTATCCTATTGGGATTTGTGACCACTCCCTACTTTTGACTTTGGATAGTTGTAGAAGTTGTTTTGAAGGACACATTTAAAGGGAAGGGAATTTTTAAGCATTCTAGTTTCTTTTTTGGTAAATGTATTCATTTTGGGATGGTTTGGTTGCAATGGATGGCCATGTTGAGATTTTTTATGACATTTCCTTGTTTACATTTCTGTTTTGATATGTCTGGATTGATATTGTATATCTAGTGGATATGTTCTATTTCCTTTTCAATATACACATCTATTTTTCCATATTCATATTTATTGTGATCAATGTTTTTATCTCAATTTTTTACATCACCATGTGGCAGACCACCTTAACAGACTTTTCTAGTTGACATGAGATGCTTTATTATAATTGTAACATTTCATGAAGAAAATACCCATTTCACTTTCAAATCACTTATTTCAAATATAAATATTTCCCAAATATTAAAGAAAAAGTTTTCCTTAAAAATAAATTTTACGAATTATTATGTCATGTTAAAATTATTTAGAAACCATGACATAAGTATATTTTATTCATGTAGTTTGTGTTAAAATAAATATCTCTTTTATAATTTATGTAAAAAATTAAAATTTCCTCAGATGGGAAAAAATAAAAAGATTAATTTTAAACGATATTGTAAAAATTAGAAAAATTGGTGAAAAGATTATAAAAAATAATATGGGAATATGTAAAATAATTATTGAACACATTTTTAGAAAACAAGGACATGGAAGATAAAGGGTTTTTGACCAAAGAGAGAAATAATGTCATATTTCCCTATTAATATTCTTTCAGTCAATTGAGAACTTGAATAGATGAAAATTAAAGGAAAAAATGTAGTACCTAAAAATTAACTACTGGATAAGAATATTTATGGAATTATTGAGAGATAAGTCAAAAAATTCCATAATTGGAAGATTAATAATTAACAATCCTGACAAACTAATGAGATTTTAATATAAATATCTAACCTCAAGTTCCACTTTCTCTGAATGTACTATAAAATACCTTATAATAAATTTAAATTTATTATAATGAATAAAATTATCATTTAAATATTCATAATTTCATATATGATCCATTTATAACATTTAAAAATTAATTTATAAGAACATTCTTATTCAAATCATTGTTTTGGGTGTTAACCATTTCATTTTTTCCCGAGAGTTTTAGTTCAGAAGTTCCAATCAATTAACTTTGATTATGGTTCCATATTCTCAGTAATGATAAAAATTATATAAATACTATATATATATTCATTATATATATTTATATATATATATATTAATCAATAAAATTGATATATAAAAAATTGATTTACAGAGTTCATGGAGACGAAATGTCGTATTTAAGCATGTATGTTATTTCTAATTTCTAACAAAATATTCGAGAGAAATATAAATAAACTTTTATACAAATATAAAAATAAAAATATAAAAAAATATAATTTAAAAACATTATTTATATATTTTTAACCATCTAAGTAAATCAATGATGAAAAACTAAATACACCGCCACGTGGAGATGATAAGCATTACGTACAAACAAGTTATGATTTCATTTACCATATGATCAAAAGGATGTGGGTAGTGTTTGTTCCATCATCATTATAAAAATTAGGTATTTTTATGATACTTAATTAATTTTTTTATATTAGATACCCCTGATTTATTTTGGCTAGTTTAATAAAAAATTCGAAATAGGTTGTCTAGGATGGTAAAATCTTCTTCAACATGAATGCTTTAGATCCTTTTATAAGGACCATTGGAATTGTTTTTTAAGAATTACAGTACCTATAATTCATGGATAGGGATGTGGAAGACAGAATTGTGTAGTGTTTGGTCATACTTTCTGTCTTAATATGGTGTAAAAAGAGAGATAAGAGGTGTCCTTTTATGATGGTGGGAAAGGACACACATGAAATTACATAAATTATTTAAATATAAATAATGTATTTATCTGGTATAATGATTCCAAAGAGCCATGAATTAGAATAAAAATAAGACACGGAAAAAATATAATTAGAAAAATAAATTTTGGCTAGCTTTTTTGTCACTTTAACCTTTTTTTGTTTATCCCCATCATTGTTCGATTTTAATGTCAATTGTGGAAACGACATTTTCATTGTTAAAGGGTAATAATTTTACTTATAAGGTAATAATTAGTTCATAAATGGCCAAATGATCACATTTTAAACCATTTATCATCATAATTCTCACCTTTATATAATTTTATGAATTTTAATTAATTTTATAAAATATTATATTTATAAAATAACATTAATATCATTTTGGACATTATTCACTTAATTTTACTTTGAAAACAACATGAGGGAAAAATAATTAAAAATATATATTTCAAATAGTCTTAATATGTTATATTTATTTATATATTTTTATAACACTATAACTTAGTAAAAATTATTACTTTTAGGGTTATTAAAAAATTTCACTTGATTTTTCTACATCATTCATAAGCATGATGTCAACATTTCCTAAGCATTTATGAAACTTATTTCATTAAAAATCTTTATAAAATTACAATGATAAATATTTTTTTTAATTAACCATTTCATGTATAAATTGATTTTTAATCCCTTTGAAATATATTATTGATATTTAAATCGACGAAGTGACATTTTTAACATTATCTATTACTTAAATATTAAAAAGTTCAAAATCAAAGTTAAATAGAAATAAATTGTCATAGTTTTGATGTTTTTATTATTATGGATGGAATAGTCTCATTAAGTTAAATTAAGGAATGTTTTTAAAGAATTTTATGTCATTTCACATCATTTCTAAACCCAGTTGACCCATTTTACTTTTACTGGGGTAACAAAAATAAACCACAATTACTATTCATATTGTTAAAAAGTAAAGGGACATATTGACAAAATTGGGAGCTAATGATTTTAAATATGGAATCCATTATTCAAGATTCAATTTCTATAATTATAATAAATTATTTTTTAAATTGAATCGTAAAGGGAGAAAATAGATGTTTTTGAAAAAAAATGTAATCTAAAGTATGCAATGTTTATATATAAAAATCAAAAATAAAATTTATTATAATGAAATTAATTACATTATTAATAATATAAATTATGTAAATTTAAATTTCAATTTATTTTATAATATAATATAATGTTGTACTGCCCCACCGTTGGTGGTGGGGTGGTAAGGGTTTGGGGGGGTAAGGGGCAGGTCGCTGGGTCAAGTCCCCGGGCTTGAAATTTAATGTAATTTTCTTCCTTGCGTCATGTGTCGCTTTCGCAGTTGTACCCAGATTTTTAATATAATGTTGTAAATTATTTAAATAAAATACATTTTTCAACAAAAATCAGTATTTTTTACTATTCATCAAGAAATCAATATTTTTTAAAAAATCCAAAAAATTAATTATATGATAATTATTACATGATAAATTATAAAAATAATTTATTTTCGTAAAAATTAATTTTTTAAATTTAGATAATTTTAATTTGTATTTTTTTAAAACAAATAAATAAATAATATTTTCTATGAAAATAAGGAATTCAATAAAAAATTAAGTATTTATTTATCAAAATATTTTTATTATATAAAACCTTATGTTCATAACTTTCAAAATTTAGTTCTTACTATTCAATATTCCAATTAAATAGCTAGGTTATAAATTTATTATATCACTGCTCATTTAGAATTGCGGGTTTGTGAATGATATGATATCAATGAAATGAAATTTATTTGAAGTAAAATATATCATAAAATATTTGGGTGTTATAAATGAATAGAATTTATATCATCTATCATGATTCCAAGTATTTAAAATTTTCTTTTCATTTTCATTTTTATTTTGTTAATAGCAGAATTATTCTTCAATTTTCAAAAGCTAAAAAAGATAGTGTTTCCTTATTACTAAACTTATTTTTATATAACATATTCTATGAATCAATGTTATTTTGTATTTTAGAAATTAGATACAATTGAATACGTTTTTTGGAGGGGGTAGAATTGGTTGACATGGGCCTGCATGAAATGATTTTAATTATGGTTTTCTTGTTTTTTGTTTATATATATATAGAATAACTTTGTTAATAATTCATATCTTATTCACTGGTTTTTTGGAAATAGTGATGGTTATTTAGGGACAAAATCTATTGTAGTTTAGATGAGATAGGGATCCAGAGATGAATATTACTCTTTGATTCTCTTTTTAGATATATATATATATATAATGTAATTAGGAAGTTATAGATTTACCATTAATAGGGATTCATCATGTTGTGTAGTTCAAGTTGAGGTTGTGAGGCAATTCTAGTTACCCCAAAAATTATCATGGAAAAATGTATGTCTAATTTCCCAGGGTATATTGGGTTGATTTTTTGGATGAGAAACTATCCCTCATTGCAGATTGTCTTTCCTCCATCCTTTTTGTTTTTTTATTTTTGGGTTTTTCCATCCATCGTATTTTCTAGTTTCATTTATCTTAGTTAGTAAATTTCTAAAAAGACTTATCTACAAAATAATGTATTCATATTTTTTAAGATCAACCTCAGGGATTGTATATCCTATACTCCATGTTGGTAGTTTTAGTTATTTTTGGTTTTGTGTTTATAAATTCTAAACTAACAGGAGAACATAGGATTAAATGAAACTTGTAGGATCAATAAATGTTAAATTACAAGGTAAATTGTAATGTGATGGTTATAATAGATAGTTTTCATATCAATAAAATGTTATAGAGTCATTTTTTAATGAATTGATATATACCTATACTATGGTTAGAATATAAGTATTTTCTCATCACCATTTGGGTAATGGAATAAAATATGACATATTTATTTTTCTATGAAGTGGTTTAAGTAATTATAAAATCCCAATGGGTTGAGGTATTCCAACAGTTAATGATATATACATATGTTAGAGTTATGAGGACATACGTTGTCAAGTTTTTAGTCATAATAATTTTTTTAGAATATTGGGTTATTTATAATCCTTATTACTTTTTTGTTATTTTAAAAATAAAAAATATTCATTAATTATATGAATCAAAAAATGAGTATAAGAAGAAAGGGTCTTTCCAAACATCCTAGTAGATCTGGGGTTCATCTAGATATCCATCTGTGTAGAACATTTTTTCTCCCACCACAAATGGACATTGAGAATATTTCTAATGATTTTGATAACATATTGTAGCATTAGTAGCCGTTTGATTTTTGAAATGTGTTGTTGGGTTTAGTCTACTAGTATGATGGTCATGATTTTTGGCAGTAATAATTTTTATGGATTTGGTTATGAAAGTTACTAAATTTAAATTTATGATTTTTGATACTATTATTATAGTAACTTATATGGTAGATCTAGTATACATTACTAGAGATTGAGCTAGAATTATTTTATACCGTTTCTAATTACACATACATAATTACTTGATAGCATTTTTATAGTTTGAGTATGGAGTGGGAACCTATTTCATATTTTTATACAAATATATTTGGTTATAACAAATATTATAATATTTGGAGTATATTTTTAGTGACATAAAGTGACGTGTTCATTATAGGTAGTTGATTACTGTACAAGGAGTATTAATAATTTTATGGATGAATGATAGGATTTGATAATACATTATTTGGGGTATGTTAGTTATAATATTCCATTTATATTTCATTTATTTATATTTTTTCTATATGACATTGCAATCCAAGATGATATACATGACAGTTACATGAAGATGTCATTTTATTTTAGTTTTACCTTAAATATTTGTTTTTTAACCCAATTATTGAAATTTTTGGGTAATGTATCCCAAATATGTTTTTATACCATCAAATTATAATAACAAATCCATTTATATAATAAATGTAATTGGGGTTTCACAATTGTTTATATTGGGGACCTAAAATGGTTTATAGAATCATACCAGGTTTGGATTGAGTGGAATCATAGTAAGTATTTTAGTATGTTGTTTATATAAGGAACCTATGATGACGCATTAAATGGTATAATATTTGTATTATTTGACTATTTATGTGATATTGGCTAAATAAATCAGGATACAATCCTTGAGGGACCCTTTGATCCTATGAATAGACCCTAGTTATCTCCTAATAATTATTAAGGGATATGATATCATTATCAAGGAATCATTTTATGTATGGTACACGAATCATAATCTTATAGGCCATGATGATTATGTGTGTTTATATAATTAAAATTCATGTGGGGTGGACTAGTTAATGGATTTATATATAACATCATTGTATTTGATTTTGTTTTGATAATATATTTTTTATTTATATAGTTGTGTTACATAGTTTTCCAAGAACATATGTGTGAGATAAGGATTTATTGTAGCTTGACTGAGTTCAATATAGTGTAGATCCTTTTTTTCATGTTCTGGTAGAGGTTTATAGTACAATTGTTTTTCAATATATTTCATTATAGAGATAGGAGGTATCTTTCTAAGATAAGAAGATTGATCACTTCATAGAGGAGGTATGTATAGTTCTTCAGTTGGGTTGAACATTGATAGAGTTAAATGTTACATTAGTGGTGACTCTATTGAGAGGTTTAACTTTTTAATGGTGGATTATCGGTTTCATTAATTGTTTTTGAAGGACCAATTGTTAGAAATGTTTTTGTACCCTTACTAGGATTTTTTTGTCAATTATTTTTGTGAGAACTAGTTCATGATATTTTTTATGTTCGGTTTATGGGTTGAACCATTATTCCATAATTATTTTGGTTAATTAGGATACATGAACTATGAATTATGGGATGAAAATTTATATCAAAATTTAGATTAATATACATATATTGAGGCTTCTTAACTATAAAAAATTTATTGAGAATTCTAATATTTATGAGAGGTTACGAGTGAGGAATTGTTTAGTGATCTGAATGTTGTAAAAGTAGAGGTAAAGGTTGTGGTTCCAATTTTTTGGTCTTACAAGGTTATTTCATGATCCCGGTTGGTCACATTAAGGGTATTCACAAGAATATGAATTTTTTAGTATAGGATATTCTAGTGGTATCTAAAGATCCATTTTTTCTATCGGTATTGTGTGTGCCTTATTAGTAAAATTATCTATATTTTTTAGGAGACCTGTTGAGGTGGATGGATAGTGGGACTATCAATATTCCACATTGGGTTTATATAACACTATAAAATCAATTTTATCATTATTAATATCATAATCCTATTAGTCCGATTTTACTAGGATGTGCTATTCCAATGCATCCATAGGGTGGTGCAGAGTGTTCTAAAAACCAAGATAGAGTTTTTGGTAAGCCATAAGGCTATCATGCTAATGTGACTATGATAGGTATATTTAATACTATTAATTTTGTAGCTTATTATTTTTTATAGGTGTGGAGAGGTGTGATCTATGAATTTTTAACTCTTACATCAGTGTAAATAGACTTATATAACAATTTTATTCCACTTTTTATTGAATGGAAGGATTTTTTTTGAAGAGATTAGGTCTTCCACTAAGGTTATGAAATCCTTTTCGTGTCTATTCTTGATCTGAGATAGATAATTTATCTTCAGATCTTTTATTTCATGAATTTTATTCTTATGTTTTGATTCATGGTTTTTGTTGGATATTGTTAGCGAATATGCAGGTAATTTTTTATTGTCATATTGTCTTTTTATAATATTAGATTGGAGATAATTATACCTTTTGTAAGGAAATATTTTCTTATAAATCTCTATGAATTTTGTTTTAGTTATTTTCATTAATTCTAGATAGTTTATTGTCAGGTTCATTACAGGATTCAATGGTGGTGTTTCCTGAAATGATTATAAACATTTGGAATATTTTTAGAGGGGATTTCATCATTTTCTCAAAGGCATCATGTCATGTTGAAAAATTAATTGAATCCTAGTGATGAATAAAACATTTTTTATACATAAAGTATTGACCTAGATAGATTAGGGAGATAATATATCAAATTTATTATTTATTAAGGAAGTGATTAAGTTTACCTATTTTGGTTATATGGGTTGTAATAAATTAATCTATGAAGAATGTGGGGGGAGGTTTGTGACTTTGTATATATTATCAATAGTTAAATCTTGTGATGGAGAATATTTTTTATCCTTTTCCATTTTTTTTATATTTTTTATCTACTCCATAGAGTGAGTTTATTTTCAACGGTTGATCAACATTTAAGATTTCATCGGCAGAGGAAACAATTAGATGATATTTTGAAGATGAATTTTCATTTATTGTATTGTCAAAATGAGTATGTGTTTACTTCATTAAAATTAAGAATCATTCTAGTAAATATTTTTGGGTTGATGCATAGAATATTATAATTATTTATTATTTAGTTTGTATTGGTTTTTATTGATGATATGATAGTGTATTTATGAGCACATGATAATCATGAGACACATATACGGATTTTACTAGAGCTATTGAGTGAGTTTCAATTTTTTTGTATGTTTTCAAAGTGTTATTTTTTGAATCAATAGATTCACTTCATTGTTAAATTGATTAATAAAATTTTTGTTTCTATTGAAGCAATAAGGGTTGAGGTTGTCGTATCTCGTCAGTATTCTAAAAATGAATAAGTGGTCTATAATTTTCTTATTATAGCTTAATATAATATGGTTTTCATGAAATATTTTTCATATATTTGGATTTCTTTTTTATCCATGAAGAGGAAAGTTCATTCCTCTTTTTTGTATAGAGGATTTTTAAGTATCATTAGATTATTTAATGAAGACATTGATGAGTGTTCTTGTTTTGAGTTTACAAGTGGTATTAGTTTATTATGATGTGTATTTTAATGCTTCAAAAAATGGTTTTCTGTGTGTTTTAATATAGAAACATGTCATTATAGAATATGGGCTATTCCCTCATGATTTTAATTTCACATTTCATGACCATTGGTTATCATCCTTGGTGTATTATTATGCATATTGAGGAATCCTATTATAAAGAATAGATTTAATGTCTTTAAAAATCGAAAAATATTTCATTATATATTTTATTACAGGGGATTTAATTTTAATTAGATGAATTAGAGAAATTTTATTTGTTTTTTTAATTTATAGATCATATTTAATTTGATAATGGTCAATGTGGTTCCAAATAATCTAATCCAAATATCTTATGGTGATGTGGATCATGAGTCGATGAATGAATTGGATATGATGAAGATGTTATGAAATTTTTATATAGATGTAGATATAAATGATGATTTATATTTTTTAAATCATATTCAAGTTGTGTATTAATTGGTTTTGTAAGTTATAAAGATTTTTTTGAGAGATCCTAAGATAATGGTTTGGCATGAATATAATAATCAATTTTATCCACATTCAGTTTGATATAATGGTGTGCAACACCCTGAAAACTTTTTACGGGAATATTATTTCTTTTATTATTATGTGTTAGAATGTTTTCTGAGTGTTTTTAGGTTTTTTCATTAGTCCTGTAGCATGGTGTGTCGAAGGTGTATCTGGAGTGAAGGATGAATCTTCCAATACCTATGGTGGACTTTGTTATGAGTTTCCTTACCTTTTAATTGGTGAATGTTTATCATCATTTCATAGATAGTTTGGTGAAGCCTTTATGGATTACACTTTAGACATTGGTGGATATCAGAATGTATTTTGTGACTAGGTGGTCTTGAACACTTGGTGGATGTGATGTTATATGTTTTATTAGGTACTGAAAGAACATGTAAACATATTTTCTAACCATACAAGAGTAATTTTTTGTGGATTACTTTACTGAATTATATGTTCTTGTATTCATAAAATTTTATTGAGTTCCTAGTTTTAATATTTGTTAGCATGATCCCCAGTTTATATCATAGATATAAAGTGTATTAAAAAATAATTTGTGGAAAAATATTTTATTATAATTTATTTTCATCTAATTACACATGTTTAGAAAATATGAATGTTTTATACATTGGAGGATATAATTATATTGGTAATTGTGGTTTTTATTGGATTATGAAATGAGGTTAGAGCATTGGTGTAGTTTTATATTGTATTTTTTCTTAAAGATAAATTATGGGTTGATTGTTTCGGATAATGATTTTATCATAAATTATATTATTAATAAAGATAACCATTTTTCTTTTATAATTATTTTTCATACTATAAATTTAAAAACATAAATCATGATAATAATTACCCCATACATAATGTTTAGGTTTTATCCCTAGACTAGAACCATCATATAAGATATGATTATGATTTATAGATATGTTTAATAATAATTGTACATAATTATATATAAATATTGCTCACATGGGTTACATGTAAGAACATTTGATTCATGTATTATTCGACATGAGAAACACCGTGTTGATATTTTCAATTTTTCATGTGTTAATATATTGCAATTTCATTAAAGTCTCATTTGATTGATGAGTTCAAGGTATTCCTTCTTAGAGAACATTCATTATAATGATTCTATCTTATTTCATTTTATAAGACAAGCTAAATTAATGGTTGTTGGGTATGTTATGGATCATGGATGAGACATTGACTAAGTTTATATTGATAAGTAAATTCTTGTGGGACATGTTTGACATGAAAATCATTGTCTGAGTTATAATAAGAAACTTCATAGGTATTATTAATATATTTGATATGTTAATATGTTATGTTTAATCATTTAGGTGAGTGATGTATTAATTTGTAGTGATATTGGGTATACATAATCCATGTTTTATACTCATTCTTGATGTGATGGATAATATAAAATTGATATAGTATACACATGGTTGATGAGATAATGCCAAACAATTTATTAATAATATTATAATTCTGAATTATACTCATAGTTTACACTAATAGGGTAAACATTTAAAAGTAATCATTGAAATATTTTTTTCGATGATGTAATTATTAATCTAAATGTTTTGAATATCTTACAGGATTTATATTGATTTAAAAAATATCAAAATAGATAAGTATTTTTTAAATAATAATAATTTTTAAAATATGTTTTTTATATATGTATGGGATATGTATTTCTTAAATGTTATTGATGTTTTATATTTCCCACATAGATACTTTTAAATACTACAGTTTTTATATATTTTATATGTGTCTATATATGTATTTGAATGATTGTATGTATGTATATTGAATTATATTTATATTATAATACTATAAATTCAATTTTATATTTATTTTTATATATGGGACATAATTTTATATTTATAAAGGATTTCAATTTTTTATGTGATTGATATTTATTCAACTAATTCAATGGAAAATATATAGATGATATTCATTTACTTTAATAGATTATTTTATTCATCTTTACAATTGATATTTAATTTAATAATTGACATGGTTTAATTTATTTTATCATATTTTTTATAAATGGAGGGACAAAGGGATTATTATACCACATCCATTAGAAAGAAAAACACTATCTTTATAATACCCTATATCATAAAGAAACCATTATCCTCCATATTTATTGAGGATTAATCATCTAACAAATCCAAGAACTAATAATTAAAGATGGACAACATTTTTAAGGATAATATAAAGTCATCATATTTTCATTTAAATGTTATGAAGATAATTTTTTATGAGATAAATAATAATTTTATCATTATAAGTTATTATTTGTAATTATGTTTTTAAAATTTCAATATGATCATGTTTTTTGAATTAATTTAATATTTCTCACTTCATTGGAATGATTCCAAATGTACATATAAAGTCACATGAGTGGTATCATATCCAAGTATATTTAAAATATTAATATCATAAATACATATTTTACTATTATTGTAATATATTCAGAATCATTATTTTTAAAAATTAAATATTTTGAGGAGATTATTCTTATAATTAAACTCATTTAAATATGAATGGGGATTAATGTGTTGTATAAAAAATTTATTAACAAAATTTATTCAGAACATATGTAATGTATTATAAAATATAGATATTATTTTATGGATATATAAGATATCATTTTTAATTGCATTCATGTTTAATTTTGTGAATTATTTTAGACCAGGGGTCAACATGTTTGATATAATCAATTTATATTAAAAACTATTATATTTATTTAAGAAGGGGTAAATGTAATTAAAACTAGTATTTAAAATAAAATAAATATTCTCTGTTAACTATATTGAATTAATTTTTGAACTAATGTCAACTTTTATTATTATTTTTTCAAATGATAAAAAAAATTTCAAAAATATTTTTTTTCATTTAATTAAAAGTTTTTTTTAAAAAAATTGAATAATTTTGAAACTCATTTAAATGAGTTTAATTTAGTTATGATGAAGGGTTATCATGTATTTAATATAATTATTAATAATTGGTTTTAATATCTAAATAATATAATATATACACTAACAACTTCTTGTAAAGTTTTGGACATTGAATTCAGATACCAATTATTGCTTAAAAACCCACTTCCTAAATATATTTTTTATTTTTTAAAATAAATACGTTCTGTGTATTTATAGAAAATATTTTTTTTAAACATAAATTTTCAATAAATTTCAAACCATCGAGGGTTATTGTGATTGTATATTTTCTAATTTAATCTAATTTCATGATATACATTATGAAATTAAATTAAATCAAAAAAAGAATATATTAGTTATTAATAATAAACATGGAATGTTTTTATTTGACCCGACCATCATAATAATTTTTAATCCTGAGAATATTCAAGTTTATAAATTTGAAATAATAATTTATGTATGTATCAAGAAAACTCTAATTAGGGATGTGACACTAGATAATTAGTGTTTTTTCTAACTCTTAAAACACATTAGACAAATTCTTGGTATTCACTCAACCGACTTCACTCGTTGTATTGTTTGGTATATTCCATTAGTATATAATCATGATTGTAGTGTTGGAAGGATTATATACATTAGATGTTTATATATATATATATATAATTGTTGGATACATATTATGGTTTTTATGGATGTGTATGTGATATAAAAAAAATAAAAATAAAAATACTAATTATATTTATGGAAAGAATACATTAAAATAGAGAGATCAAATTAAAATTTCATCAATAAATATCCAGTGTAAGCCTTCCAATGTTTACAATTTTTAATACCTTAATCAATCATACATGGTGGGTCATTCCTAGTCTAATAACCTCTTATATAACTTATTTATTTTGGGGAGTGAGTGCCATCTCTCACATGGAAATGTAGGTATCATTAAAGTGGGTTTATTATGAGTGTTAAAACATTGATCTAATGTGACAGAAAAATTTAAGGGATAAAAATATAGGTCCTAGGAAGCACCACCCCACCATCCATGTGTACCATGAATTGATATTTGAAAATTATTTTTCTAAAAGTAATATTGATTTTTGATAAACAGTATATTAAAACCTAATCATAATTATTTTTTGATCTTAGTTCACCATATATAGTGAGGAATATATTGGTGAATTTGTTTCAATAAAATTAATTATTAAATATTATTAAATTCCATATGTAAATTTATCTTCTTAGGTAGATAAATGAAAAATGCTGACAAAAAATTAAAATCTCCCAAATGCACATAATTGAAGAAAATTTCAAAATAAAAACAATATAATCGATTTGTATCAAAATCAGAGAAAATTTCTGAACAATGCAAAGAAGATATAAGTTATAGAGTAATAAATATGTATTGTATATGATATCAGTGCTAATTAGGGGAAATTAAGGCTTATAATAAGAATTAGAAATATCCAAATGATATTCTAGGTCTCATGGAAGTGATTATTAAATTTTGAGCTGTAAAAAAATATGAATTGATGGATATGTTTAATAAGATGGAACATTTAAAGATGTCTTATTAAATGTGTGATAGGTTTTAGTGATATAAAATTCTTAAGGTACTATTTTAGTGTATAATAAGAAATGTGATGCCTATGTAAAGTCATTTAATTAAAATTATTTGGTACATTTATAATAAAAATGTGATTGGTTTACCAATCAAAATGGATGATCTATCGACCCAATCGAATGATACCATCTTGGAAAATTTAATCAGTTCATTATTAATTACAATATGAACAAGATTAATAAATATCTAATTAAGCTTATTAAATTTTGAGGATTACTAAAGTCAAATTATGGTAGTTTATCGATAATTCAATCCTGATGAAGGATAAAGGTAAATAAAAAGGAATATCTAAGAAGATTAATTGTTTAAATAATCCTAATAATTCATCTAAAACACTAAAACCTCATGGAAAAGAAGAAACGTTATTTCATTATGGAATAAAAGTACATGGTAAGAGTGATTTTAAAAAATTATCAAAAAATTATAGGATTGTAAATGGATGTTTACCCACGAAAAAGGTAATTTCATTATATAAGTCAATATTTCTTACTTTACTTCATGGGTGTTAGGTAACAATTGTGCCTCTCAAATTTATATGAACATGAAACAATTTCAATGTTATTAAGAGTTTTCTATGGTAGATCTGAATCTATCTGTTGGAAATAGGGTCATTGTTTTAGCATTTTATTTGGGGATTTACATCATAACACTTCCTACAAGATTAATAACTAATTTATAAAATTTTATCTTATACCATAAACAAACAAAAATAAATTTTGTGTGAAATTTTAGGACTATAAAGGGATTTAATTTTTATTTAATGATAAAAATTATAATATTTCTTAAATTATATCTTTTTATAGAGGTTAATAGATATTGAGATTTTGATTTATTATGTGAATCTGAAATAGGTTAAATAGAATATTTCTTACCCATCAAACCATTTTCATTATAACCACCATCATATTAATAAGAATCTATTTTTATGCTCCATTAATTTGTTCTCATATAGTCATTTGATTGGAAATCATATAAAATTTATTAATAATATTTAAATGGTAAGATTAATAATAATTATTTTCATAAAAATGAGAGGGGAAAAGTATTTATTTTTCATGTTTCATTCCCATGTATTTAGGCCTTAAAATATCCAAAATCAAGAATGTTATCAATACATAATTAACATTATTAATTATTATAATTGGATTGGTTATGTGTTTCATATGAGATACAAAATGAATCTTTTAATAAATTTAAGGAGATTAAAAATGAAGTTCAAAGTCAAACTAAAAAGAGTATTTATTATTGTTTAACTAGTCAGGGATGTAAAAACATAATCAAGTAGTTTATTGAAAATATCATGATTTTCGTATGTTATAAAATCACACTCTTCTAGAACAACATTAATGGTATTTTGTGTCTAAAAAAATTAAATTTAATCTTATTGGATTTGTTTTGATGAGTGATGATTCATACTAACCTAATACCATGTCATTGGGGTTATTCACTAGAAACATTCCAATTTACAATAAACTAAGTTCCTTAGAATATAGTAGAAAATATACTATATGAGATAAGTAATAAATCCAATCAAAAAACCTATTTTCTAAGTATTTGGGGTTATGAAGAATATGTTATGTGTCTAGATTTCTCCAAGTTGGGACCAAAATTGGATAAGTGTATCATTTTTGGAAATCCTAAGAAAAAATTGGTTATTATTTTTTTAATACATATAAGCTCATTTTTATTGGATTCACATTTTATTTTAAAGGAACATGAATTCCTTTCTATGAAAAATAGTGGGACGAAAAATATCAATAGACTCTAGACAAACATGTAAATTATTTTTTTATGATAGATGTGTAGATTTCCTATAATGAATAAAAATAATAAAAACTCCATACATACCATAACTAAGAAGTTTGTGTAAGATTCATCGTTATCTTATTAGTTATGAAATTTTGATAGAAAATTATGTTGATTTTATTACAACTGATAATGATACAACTCCTTAATAGGAATCCATTTTAATTTTCTAAGTCTATGAAATGGTATGGATCTATGAAGGATGAGATAGAATCCATATACACCAATTTGGTTTTGAATATGTTTGATATACTAGATGGGTGCATACCTATATTTTTAAAATAGTCGTGAATAAGTATACTAAAATTAACAGTGGAGTATCTACCTTTAATGCATGATTGGTTTTAGACATTTTCAATAATTTTCAAGGAATTTATTATAATAAACCTCTTCCAAATTTGATTCATAAATACATTAGGATATTCCTAACAATTATAGAATTATAAAATTAACAAATATATCATACAATTTAAAAATATAAGTCCTTGATGGTAATGGAAATTATAATTTATATATGACATGACTCGAGGGATTTTTCAATATAATAAATGCTATGAAGGTATTTAAAATAAAAAATAATAATTTAGGGACTTACATAGGCTTCTCTAAGATGAATATTTTTTTCAAAGATGAAATAAATGAAATTTTAATCATTAATGATGAAGATAATCATTGTGTGTTTAAATAGATTAGTTGGATAATAGTTATATTCTAATGATATATCTTGTAGACATATTACTCAAAACAAATATGTCTTAATATATAGTCTATAAAGGGTTTATATACGATAATATTCTCAATTAGATACTTAGGATAAGGATCATAAGACATGGGTATATAAATATATTAGGGTCGTTCAATGAATCTTTTGGGGCTAGGTTAGGAAACATATATCTATAAAATCATGCATCGATTGAAACTAAATGATTATAAGAAAGAATATATAAAAATAATTTACATAAAATTTCATTTAAAGGATCAATGCTATTATTTTAATAAAGAAAGAAAATGGATGGATAGATTACCATATACATAAAACATATTTTCCAACATGTATACAATATTATGTAATCACCAAAAAATTTTATTTGAATTAATCAATATTAACAGAGGAAAATCTAATAAAGGTGAAGATCATTTAAGTTTTATAAAAAATATCATAATATAGTTACATATAACTATGGAAACATTTTTTATAAATGGGTAATAATTTTGTTGGGGTTATAATAAAGAAATTTTCAAAATATATATCGATGATTTAAAATTTTATTAATGATTAATATTTTCTTAAAATTTACATGTGGCTTGTCATATAATCCTAAAAAATTATAAAATTTTTATTTTATAACTAAAGTTGAGCATATTTCTGTATTAGAAGAAAAACAATTGGTTATTTTATTAGGTAGTTCATCCCTAAACTGGTGGGGGGTCTCTAAGAATTGTGGATCACAATAACCTCCATTGTTATAACTATAGTGTAAGTGCACAAGATAAGGACCCACGATCCTATAAAAAATTTTATAACATCCTCCAATTTTACCATCTAATTTAGGATATCATAAACTATAGTGGTGTATGAGTTTTCAATATTTAAATATATGACTAAGGTTCATGTATAATTCGTTGTTATTAGATAAAAATATATTAGATATAGTGAAAGTGGGATATGTTTAAAATTAATCCCTAAATACTAATTATGGGTTGATTGTTTGGGATAATGTTATTTATCATGTTTTATTGTATTAGTAATGAAAATAAATATTCTATAATAATTATTTTGTGTTATTTTACCTTTAACAACATTAATATTGATAATATTCAGCATGTTACGCACGGTTTAAAAATTATCACTAGAAAAGAACAATCATGGATATAAGGATTCTCATGTGAGATTTTTAGAAATTTTTCTTTTATACATTTATAAATATAGTTATATAGTACTCACATGGTATAAATCAGATGTGATTTAAATCAAATGTTTCTCTAATTTAAAATCAACACATGGATTTTCCTATCTATATCACTAGAATATCTCTACTGAGGTGATATTCATGTAGCTTTTAACTAATAGGTATAAGGTATAATTTCCATAAGGAATTTGATAGATGGTATTTCATACTTTTTTTAATAGTTAAAGCATAATATATGATTTATGGGTTTTTTATTGATCATGGGTGGGAATACTTGTGACAGTATTGTTAATTATTTACCCATAAGGTAGGTTTGACATCAAGAACAATGTTTGAGCTATACTAAGAAACAATATAGACGTTAATAATACAATAAATTTATTAATGTGTTTAGTTTTTTCATTGATATGAGTGATATAAATATTTAAATAATCCATTTCCCATTTTCATACATGCTATAATAGATAATGGGAACCTGAAATTGTATTCACATGGGTGAAATGATCACATTAGAACATTTATTAGGTATATTCAAATTATGCTATTAATTCATTATTTATTAAAATAAATTAAAAGCCTATTTTTAAAAAACATCTAAAATTGTAGATTTATTAATCCAATTTTTTTTATATTTTATATAATTAAATGTGAATAAAATAATTAATTAAAATAAATTAATATTTTTTTACATAATTATATTTTTAAAAATTGAGGAAGAATATATATTCAATTGATGTATATAAATATGATAAATACTATTGGGGCATAACATTTTATATGTTTATACATTATTATAAAATAATTTCATAAATCCTATTTTATATTTAATTACATATATAATATATATATCAATATTTAAAGGATGTGAGTTATTTTACATGGAATATATTTGTGGAAGAAGTTCAATTGTTAATGGAAGGATAATATATATTTAAATTAATTTACTATTTTAATAATTTTGAAAATATATATTTAGTGTAAAAATTAACCTGGCCAAAATCATTGGCTTGATGAACCAATAAATAGAGGACCATGGAGACAATTATATTAAAAAAATTAAAAATGAAAACACATTCCTTATGAATTTATATATCATTGATAAAGATTTATACACCTTAATTATTTTTAAATTCTTAATATCAAAAATCCTAAAATGTATAATGAAGGCTGATAATACTTTTGTGATAATAGATAATCATCAATTTCAAATTCTGAATGGACAAATGAAACATTTTGGATGAAACAAAATCTTGACTTCCACATTTAAAGTATTTATTTATGGTTTCTAAAAGACCCCCACCCAATTCACTACTAATTACCAATATTCCCTAAGAAAAACTCATAGTAATAATAATAAAAACATGAAACCATAGACTATATAAAGAATATTTGGAAGGAATAACTCTAAATATTTGATCAAGAAGTCCCAAGTTAAAGATGATCTGAGTGAACTTCTTATTTTTCTCTCCCCTTCACATTTCACACAACCTCCGTTGCGACATCTCTCACAAAAATTATTTTATAGGATTAAACAAAAAAATTACAACACTTGTTTTCTTCTAGAATATAACCTGTAAACTAGTTCTCACCCACCATTAATCTAGTCCTATTTTTGTTCCATTGACCCAAGTAGTTTGGGGGACCTATCACTCTCCCCCCATCATGTTCAGTCTTATCCTCAATAATATAATATGGAAATTTAATTTTGTGGAGAAAAACATATTTCAATTTTGATTCTTCAGTAGACTATCCATGACACATAATTATCCAATTGGTACTATATTGTCCAATTTTGAGATTAATATGAGGGATTAAAAATTTTTATAGGTAAACCAAATTAAGGATGTGAACTTCCATACCCTTGGGATAGGTTGGGGAGACAAGAATTTTTTTGTGTAGACTTTTTAAGTTGATAGATGTCAAAAAAATGGAGTGCATGGGTGGTTTTTTGTAGCTATAATTGTTACGATATGGGTCCCAACCTTATAATAATGTGGATATGTCCAAAAAATCATAGAGATATCTTATAATTAATTCCAGTGTACCCTATTTTTTTACTGATGAGGTCTTAATTTGAAGGATAATTGGTCTCTTGCTTTTAAAATAATTACTTGATGATTTGTTTCCTTGATATTTCATATTTTATTTTAATTTTAATAAAATGAAATTTTAGATAACATGATTTTTCATCTCTCTCTATCATTTTTGGGATGATTTCCTATATCGGTGTAATTATTATAATAAAATGAAAGAGGGATGGTGGTTTCTTCCTATAAAAATTTTCAAAATGACTATTATTTATGAAAACATTGAAGAAATTATTAAACCACAAATCTTACAAAATCACCCAAAAGGGATTTTTTCTAGGTTTCTTTGTCTTCAGAAAGCACAAATATATCTCAAGGTAGTGGTTAAGGACCTCTGTTTGGGCATCATTTTTGGGGAGTTAAGACAAAATCGTCTTAAATGTAGTCCATTATAGAAGAATGAATTCCTTCCATAATTTTCTCATTAATAAAATATCCCAATCAATCACAATGTAATAAGGTATTCCATTTAAGCTAACCAATTATTTGAAAAATTACTCTACGATACATTATGTTGTGTAAGGATATTTTAGTAATATAAAATTTTTATATTTAGATTGCATGTAAAATAAAACCAAAATAGACAAAAACTCGTTTCTTTAGGTAATACTATAATTAAATCCATAGAAAAATCCCCCAAAATTCATTTAGGTATCTCAAGTGGGTGCAAAATATCACCTAAGATCATGATTGAGTATTGTTTTTGGGATATACATCACACTCTTAATCAAATAATTGAACATTTTTTAACTCTAACCAATAAATGTCACTATATATTCATTTTTATTGGTGATAGTAGATGGAGTGTCCACATTTATATGTAACATGAAATTCAATTAATAGATTATATATTGACGGGGAAAAGTCTGGGATGACTGATATCTCTTCAAATGAAAGAATTCATTTGGACTAAGGGTAACCTAGGGGACATGATGGGTTTGGTTACATATTTTCCAAAAAAATTATCAAGTTTGTTTGAGAGTCCCCTTAGTTAAATATTTTTCATCAATCCATGTAGTAAAAAATTAAATAAATTTAAAATTTTTTGTATCATGTATGTTGGAGATCACATTAGCAACTATATTTTCATTTTTTTTTATTATAAAGAGCTTCAAACTAAAAACCTAATATTTTAAATATTCTTTTACATTTTTCATAAAAATTGATTCGTTACTAAATCAGATGTTTCCATTTTTTATGGATGGTAAACAATTGAAAAGGTAACACCAATAAGTAAGGAAGATAATATCCAATATAGAACACTAGGTACACCATTTCCCATTTATAAGTAGATTAATCTTGAAATAAATGAGATGATATTTTATAAAACATGTTATAGGTTGGATTTCTTTCATATGTGTGGAACCAATTTCTAACCCAAAATTATAAAATTTGACTTTGAAAAATTGGGTGAAATTTGGTATAGCCAAAATAGGGGTTTTTGTGATTTTATGTCTCTATGAATAAACATTTTTTTAATTAGCTTCACCACATTAAATAACATCTCTATTTGTTAAATCACATAAAGGTAATTACACCATTCTATAATAATAGAAAATCATGGGATAACATCCAATTAAGGCAATAAATTACCTCACTCCATTAACATTTCTAGAATTATGCCAGTCCTGCACAAAATTGATTTTAGTAGAATCCATTGAAACTCCCTCTATGAAAACAACCCCAAATATTCCATGGATGTTTTTCTATATTTGAACTTTTTGTGGTCGATGAAAAAATTATTGTGATAGAATATGGTCAATTCCACTACTGACTGAAAATTGTTTTTTTATTATTATGCATAGACTTTTTAGGGAAAAGTTAAAAACCGTACAATACTACACTATATCACCACATCACAACTTCACCACTTCCCCACTTCCCCACATAAAACAATACATGCCTTCACAATAAAAGGCATTCAAGAATAATGGTTGCACAATCCATTCATGTATTAAAAATTAAAATCCTTCATAGCTGGAGTCAAAATTGTCCAGAGAAGGCTAAGGTACAATGAACCAGGAATCACGAATATTAGAAAAGCAGAACAAACCACAGAACTGGTCTCCTCATGCACCCACCGGTGTGACCATCGACACCAGTCCAAATCCACAAACCCGCTGGCGGACTGTAGTCAGAGTTTTCCCAAACCATCCAGCGATGTGAGATGTCCAAAAGGACATACCCAAAAGGCAGTGAAGAAACCAAAACGAGTAAGAGCTAGCTTTCCAGACACCACACCCTCCTCCACAAACACCACAACGCAACCACGATCCATTCAACACTCTGCAGACCAAAATCAAATCAACCACATCAAAATACAATGTGAGCAGCGAATCCAAAACCAGAACAACCATCCATCTTCCCCACTAAAAACTCTACCCCTAAACTAGAGGGGCTTCTTCTACATCAAAAGAGAGGATTGCTTCATAAAAAAAATACACTTGAAACATCATTGCTTCTGCTACCAACATGAGTTCTTCCCACTACAAGCCATCCCGAGTTCTTCCAAAAAGAAAATCATTGGAGAACTGAATCAAATCAAGTAGGGAATGAGACCCAAAATCCAACAACCCAAAAAGAAAATCATCAATTCAAGAATGAAAGAGGTGCATTTCTAACCATCGCATAACAAAAGTCTGAGAAACCTAGAGCATATTCAACCAAAGCAGTCTGACACCAAAATACAGAAAGTGAAAAGAGCAGCAGTAGGAAAAACCAAAATTGGAAACGAAGAAAAAAGGACGAGTCATAGAACCCATCACCATGTCGGAACACCATAGATCAACTAAAAAAATATTTTCACTGCCAACAGTCTGGCCAGAGGAGATCACCACAAACCTTCGAAGCGTTCAATTCGTCACAGATCATTACCACAACCCTCAGGCTCTGATAAACCAGGATGATGTTGTGCCTCCAGAAATCGTGATCCCGCAAATGCTTCAAATAATGAGCTGGTGAATAGAGCGACCTCGTCACAAACCAGACATACGCCTAAGAATCATGAACTAAATCCACACAGAGCATGTAGCTTGAAACCACAATAGGAGGGAGTTCCACAAAACGATATAGAGAGCACCAAAATAAACCGTAGAAGATCCACTGTGGGGAAGAGGAAGGTGTCGATGGGGGAAACCCTAGTGCCGTAATCCCCTTAAGGGCTCATCCAACTTACCATACCAGAAACCTCATATGGTCAATTCCACTACAATGTCTTATATGTGTTGAATTTATATTGGTTTGAAAATTATTTTATCATCAATGAAGAAAATGATAATCTTGAAAATATAAGGCTTTAAAATCGTGGTCATATATTATAGGAACATTAATGGGGAATTATTAATCCAAACTAACATTATATCGATCAAAAAATGTCCATTGTGAGTGTAAAATAAGTTTTCTCCACATCAACTTCCTTCATTATAATTTAGTGATATCTGGATTTTAGGTCTATGTTAGTAATGAATTGAGAACCATTAATTTTATCTAATAATTCATCCTCTACATTTGTAAGAAAGTTATTAAAAAACAAGAAATTTTTTATAGATTTATTTCTTATACACATTTTCAATGAGGAGTCCTTCTTTTTCAATGAAATAAATTAGATACAATATGCACTGGAATAGAAATAGTTGTCCCCATTTTGTACAAGTTCATGAAATTAATTTTGTATCAACATTTTGTTAATGTGGGTAGTGGTATGGTAATATTTAATCTGTATCCCATTTAAGATAAAATTAGTTTAATGTTCATAGTAACTTTTTCGAGGATGACCCTTATGTTTAATAAAAACAAGAGAAAACTACTACAAATCCTATAGTATATCTAGGTATTGGATGGAAAATTGGATTCTTTTCAGTTCTCATTTTCATGTAAATTAATTTCTCGATAGAATATTATTTCTGTATCAAGAAAATATTATGTTTAATACACTTCACAATATATGGTGAAAATTCCCCTCAAAGTTCAGCAACTCTATCAGTAACAAAAAATTGGATGTATATCTTTGTCAAATTAGGCATAATTGCTCAGAGATTCTACAATAAATTCAAACCCGAAATCACATCAAGGTACCCATCTCAAGAAACTATTCATCAATACTATAGAAAAAATATGTTATGCTTACTTGAAGGTTAAAAAATTTCCCTCTGATAATTTCATGGTACCCATTTACTAATTTAATTTCTAAACCACCTGATATATGTTCCCGTATTAAACCCAAATTTGAGACCAATTTTGGAGATACAAAAGAGCATGATTCCCCACTTTCTAAGAGAAACTTGACTAGAATGTGGTTAATAACTCATTATTGATTCATTGTTTCCATGTTTTTACTTGAATTCCCAATAAAATATTTAACCTCATGAATTTTATAGAATCAATTATTGTACACTCTCCCCATTTTGAATCCATAAAATCTTATAATATGGTAAATAATAACTATATTCCAGTGATTCAACTTCACCAAAAACCATAACCATGATTTTTGGGATGGGACACATATGAAGTGGTATGAATGGATAGACGCATTGGAAATGAATTCCATTTCACTAAAACTCATCCCATTTCTATGTAGTGAGGTTATGTATTCTTCTTTGAATAATGAAGTCACCATTACAAAGATATTTTTCATCAATATCATGTGTTTTACCCAATTTAGGGATTATATCAAGACTCCCCACCTTCAATGAAGAGAAAAATGGCCCATATGAAAGTGGTAACTCACACCTCATTGATATGAATGTAGGAAAATATAAGAAAATATACAATGAAACCATAAACTAATATAAAAAGTCATCATCTAGGAAAATATATGACATGCCTAATTGGAACATCAGAGTAGTATTTTCTAGAAAAAGAATTGTTAGATTAGAAACAATCATAGATGAAGTTCATAACTATAAAATGAAGCTATATTGATTCATTTTTCATGGACGTGAATAATAATTTGATGTCTCAATGGTATACACTAATTTACCATTATGTCTCTCCTGATGTAGAGAAGGTATTGGTAGTAGAAACAAATACACCAATTTGGACATAGTAAAAATATATCTAATTTCATAGGAGTTTTTTTTCAGATGATAAATATGCAATAAATATAGTGTTGTGTTTTTATCTTATTTGTAATAGATAATAATAAAAAAAAATGGTTAATCCTTCTTGTTGAGCTCTATTTTTTTCAATTTTTAGGGTATTATTATTCTATATTAGGTTATCAAGTTCTATATGTCTCCATTGAATATTATTTTTTCCATGACCCCTTCCCCCACATGTATGCCTCCTGGGCCAATAGTGAATAAAAGTATATAATGGATTAAGAATCCCACATCCAATGAGGCATGATGTGGTGACTAGTACTAAGGTTATGAAATCACTTATATGGGATGTGTTACCTTCAAAATCAATGAATGGATTTAGTGATAAGATATACATAAACCATAAAATTTCAGGTTATAAATATAAAGTTATAGGCACCTTTATCCTATAATGTATGTGCATTTCATAAAAAAAAGAAATACTCAAAAATAAAACCATGGAAAAATCCATTTCCAACAACCCCTCAACAACTCCAACTCAAAATAGTGATGTCTAGCTCTACCTCCAAATCCCTTCTAGAAACCTAATATTTATATATATGGGGGGAAGCATAAAAAGTATACCTAGTAGAATCACACTTGAGAATTCAAAAAAAAGAGTAAGAATGATACTAATTATCTCATGAATGAATAACATAAAAAACAAGAACATGCAAGATAAACTACCCCAACCACACCTAGGATTACTCACCTCAATAGAATCCAAGTATTGGTGTATAAAAAATAATTTTAATCATGTAACCCCAATACTTCTCCCCCTAGTTTATCATTATCATTCCCGAAAGTCAAACATCATGATCCTCCTAATCCCTTCGATAGCTATACCTTAGAAAAATTAGTATCCCAAATGATATCCAGGGTTGAAAGTAACCATTAATATGATGGGAATAGACCTCACCCCATTATCTATTAACATATGACCCCGTCCATATATCCCCATATCAAGAACACCTCATATCATCTCATCAATTCCCCTTAGGTTATTCAAGATCACCAATATCATAAAAATACCTCATAGAGTATTCTAGTACCTCAAATACCAGTCCACCCTTCATAGGGTTTTCCAATATATATTGAACAACTGTATACCATGTAGGGTCTTCTAATACACCATACACCATATTTCTATAACCTATAGGGTCTACCATTACATCCTAAAAAATAAATCATCTCTTTTGGTTGAACCAATACTTTGTATGGTTTAATAATAATCCTTAGGAGGTCGTAACAATCCCTACACCAAGAAGTGATATTTAAGAATAGAGAGATGTCAACCATCCACTCCATCACCAACCAGGATATTGGGAAATACGTAAGGTATCCAGTATTTCAAGAATTGTTTAGGTTATACAGTTAAGGGGGCGTATGAATAAACAATAAATAAAGTAATTTCTAGAAGCCACACACAATCCTAACTTAGTGGTTCTCATTAGATATCCACCAATAAGGCCCACATAGTCTTGGAACATGTCCACTATTGACTAAGCTGCAACCATCTCATGTCGAAATTATTTCCATCTGCTAATCACAAAAATCCCTATTTTACCTTTATAAAATAATTCATTTTTTATTTAATTTAAAGGCTTTCATATCATTACACTCAATCCCATTACTTATCTAATCTATTGTTAACACATCCACAATTACCCAAATGTTCCTCTTTTAATCCATGTAAATGCATCCATTTCCACTGATGCACTAAGATATCCCCAAATAATATTCCCTGTCATACATGGAATCTTCTTTTTCCCTAATGCACTAATATAAAACATCATAAACCCATGTCAATCATGGAATCTAACATATCCCCAAAAACTCAACTATAATATGAAAAAATATAACATTACATTCATGTAAAAAATAGTATCACCTACTACACTATGATAACCACTATCCTGTGTTCACATGGTTCTCATGAAGTCTCTAAAATTATAGAGAATTCTTGTAAGAAAACAATGATTTTAAATAAAAAATAACGGGGAAACAATAAAAATATTACCAAGTCTCCCAAGCATTCATAGAAATGTATGATCGCTCAATACCTAGAATTTATCATGTTAAAACCCATTTATTACCATTTTAAATTAGATTATTCATTATGCATAATTTTCTTCCAAAGAACAACATACAAAAAAAAGATAACTATAGTTAAGAGAAACCATATAATGGTTCCAAATTTTATTAATTCCAAGAAGAATGATTTACATATTTCATACCTTTTTCATTTTCTATAATGTTAATACCATTTTAAGTTGTATAATTAATTTTCAGGTGTAAAAATTATCACAAAGAATTCCAAGAAATGAATAACATACTAGCGAGATAAAAAAGATATTATACATGGAATAATAACATGGGATCACAACATCCTTACCCAGATCATTCGTAATTTTTGGTTATTATCCTCATTATATTTTTCCATACCATCCACCCAATTGAAACGTAAATATTATAATTCCATAGTTAAATCATAAATAACATATTTCATGAATCCCCCACATCAACTGACACATCCCAAATATTTGTGTAAGAAAACTATGAGAGAAGATAGCCAGAGAACTAAATTAATATAGAGGAACCCCATAAAAACAAAGATCACATCAACAACTCAACAAAACCACTTCCCAAACATTCCATGATAAAAATTACACCACCATAGAGAATTGTAGAGAGAGGTATGGGAAAAAATAAAGGGATAAAAGGAATAAACCAACATAGATTTCCGATATTGATCCCCTTAAATCCAAGAGTCAATGCCAAGGAAGTATCACATGACGTTATCTAAAAAACACATAGGGTTCATCCCAAAATCAAGATGAATGAGAGAGAACTGAATGGATTCATAATTTATAAATAAGATGATTATGACACATTCATGATGTGATAAACTGATTCAAAATATGAATATTCATGATTTCCTTCAATTTAGGACATAAATTCATTTTATGATGTGAATTCATTAAATCCAATGTATATCAAATATCTACTAAATGTTATAGTGCCTCAGGCTAAATGTCACCCATGCCACCAATTATCCTTCCACATCATGTATCACATCAACTATAACACCTTTGAACCTACAAAAAATTATTACCAAGAAACTCCAAGACACAAACAACATTCTATCTGTGAATCTCCATAGGATATAACTCATTCTCATAGTTAATATGGATTTCATGTTGTGAATAGACAACACAAACAGAATATCAACTTATTCATAACCACATTGTCCTTAAACCCTCTCTGAATACTTCAATTATAGCTTCCTGATCTGGTCATACTTGGATATTTCATCATTTTTATGGAAATATAATACAATACACAAACTCATGATGTGGTATTGTAAAATAATTTCTCCTTTGGAAACATTGAAAAAAAAATTTCATAGGTAAATTAAATCATCTCTCACAACTTTCTTCATAAATATCACCCTTAATAGATATATCATACATAATAAATTTCTTTATAACCCCTGGAATGGTAAGTTATGAAAGGGTGGGCTCAGGTGCTCAGTAAGGTTAAATTGGGAGGATTCATAACCATAACATGTACAATGGTGCTTGAGAACACGATCATAATATTTAAAACTCATACGTTTTATATCAGAGATCATAATATTGAGTCATCGAATAAATATTGGCAGTTCATAAGACATGGATCATAAGGTAATAAAGGATCATGATCCATGAGAATATAACATTTCCATGAGACATTGATTTGTTGTATACAAATAAGCATGGAAAATGATCACCATAATAGTCAAGGATCTCTGGAAAGGCTATACTATTGGAGTCAGTTCACTCCCGAAATCATCATATTAATCAAGGTTCACTCCCTAGATCATCATAGTGGATAAAGTACCATAAAAACGTGTTTAACTCACTATTCATGTATTTTCCATATCATCAGATATAAATATTTACCTAATGCATTAAAGGAAGATATAGGTCCAACCATTCACATATTGAAAAACATGAGTATGTATGCGACAAGATTATAATACATTCATCATATCATAGCCCATGAAATGGAATTGGTTTAATTAATAATTCATTATATAAATTTTTTTTGAAAATATTTATGTTTCATTATTATTTCATCATTTAATCATATTATAACATGTAAAAAGAAATATTTTTCAGAAGAATATTTCCATGGGGTAATGTTGTTTATTTTTAGTTAGGTATATTTTCTTTTTATTTTTTTTTAACTCAGATACCACACATAAGGGAGGGTCATTCTATTTAGGAATAGAGTTAGAATCTGGGATGAGAAATTGATGAAAAACAAATACACTATTTTTATTTAAATACATGGTTTTTATTAAATACAAGACATGTATTTGGATGGATAAACACTTTGACAACATGTGATGGATTTTCCCAGTGAGGTGAATCCCAAGAAATACACAATGTGTAAGATACTTACACATCATATAAATTACCAATATTTTTTATAAAATGAGATGAGGTTCCTTATAACAAATCTCATCTTTCTTACCCCCATAGGAGCAATGATGCAAGAGGAGATTCCCCCATGCCTACTTTGGGTTTCACAAGATCTCCTATGTCTGCGATCCAATATCATTTTTGTCAGGTATATTGGATTCCTCTTAATAAAATATACACTCCACTGTATTCTATTTCTAGTTTATCTTTCCCACTATTGAGATATTTCAATGCAAGATCATACACCCTCTTTTAATGTTATTTAACTTTTCCATTTCTCCCCATTCAAGATTGATTTAAGGGGAGATTCTATACAAGGAGTGTGCTACAAGGTTATGTTAGGTTTTCTAGTTTCTTTCTTTAATTTTAATTAAATTAATATCAAGAATAATTTTGATGAACATTACACCATATAGATATTATTCTAAAGTTGTTAATAAATCTAATTCAATTGTTTTTCTAACATGTTGCAATCCCAACTAGTGGATAATTAACCTTTGATTGATCGTCATAAAATTGGTCACCCCAATGAGTGTTTCTTTCATTTAGGGTCAAATTTTATCCCAATCACTCACATTGTTAAAAAATCCTTGAGGTATTTTTTTCATGTAATAAATTCCTTTGGATGTTTGAATGGAATTAAGAAATCTGTTATCTATGAGTTAGGCCATATTCCCTATGCTTAGTGGAATTTTTTTAATTTTATTTTTTGTCCAACTTATTTATAATGTTATAAGTAAAATTCATTTATAAATGGATGAATCATGATTACTAACCATATATCCAATCCAAGAGGGTTAATTTGATCCTTATAGGAATATTTGGATGGGATCATCGAGCAACATAATTATAAATTGTATGTTGATTGTTGATTGTATATAAACTGGGTGTGATATTAGGTATTCCTTGGAAAAACTCCCCAGTCATTTACCTTTCTTCCAAGTGAAATATACTAGCTCACTAGGGGAAGCACCATGGGTTGAGCTTTGTGCATATATTGTTAAACAATTTTACGAATCATTCTCGATCCTCTATATGATATAATAGGGATTGGATTAGCGAGATTGTTTCATACGATGATGAGAGTGATACATAAGACTCTATTTATGTGTTTCCTTGGTTGTACACTTACGATATTGATATATTTATAGTTACCCTATAGGAATACTCGGGATTCCATCTAGATCACCTTTCATTGGATGAGGGTGACTCTTCTTAAATTATAAATAAGACAATCAAATTTTGGAATAAAAATGTGAAACAAAAATTTCATGGATGCATCTACCATTACAAATCACATTATGGGATATTTTCCACCTTCTGGTACATTATTTTACGATGAAAATTTTATACATTATATCACACTTGTGCAGGTTCAACTTTGTTTAGAGACATATGTCTTATGACAATGTAGGTAGTATCGATCAGGCTTCCCTTAAAGAACCTGGTTTGATGTACTTTATCTATTCATCGCCTCATATTTATTATCATTAGAAGATTGATCATTTTAGATTTTGAAAATGGATTGATCTAGACACCATTGGTGGCAGACAACTATGTATATCGCACACTATGATTAGACAACCTTTGGTACCCAAGAAGGCCTCATGAATATTGGTGTAGATAAGGGAAGAGGCTAGCTTCTGATTAATAATATTTAGTACTAAGAAGGCGATCATGTGGAGAGGACTGATCCTTTGCTCAAGATTCTTGTAGTGGAAGAATTGACCCATTTTGTATTTTGTTATAGACTCTTTTATATTCCAACTTCCCTTATTTACCATGAGCTCTATTTTGGTATAGATACATTATTATCACCATTATAATTTATACATATTATTGATTTAACTTCCACTTGTTTATTATTCTTGTATGTTTATTTTTAATTAATAAAATGCTTCTTTTCTATTGTGTTTCTATGCATATACATATTATCTACCATTGTTTAATACTCATATCTATGTGGGAATGTTCTCCCCACAAACAAGTTATAGGCCCTTGATACTAGTTGGAAGCCTTCGGTCTATGAGGAGGAACACTGGAGGTCACGTTGTCGATTGTCTGGGGAAACCTCTAATTGGATTCTAGGGTAGAACAATACCAATTGGTATAAGAGGGAAATTTTATCTTTTGTCTTATTATTTGGGTGTTAGATAGGAGACTAGGATTTAATGGAGTTTGGTAATGAACCTGATCTTAAGAATATATAACCCTTGTACAATGGAAACACTACTAGGAATCTTTTTTTTCCAACGGTATTATACCAACGGTTCCAATAAACAATTTGTATAGGAGAGTTTTGGCATGATTTGCCAACAATTTTATCAAATCATTGGGAAATCTTCCACTTATGTTTCTTTTCCCAACGGTTTCATCAAACCATTGGGAAAGGTTTATGATTTCCCAACGGTTTTCTTAAAACCATTGGGAAATCTTCACTTTCCCAATGATTTCCCAATGGTTTGGTTCAAATGTTGGGAAAGCATCCTTTTCCCAACGGGTTTTAAAAACTGTTGGGAGAATATGTCCTGAAATACACAAATTGTGTAGACCACCACCAGCCGCATTTCTCCCCCAATTTCTAGAACCCTTACCCCGGATTTGTAGATCCCTCGCGCGCGCCCCCTAGGTGAACTCCATCAAATCCGGTGAGACTCTCCCACGAGGTTAGATGGGATAATTCCAAATCTTCATGTCTTATTGATCATTTTACACTTATATTGCATATTAATCCATTTTTATTGAAGGTGGAAACCCTCAATTCAATGTTTTAATTGCAGATTTGGTTTTTTTATTATAGAATAGGTGTATGATGCATTCCCATTCCAATTATGGGTGGTTTTAATCAAAATTTATGATTTTGGAACCATTTATGATGTTTTTGTCTCTATTTAATCTCATTTCCCTTAACATAACATTAAATTATATATCACATTTGGTTTTTGTTTTTTAAATTTCCAGTTAAGTTATTTGTGGTCGATGATTGTCTCATGTTAATTGTTTTCAATGGTTTGGCATGGAAATTGGGCATTTAATGTGACTTTTCCAAATGGGGGTTCCTTGAGAAAACTCCAAATATTTTTTAAAAATGATCAAAGGGGTTTTATTATTTCAAATGGATTTAAAAAGATATTTCAGAAATGATTTAATCTTGAGGAAAGTGTTTTATTAAAATGAGATTTTTTTAATAAGTCTTGTGTAATGTATTTTGTTATAGTACACCTGTTATGTGACTATGTTTGGTATTTAGTAACACATGTGATAAATGGTGTGCGAGAATGTTTCGTAAAAGAGATTCCATGGTTGGTTCAATATTATATTTATGTTTTGAGCCTATTAATGAGTTGTTTTAAAGATATTTTTAGATATTTACCTATTCCTGTTAAGTCATATAGTGATTATGGGGGATATTATATGTTTATTGGTGAAAAATGGGAGCTGAAGAGGTGATTCATGATTAAGACATATAATTGCTGCTAAACATGTGGATAAACAATGCATACTAGTGAGTTCTTGAAATGTTTGATGTTATAAGTCCTTTTCTATTTGGAGTTTCTTTTGATGCTGGTGTTTCTTATTGATACCTATGATGGGAATTTATTTTAGTTTCTAAATCTGCTGATACTCCCCCACCATGCACAGTGTATGAAACCTCTACCCTTATTTAATCATTCTGTTTACACAGCCTATGCAACCTCTACCCTCATTTAATCAGTGAATTGAAGTCATTAATTCAAGCCTTCATTCTCACTAGCATGTAAGAAATTGAATGATGTTAACCCATCCTCACAGGAATTCTTACCTTAGATAGTGTCCAACATATGGAATACGAGGTTTTAAATTCATCAGTTAACCAGGATCATATATTCCATTTTTTCCAAGATGACTGTACTAATATAAATTTAGGGTCAATTAAATATGGTTTTTATTGTACGTTGTATATTATGTGTACTTCTTGGGAAATACTCACTTTAATGAGGATGGGGTGCTTTTCACTAGCCATGCTGGCATGTGTAGACATCCATAAAAATGTTAGATATGTCAGAAGTTTAATTCAGTAATGTTGTTATCATTGACATACTTTATTATTAATCTCAAATTTAAAAATAAATGTTTTTGTCTATACATTATGAAATTAAATCTTTTTATAAGACATGAAAAATGTATTCATATAGAAGCCTAAAATTTATTCACCCATGGGGTGCACTTGACTTGGAGAAGTAATTAGGTAATGAAAGGTATGGCTATAGAGGTGCCAATAATGAGTTATTGAACATGAGTGAATGATTTGGGATGCCTATAACACATAATAGGACCTGAGGCATGTGCCTCTTTGTCCATTATCATTTACTTAAATGTATTTTTCTATTAAAGTTCAATCCTATTGAACTGTTTATGACAAAATGACTTATATAAATTCTTTTTACAGAATGGACAGAAGTTATATGTATAAAACTGATCAAATCTCAAGCGATTTTCAAAACAATTTGGAGAGCTTCATAGAGTTTTCATTTCACAATGTTTCAGATAGGGGTCGCATACACTGCCCATGATCCAATTGTGTTGTTTGACCTTGGTTGAGCCGTGAAGACGTCAGATACCACATAATCAAATATGGTTTTCAAGCAAACTACATTGTGTGGTATCATAATGGGGAGAAAATTAAATCTCAAATTGGTGATGATCTAAATAAAAGGACTGGAATAGAGAATTTGTTAGATGTTCGGATTTCGTTTATTCATCATCATGAAAAAGAAAGGATTTTGACTCACGAAGACTTTGATATGGGGACACATGATGCATCAAGTGAAAATTAAGATATTGATAGGGTGAATAAATTGAATGATGCTGCCACGATTCCAGTATATTGGAAATGCGATAAAATGAAAAAGCTGTAATTTTTAATCTGATTGTTTCATGGGAAAACTATGTATGGGATTTCTAATACAGAAATCCACTACATTCTTACCTTCGTGAAGGATTTACTTCCATATGATGCATATATTCCCTCAAATCACTATATGGCATGGAAGTTAGTTGAAGAACATGGATTTTCAATAAACAAAATTCATGATTGCCCGAAAGATTGTAGTTTATTATGGGAGGAAACCACTGAACAAAATGATTGTATAAATTGTTTGACATCCCGCTGGAAGTCAAAATCTGATGGAAAACCATCCCTCATTCCACAGAAAGTAATGTGGAACTTTCCATTGATCCCAAGACTCCAGAATATTTTTATGTTGGATGACATATCAATAAAAATGAGATGGCATGATACTGAGAGAAAGAAGACTAATGATGAGTTGGTTCAACCTGCAGATAGATTTTCATGGCAGAGATTTGATGCTCGACATCCTGATTTTGCCGCTAATGTGCGTAATGTGAGGCTGGGTCTTTCATGTGATGGTTTTAATCTGTTTGGCCAGATTCTTACTTCGCACAACACATGGCCAGTTTTTATACACATTTATAATCTTCCCCCATGGTTGTGTATGAAAAAACTGTTCACATTTATGAGTATACTCATATCTGATCCTTCTGATCTCGACATTGATATTGATGTATACATGAAACCTTTAATAAAAGAGTTTAATCTTTTTTGGGATGTGGGTGTGTGCACATACGATGCATGTTCGAAAGGCATATTTCAGATGCGTGCTGCACTTATGTGGATAATCAATTATTTTCCGGCTTATGCAATGATGTCTGGATGGAGCATGAATGGAAAACTGTCATGTCCAGTTTGTATGAAGAATACATGATCTAGAAGACTAAAACATCACTGTAGTTTCATTTTTATGGGACATCAATGATTCTTTCCAAAGGATCATCCATATAGAATGAATTTTCGAAGATTTGATAAAACCATAGAGACCGACGATCCACCTCACCATATGTCTAGAACTCATGTGCTTAATGAATTGAAAGATTTCAGTTTTTCATTCGGGAAGGGTCAAATGAAATCTAGAAAGAGAAAGAATGTTTCCACTGAAACCTCTTACAATTGGAGGAAGAGGAGTATCTTTTTTGATTTTCCTTATTGGTCAACCAATTTGTTACTTCATTTCTTACACGTAATGCATATTCAAAAGAATATATGTGATGTTTTAGTTTCGGTTCTTCTAAATGTAAATTGGAAGACAAAAGATGATTTATGATCTCGGCGTGACATGGTGGATTGGGGAATCAAACCAGAATCGCATCCTGTGCGTTTCAGTGAAAATAAATGGTAACTTCTATGTGCTTCTTATGTTATGAAACCTATGAAAAAAACAATTTCTAGAATTATTAGATATTATTAGAGTTTCTGATGGCTATTCAAGCAACATATCTAAATGGGTCAACAGAATAGAGTTGAAGCTAAAATTTTTGGAGACTCATGATTATCACATTTTACTTAATGAGTTTATTCCAATAGAAATCCTTCATATTTTTTCCATTTATTTAAGGGTGACTGTTATTCAGTTGTGCCATTTTTTTAGAGATCTTCGTGCTAAGAATTTGTCCATGTCTTTCTTGTAAAAAATGTTGGCAGACGCCCCATTAATTTTGTGTGGTTTGGAGAAAATATTTCCTCCATCATTTTTCACATGCATGCTACATCTTACTGTCCATATTCCCACTAAAATACTTCTCATAGGACCTGTTTCTTTTCATTTGATGTATCCAACTGAATGAAATATGTACACATTAGAGTCTTATGTCTGAAATAGCAATCATCACGAAGGTTCTATCGTGGACGGTTACTTGGCTCAAGAATGTATGGATTTATGCTCAATGTATTTGTCTGATATTACTACAAGAATGAACAGACCAATGAGAAATGAAGAAGAAAATTATGAGAAAATTGAACCCAATTTTCCATTACTTCCTCAAATAGGAGTAATTCCTGGATCATATACATTGAAGACATTAAGCCATAATGAGTGGGAGATGGCACATCGCACAGTTTTGTTCAAATGTGATTTGTTCAATGACTATATCAGGTTACAAAATTGAATATGTATATCTTACATATATATCTGTTAAAAAATTAATATTTTTCATCTACATGGAACATAAAACAATGATAAATAGAAAGCATCGTTCTTTATCATTGAGAAGGAGGGAGACTTTGCATAGAAAAGAGTTGTCTTCTTGGTTAAAATTGAAGGTAAAAATATTGTTGTTTAAAATAATTATATCAATATTTAATTAAGTTTAACAGTCATTTATATTGCAGGTATTGAATTTTTCTACTGACTCTGTCTTTGTGGAAATAAGAGCTTTTATTTTTGGTCCTAATATCGTGGTTCGTGACTGTAAATCAATTGTTATCAATGGACACAAATTTATTGTCACTAAATGAGAAACAAACATGAGAACACAACATGATGGTGTTATGGTTACTACCACAACATATTCTTATGCTAGTGCATAAGATATTAGATCGTGATTTGAAAATGTGTGTTATTATGGAGTCATTGAGAAAATAATAATATTGGATTATTACTCTCATGGATGAGTCACAATGATGAAATGTCATTGGTTTGATTCGATGATGAGACAAAGCACATTTATTGATGATTGTGGATTTAGAGTAATTAATATGACTCACACTCTTACTACCAAAGAACCATATGTGTTGGCATCAATGGCTAAACAAGTTTTTTATGTCAATGACCAACTTCGACCTGAATTTTGTGTCATAGATGAAGTAATTCCAATACATATTTTTTATGATGGTGATGATAGAATTGACACTTTCCTTAGTTAAATTGGAACCATTCAATTTATTTCTTCTCATGACACCAATAGCTCAATTATCAGAGTTGATTGTAAACCTGATGTTTTGGATGAAAATATATAGAATCATTCGACCATGTTCTCAATTCTTTTGGTTTACCTCAACTTGGGTTGTTAAGGTTGGTAATATTCAAATTTATTTAGTATTGATCACAAATATGTTTTAGCTGGCTTGACCATTATGTTAATTTTAAATGTTTATTGGTTGTAGTTTTATTTGAATTGCATTTTCTAATTTGTAAATGAACTGTATTCAAACATAGTAAAAGAATATTTCTAACTTGGTGAACATAAAAACTTGTATGATTTATTAAATCCATTTAATCTCTTCTAAAACAATTGACAGCTAAATTACCAATGAATCTCCATGTTCCCTCATATATTTAGTTTTTGGGTTACACATTAGTTTCCTTTTTGTAATTAATTACATATTTGTTTTCCAAAGTAGGAAATGCGGCCAATTGAAGAGAGACGAAGGGAAAAAATTATGGAGAACAATTATCGAATGGTGGAGATGGGCGTTCCACCATTAGTGCCTACAGTGAGTACTTTATTTAAAATATATATATTTAAAAAATATATAATTTCATGTGATTAATTTTTGTGTAAACATTTTTTTTGGATCCACCTATATGTCGACCTTTATTCGATGCGGAGCCTAGTACTGGTCCTAGTACTCAGGCTGGTGTTACGAGGATGGTTCGTACCAGAGGTGGACGAGCAGCTTTGTGTACCCGACAAGACCCTACCCCTCCCACTGACATGTCATCCTTCCCATATTCTGATCCCGATGTGTTGTTGGGGAAAAATGGGACATTTAGGCCTCCCATGTTTTCTCTACCTTTTGCATCTTCTGGACCATCTTTTTCATATCCCATGATGATTCCCACTCCCAAGTCAGAATCAAGTCATACATCTGTCCCATCTTCTTTTCCTTCTACTCATATCTCTCCGAGCTTCTATATTCCATCGTCTTCGACTCTTGTTCCACCACAGTGTTTTCCATCAGTTTCTGTGGATCCAGCGGTGCTCAGCGATCAGACTGCTGGAAGAATATTTATAGAACCCTAACAAATTTTTATAGCAATATTAATTTTCATTATAATATGTTTTGATAAAATATTGGTTTTTATTTCATGACAGATACATCTACTGACAGGAGGCGGGGGTGGGGGCGTACATGCATGTGTGCGGTGTGGAACCACTGCACACAGGTTATGGTGGATTACAATGAAGACAACCAAATGGTTGAGAAATTAGGGCACCAATGTCGGAGTTTTTATGCGACGCTTTCCAAATACTCTGACATCATTCCCGTCAGCCCGCTATTGTGGAGACATTTTCCACATGAGGTCAAGGATAGAGCTTGGGAAGAGATATGGGTTAAAAAATCTGTTGTATTTAATTCCATGAATTGTTTTTGTATTTATATGAATTAATATTTTGATGTCAGCTTCGATTTAATTTTCCCGATGGTGAGGGTGCACGACCAGAACGTCTAAAGGATTTAGGGTAGCTCTGGAGAGCCTACAAGCATGAGATATATATTGGATGGAATGCTAGAGTTGGCACTGAGTTAGAGGTGGTACCAGTCATGGATGATTGTCCTATAGAGCAGTATCGTCAGATGATTACACATTGGACGACTACCTAGTTTAAGGAATTAATTACATTTGAGTTATTTAAATAATACCTTTAATGTTTTGAATTAATAATATCTTTTTCATTATTGAATTTTATTTTGGAATCATCTCGAAAAAATAAAAAAAAACATTGATGAAAAAAATACCTCCACACAATGGGAAGTACTACGATTCTAGATCATGGGAGGAAGTAGGTATGATAATTGTTTATAAGTTTTCTTTACGACTTACACTTTCTTTTGTTTCCTCAATTATTTAATCATTTGTTAAAGTTCTCATATAACTTTAGTTTTCAATGTCATTGTAGAGGAAAATACAGAATATTGAAGGACGTGTGCCTCGAGAAAAACTATTTTGATCAAGTAGACGGAAAAAGGATGGAAGTGTCGTCAACGAAGCGACTCAGTAGCAGATTTTAAGTTTTAATCTGTTGATTTTATATTTTAATATATATTTTGTAACTTAATAAAATATTAATATTTTTAATAGGATTCTTTAGAGGCCCTTGATGCCCAAGAACTAGACAATTTTGGGCCAACTGATCACTTACATCAGGTGTTGGGAGAGGAGCGTCCTGGCAGAGTATGTTGCCGACCTAGGATAGCCCCGAGGAGGTATTGGCCCTCCTCAAGTATGAGTTTTAGTGCCACCGAGCTGCATCAAGTTAGGGAATAGGCATAACATGCTGAAAAAAGGACCACATAGACGGTAGAACAGTCTGCTAGGGCAAACAGTGCGTTTATGAAATTTATTAAAGTTCTATGTCCAACACTTCCAACAGAGGCCATCCCAGATTTTGATGAATATATGTCGTCGATGCGTTCTATATATAGTGCACCAGGTGGCAGTTATAGTGGTGGTCAAGACGATGTTCAACATGATGATGATGATGGCGAGGAGTCTGATCCAGAAGAGGAGGGAGAGGGGGTGGGCAAGGCGGATGGCGAGGGCGAGGAGGAGGGCGAGGAGGAGGGTGTTGAGGAGGGCGAGGGTGAGGAAGAGGGTGATGATGATGGTGATGATGTTGATGGTGATGTCAAACAAGTTGATCCTTTTCATTTTTGACTAATATTACTGAGATTTTATTTTTAATCTGTTCTAGTTGTTGGTTTTATCTAGACCCGTAGTATAGTATTGGAGTTCAGTTATTTTTATATATTGTCTGTTTTCATGAATGTTGATTTCTTTTAGAGGTTTTGGTGTATCTTGAGCATGTTTATATAGTTTTGTGTGTTTGGGAACTCCCTGGACAACCCCCCCCCCCCTCCTTCATGGACCCCGAACAACCCCCCACCATCCTCCTTGGACTCCGGGGAGCCCCCCGGACTACCCCCGGAGAGCCCCTTGGACAGCCCCCCCCCCCCCACCCTCCTCCCTGGACCCCAGATAGCCCCCCAGACAGCCCCCCGGACAGCCCCCCAGATAGCCCCCCACCCTCCTCCCTAGACCCCTAGACAACCCCCACCCTCCTCCTTGATTTCACATGCCTTTTTTTTATTTCTCTGATCATGCAATGTTATTTAGGATTATTCCATTTTTGTATGTCTTGAATTATATGAATGTCTTGGTAAGCTTATTATCTCAGTCTCATCAAATGCATGTGATGATATACTTTAATTTTAATACAAATCCTTATTGTACATTCTCCATGTTATGTGAATTATGCCTTGTTTGATTTTGTTTACATGTCAATTGTTAGGATAAGACATGGGTTACTTCTTAAGGACTCATGGACGGACTCATCATGCTCAGGGAATTTAGACTTGAAATTCCAGGATGTATGCTTTGGTTTATAGGTGAGGGCTACTAGGATTGTGTTGATACTTTAGGAAAATGATCCATGGGTCATTTTTGACATGAACGAGTCATCTCCGTCTAAATCTGTGGTGCGATGTGGCCAGTAGCACTCTAACTGTGTCTCTTTTGTTTAAAATGGATGAGATTTGAAGTGAAAAGAACAACTGGCATACGAAACATCGACCAAACGCATTCATATTCTGTTGATACTTTATCATAATGATCCATGGGTCATATTTGACGTGTATGAGTCAACCTCGGCTCAATCCGAGCCGCGGTGTGGTCGGGATCATTCTAAGTGTCTCTCTTACGTTTAATATGGAGAACTTTTTAAGTACATAAGGAAAACTGACCAAACAGATTCTGATTGTGTTGATACATTATCACAATGATCCGTGGGTCATATGTGACATGTACGATTCAACCCCACCTCAATCTGAGGCACAGTGTGGCCAGAACCATTCGAAGTGTCTCACTTTTGTTGGAAATGGATAACATTTTAAGTGAAAAGTACAACTGACATACGGAAAACCAACCAAACACATTCGGATTGTGTTGATACTTTAGGAAAACGACCTTGGGTCATTTTTGACATGTAAAAGTCAACCAAACCTCAATCTGAGGTGCGGAGTGGCCAACACCACTCGAAGTGTCTCTCTATAGTTTAAAATGGACTTCATTTTAATTGAAAACATCAACTAGCATACATAAACCCAACCAAACGCATTAATATTCTGTTAAATCTTTAGGAAAACGTTACATGAGTCATTTTTGAAATGTACGAGTCAACGCCTCCTCAATCCAAGGCCAGGTGTGGATGAAAACACTAAAAGTGTCTCAGGTTTATTTGAAATAGACAACACTTTAAATGAAAACAAAAACTGACATACGAAAAACCAACCAAACGCATATAGATTCCGTTGAAACTTTAGAAAAATGATTCATGGGTCATATGTGACGTGTACAAGTCAACCCCACCTCAATATAAGGTGCGTTGTGGCTGGAACCATTCTAAGTATCTCACTTTTGTTTGAAATGGATAATATTTTAAGTGAAAAGTACAACTGACATACGGAAAACCAACCAAACGCATTCGGATTGTGTTTATACATTAGGTAAATGATACTTGTGTCATATGAGACATGAAGAGTCAACCCAGCCTCTATTAGAGGTGCGAAGTGGCCTAAACCACTCGAAGTGTCTCTCTATAGTTTAAAATGGACTTCATTTTAATTGAAAATAATAACTGACATATGAAAAATAGACCAAACGCATTCAGATTCTGTTGAAACTTTAGGAAAACGTTCCATGAGTCATTTGTGACGTGTAATAGTCACCCCCGCCTCAATATCAGGCTATGTGTGGACGGCACCACTCAAAGTGTCTCGGGTTTATTTGAAATAGACAACATTTTAAATGAAAACTACAACTGGCATACGGAAAACTGACTATACACATTTGGGTACAGTTGAAACATTAGGACAACGATACATGGGTCATATGTGATGTGTATGGTTCAACCCCGCCTCAATCTGAGGTGTGGTGTGGCTAGAACCATTCTAAGTGTCTCACTTTTGTTTTAAATGGATAACATTTTAAGTGAAAAGTACAACTGTCATATGGGAAACTGACCAAACGCATTCAGATTGTGTTGATACTTTAGGAAAATGATCCATGGGTCATTTTTGACCTATACAAGTCAACCCAGCCTCAATCTGAGGCCAGGTGTGGCCATCACCACTCAAAGTGTCTCATGTTTATTTGAAATAGACAACATTTTAAATGAAAACAACAACTGACATACGAAAAACTGACTAAATGCATTGAGATTCAGTTTAAACATTAGGAAAAAGATCCATGGGTCATATGTGACGTGTGCGAGTCAAACCCGCCTCAATCCAAGGTGCAGCGTGGCCATCACCATTCGAAGTGTCTCACTTTTGTTTGAAATGGATAACATTTCAAGTGAAAAGTACAACTAACATATGTAAAACTGACCAAACGCATTCATATTGTGGAGATACTTTAGGAAAATGATCCTTGGGTCATTTGTGACATGTACGAGTCAACCTAGCCTCAATCCGAGGCGCGGAGTGGCTGACACCACTCAAAGTGTCTCTCCATAGTTTAAAATTGACTTCATTTTAATTGAAAACTACACCTAACATATGGAAAACTGACCAAACACATTCATATTTTGTTGAAACATCAGGAAAACTTTCCATGATTTCTTTGTGATGTGTATGAGTCAACATCCCCTCAATATGAGGGTAGGTGTGGCCGAAACCACTAAAAGTGTCTCAGGTTTATTTGAAATAGACGCCATTTTAAATGAAAACAACAACTAACATACGGAAAACCAACAAAATGCATTCGGATTCAGTTGAAACTTTAGGAAAATGATTCATGGGTCATATGTGACATGTACGAGTCAAACTCTTCTCAATCCAAGGCACGTTGTGGCCGACACCATTCAAAGTGTCTCACTTTTGTTTGAAATGGATAACATTTTAAGTGAAAAGTACAACTGACATACGGAAAACCGACCAAACGCATTCGAATTATGTTGATAATTTAGGAAAATGATCCTTGGGTAATTTTTGACGTGTAAGAGTAAACCCATCCTCAATCCGAGGCATTGAGTGGCCGACACCACTTGAAGTGTCTCTCTATAGTTTAAAATGGACTTCATTTTAATTGAAAACAAAAACTGACATACGGAAAACTGACTAAACGCATTAAGATTCTGTTGAAACTTTAAGAAAACATTCCATGAGTCATTTGTGACATATATGAGTCAACCCTGCCTCAATCCGAGGCCAGATGTGGCCAGCACCACTCAAAGTTTCTCGGGTTTATTTGAAATAGACAACATTTTAAATGAAAACAACAACTAACATACGGAAAACCAACCAAAGGCATTTGAATTCAGTTGAAAGATTAGGAAAACGATCCATGGGTTATATATGATGTGTATGAGTCAAACCTGCCTCAATTTGAGGTGTGGTGTGGCCGGAACCATTCGAAGTGTCTCACTTTTGTTTGAAATGGATAACTTTTTATGTTAAAAGTACAACTGACATATGAAAAACCAACCAAACACATTTTCATTGTGTTGATACTTTAGGAAAATGATCCTTGTGTCATTTATAATATGTACGAGTCAACTCTGCCTCAATCTGAGGAGCGGAGTGGCTGGAACCCCTCGAAGTGTCTCTCTATAGTTTAAAATGGACTTCATTTTAATTGAAAACAACAACTAACATACAGAAAACCGAACAAACGCATTCTGATTCTATTGAAACTTTAGGAAAACGTTTCATGAGACATTTGGGATGTGTACGAGTCAACCTCACCTCAATATGAGGACAGCTATGGCCAGAACCACTCAAAGTGTCTCCGGTTTATTTGAAATAGACAACATTTTAAATGAAAGAAACAACTGACATACGGAAAACTGACCAAACGAATCTGAATTCAGTTGAAACTTTGGGACAACAATCCATGGGTCATATGTGACGTGTAAAAGTAAATCCTGGCTCAATCGGAGGTGTGGTGTGGCTGGAACCATTCGAAGTGTCTCACTTTTGTTTGAAATGGATAACATTTTAAGTGAAAACTACAACTGACATTTGGAAAACCGACCAAACGCCTTTGGATTGTGTTGATATTTTGGAAAATGATCCTTGGGTCATTTGTGATGTGTACGAGTCAAACTAGCCTCAATCTAAGGTGCAGAGTGGTCGGCACCACTCGAAGTGTCTCTCTATTGTTTAAAATGGACTTCATTTTAATTGAAAACAACAACTGTCATACGAAAAACCGACCAAACGCATTCATATTCTATTGAAACTTTAGGAATACGTCCCATGAGTCATTTGTGACAGGTAAGATTCAACCCCAACTCAATCTGAGGATAGGTGTGGCCGGAACCACTCAAAGTGTCTCAGGTTTATTTGAAATAGACAACATTTTAAATGAAAACAACAACTGACATACGGAAAACCAACTAAACACATTCAGATTCCGTTTAAACATTAGTAAAAAGATCCATGGGTCATATGTGACGTTTACATGTAAACCCAGCCTCATTCCAAGGCACAGAGTGGCTGGAACCACTCGAAGTGTCTCTTTATAGTTTAAAATGGACTTCATTTTAATTGAAAACAACAACTGACATACGGTAAACCGACCAAACACATTAATATTCTGTTGAAACATTAGGATAATGATCCATGGGTCATATGTGACTAATAAGAGTCAACTGTGCCTCAATCCGAGTTTTAGTGTTGCCGGGATCACTCTAAGTGTCTCTCTTTTGTTAAAAATGGACAACATTTTAAGTACATATGGAAAACCAACCAAATGGATTCTGATTTTGTTTATAATTTATAAAAATGATCCATGGGTCATATATGACATGAAAGATTCAACCCCTCCTAAATCTGAGGCACGGTGTGGCTGGAACCACTCAAAGTGTCTCTCCTTCATTTAAAATTGACATAATTTTAAGTGAAACAACAACTAACATACGGAAAACCGACCAAACACCTTTGGATTCTGTTGAACCTTTATTACAATGATCCATGGATAATTTTGTACGTGTATGAGTCTAACCCGCCTCAATCCAAGGAACGGTGTGGCAAGAACCACTAAAATTGTCTCTCTTTCCTTTAAAATAGACTTCATTTTAAGTGAAAACAATAAATTACATACGAAAAACTGACCAAATGCATTCATATTCTGTTGAAACTTTAGGAAAACGATCCATGGGTCATATGGGATATGTATGAGTCAACCCTACCTCAATCTGAGGCCTGGTGTGGCCAAAACCACTCAAAGTGTCTCGCATTTATTTGAAATGGACAACATTTTAATTGAAAACAACTACTTGCATACGGAAAACTGACCAAACGAATTAAAAGTGTTCTGAATGTTTAGAACAATGATCAATGGGTCATATGTGACATGAACAAGTTAACTATTCTATAATCCAAGGCATGGTGTGACTAGAACCACTCAAAGTGTCTTTTTTTTGAAATGAACAACATTTTAAGTGAAAACAACAACTGACAAACGGAAAACCGACAAAAATGATTATTAATGTGTTGATGCTTTAGTAAAATGATACATGGTTCATATTTGATTGTAAAAGTAAACCCCACCTCAATCCGAGGTGCGGTGTAGCTAGTACCACTCAAAGTGTCTCTCTTTTATTTAAAATGGACATCATTTTAAGTGAAAACAACAACTGATATACAGAAAACCAACCAGACGCATTTGGATTCCATTGAAACTTTCGGAAAACGATCCATGGGTGATATGTGATTTTCACGAGTCAACCCCACCTTAATCTGAGGCGTATTGGGGCCGTCAAAACTCGAATTTTCTCTGTTTTATTTGAAATGGACAACATTTTAAGTGAAAAGTACAATTGGCATACGGAAAACTGACCAAACGCATTCGTATTATGTTGAAACTTTAGGAAAATGATCCTTGGGTCATATGGGATGTTTACAAGTCAGCCTTGCCTCAATACTCGGTGCGGTGTGGCCAGAACCACTCGAAGTGTCTCTCTTTTGTTTCAAAAGGACATCATATTAAGTGAAAACAACAAATGACATACGGAAAACCGAAGAAACGCATTCTGATTCCATTGAAACAATAGGAAAATGATCCATGAGTCATATGTGACATGTAAGAGTCAACCCCACCAAACTCTGAGGCCCAGTGTGGCCGACAACACTCAAATTGTCTCACGTTTATTTGAAATGGACAACATTTTAATTGTAAACAAATACTGCCATAAGAAAAACATACCAAACACATTCGGAATTTTTTGAAACATTAGAACAATGATATATGAGTCATATGTGATGTGTAACAATTAACCCTGCCTTAATCTGAGGCATGGTGTGGCCGAAACCACTCAAAGTGTCTCTTTTTTTAAAATTAACAACATTTTATGTGAAAACAATTACTGGCATACGGAAAACCAACCAAACGTTTTCAGAATATGTCGATACATTAGGAAAATGATCCATGGGTCATATGTAATGTTTACGAGTCAACCCTGCATCAATTAAAGGCACGTTGTGGCCATTATCACTCCAAGTGTATGTATTTTGTTTAAAATAAACATAGTTTTTAGTAAAAACAACTGGTATACGAAAAACAGAACAAATTTATTTGGATTCTGTTGATACTTGTTCAGTTTATTATGTATTTTATTGATAACTGATAATTATATTATGTATGTATTCAATTATGAAATGAATTCCGGATTCCACATATAATTTTCATATAAATTTTAATTTGAATTCTATATCAATTATTTATGTCTATAATTATGTTATGATTTATGATTTAATTATGGATGTGTATAGTTCAAGAATGAATTATATGTTACATGTGTATGAATTTGTTCCCTATATATATTTCATAGTTTGTTATTGCAGGTATAGTAATTGGAAAGGATGAGAATGGACATCATTAGAGGCTACTGTGCAAATTGTAGGCTGCTGTGCAATTTGCACAGCACAGCCTTTGCCAAGGGTTTCAAACTGTTGGCATAGGCTTGTAATAACCCTATACCAATAGTTTACAAACCATTGGAAAAGGATTGTAGGGATTTTTTTCCAACGGTTATATAGAACCGTTGGCAAAAACCATTCCCACCGGTTTAGAAACTATTGGGAAAGAGTTGATTTCCTTAGTTTTACCAACGGTTTTGTGTAAACCGTTGGCATAGGTTAATTTTACTAACCTATACCAATGGTTTTATGTAAACCATTGGGATAGGTTTTCCCAATGGCTTACTTCCCCACAGTTTGTAGAACTGTTGGTATAACATACACCAACGGTTATGTAGGCTTTCCCAATGGTTCAGAACCATTGGGAAAGACCCCATTTCTAGTAGTGAAAAACAATTTACTTGGGATGGGTTATTACTACTAATGGGTTTTCCCTATTACTGTTATTCTTATTTCACCATTAGGTGAAGCACAGGTTTTGTGATGTTTTCATTTATGATATTATTTTAATAAAATTTATTTACGTTATCCCAATTAGATGAGTGAATATAAATTCATGCATTATAATAGGCCCCATTGGACTTAAATTTCATGTATTGTTTCATTCAAAATTTATATTAATGAATGGATTTACTATATTGAATATAATTGAGTGGAAATTCCCTACAAAAGCGCTGATGATGACCCATCCCGCCGCAAGCTCGGCACTCCACTGGGTTACATGGACACTGTGGTCTCCTGTGCCCCTATTTACCACACTGGTAGCACCGGACCATGCCACCTAAGAATTACGCTTACTAGTAATACCAAGGTGAGAGAAACTCATCTGCATCTTCCTCTTACCGGTATAAATAGTACCATAAACTGGTGTCGAACCACCCTGGCCTACACCACTAGCATCTTGCAAATCCCTCTCGGTGATCAGTGCCTGGTTCACAATGGAATGTATTGTAGGAATCCTGAAAACAGTCACCAGTGCTCGGATGTCATACCTAAGTCCATCCTCAAAGCTTCGAGCCCTCAATGCCTCATCACCCACCAGAATGGGTGACAAACAGTGAATCTCGTTGAAGCGAGTAGAATAATCCATCACTGTCATGGTGCCCTGCTGCAGATTCATGAACTCTCGAGCTCGATCTGCTCACAGCATCTCTGGGAAGAAGAATTCGTAGAAGGCTGCCTGATAATATTCTCATGGCATGTCTCGGTAATGCTCAGACTGGGTGGTAACATCCCACCACCTCATGGTGGAATCACACGGCATGTATATAGCGAGCTTGACTCTCCACCCTAGAGGTGTCTTCAGATGCTCAAAAGTATTCTGCATTGAACCCAGCCAAGACTCTGTAGCCTGTGTTCCACCATCCCCTAAAAACGTAGGTGGATGCTGCTGTTGGAATATATGACTGATCTTTTCCATAGATGTGGTGGTCTATAGTGCTCCCTGGAAGGTCTGATTGAACCGCATGAAGCCTTCACGAAACTGCACCTCCATGCCTATGTCCAGTATAACACCTGGCGTCGCATCTGGCACTGATAGAGGATCCAATGGTAGCCCATGGTCTACCATCTCATGCATATAATCATTGGCGCTCTCCGGGTGAACAACCGGTGGTCGTCTCAGTGGCATGACTCTACAAGGTCAAACACACACCCGAGATTAAGATTATCAAAGACCGAAAACTATGAGCACAAGAAGGGAACAGGAGAAAGAAAGCATTCAGGATTTACAAAACATGACTACATGGATTGTATTAATACTACATGGTGTGTTCCCACAATCCATTCACATGGGCGTGTACTATAGCTAAAACTGGTCATGTAACACCCCAAACACACAGTGTGTCTCTTAACTACATGACATATACTTGAATCCCCTTCCCTGCTTGAGCCTTCCACACGGATAGCACACACATCTTTCCTAAAAAGAGACTACATGGCATGTCCCATAGGTACACGGTGTGTACTCGACAAGCTTTCACCAGCCCCTATTTCTCACTACACGGCCGACTACACGGAGGATACTACATGGTGTGTTCCAGGCAGACACGACGTGTACTCGGAAATATAACACCAACCTGTGTTGTTTGTGACACGACCGGGTACCTGGGTCAGACTACACGACGTGTTCAAGGTAGAAACAGCGTTTATGTCTTCAGGTTTCCTCCAACCGTATAGTTAGTTACACAAGTGGACACCGGGTCAACACATCACAGCATGTACAACCAGTACACGACGTGTTTCACCAAGCCATTCCCTACCCCATGTCCCCTCCCACAAGGTCTATGACATAGGAAGAGGCTACACGGCGTATACTTAAAAGGTTTTTATTTTTTACCAAACAGAATAACACACGACATGTGTCCATATAACTACACTGTGTGTATAATGTGTTTTCCAGACAGTATGCCTCAGAAACTACTCTAGAGCCCCGAAAAACACTAAAACCAACATATAAGTGCCAAATTCTGATTTCTGAGGGCCCATACTCCCTACGAATCAATGTTTGGAATCTTACACATGTTATAACAAAGTAAACATGTCAATGATCCACCAAATTTCGGTTATTGAGGGCCCATACTCCCCAAAAAAAATCTTAGCATTCATCCTAGAAAAACCTCACACAAAAATACCCCATCAAAAAATCGGAATTTATCAAATCACCTATCATAATAGCATGCTTTTCTAGCACAACAATTATCACAACAATATGCAATTTCTAATGCACCTACATGGCATGGAAAGAATGCATGACATGTGATTTCTCGCGTGTTCCTAAATGATGCATGAGATGGCATACACTCATCTCATCAGGTTTCAACTAAATAAAACCCAAGTATAATATTTAAATAGCACAATAACAAGTGCGTCACCCAATGGTGAAGATCAAGTCAACTGTAAAATGTGCTAAATCAGAATAATTGCAACACGAGGTAAAATGGATTTTCCATGTGCACGGGTTAGCTACTCCCAGGCACAGCTTATTACAAACTACCCTTTCTGTCCTATCCCTGACTAAGGCTCCAAAATTAAGTCAATGAAAAATAACTCCTCTGATACCACTTTGTAATGCCCCGGATCTGGGTGCCACTCAATGGGTGCCCCAAACTTGGTTGGTCACATGACCTCAAACGCATTTCCCCAAACGCTAGAGGATGCCGACTAGCAGTGAGGGCCCAGGTCTGATAGTGGGGAAATTATGCCCTCATTTTTCAAATTATAGTGCATCGGAAAAGGTAAATAACAATCAACAGAAGAAGAAGAAACCATATACAACTGAAATGGACAACTAGAGTAAAAGAGAACTAGCATGCACATATATATAAAGATACAGCATGTCAATAATTCTAGGAAGCATCCAGAATAGGATATACTGCAATATAATACAATACAGCTCAAAGTACGAGGTACAACCAAAAAAAGAAAAGCAGAGTAAATATAACGCCACAACATTACAAGCCTCAGATCGGTACCATGCTATCCTACCCCTCTGTTACAATCATGTACCCGCATAGGAACCTTTTCCCCTATCGACATTTATAGCAATATAGTCTGTTTGGGCTGAAGAAATGACCCAAACAGGGTGTGAGAAATAAATCCCAGTAGGAACCCACCAAAGGCTCGTGCCCAGCTATCAGTGAAAAAGTGCAACAGCGGTGTGCAGTTGTAAATGAAATAAACTAAGAAGTACTCAAAAGTAACTAACATTACTATATACATTTCCATTTTAATATTCATTTAACCATGCCAAGCCTGTTCTTTAACTTGAAAGGTACAACATATGAAAATCACCACGGTTAATATTCATGATAACATGGTCCTCAGACATACAGACCTTACCCATAGGTAATCAGAATCGAAACCCATAGGGGTCTTCCCACAGGCATAACAGATTTTTCCCACAGGCATACGAATTTTCCCACACAGGCACAGAATCTACTACCCATGAGCACAGAATGGTTTCCCATAGGCTAAGAGAAACACTGCCATCAGGCTAAGCAAAATGCTGCCCACAGGCTATTAAACACCACCCACAGGCTAATAAAAACCTCCCACGGGATAAAGGAACCGGGATAAGGCCAAAGCATAAACCAAATATTTATATACACTTTCTATCAAGAAAGAAAACAATGCACAATATAATCATGGCATACCCTCGGGTATCCTGGCCAAACAACTAAACAGAGGAACGCTCTGCTAGGGTGGTCCTGGATCTAGGCAGTGATCCCAATCAGTAGTTTTAATTTATCAAAATATTATCTACAAAATTATAGATATCTTTTCAGTAAAGTACTCTGCCATACGACACACCAAACATGGGATCATAGCACAATAGTACACGAAAACACATAGAAGTTATAATTTAAACACCAGACCACCTACCTCGATCATCTCTGATTGGTATATGTGAACGATGCCTCCCGAAACAAATGACAACAATACAGATATGAGGTGAACATAATCCCATTAAAACTCAAATAACTTTAACATGGGAAATAATTGGTAAGAGAGGCTCTAGGAGAAGGAAGGTCTTACCCGTACGGTCCCAACGTGATCGACAGAAGCGGAAACAGATTCCGGGTGCGGGGTCAGCTGATCCTCCAAGGTTCGGTCATCCTCTCGAGCTCCAAACGACATTCTAAGCTTCCTCTGTGAACAGAGGAGGCTAATGACAATTTTACGAGAAAAAAAATACACGTCGTGTACTTCTCATTTTATTAGCTGTTCCGCTGGCAACTTCTTTCCACTGTGGCATTGTTATCTGTCGACATGAGTACATGGTGTGTAGTCCTGATAACACGGAGTGTACTACTGCTCCACTGTAGGCTACCTCCACCACCATTCTATTCACAAGCTTACTGAATACACGACGTGTAAATACCCTATGCACGGGGTGTAGTCAGTTTTGACACTATTCACTGCCGACAGGCCTACACGCCCTGTGTACCCATCACACAAGACCAAAGTACACGGTTTTTGGAAAAGTACATGGCGTGTAGTCACTAAATTTGAGATTTTTCCCCATTTTCCTTATTTTAACAAAAATACTAAAGGAAAAATGAAAAGAAGAAACATGTACCTATAGAATAAGAATTAGGTTCTTACTGGAATTGTCAAAAAGCCTCTATATTGTGACGAGTCCACAATGGTTAGGGGTTTTAAAATAGTCCCAGATACATTTATCAGTGTTAAAAACCATTGATAAAACCAATCTTTATCAGTGATAAATTTATATCGTTGATAAATATTCTTTTATCAATGATTATTACTAAATCAAAATTAATGAATTGATAATTATAATTATAATTAAAAAATTAAATCTTAATAAATACTTAATAAGTATATATATATATAAATATAGCAAATATATTCATTTTTAATTATATTTATTATAATTCTATAATTATTTATTTATATTTATAGGAATATTTTTTAAAAAATATTATTTATGTCATTATATATATTTATATATATATACATATATAAATTTAATAAATTTATATAAATATAAATATAGAAAATATATTCGTTATTTAAGTAAATTTATTATAAATTTAATAATTATTTAAATATAAATAATTATTTTTTTATAATTATATAAATATATTTTAAAAATATTTATTTATTTATTATTATAAATATTTAATTGTATAAATATAGTGAATGTACATTTATAAATATATTTTTTTATAAACTTTTTTACAGAAATATTTTTAATATTTTTAATGAATTTCTAATTTTGAGTGCATGAATATATATACAAAATGAGTGAAATTTAATAAATTAGGAATATAGAAACACTTTACAAATACTGAAAAAATTTATAAGATTTCTATGTGTGTATATTATATATAAAAATGAATTAATTATATGTATATGTGAAATAAATATAACACACATTTGATCTGTAATAAATTAAAAAATCAAACGACATTAAATTATATGTAGAGTACTATGAATTTAGTCAATATTTTTAATTCATGTTAATTTTTATTTATATACCACTATTCAATAAATATATGACCATTTAATGTAAATAAAATAAATATTTTTAATATATAATCATATTTATATGCATTAATATATATATATATATATATAATATACAATTTGACAACATTAACTATCATAATTCTCTAATAAATAAAATCTATAATATTTAATAATATATAATCAATCAATTCATATTTACTAATGAAAATTTAATTAATAAAATTTGTAATATTTTTTTTAAAAAAAACATTTTTTTTATTTTATTTAATTATTTTGTTTTATTAGTTCTAAAAATCAGTTAATGAAAGAAATGTTTATCAATGATAAACCTAAAGTGTCGATAAATCATACCCTTTATCAGTGCTACAAATAAATCTCTGATAAAGGAATCCCTTTATCAGTGCTAAAATTAAATCGCTGATAAAGGATACCATTTATCAGTGCTAAAAATGAGGTGCTGATAAAGGATTCCATTATGAGTACTAAAATAAACCCACTGATAAAAGGATTAGTTTATTATTGATTACTTTATCACTGATAATTATGCCATTTATCATCATTTTCTTTTAGTACTGATAAATAATAGCACTGTTAAAGTACAATTTTATAGTTGTGAGTAGAACGTCTATCTCACTACCTATATACTTCCATAATCCACCAAGAATTGGTGGGACATTATCATCTAGGCTAGATTTCATCACTGTTTGGTCTGGGTAGGTTTCCATATAGCCTTATATGACTATTTCTTCTCCCATGTGTTGTGAGAAGACCACACTTGGGAGTTCATGCGTCTATAATAGGGTGTTGTGCCATTGATGGAGTACTCAGCTCATTTCAGTGAGCTCTTGTGTTTTATATCTACTATGAATATATATGTGGTATCTAATACTAGGTGACTTGAGGATGGGTTCACATGTTCCATTCAATCATTGGTGAAAATTTTCTAAATGACCTCCATTTCAGAAATTGTTAACCACACCCTCATCATAAAGTATGACATAATGGATGGTGGACATTTGATCTAAGGTGTTTTATCTTCCAGGTATAAAGAAGATTAACTAGAGACAAGAAGTTATGTTTAGAGGGTAAAATTAGAGAATCTCCACCCATATGACATGAACCAATAGCTATGTAGTGTTTTATTGGTGTGTATGAGTAAGGAATATGAAGCCCTAGTGTATGATGAACCTGATTGTGTGATAAAGTTGTAGAAAAATGGGTCACCAATAGTTGTTCTACCAAACCTTACCTATTGTATTTATTGAGAAGCGATTTTTTCCAAAACCACTTCTAGTTATATTATTAGTATCCCCATGACATGTTCAGAGTTTTTCTACTATCAGTTGATCATGCTGAAGAGTTGTCTATGGATGAGGTATTCATACATATAAGGTTTAGTTATAGTTGAAAATACCATCCCATGTCAGTTAAGGGTAAATCTGGTAAATAAGGGTTAACAAATAATTTTATAATAATACTAAATTACCCTAAAACGTGTCCTAGACTTATTGGTTGATACATGTTCGACCATAGGCATCTTTGGGTCAATTTCGGGACCCCATGGTGCCACTTGTAGGTGATAGGGACACTTTTTTTTAATTAAGTTAAAATGAATACAAAAATGACACAAGCATATATCTTTTAGAAAAATAATTTTTACATAGGGTTATATATGTTGGATTTTAGATTATAAATATTCATTATAAATATAAAAAGATTTCCTACATAATTATATTTTATTTATAATTTTTAGACATTAAATAATTTAATTTATTTATGACACAATGATGATGAATTAATTACTATAATAGTGAAACATTAAAATAATTGATATTATAAATACCCAAATAAATATAATATGAAACTTTTAATGCATTAAACTTATTTTATATGATAATATGATATATTAGGATTGATTTAATTGACGTTTTTAGAAGTAATCAATCTGTTATGAGTTTCAAAAAAATCAACTATTGAATACTGTCAAAATTGACATAAAAGAGTTCTTAAAAAAAATATTATATTATTAATTCATATTAAATTTCTAAAAATCTAAGGTTCTTCCAAGAGACTTATATCATTATAGGTTAATCATTAATGGACCACTTGGGGGTCGATTGGATGTATATAGTAAGTTTATTAACCATATTATATAAAAATACAAAGAGACATTGTAAAAGTGAAACTAATTAACTTAGAGTTAATACTTAAAGATAAGGTTAATATAAGTATCCAAACCTGTCTAAATTCTATTGGTTGTGTTTTCTTCGACCAATCCCCACCTTAACCTTTAAATAATCAACTTTGGAGCCATTGTAAATAGAATATGAATTTATTATAAACTAATATCTCTAGCTTTTCCAAAGGTGCCCCTCACCCCTCTTATAAAAGGGCACTCCTCCTTCTAATTTATTCACACTTTCAAAGCCTTTTGGTTCGGCCAAACACTGCCCAAATACTCTCCCAACTTCCCTAACTACAACCTGTAGGCCTTAGTTTGATCAGAAATCCAACCTAAGTAGCCCTTTTGATCAAATCCAATGGAAGAACCTGAAGAAGAGGTAATGATTTCACCACCCTTTTCCAAGTTCATTTCTTCTTCCACTTCTTCTTCCTTTGTTATTACCATTCTAAAATAATAAATCTAGTATAATATATATACTGTGATGTTATTATAAATATGGTACAACCATATTCAGTATTCTATCCACCCTTTGAATAACATGTCACCATAGGTGCGTACGTACGGCTTACTGTCTCCACGTCGTGGTGTAATTGTTATTCAATATAATATTATTTTGAGGGGTATAATAACGATGTGTAACTCATGTAAATAATAAATGTAACATGTTAATGATTCATTATATATGATATACCATCCATTTATATATTATTTTAATGTCAAAAGAATGATATTGTCGCTCGTGCGTACGTACGGACTACCGTCTCCACGAACGCGATGAGATTCATTCTCCATCGTATCCATTCAAGTATATTTATCATTTGATGATTTAAAAAATGATGTTTAAGGACTTGATATAATTCTGCATATGAATAATATACAACCTATCCTATACAAACATGTCTTATGTAACAAAACATATAAAAGAAAACAAGTAAGTTAACACCCGAAACAACGATAATACTAAGATATTATTATCAAATCAATATTAAAAGATCATATATGATATCATATGATTCTTGTATAATTTAATAACAGTTAGTTAACCATTATACAAGAGGGTAACCTACCCCAACCAAGGAAAAATACAAGGTAAGGGGTTTTCATCTCACTCCTTATTCCCGTGAGATTCATGCCATATTGCCACCATTACCTTTTGTGTCGTGTATGTACTGCCCATAATTATATTATTTGTGTAATACACTTTAATTTATGTGTATTTACATATTCATTGTATGATACCTCTTTTATGGGTTGTATGTTTCATAAGTTACCAAATTGGTAAGGGTTATTTCACAATCTCTTCATTATTCGAGGTTGTTTATACGTAATAATCTACTGGGATTTCTTTATCATCCACATCCATGTTTCTTCGAAATGTATTTCAAAACATTTTTACTATTTACAAATAACATGGGTTAAAGTCATTTATACCCTTGTTTGACTTTTTATAAGTGGTTTATAAAGGAATCTTTCCGTCATTTTCCAAACGAGGTCCTTTTAACCTTTTCGACAGAATTAAGGTAAGAATGTCTTTTTTTAACTTATACGACATGTGCGGTTATTCTCTGCCGTTATTACACCTTTGAAGCTTCCATTACACGCTTATAAAGATATTTTCAAAATAAAGGTTTTCTTTTATAATTATGTGATTTTTAAATGATTTCAAAAAAGAGATATTTCTCTCAAAAATATGAAAATCCAGTGCAAATGTATACGTATTTAACGCAAGCTTAAAAATGTTTTCAGAAAACCCGACTCTCGAGTCTGGTAGACAGGAAGGGATTGGGCGTGGACCCATCATGGCCTGTAATTAGTCGAGTAGTCTCAGAATTAGTTATTTTGTTTTCATAAGCTTGCATAATATTTTCAGAAAAGCACTGGAGTATATTTGATCAATTTTAAACATAGTATCTTCTAAAAAAATTCATCGGTAGGTATCATGAGACAAACTAGTGTCTTGGCACAAGGCCTTGGCAAAATCTTATTTGTAGTCTTGGCACGAGGCCTTGGCTATGTGGTTATGATAGTCTGGCATTATGCATTCCAACATTATGAAAGTGGTTATTGATATTGCATGTGATTATTCGGTTAGTAGAATATCCATGTGAACAAGTAAATGGCATTATTTCATTTTACATTTTCCATACTATGTTGAAGTTAAAGTTTAAAAGGCTTTTGTTTTAGTTATACATAGCTTTAAATGTTTATTCTTATTTATGAATGTTTCCGGTATATTGTTATCCTTACTGGGCATTTGAGCTGAGCCCTTTTCTATGTTTTATTTTTCCCAGGAAGTGAAGAAGTAAATTATGAATGACCTGCATGGATATTATGTGGGGATATGAGTGTGGTTTATGGAGACAATATGTTCTTGTAGTAGTTTTTTCATTTTATGATGTAATGTAAGACTTATGAATATATATAGTGTTTCCAAGGCTACTAAACCAATCGTTCTTTCGAGATTTGATCTTTCTTGTGATCATGCCAATGTTATGTAATAATGCACCGACTCTGGGTAACTATGTTCGGGCCGTTACAGTTGGTATCAGAGGAAGTTTAGTACAAACCTTGGAAGCTAGATTTAGATAAACTCTGATTAGAGCACGTAGACCTAAGATGAACTTTGAGGATTAGTATAGAAGAACTTCCTAGAATTTTGGTATTGTAGAGATTTTTTGAGTTTTCGAGCAATACATCCCTGTCTGGATACGAGCAGGTAGAGGCGGCTCTGGCACAGATGTACCTAGGGGTAAAACCCGAAAACACCACTTTGAACTAGACTCGAACGGGAACTGGTGCACGACAATGGGCCTTGATGCACTCTTGGTTACGACACTCCCGGGGGATATGCTTAAGATAATTCTCATTTTCTTTATAAACCATTATGAAGGGTTTATGAGTATATACATCCTTAAAGGAGACATTTTTATGATTATGGATTATATCCATAAATAGTTCAATTTATGATAAGTGTTTTATAAGTATGGGGTTATGTATTTTGATTCATAAACTGATCTAGTGTATGCCATTGTTTAGAAATGGTGCCCAGTAGAAGGAATGAGAACTCCAGAAATGCACATGATCTAAAGAGAAGGAAGGATCATATCTTTCATGGTCTTAAGCTAGAATTTATAAGAGAAATAGTCTCCCATGTATTATTATCATATGAAGAAATAATATCATGTGTTGATAAGATAAGTAAAGAGTCTACTGAGTCCTATGGCTTTGAAGGGAAGTAAGAGAAGAAAAGGACGGAAGAGAGAAAGATGGATAAAGGGAAGAGGGAAAAGAATAATTTTCCCATATGTGGTAACTGTGGAAAGAAACACCCTGGAACTTGCCTGAAAGGAATGGGAGTTTGTTATAAGTATGGAGGAAAAGGGCACAAAGTACGTGACTGCAAGGGTAAGAAAATGGTTTCAAATGTACAATGCTTCATTTGCAAGGAGTTTGGACACTACGCGAACCTATGTCCCAGTCATCAGACTATGCCACAAATGATGCTATTGGATAATAATCAAGTTATGATACTACCACAGATGAAGAGGAATGATTAGAGTTCTTATGTTGATTATGTCAATTGAGTATTGTATCAACAAAGTACTTGTTATAATAATTATGGAGTATATAAGGATTGTACTGCAGTACTATTTCATTAAGGACTTGAGATTGTGTGGAACAAAGAAAAGTGACTCAATAGAAGGTTAAATTTTTGGAAAATATATGGTTGAGAGAAAGATAAACCATAATATGGTTCTGATACCGAGGTAGTGATTTTAGAATAATAAATGATTGATTTGGATAAATTATATTGGATATTCTTGACTACCTTGAAGCTGATTAATGATTTGTCTATTCCATCATTGTTGGGGTTTAAATCATTTTTGGATTGATGAAGTATATCCAGAATTCTATATGGAATAAGGGATCATGAATGTAATCAATAAGGATTATGGTAAATCAGGATGTTTCAGTGTTTTAAAATAATACATGATGAGGGTATCAATATTCTATTACAGGGTAAAAAGGATCTACATTATGTTTACCTTCCTTATAAATGTTGGACTGTGAGTTTGGACAGAAGTATTTTGGATAAATTCTATGTTTGAGATTAATTTTGGATTGCCATAAAAGGACAACCCGGAGGTCGGGCGGCAACCCGTCGTGACCGGAAAGGCCGCGAGACTTAAACCCGAAACCGAAGGGCGACAAGGGTGTATCACCTACCAATGGCCCACGAGATGTCCTGGATTAAATAATGTAGTTTTTATTAAAAGATCTTGTAGATGAATTATAAATTCATTTATTTTGGAACCCTATACGAATAGTGTAAATAGAAAATTTTTTTACGTTCTATTATCTTTTAGAGTGAAAGATGAGTTTGTGGTAGAAATTTATTAGTGGATAAAACTCTAATTATAAAGTAAGTATATCTCCTTATGATCTTATCCAATCTAATAAATAAATTCCTCAACATTAAGAAAAGGAACTTAGAAAAAAAATCTTGTCCTAGATGGTACCTTAAATCATCACTAATTCATGGGTTTGGGATTGTTGTCCTTTTCATAGCCATGTTCTCTACCACTCTCCATCAGATAATTGATGGTTAGATTTCTCTTCCATATCCATATTTTCCTACATGGAACCCTAGTATGTGTTATTTTCGGTAATAATCATACTTTCCACTCTTTATTTTAAATAGAGGCCTCGTTAATTCATTTTTCGATGTGGGATTTCAACTAAGATATTTTGAAACTTCAAAAATGTGTTATCCTAATACCCTATGTTTTGTTGAACCGATGGTATTTCAAATCATCATAGATTGATGAATTTAAGGACCTCAATTATACACTTTTTTGTGATTGATGACCTCAATCACTACCTATAAATATTTACATTTTTCCTCCAATTATATGTCTCTAATTTCCACCAATGTTCTCCTAATCGAGATAATAATTTGGTGGTGACCCTTTCATTTCTCTTTTCCTCATATTAAGACTAAATTTTAGTAACCTAATTTCCGATGTGGGTTTTCCCACAAAGATATTTTCTATTTTCAACCTTTTATTTTCGAAAAACAATTTCAAATTGCGAGGACGCAATTTATTGAAGGAGGGGAGAATGTAACACCCCAAGATTTTATAGTGTGTTATTTCTTCAAAATAATTCAATAACTTTCACTACACGCAACACCAAGTTCAATCGCACCATGACTTACCAAACAAGCCGTTCAAAAGAGGTTATGAATAGTGTTAACTAAATTTTAAACTTTATATAATCCTTATAATTTTAGAATCCATATTATAAGTTTCCTAGACATAATGTAAGAAGAAATTCATTTTCAGTATTGCACTTTTATAAACTTTTAATAGTGAAACCTTTTTAAATACTATATTTTAAACTTTTTGACTAAATGGGGACATCAAAAATTTAAAATGAAACATCCCAAGCTTCTACGATATTCTTGTCTTTGAATAATGTGATAGCGTGTATTGTATGCAACACCGAGTTCTAACACACCATAACCAATCAAACTAGCCGTTATGAATAGTAATACCTACTTTTCGAAATTATATATATTTCATATTTTAAAATGGACTTCATTTCTAGATTCAGAATATCGAATATAGCCTAAGGTGAAATTTTGGTACTTTTCGGATAACTTTCATATTTTGATGAATAGTGAAAATTACTAAATTTTAATTAAAAACAACTTTTTTAATCAAAAAAATTAATAGTGATAAATTATGAATTTGAGTGGTTTTAAAGTATATTTAGAATATATTTTTACCATTTAATATAATGTTCGTCATTGGACATAATTTTACAATTAAACCGAACATAAACAAGTGTCAATCTTTTGATAGTTATTATCCCTTAAAAACATGCTTTTTGTTTTGACAGCGGGAATTAATTTCAAATTAATTTCTGCCACTTCTGTGTTTTGAATTTAGAAAAATGGATTCCATATTTGGAATCAGGATTTCCAAATTGTGTAAATAGGTAACTTTTATTTTTAGACATTTTGAATAATTACTGTGGTAAATATTTTATTTACCATGGTTAAGGGTAAATCTGGTAAATAAGGGTTAAAAAATAATATTATAATAATACTAAATTACCCTAAAACGTGTCCTAGACTTATTGGTTGATACATGTTCGACCATAGGCATCTTTGGGTCGATTTGGGGACCCCATGGTGCCACTTGTAGGTGGTAGGGACATTTTTTTTTAATTAAGATAAAATGAATACAAAAATGACACAAGCATATATCTTTTAGAAAAACAATTTTTACATATAGTTATATATGTTGGATTTTAGATTATAAATATTCATTAGAAAGACAAAAAGATTTACTACATAATTATATTTTATTTTTAATTTTTAGACATTAAATAATTTAATTTATTTTTGACACAATGATGATAAATTAATTACTATAATAGTGAAACATTAAAATAATTGATATTATAAATACCCAAATAAATATAATACGAAACTTTTAATGAATTAAACTAATTTTATATGATAATATAATATATTCGGATTGATTTAAATAACTTTTTTCGAATTAATAAATCTGTTATAAGTTTCAAAAAATTCAACTATTGAATAGTGTCAAAATTGACATAAAAGGGTTCTTAAAACAAATATTATATTATTAATTGATATTAAATTCATAAAAATCTAAGGTTCGTCCAAGAGACTTATATCATGATAGGTTAATCATTAATGGACCACTTGGGGGTCTCTTGGATGTATATAGTAAGTTTATTAACCATATTATATAAAAATACAAAGAGACATTGTAAAAGTGAAACTAATTAACTTAGAGTTAATACTTAAAGATAAGGTTAATATAAGTACCCAAACCTGTCTAAATTATATTGGTTGTGTTGTTTTCGACCCATCCCCACATTAACCTTTAAATAATCAACTTTGGATCCATTGTAAATAGAATATGAATTTATTATAAACTAATATCTCTAGCTTTTCCAAAGGTGCCCCTCACCCCTCTTATAAAAGGGAACTCCTCCTTCTCATTTCTTCACACCTTCAAAGCCTTTTGGTTCGGAAAAACTCTGTGCAAATACTCTCCCAACTTCCCTCAATACAACCTAGAGGCCTTAATTTGATCATAAAGCCAACATAAGCAGCCCTTTTGATCAAATCAAAAGGAAGAACCCGAAGAAGAGGTAATGATTTCACCACCCTTTTCCAAGATCATTTCTTCTTCCACTTCTTCTTGCTTTGTTGTTACCATTCTAAAATAATAATTCTAGTATCATATATATACTGTGATATTATTATAAATATGTTACAACCATATTCAGTATTCTATCCACCCTTTGAATAACATGTCACCATACGTGCGTACGTACGGCTTACCGTCTCCACGTCGTGGTGTAATTGTTATTCAATATAATATTAGTTGGATGGGTATAATAATGATGTGTAACTCATGTAAATAATAAATATAACATGTTAATGATTAAGTATATATGATATACCATCCATTTATATATTATTTTAATATCAAAATAATGATATTGTCGCTCGTGCGTACGTACAGACTACCATCTCCACGAACGCGATGAGATTCATTCTCCATCGTATCCATTCAAGTATATTTATCATTTGATGATTTAAAAAATGATGTTTAAGGACTTCATATCATTCTGGATATGAATAATATAAAACCTATCCTTTACAAACATGTCTTACATAACAAAACATATAAAAGAAAACAAGTAAGTTAACACCCGAAACAACGATAATATGAAGATATTATTATCAAATCAATATTAAAAGATCATATATGATATCATATGATTCTTGTATAATTTAATAACAATTATGTCACAATTATACAGGAGGTTAACCTACCCCAACCAAGGAAAAATACAAGGTAAGGGGTTTTCATCTCACTCCTTATTCCCGTGAGATTCATGCCATATTGCCACCATTACCTTTTGTGTGGTGTATGTAATGCCCATAATTATATTCTTTGTGTAATACACTCTAATTTATGTGTATTTACATATTCATTGTATGATACCTCTTTTATGGGTTGTATGTTTCATAAGTTACCAAATTGGTAAGTGTTATTTCACAATCTCTTCATTATTCAAGGTTGTTTATACGTAATAATCTACTGGGATTTCTTTGTCATCCACATCCATGTTTCTTCGAAATGTATTTCAAAACATTTTTACTATTTACAAATAATATGGGTTAAATTCATTTATACCCTTGTTTGAATTTTTATAAGTGGTTTATAAAGGAATATTTCCGTCATTTTCCAAACGAGGTCCTTTTAACCTTTTCGACAGAATTAAGGTAAGAATGTCTTTTTTTAACTTATACAGCATGTGCGGTTATTCTCTTCCGTTATTACACCTTTGAAGCTTCCCTTACACGCTTATAAGGATATTTTCAAAATAAAGGTTTTCTTTTATAATTATGTGATTTTTAAATGATTTCAAAAAAGAGATATTTCTCCCAAAAATATGAAAATCCAGTGCAAATGTATACGTATTTAACGCAAGCTTAAAAATGTTTTCGGAAAACCCGACTCTCGAGTCTGGTAGACAGGAAGGGATTGGGCGTGGAACCATCATGGCCTGTAATTAGTCGAGTAGTCTCAGAATTAGTTATTTTGTTTTCAGAATCTTGCATAATATTTTCAGAAAAGCACTGGAGTATATTTGAGCAATTTTAAACGTAGTATCTTCTAAAAAAATTTCATCGGTAGGTCTCATGAGACAAACTAGTGTCTTGGCACAAGGCCTTGGAAAAATCTTATTTGTAGTCTTGGAACGAGGCCTTGTCTATGTGGTTATGATAGTCTGGCATTATGCATTCCGACATTATGAAAGTGGTTATTGATATTGCATGTGATTATTCGATTAGTAGAATATCCATGTGAACAAGTAAATGGCATTATTTCATTTTACTTTATCTATACTATGTTGAAGTTCAAGTTTAAAAGGCTTTTTTTTTAGTTATACATAGCCTTAAATGTTTATTCTTATTTACGAAAGTTTCCAGTATATTGTTATCCTTACTAGGCATTTGAGCTCACCCCTTTTCTATGTTTTATTTTTCCCAGGAAGTGAAGAAGTAAATTATGAATGACCTGCCGGGATATTATGTGGGGATATGAGTGTGGTTTATGGAGACAATATGTTGTTGTAGTAGTTTTTCATTTTATGATGTAATGTAAGACTTATGAATATATCTAGTGTTTCCAAGGCCACTAAACCAATCGGTCTTTCGAGATTTGATCTTTCTTGTGATCATGCCAATTTTATGTAATAATGCACCGACTCTGGGTAACTAGGGTCGGGGCATTACATTACTTCATTTGAGAAGGAACTTGTTGAGTACCATCACTTTGATTTTGAAAAGATTATTCTCTACTCATTTTAGAACTCGGAAGATATTCCAAAAGAAAATCTCCTTCTTCTTCTTCAACATCGTGAACTTTTTCCAATAATTGTTTCCCTTTCTATTTTTATATAAGACTCTATATGATTAGTTATTGGTGCACTTCTTTTGTTAATTGAGCACTTTCCAACTCAATTCATTTCAAGATTTTAGTGACATAAAAATCATGAGCTTTCCTTTGGAAAAGATTCTTATTTTTCTTCTCAAATAGTAGAGTATATTCTACCCTTATTTTCTAAGCTAAAACTTTAGATGGATCAAGGCCAAACTTAGGATCACCTTCTTTTCTTTGTTCTCTATATTTACTCCACATGGACACAACCTCCTTGCTGTATTTTATTTTCTTCTTCAGTTTAGTAATGATTTGCATATCTGACTTTTGGGGAGCAACACGAGTTGGATTTTCTTTGATTGGCATAGGATCCGAGTGATTTGGTGCTGATTCAGCTTATACATCATTAACAAAGATCTTTGAATCATCATCAAAACATACATAAAATTTATTCAGTGTATTCTTACTTATCCTAGAAGGATTATTTTCTTTCAACTGCCCTTTCAGAAAAATATTACAAAACATCAAGCTCTCAAGAATGAACTTTGTAAGAATAGAGGGATACATTATCAAATGATAATTGATCGCTCCTGACTTGACATTATTGATTGTTTCAAAAATGTACCACATGAGATTTACCTTTCTCATGTTTACAGTATAGTCTAGCATAAAGATGTTAGAGACTTTAAGGGTTTCTCTATCCTTTTTCCTTAGGATAAGAAAGCCTTGTATCCAAAGCACAACAAACATGTTATCTGGATATAAATGTGCTACTTTTCTCTTGTCTTCATTTATAATAAATATCAATTTTTCAGCTCTTTCTCTATTTAATGCACAACCTTCCTTTGGTAGTTTATGAGATAGAAAAAAAAGAATCACATTCCGCTGAAACATTGAGAATGTGAGCTTCTTGTTTCACAGATATTGAATTTTTCTATCATACACAACAATGTTGATCAACATATTTTTGTCAAAAGACACCATTTTGTAGAATTGAATAACTTCTTCAACAAGAATTGGGTCTTGAGATACGGGTTTCTCAACACAAATATGTTCCCATCCTTGAAACCAAATAATTATCTTGATTGTTGATTCAAATGTGTTAATGAATCCCCAAGAAACTAAAATTTCTCTGAAGAAATATTTCTCTGAAAATGTCCTTGAAGACATTTCAGAAGGAGTGTTGGCAGAGGACGGAGACATATAGGTGGAACAGAAAAAGATCATACGAATTATTAAAACAAAGAGGCAGAGCTTCGCCAAGAATTATAAAAAATCGGTGTGGGTTTGGGGAGGGGGGTTCTCTATTTATAGGTGAAGAAGGATGACCGTTGGTCTTCTACAGTTGATATTGAACAAAAAATAATCTAATAGTGGGATTATAAAGAGGGTTTTTTTTTTAAAAAAGAAAAAAAACAAAACAAAAGAAAGAAAGAATGTACCTGTCAGGGATTCCAAAGAAGTTGTTGGTTATATAGTAATAACATAGTATAAAAGAAAATACTAGCGTACATGAAAACAATCGGTTGTGAGACCGATGGAAAACAAATTTGTTATCATGGACTATCAAAACGATGGAAAACAATGTTGTTACCATGGATTTTCAAACCAATAGAAATCAAAGTTCTTACCATAGGTTGACGTGCTGATGGAAAACAAAGTTGTTACCATAGATTGATGTGACGATGGAAAACAAAGTTATTACCATAGGTTGACGTGCCAATGGAAAACAAATTTGTTACCACATGTTGTCATGCCGATGAAAAACGAAGTTGTTACCACAGGTTTTTGTGCCGATGGAAAGAAAAGTTGTTACCACAGGTTGACATGCCGATGGAAAACAAAGTTGTTACCATAGGATGAAGTGTCGATGAAAAACAAATTTGTAAACATAGGTTGATGTGCTGATGGAAAAAAAATTTATTACCAGAGGTTGATGTGCTGATGGAAAACAAATTTATTGACATGCTGATGGAAGAAAATTTCGTTACCATAGGTTGACATGCTGATGGAAAACGAAGTTGTTACCACATGTTTTCGTGCTGATGGAAAACAAAGTTGTTACCACCAGTTGTCGTGCTGATGGAAAAAAAAGATCTAAATGGTAACCAGATAACCATAATGATAAACAGAAATTTAAAACGACAATAAAACTGTCAAGATGAAAAATAGATAGGTAGAATAGAAAATCAACAGATACAGAAAATCATAAAAAACATCAAGTTAAAAAATATGGTCTCCCCCTTTTAAGAGGAGTTTTTTAATGTAAGGAGGCTTGTAAAACATGATGTAGAAATGAATGATTATTTTTTTGTAATCAATACTATCTTCTGTTTAATGATTTCAAATCTATCAGAAGATAATGGTTTTTTGAAAATGTCAGCAAGTTGTTCTTGTGTTCCAATGAATTGTAAGATAATATCTCTTTTTTGTGTATGGTCCCTAAGAATGTGATGCCTAATATCTATGTGTTTTGCACGAGAGTTATGTGATGGGTTTTTAATAAGAGCTATGGAACTACTATTATCTCATAGAATTTGGGTTTTGGAAAAGCTCAATCCATAATCACTAAGTGTGTGATGCATCCACAACACTTGAGCACAACAACTTCCATCTACTACATATTCAGCTTCATCAGTGGAAAGTGCTACTAAGTGTTGTTTCTTTCGTGACCAAGAAACTAAGGAATATACTAAGAAATGACATGTTCCAGATGTGCTCTTTCTATCCATTCTACGACCACCAAAGTCAGTATCTAAAAAACTTTTTAAAACAAAATCATTTCCAGAAGAATAGAAAAGACCTAAATCCAAAGTCACTTTTAAATATAGAATGATTCTTTTTACATCTTTTAAATGAGACACTTTTGGATTGTATTGGTACCTTGCACATAAGCATACTGATAACATTATTTCTGTTCGACTAGATTTCATGTATAATAAACTGCCTATCATACCTCTAAAGGTTTTTTGATCTACTGGTTTCCCAATTACATCAAGATCAAGTGTATTTGAGGTACTAATTGGAGTTCTAATACATTTAGTATTGTCGTATCCATACTTTTTGTGTAAATATTTGATATACTTATGTTGGGATATATAGGTTCCTTTTGTTTTTTGTGAAATTTGAAACCCTAAAAAGAATGTTAACTCACCCATCATGCTCATTTCAAACTCAAATTTCATTAAATTTGCAAAATAATTAGTTGCAGATTGCTGAGTTAACCCAAATATGTTGTCATCAACATAAATTTTAACAATTAAAACATTTTTATTTTCACTTTTTATAAAAATGGTTGGATTTTATGTACCTTTTTCTTAATTTATTTGTAAAATAAATCATGTAAGTCTATCATACCATGCTCTAGGGGCTTGTTTAAGGCCATATAAATCATTGGTAAGTTTAAAAACATGATTAGGATATTATGAATCTATAAAACTAGGTGGTTGTTCAACAAAAACTTCTTCTTGAACAAAACCATATAGAAAATCACATTTAACATCCATTTGAATAATTTGAAATGAAAGTATGTTGCAAAGGCTAATAGAATACGAATAGATTCAAGTCTAGCTATAAGAGCATATTTTTCCTCATAGTTTATTCCCTCTTGTTGATTATAGCCCTTAGTAAAAGGTCTTGCTTTATATCATATAATGATTCCATTTTCACCATATTTGTTTCTAAAGACCCATTTAACACCAATTATAATTGTCTCGTTAGGCCTTTTAACTAAAGTCCAGACTTGATTCCTTTCAAATTCATTTAGTTCATCTTTCATTTCTTTAATCCAATCGTCATCACCTAAGGCCTCACTTGGACTTTTAAGTTCAAATTGGGAAATAAAGGCAAGGTGTTCTATTTCATTTCTCATGGAATTTATGGTTCTTACATGTTGAATTATATCACCAATGATATTATAAATGGGATTATTCCTAAGAAACAATTGATTTGGGTTTGTAAGACCAATTCATCAACATATGGTAGAAAATCTTCTGGGGTAAATGTTTCAGAAATAATTTCTTGAAAATTTTCTTTATCAGAAATATTTTCTATCAGGGGTGGATGATCAGTTTTAGAAAACACATCTGATGATGTAGGTTGATGTTGTCTAAAAATAAAGGGATTAGTTTCATCAAATTTAACATGCACTGTTTCTTCAACAGTACATGAGCTTTTGTTGAATACTATATAATCCTAAGAAGTTGTAGAATATCCTAGAAATATTCCTTCATCTAATTTGGGTGAAAATTTATTTAAATTGTATTTTGTATTCAATATGAATACATTTCATCCAAAAACATTGAAGTATGAAGCTTTAGGTTTTCACCCAATCCACAATTCATAAGATGTTTTATTAAGAAAAGGTCTAGTTAAAATAAGATTCATAGTATAAAAAGTAGTACTAATAGCTTCAGCCCAAAAATTCATTGCAATTGAGTATTCACTCAACATGGTTCTTTACATTTCCTAAAGAATATGATTTATTCTCTCAACAACACCATTTTGATGAGGAGTTCTTCGAGATGAGAAGTTGTGAGTAATACCTTTCTTACTACAAAATGTTTCAAAATCTGAATTTTTAAATTCACCACCATGAACACTAGGAATAGTTATTAATGGTAGGTTTTTCTCATTTGTATCTTGGGCTCTGAAAACTTTTAAATAGAAAAAGGCTTCATATTTCTTTGTTAGAAAATAGTCCCATGTAGATCTAGTAAAGTCATAAAAAAACAAATACATAGTATTTACCTCAAATAATTCTAGTTTGTGAAGGACCAAAAAGATCCATGTGCACTAGTTGTAAGGCATTGGAAGTTGAAACATCACTGATTGATTTAAATCTAGTTTTTTGTTGCTTTCCAAATTGAAAAGGATCACTGACCTTTGAAGAATTATATCTAAGATCCGGTAGATCTTTTACAAGTCTTTTATTTGAATGTTTACAAAGGTTTCTTAGGTTGCAGTGTCCTAATCTTCTATTCCATATCCATGATTGGTCTTTTATTTCACTTAATCAAGGTAAATTTTGGCTCCAAATGTCTTCTACGTTAATTGTGTATGCATTCTCTTCCCTATGGGTAGATAGAGTGAATTCATCCTTGGAATCTTTAACTAAAAACTTATCATTTCAAAAATTCATAATTTATCATTCATCACATAATTGACTTATGCTGATGAGATTGTTTTTAAGACCATTGACAAAAAAACATTTGAAATTAGAACATTTCCAAGAAAAACAATATTACCTATTCCAACTATCATTCTTTGAGCATTATCTCTGAAGGTAACTTTTCCACCTATTGTTTCGATAATATTTTCAAAGATATATTTGTTTCTGGTCATGTGTCGAGAACAACCACTATCCATGTACCAAATATTCTTGTTTTTGGTACACTTCTTATTTTCCTGAAAAATGAACAATTAGTTTTTCGGAATCCAAACATGTTTGGATTATATGGATTAGATAATATAATTTTAAGAATCCTCATTTTTTTTGAAAAATGAGACTTATGAAATCCTAAAGATAGAGTTCTATTAAGAGAACAATTTCTTTCCTAGTGCCCACCACATTGAAATTTATTACAAAATGAGGTATATTGGGAACAAAATAGTTTTTTTCCAAAAAGTAGTTTAGAATGAATATAACCAAAACTAGAATGATTCCTTAAAGTTAAAATTTGAGAATACATTTTATCAAATTTTTCATTTCCATAGGTAATGTTTAACAAACACTTGTTCAAGGAAAATATTTCTGAATTTAGTTTTAAAACTATGTTTTTATCCTTGAAAACATTATTTTTGGAACTAGAGTTAGTCTCTAGAATATTTTTTCTTATAATTTACATTTTTAAGATCCTTATAAAGTTTGTCCTTATTAGATTTGACTTTATCAAGGGTTTTTAAAATACTTTCAAAATCATAAGTTTTCATATCAAGATCATTAGAACGATCTGATTCTTTTTTAGTTAAAATATAAATTCTAGAACTTTCTTTATCACGATTGTTCTTGACTTTAGAATTTTCATTCTCAAGTAGTTTAGAAAATCTAGAAACATCTTCAAAAGAAGGTAATGTATTATCTTATGATGAAGAAGACTCATCATTTGAAGATTCATAATATTTATTATCATTATAATTTTCATTCAAGGAAACATTCGTAATAGCCTCAGCGTTGTGTACCTTAGACATGAAACAATGATATTCAATTGGTAGTATGGCATTAAGTCCAATATTCCTTTGTCTTAAAGCTTCATATTCTGAGGAATAATATGATGAATCACCACCGCTTTCATTCCAAGAATCATTAAATGTCAATACTTTCTTTTTCTTTGCCTTGTAAGAATTTTTTCTTATTTATTTCAGAATTTTTCTCCTTTATATCACTTATTTTTAGTAATGGAAAATCAGGTCTTATATGAAATTCTTTCTTACATTCCTAACATGTTACTTCTAAATCTTTCATATCCTTCCAATATTTCATTTTAAATCTGTATTGAAAGTATTTCGTTCCCAAAATCTTGTTCATCCTTCAAGAAAGATTGGCTAACTCATTATCTGCTATATCATTATCACTTGATTCTGACATAATAACTTTCTTAGTTTTGGATATTGTTATCCTTTCAAGTGTTTTAGCTTTAGATATAGTATTAAAAGCTACACTTCTGTTTCCATTTTTCTTCTTATTGAAATCAACATCTCTTTTTCTTCTTGTCTCGTGCTGTAGAAGAGTTCCAAAAAGGTCATCAAGTGTTATTTGAGAAACTTTTATGTTTTCATTAATAGCTGTTCTTTTTTATTCCCATTCATTTGGAATTATATCAATAATCATGTCTACAAAAGCTTTATCATCAAGACCTTTTTATCCCATAGTTTTTAAACTGTTGAAAATTGTTATAAATATTTGTTTCACCTTACATACTGGATCTATATATGGAAAAAGAAATACATGATACTCTACTAGAAGAATTAATCTTCTTGTTTCTATAAACTTAGATGTACCAAAATGCGTGACTTCAAATTTCATCCAAATACAGTTGGCTGCTTCACAAGATGATATTTGACTATATATATTCCTGGTTATAGAACATAACAGATTATTGTGTACCATGTAATTCAATTTATATTCTGACTTCTCTTGATTGGTGAAAGTACTAACTTCTTTTTCAGGGATTTTGTAACCTCTAGTAAGCATAATAAAATTGTCTACACCAATATTAATAACAAATGTCTTCATTCAATCTCTCTAGTACTCATAATCATTCCCATCAAATATAGGTAGTCTAGTTGGATTTATATTTTCAATTGAACCAATTTTTATTCCTACCATCTAATAAAACAAAAAAATATTTTCCACTCCACATGTTAGTGTAGTAAGTAGTTGAATACAGAAATTTGTAATAACGACACTATTATTTTTAAAATAAATAGTGAAAGTAATACAAATAAGTGGAAAACTTCTATGATACCAATTTTTGGATTGATATATAGATGTATATGTATATTAGATGGAACAATACAAGAGGGGGGTGAATTGTAGGTATAAAAACATTGTGTTTAATCACTTTATAAATTAGTTTAAATGATTTTAAAATAATACAATCAACAAAAGATACAATTTACCACAATTTTCTTGGATATAGATGTTATGATACGATGTAATACTATAAGTATTATGAATCAATTGTATTAAAATGAATAAAAAAATCAGAGTAATAAAATAGTGAAAGATTCTACCATAAATCGTATATAATCTATTAATATAATATGTAATAGAATAATCATAATTGAAATAATTACAATATAATATGAAATAAAAAAAGGAAATAGTACAATTTTCTTTTCAAATACAAACAGTAGTGGAAATGTAAAAGTATTACAATTCTTTTATCCCAAAGATAAGGGAATACTTTCACCTAGGATAAGAGGTATGTCTTACCACCACCTTGGTAAGCCCTTGATATGATGATCGGTACGTCTATTTTCATATCCCCACAAGCCCTTGATTTTTGAGATAATCAGAACCTTTGACTTTCAAACAATAGAAATCCCTCGATACGAAGATCAGTAGCACCGTCTGCCTATCCTTCACATCCCTCGATCGTTATCACCTAATCGGTCACACAAAGAAAATCAAAGCACTTATTGAAATATAAAAACTAATAACGAGCCATTAACCATTTTTAATTTCATGGCTTTCACACAAAGCAAGGTAGAATTCATAGTGTCTCTCTCTGGTACTTCATAGAAGTAAAGAATGATCAAAGTCTCTTAGTCATGTTCTCAGCTTCAAATTACCTCTTATTTCTAGACCTTAGGTTCCAACGGCCATATTTCCTTCAACGGTCATATTTCACCGGAAAACTCGGAGGAACATGGACACCTAGCATTATAAGGGTCATATTGAAATATAATCCACAACTATGTTTTGATTAATTTATAAATAACTTCATGACATCGTTTTGTTCCAAACAAAGGATATATGAAAATGATAATTATAAGTAAGATTGATATAAAAAATGTGTTTTAAAAATGAAAAAATGCATGTGATAGAAGAAAAAATGAGTACAACCAGTATTACTTAGTGCAATGTATTGATATGATGCAAAGTGAGTATGATGCACAAAAGTCAGTATGATAATCATAGTTAATATGATAAACATAATCAGTATGATACATATAGTCAGTATGATAAACATAGTCAGTATTATGAACATAGTCAGTACGATAAGAATAGTTAGTTTGATAAACATAGTCAGTACGATAAACATAGTTAGTATGATAAGCATATTTAGTACGATAAACATATTCAGTATGATAATCATTGTCAGTGCAATAAACAAATAGATCTGTGATTTCCAAAACAAGAAATAAAAGTCAAAAGAGGACTTTTGAAATAACAAATTCATGAACCTCATTAATTTCTCAAGGCATTGCTCACCATTCCCCATCTTATTTAAATGGAGCTCAAAGTGGGGTTTTGGAATGACTTCATCGTGTGGGGAACCCCAGATGAAATGATGTTACACCTTCCACCGATGGAGAACAGAGGATTGATGACCCCCGTTGTATGATCGATCTGAAGGATTATGGGCGATGAATTTCAACACACGTGATCCTTCTCCTTATTCCGGAATACCCTCAAACATGGAAGCACTTCCATCCATGATTTCCCCAATGAATCATGAGTTAGGGGTTCTCTTTTAATTCAAGATTTTCCCTCGATTATATTCCCCATTCATATATTTTCTAGAGGTTTTTTGGGGATTTGAACGAGGTTCAACATTACTAAAATGTGATGAAAAATTACTTCCCTCTTGCTATAGCACTAACACAGAGGGAGCGGTCCAAATGAACTAGGACTTGATACTCCTCTGCTTGTTTTTTTGTTGTGTTATTTGGAGATGGTTTTCCCAATTTGATGAAAAATCAAGATAGAGGGTTTCACTATGACGGCGGTAGCTTGGGAGGCTCATAGGTGAAAACGGGAATGGAAACGGAGATATAGAGCATCATCGGAGCCCCACGGAAGCTCGTCCAATGCAGTGGCACTGGAGACCAGTGCTGACGGGGTAGATGGTGGCAAGTTCTCACCAGCCATAGAGGAGCACAGTGCTGAACGATGCCATGATGGTAGGACAAGGCTGTCGACAATGTCCAACCGTGGAGGCAGAGGTTGTGTGTCGTTGCGTGCTTCATGGAAGGAGCCACAACTCAAAGCCACAATGAAGGTAGGAGGACCCGAATCCCATGGGTCTTGAGGACTATGCGGTGGAGCCATGTGGTGTTGCTGATTGTCAGGGCCCAACAGCTCCTTTGAGCCATTCAGTAGGTAGACCGCGCATCCCGCACGGGGTGAGCCAGCAGGCCGGGCCATGTCGCCCAGCAGGCTGGGCCGGTCCGTGGCCTAGGCCTATTCGGAATAGGCCATGTATGACCTAGACTGAGAGATGTCTACCTGAACAGGGTCAGGTCATCCCATACTGGGTCGGACTGGACCTAGACCCCTCTCAGGCCTAAAAACTCTTGAAGGACCATAACATGTGAATCAAACGACTGTTTGAAGAACTTTCTATGGCGCCAATATCTTTGGAGTGAGACCATACTTTTGAGATAATCCATGAGTTTTTTGGATAATGATGGAGTATGGCCATGATGGATCGAATCCGATTCCAACTCGGCCCTCCGCACAAAGATGCCAGTAACTTACAGATCGAGCGATCGGTTGATGCGTCCTCTATTGCGTTGGAACCCTCATGAAGAGATGGATCATTGGTTTATTTCATTGTGGGACTTCGTGATAGTTGAAATATGACTGATGGATTGTGGAGCAGATTCTTCCAGAGATCAGGTGTTCTTCATGCGGGAATCTAGTGGCTGGCTGTGACAAGAAGAAGAAGAGCGACCAATACGGGTTAGCATCCGAAACGCCATAGTTGGATGATCTATCTGTACGACTAATCGTCCCTACCTCTACACCAGTGACCAATATGGGTCATCACCAGCGACAAATACAGGTTAGAACCAGCGACCAATATAGGTCTGGACCAGCGAACAATAAGTGTCAGCACCAGTGACCAATATTGGTCCGCACCAGTGACCAATACGGTTTAGCACCGGTGACCAATAAGGGTCAGCACCAGTGACTAATACGGTTCAACACTAGCGACCAATATGGTTCTACATCTTGAGACCAATACGGGTTAGCATACAGTGACCTATATAAGTCAGCAGTAGAGTTACTATGGATAGGATGATCTGGCTTTACGATTAGTTATCCCTATCCCATTATCTTTGGAATTATACCATTAGGGTGAGCTATCTCTTTTTATTTGTGCTTCATGATTTATATCATTCTTTTTTATATTACCTTTGTGTAATTTCTTGTGATATTTTTCTTTGTAGATTACTGAGAGACCATCGGGGGTCTGAGGGTCCCTACTGGGTATTGTTACACTCACCCCTACAGAGGCTCCGCCCACATGTCTGTGTCTGCTGTAGAATAATGATGCTCCGAGGCAGACCTTGGAGGTTTGGGAATTGGTGGACCTTATTGGGACATGATCAGTCGATATCCTCTTCTTTGACTTCATATTTACAGCTACTACCCTCCAGGTAGAGCTCCAGGGCAGATGCGACATTTGTTTACATTATTTTTAGTTTCTAGGACATGTATTCCAGCCCACTGTTTTATGTTTACTGTTTTACTTGTGGTTATACTATACTCTCATGGTTATACCATAGTTTTGTTAATTTTTTACTATAGTTTCCCCTTTTTTGTGTGTTCACTAAGGCAAAGCCTTCCCTATTTGGGAAAATCCTTTAGGTGATAATCACCAATCCCTGGCTTATTAAAAGAAGGCTTGGGTTAGTCATATCCGAGCCTCGTGAGATGGGTCGTGACCCAGTGGTATCATAGGGTGGTCGGTTCTACCAGAAGAACTAATAGTCTACTTTTAATGAGGAAATGGTGTGAAGTGTCATGAGTTCAGTTTTTAGTACATGGAGTCTAGTGTTGGTATGGCGACTTTCATATCGTTACACCAGGACCCTGAATTCTATTTTCTGACTCAGTACATGAAAACACTGGTTACTAGTGTTTTGAAAAGTTTAATTGAACTTTATTGAGTTAGATCACCATGTATTACTTATTGAATGTGGAACATTTGATTCATACAGGATGCCTCCATGAAGATAGGTAGCCAGAATTCATGTTAGATATCATGACAATGGTCCCCTGAGCGATGAGGCATCAATTAAGGGACCAATCATAGTAATGTTACCTTCCGATGGTATACTAGTAGCACAACCACCAGTTCAGTAACAAGTGCTACTAGTGGATCATTCATGTCGGTTGATAGTGTTTCGAGACTTTTAGAAACTGATGCCTTCGAGGTTTCGAGGTGAGATGGACCCCCAGGCAGCAGAGGAATGGCTTGAGGTGGTTTTGTGGGTCTTTCTCTTAGTAGAGACACCCACCGAGAAAAAGGAAATCTTGGCCACTAGCCTTCTTCAGGGATTGGAAGGATGACGGTGGAGCTCGACGCTCCACATGCATGAGGAGACGACCCTCACCTGGCTAAACTTTGAGAGCCATTTTAGGGAGGATTTTATGCTAGTGACACTACACTCTGTGTGAATTCATGAGCTACTGCATTAGAAGAAGGGCATCCAGACATTGGTGTTGTACTCAACGAGATTTACTCATCTCTCCCAATACTCCACCTTCATTGTACGAGACCCTTAGTTTAGGGACCAGACCTTTGAGAAGGGGATCCGATGAGAGATCAGAGCTATGATAGTTTCTATTAGCAAATCGACACATGATGGGGTGCTAGAGAGAGATTTGTTGATAAATAGTTTCCTTGCCGAGAAGGCACCAACAGTGAGAGCCCCTTCCAGATGACAGGTAGCAGAGTCATCTGTAGTTGGCAGTAGACAGACGATGCAAAAGCCCAAGCGGGCTAGACCATTCGGATGGCAACCCATAGGTTCATGGTCAATGTTGCGAGGCATGAGAGGTTGAGGGAGCCACCAGTGAGGCATGAACAATTTTTCCTTTGGAGGATAAGTTCACAGAGCTCGTGACTATCTGAATCCTTGTGCGGAAGATCGACAGACGGTGTAGGGGCCACCGATGTAGCGAATGCAGCAGGTGCATGAGCGTCATCCGGGCGGCGGACAAGGAAGAGGAGTAGGATGTGAAATGAAAGGTGGTTGGGGTCACTAGGCACTACCACCATCACCACACCCAAGTGGTCCACCACGAGCTCAATGAGTAGGTGGACGGGGACAGGCCAAACTACGGGAAGTAGAGACTCACAATCCTGATGTCCTTGAAATGATATGAGGTATGATATGTATCTTCTGTACATTAGCATTAGTGCTTATCCACATAGTTGCTTGCCATTCTTTCCTTTCCGCAGAAATAGTTCAGGAATCTGAGATTTTGACTGAGCTTTTAGCTCGACCATTGTATTTGGATACTCCTACAGAAGAAGATTCTGTACTCACACACTGGTGCCAAAAATGTGATATTACACTCTGAGGAAAGAGTTTCATATGTGATCTTCTAGTAGTGGCATCGAAGCCCTGTGACGTCATTCTTGGAATGGACTGGATATTAGAATTTCATGCATAGATTGACTGCTTGAGACGTATAGTGCGATGTGCACACAAATATGGAGGCCAATGTTCCTTTTTTAGTGAGAAGGAAAACATAGTAGCACGAGATGGGCTTGTGATCAGGATGCTGAAGTCTATTAAATATCAACTGGCTTGCATGACCTTCGACATGGTGGATGAGGAGATTCCACAGTTCCCAGCGGTGGTGGACGAGTATGAGTACAGCTTTCCAAAAGATTACCATGAACTACCTCCTCACATAGAGGTAGACTTCCACATTAACTTGTACCCAGAAAAATCACCGATACCTAAACCATCATATCGAATAGACCCTATGGAGCTCCGGGAACTGAGGGTGAAATTTGCGGAATTACATAGGAAGAGATTCATAAGGCCCAATGTTTCTCCATGGGAAACCCTGGTGTTGTTTCCCAAGAAGGCAGAAAGAAGTTTATGGATATGCATGGATTTCTTACACCTAAACCATTTGACCATGAATAAAAAGTATCCTCTAAAATGGATTAATGATCTATTTGATCATTTTAAAGGAGTGAATTGGTTCTCAAAAATAGACCTCAGATTAGGCTATCACCAACTCAGGGTACTGGATGAGGATGTACCGAAGACAACCTTCACATTTCGGTATTCCCATTATGAGTTCTTAGTGATGGATATTGGCATGAACAACACTCTAGAAGAGTTCATGAGGATCCTTAACAGGACCATTATTCCAAACCTCGATTGCTTTGTTGTGGTCTTCATTGACGACATCTTGGTGTTCTCAGTTTCCAAGGAAGAGAATGTTGTACACTTGAGGATAACTCTAGACACACTCCGAGAGCACTAGTTATATGAGAAGATATCTAAGTGTGATTTCTGGATATGGAATTTTCAATTTCAGGGACATGTCATCTCAGATGCTGGAGTTTTAGTAGATACAGTGATGATCGAGACAACACTTTCTTGGGAGCCACCCAGAGGTGTTACTGAGGTGTATAGATTCCTTGGATTAGCAGGCTACTGTCAGAGGTTCGTACTTGATTTATCTACAGTAGAAGAACCTATGATTTCCTTAACGAAGGAGGGTAAACACATCATGTGTTAAAATACATGCCAATAGAGAATTCAATAGCTGAGGAAGAGCTTGATGAGTGCTCCCATCCCGATGTTTCTGGTGGAGGGAACTTACTACGTGGTTTGCTGTGATGCATCTGGGAACGGACTCGGTTGCATCCTAATGAAGGTAGATGTAGTGATTGGTTATGGATCATGAAATTTGAGGCCTCATGAGAATAATTATGTGACTCGTGACTTGGAGATGGCAGCAGTAGTCTTTTCCCTGAAGATGTGGCAACACTACTTCATGGGCTAGCGGTTCATTGTTTACTCAGACCATAAGAGTATTAGATATATCTTCATTAAGAAATATCTGAATCTGAGACAATGGAATTGGATAGAGTTCCTCTATGAAAATTACTTTGAGATAGTCTATACTCATGGGAAGGGGAACATAGTGGTTGATGCACTTAACTAGAGATCGAGTTCGCTGCTACTGAACAAGACTTTAGAGCAGTTAGCTTCACTTAAAATATCAGACGTGGATAGAGATGAGACACTCAACCTTCTCTCTATGGTAGTTTCCCCTCCAATCCTATAGAAAGTTAAGGAGGTGCAACTCAAGGACAACAGATTGTAGACTACACGTTCTCAGATAACCTTAGTCCATGCACCTGAAGGATATTCTGAAGGTGGGGAGCACAATATCCTTTTCGGAGGACGTACAATTATACCAATGGCACTATAAGAGGAGGTGATAAGGGAGTTCCATACATCCCCTTGGTAGTATATCCAGGTATGATGAAGATGTACCAGGACCTCCAACATCAGAACTGGTGGCCAAGAATGAAGAAAGCTATGGCAGAGTATGTTTCTAAATGCCTCACTTGCCAGAAAGTGAAGTTTAAGCACCAAGTACAAGCAGGAATGACTCAACCCCTCAAGATACCAGAGTGGAAGTGGGAAAGGATATCGATGGACTTTGTGAAGGGGTTACCACATATTTCCATAGGTCACGATACCATTTGGTTGATCTTAAAATGACTCACCAAGTCTTACAAGTTCATTACTATTCGAGAGAAGGTTTTGGTAGAGAGATTGGGATATCTCTACTTTCAGAAGATCGTGTGACTTCATGGGGTTCCTTCGATGATAGACTCAGATTGTGATGCATGTTTCACATCCAGTTTGTGGAAAGGATTGCAGGAGGCTTTCGGGAATCAACTTCACTTGAACACAACTTTTCACCAGTAGACAGATGGTCAGATTGAGTAGACTATCCAGACCATGGTGGACATGTCTCATGCATGTGTCCTAGATTTTGGTCATAGTTGGGAGGACCACCTACACTTGGTGGTGTTCGCATAAAAGAACACCAATCACTCCACCATTGTTATATCCCCTATTGAAGAATTTTACAGAGGACCGTGCAGATCACCTCTGTCCAAGACCGATCCAAGAGAGCCAGCACTCATGGACCCTGAGATGGTATAAGCTACCACTGAGAAGGTTTTGGACATCTGGGGGCACATGAAGACTGTATAGAGATAACATAAGTCCTATGATGATTGTCTACAGAGACAACTAGAGTTACAGGAGGGGTACCATGTATTATTTCATGTCTCCCCTTGACGGGGACTTCGAAGATTTGGCCACGGCCCCAAACACTCACCGAGGTTTATCGGAATGTTCCTAATACTTAAGAGCATTGTAAAAGGGTCACATCACTTAGCACTACCTCTGAAGTTGGAGAGGGTGCACGACGACTTCCACATATCCCTATTGAGGTGATACATGCATGACCCATCTCATGACAACGACCATGGCGAGGTAGAGATTGACGACAGGGTGACTTTTGCAGAGTACCCGGTGGAGATAGAGGATCGACTAGAGCATATCCTTTATGGTCAATTGATACCTATGGTGCACGTTCTATGGCAACACGAGAATATCCAAGAGAGAAAATGGGAGCGAGTGGCTCATATGTGTCCCCAGCACCCCTCTTTGTTTGAGTAGCCTTGTTTGGATTTCGGGGATGTAAATCCCCAAGGTGGGGAGGATGTAAAGACCCGGAAAATTCCATGTAATTGTTTTTAAATTAATTGGGATTATAACGAGTTTGTGAAAATTGACGGCACATAATTCTGATGCATGTTGTTACAGGAATGAATTTATAGACATTTTTTGGGTACAATTTGTAAACGCAGGGGTGACATTTTCTATCTTTTGAACCAGTTCCCAGATTAAAAATCCAACGACACTGTTGAATCCATAGTGTCAGGAGTCAATTAAGGGAAGATTCACTTAAACTGCAATAGGTTGGAAAAAATTATAATTTTTGGACTTTTTGGAGAAACGTAAAATAACAATAATTGTTTTTTTATTTCTTTTTATTTTTCCTACCACCTATTGAGTGGAGGTGGGTGACTTGGTCATACCTTTAATTGTTGGGTGTTAATTGCATTGTTACACATTGGTGGAGTAACCACCCCTTACATAATTAATGATTCACTTTAATTATGTCAATTAATGAGGTACATTAGTTACATTAGTTAATGAACCTCATCAATTTCTCAAGGCGTTTCTCACCTTTCCCACTCTTATTTAAATGGATCTTGGGGAGGTTTTCTGGAACTGCTTCATCAAACACAGAACCCCTGACAAGTGACGCCATGCCTTCCACTGACGGAGAATTGAAGATGCTTGTTGTAGGATTGATCTAAAGGATGAGGGACGATGAATGTCAACAAACATGAACCTTCTCCATCATCTAAAATACCCTCGAATGTGGAAGCACCACCATCCGCGATGTCCCCAATGAATCATGAGGTAGGGGTTATCTTTTAATTCAAGATTTTCCCCCAATTCTATTCCTCATTCGAGTATTTGTAGGAGGTTGTTTCATGGGAGTTTAACGGGTTTCAACAATATTAAAATGTGATGAAAAATTATCTACATCTTGTTATAACACTAAAACGCAAAGTGCGGGACAAATGAACAAGGCCTAGGCCCTCCACTGTTTGATTTTTTGTTGCATTCTTTGGGGAAAATTTTCCCAATTCGATGGAAATGCAAGATAGAGTGTCATTATGTGATAGTGGCAGTCTGGGAGGACCTTACGCATATACGGGAATGGAAATGGAGCTCTGGAGCATCATCGGATCCCCATGGAAGCTCCACCATCATGACACCGGCGACTGGTGCTTGCCAGCCCAGGAGGAGCACGGCGCTGCTCGATGCTGCATCGGTTGGGCAAGGCGGATGACAACGGCCGGATGCGGAGGCAGAAGCGATGTGTAGTTGTGCACTGTGTTAAAGGATCCCCATCTCGAACCCGTAGTGAATTCAGTGGATTTGCGTCCCACGGACCATGAGGCATTTCCACATGGTGCTTCTAATTGAAGGGGTTGAATGGATCCATTGAGCCATTCAGTTGGCCGACCACGCGCCTTGCGCGGGATGCGCCAGCAATCCGGGGCGCATCGCCTGGCAGGCTGGGCCGGGCCACAGCTCCACCCATGTCAATTTTCACCAGGCTGGGTAAGAACCAGACCAAGTCAGATTAACTAGAACTGGCTCCGGTTGGCCCTGTTTCTGGTCAGGTCGGTCGAGACCAGGTCCGACCGCACTCAGAACCCTCTCAGGCCTAGAAACGCTGAAAGGGCCATAACATGCGAACCAGAAATCTGTTTGATGAACCATCTATGGCGATAGGATCTATAGAGAGAGATGGTCCTTTTGAGATATTCTATGAGAGTTTTGGAGAAAGATGGAGTATGTCCAGGTTTAATTGACTTCGAATCCAACTGGGCCCTCGTCACTAAAATACCAAAAACATGCAGACCAGGCATCTGGTTGATGCGCTATCTATTGTGTTGGAACCCTCATGATGAGACAGATCATCATGTTACATTCTCATGGGACATAGTGAAAGTTAAAATATGACCAATGGATTGAGAAGCATAGTCTTCTGGGGATCAGGAATGCTTGGTGTGGGAATCTAGTGGCTAGCTGTGACATGAACAAGAAGAGAGACTAATACGGGTCAGCATCATAAAATCCAGAGTGGTATGATCTATCTGTACGACTAATCATCCCTAACTCTATACCAGAAACCAATACAGGTCAAGACCATTGACCAATACGGGTCTGCACCAGCGACCAATACAGGACAACACCAGCGACCAATATGGGTTAGCACCAATGACCAATACAGGTCAGCATATTCAAACCAATACGGGTCACATATAGTGACCTATATAGGTTAGAAGTAGAGTTACAATGGATAGGATGATCTGGATTATTGACTAGTCATCCTGATCCCAGTAACCTTGATGTTATATCGTTAGAGTGATCTATCTATTTTACTTTGTGCTTCATGATTTATATCATTCTTGGGATATTAAATTTCTGTTATTTCATTTGATTTTTTCCTTTTAAATTACTAGGAGACATTCTGGGGTCTCAAGGTCCCTATTGGGTATTATTATACTCACCCCTGAATGGGCCCCAGCCACACATTTGTGTTTGGTGCAGACTATTGACGATTCTAGGAAGACATTGTAGGTTCGGGACATAGTGGAGCTTGGTGCAATAGAAGCATTCAAGATACTCTTCTTCGTCTTTATACTTACAACTACTACCCTCTATATAGAGCTCTAGGGCAGATGAGATAACTTTTTACTTTCGTTTCAGTTTATAGGGATTGTATTATGACCCACTATTTTCAGTTTAGAGTTGTACTTGTGGTTTTACTTTACTCACATGGTTATACCCTAATTTTTTTGATTGTTTACTTTAGTTTCCCCTTTTGACAGTATACAGATCTCTAAGTCAATGCCTTATCTATTCAAGAAATGGCTTCAGGTGCTAGTCACCAACCCCTATCCAATGGATCACAGGCTGGGGGTAGTGACATCTTGGCCCTGTGTGATGGGTCATGATAGGAAACCTCTGGAAAATTGTGAGGCATGTTTGAGTTCATATGTCTGACTGTCTCGATTCACTACTAAGTGGATTCTGGGGAGATATGTTACACATTGTATAAATTGTAGAAGAGAATTGGGTTTCATAAACATATTTCAATTATAAACCATTTATAGAATGAATAATAATAGTATACATTGTTCATATGCCTAGTAATTCAAAATTTACATCAAATTATGTCATCTTAGATGGAAAATGCCTTTTAAATATCATTTAAATCATTTCCTGAGAAAAATATAGAATCAACATTGTAAAAAACATTTCCAGCCATAAAATATTTTAAAAATCCTTTTATTTAAAAATAAATCTAAAAGTTTATAATGTAATATTCAATTTATATAATTCTCATGGTGGCTAGAAATTTTTATCATGTCTCACATATTAAAATAATGATGCAATTCACATTTTTGGTATAATAAAAATTGGAATTTTTTGGATAAAAACAAGAATATTAATTTTAAAACATTTTTTTAAAATAAAAACATCAGTAAAAAAGTCTGAAATATAATATTTTAATTATATTCAAAACATTATTATTTTTTTGGATGAAATGGATTTGGAAGGGAAAGGGGTTTCGACCAAAGAAAAAGATAAAAGATTTTTTTATAAAAAAATTATTTTAAAATATTGAGTACATAAAGAGAGGAAGATGAACGTAAAAAATTATTTAAATTAAATAACCTAAGGATAAGTAAATTCATAAGATTCTTGAGATATGGATCATATGGTTTTATTCTCAGAAAAATAATTTTACACAATCTTAATAAATGACGAGATCGTAACATAAAATCGCTACCTCTTTGGTAACAATAAATTATATTCCCCATGAAGGAGTAAAATTAAATAAAACTTATAATATAAGGGGAATAAATAAATTCATGATATAAAATGTCAATATGGCTATAAATACTCTTCATAAAACTATATAGGTGTACAATATTACAAATGTATCCAAGAAGGAAAATTAAGAAAAAGATACCTTACCTTTAGTATCAACTTCCATCGTACACTTTTAACCCTACTTTATAATAAATTTAAGTTTCTTATACATCTATTATAGAGACATATATATTTATATAATTATATATATGATTTGTTTATGACCTTATATTACCCATTTATTAATAATTCCATGCTAATGTCACATTTCAGGTAATAACTTCTTTCTTTTTCTTGTATGTTTTGATTTTTTATTTTTGGCACTCTTAGTTTGACCATTGTTACATCATATAAATAATTTTAACCATGATAAAAATATTTTATATATTTTATATATATATTATTTATATTAATCCATATGATTTAGAGTTTGAAAATGAAATTCATCGTTCATAGACACATTAGAATGTACGTAAGCATGAATGTTGTTTCCATTTTCTCAAGAGGTTCATGGAAAGAAAGTAACATTATATATTAACATACTAGAATAATTTTTATGTCATATATATATATAAATTATTTTTATTAGACACACCTTATTACCTTCCAAGTAATGCGTAAAGGAATCACTTCACTTTATGAGGAGGTTTTCTGCTGTATACAGAAGTGTTGTTATCGTATTTTCACATAATAAAATGTATAATGGAATATGTGAAATAATACTTCAATAAGTATAATAATATCTTAAATATCATTTATCAATATTTAATCCATCATTATAACCATCTGTGAGAGGTGTTAATGGAAAAAATTAATGATAATGATTCATGAGGTAGTAGTCCTCTGTACACACAAATGATGATTTCATAACCCTTTTGATGGATGTGGAGATGGTTCAAGGTAATTAAAATAACACAACAACATATAAGTATATTTAAAATTATAATGGTACTATATCTTCATGGTTTGATAATAATTTAATTAATTTGAGTAATAAATAAAATTAAAACACTTATTGATGAATCTTACTTCTTCTTCAGGTAACCTCCTTTGGTTTGTACAAAAATTATCCCAATGATAGATTTATTCCAAAAACATGGATTCTAGGATGACAATATGGATGTTGGAAAATTATTTGGTATGGTATTTCCTAAACCAAAAGGTTTTGAATGTTTGAATAAGAGAGGTGATGTGGCAGCCTTTCATAAGTGAGGTGAGTGACACACTTGTAATTATTTGAAAATAAAAAAGTGTACCACCATTTTTATCGTGCCAAAAGTCTCAAAAAATGAATTATTATAGAGTTCTAGGAATTATATGTACTTCATCATGAGAGATACATGGACCAGATCTTGTACCTAAGAGAGGTTTAGTGTAATCACTAACAGATAGGCTACCATCCAAATACGATATAGAATTTAAAACGTACCAATATACCTAGGTCTTAGTTTCCATTTCTTCCAATATCTCATAACCTTCTTCCATGGATAGATTTTAGAAACACCTTATAACCAACATTAAATTCTAGATCACACCGGCAATTGTCATCGTAACTTTTTTATAACACTAAACTACCTCGATGAATGTCTAAATGGATCTATCTTAACTCATGTTCCAATATAATTATTTCTCTAACTTCATTCAAGCATGTTTGAGATTTTCATTTCATTATATATAGGGCTTTATAAGGACACATATTAATTCATTAGTGAAAGATATTGTTTTATGAAAACTAAAATAGAGGATGGTTTTGATCCAAACACCTGTGATGCAAAAAAAATAAGATCTCAATGTATCATGTAGGGTTTCAAACAATCACTTTGACTGCCATCCATTTGAGAGTGATACCCAGTTCTAAAACTTAACTACGTATTATGATAATATCAAAGACTTCACCAGAACATTATTGTAAACCTAGGATCATGATCATACATAATGAAATGTGGAACTCCATCAAACCTTACCACTTACACAATGTATATCCTAGAAATATGATCCATTGAAAAAAAAATTATGGTAGTGATAATGTGTGTCGTCTTTGTATGGAGATCAACTACATCCCATATAACATTATACCCTTTAGAAGTTTTGGACAGTCTAATAAAAAAATTAAAGGTGAGGTTTTAGGATTTAAATTCTAGTATGGGTAATGGATGTAACATCCCATTATAATTTGTTCTCTCATCCTTAACATGATGACATAACAAGAATTGAGATGAAAACTTTCTCATATCTCTCTTTATTCAATCCCACTAGATCTATTCTTTTAAATCTCTACACATCTTCATACTTCTAGTAGAATATATAAAAACCATCACTGAGATTTCAATAAAAAATCATTCAAATATAATATGGGTAGAACACACACCTGTTTCCTAAGCCTTATCATTCCATCATGTTCAAGGTTAACCTTATAATAATTTCGAATGTTATTTTTTCACTAAACATCTATCTTTTGTGCCTCATTAATCGTCACATGGATAGATGGTTGGGAATTTAATTAATAAGGACAATATTTCTCCCCCTTATTCAATATTTTTTATTCATCTTTTGAATATATATATATATTGTTTTTTTATTCTCATCATTACTAAGCTAGAATGGTCCTTTTGACTAAAATCACCAATAACCTTGTTTTCTTTCCTAGTGTAGTAATTTATTTACTAGTCTTAATATTAAATCTTTTTTAACCATCTTATCTAGAAAATATTCCTCTCCTTATATGCAAATATATAGTATAATTTTTTTATCAGTATATATATCACTCTTTTCTTTATAAAGATAATTCCTCCATATCATTAATTGAAAAATTAACAAAACTAAATCCAAATCATTAGTTTTATAATTTTTCATCTAAAACATCAATTTTCATGAGGCTTAATATATTTCCATGTCATTATGAATGGGAACACATCCCAAACCTATAATAGATGCAACAATTTATATAACAAACTCTTCACCACTGTAGGGTAATGTAAGAACGGGTGCACTAACTAATATTCTCTTAAATTACTTGAAATGTTCCTCGTGTTCATTTTTCTAGATAAACGTGGCTCCCTTATGAGTTAACTTTTTTATTTTATTAGATATTCATGTAAAATTATCTCTAAATCATTGAAAATAACCAGCTACACTAATAAAACTATAGATCACAGTCACCACGGTTTGTCTATTACACTATTCAATAGCCTCCATATTTGATGGATCTATCGATATATCCTCTCTTGAGATTATATGAACCAATAAATGAATCCTTTCTCATTCAGAATTTACATTTTATAAATTATATATATATAGTTTCTCCTTTATTAGTGTCATTAAAAAATTATCTAGTGTCTTTCATTCTCTTACTTTAATTTAAATAGATAATAATATAATCCATAAATACTACAATGGACTGTTCAGTGTAATATATAAATTCTCTATATATTAAATCCATTAAGGTAGTGGGGGAATTTAAAACATATAATGACATCACAATTTATTAATAGTGCTTATACCTAGTATGAAATGATTTCTTAGGTTTATTCCCCTTCTTGAACCTCAATTGATGATATCCAGAATATAGGCCAATCATGGTAATGTATTGAGCTCCACAATGTTGATGAAATATTTCATCAATATAGGGTATATGATACTTTTTTTTATCATGATTTTTTTTAAATCCTGATAATCAATGTAGAGTCTCATCGATCCATATTTATTTTAAACAAAAATAAAAGGGGCGCCCCAAGGTGACACACTTGGATTAACGAATCCATTGTAATGATTTTCCTAGAGTTTCATCTTCAATTAATACATCGAAATTGGGGCCATTCTATAGTGATTATTTGAAATTGGAATGGAACTAATAATGAGATCTATTGAGAACTCAACTTCTCATTTTCTATAAGTCTAGAATCTGGTCTTGAAAGGCATCAAAAAATTCTTGCACAATACGTGTATCATAGATGTCAAGTTTCCCCCTATATATTTCAAATAAACACCCCCTATGAATGGGAATTATGATCCATACAATGGATTTAATTTCCAATGGAAGTTTTTACTTGTCATTACATTGATAGATGATCACAGGTTTCACTACTACAAAACAGACGTTTAAGAGTGATAAAAATGGCTTGTATCTACAATAGAGTAGTGCTAAAAACTGGAGGGAGATTAAAATACCAATACTTTTATCAGTTCTAAAAAATAAATGATAAATGTTTCCTTCATAAATACTAACAAAATTGCTGCTTAATGGATACTTTATCATTTCTTTTTTATCCCCAATAAATGATCAATTTTTCAATACTTTTATTTAGAGATTATAAAGAGTACTTTTATCAAAAAATTTAAAGTCGCTGATAAAAGAAAAATTTATTTGTGCTTTAAAAAGAACTGATAATGTATGAATATATAAGTGCTTTCAAAAATGTATGAAAAATAAGACATTTATCAATGATTTCTAAAGAACTGATAAAGTTTCATGCTAAATTTTGCTGTAACAACACATTACAGCACTAGTGTAATGTGCTGTAATAGCAAACCGTAACACTAAAAACACCACCAGTTTTCAAAGAGATCAATTACCAATAAATAATATAAATGAAATTATATTTACCAAAAAAATCAAGAAAAATACATTATATTATAGACATTTAAAACATTGGTTTAGAGAATTACAAAAGTACAAGGTATTACACAATTTCAAAAATAAATTCTTTTTCTGTTTGATGTCGACCCCTAATCATATTATTTCTATAAAAACTATCCCTTATAAAGAAAAAGAACACACCTGTATAAGAAAGAAATTATTATGTTATTAATAATATAAAAAATTAATTTTACATAACGTGTTAATTTAAAACTAAAATTTCAGTAATACAAGGAAATATGTGTATTAGATTGTGTTTTGGATGATTCTTAGACATAAAACCATTTCTGGTTCTTATTCAATAATTAAATCTATGAAAATTAATTAAATAAGTTGAAGAAAAATCCCCATTGGTGTATCCTACATGAGTGAAACATTTTGGACAAAAATGTTGATTTTAAATTGATAACGAACAATTTGAAATATATTGGTCACATAGTGTATCAGATAGAGGTGAAAATGAAACCTGCACATAAACAATTACATATGGATCATTTTCATAACACATCCAGACAATCCAAATTCATTATATTTGGTTTTTAGTAGGTTAGTTGTCCAATTTACTAAAAAATAGATGTCAATTTTAAATAAAAAGAATCACTTGATGTTATATTGGTAACACCATGTGACATTGATATGAATCCAATTTCTACACATCCGAAATGTCTTATAGATAATTCTACAAAATTATCAATACAATCTGAATGTGTTTGATTGGTTTTGAGTAGGCAATCTATCCATTTTACTAAAATTAATGTCAATTTAAAATAAAAGGACACACTTGGAGTCATACCAGTCAGACTGTGCATTATATTGAGGTTAGGTAATGTCCTAGACGTCTCATATGACTAATGGATCATTTTCATAAATTATAAAAAACAATATGGATGTGTTAGATTGGTTTTGAGTCTATCACTTATCTTTATTATTAAAATTTCCTTTTAAACTGGAAACACATACCTGGATTAATAAAAATTACATAATGTATTTTTTTGATGATAGAATAATTCCTACACATCAAAAACGAAATATGTATTGTTTTCATAAATTATCTTGAATGTATGAGCACATTATATCATTCTTCTATGAGTGAAATTTTTTGAACTAAAATGTAAATTTTAAACTGATGATGGACACTTTGATTCATACTAGAACATCATTTATTATGTTAAGGTGATTCAAATTCCTACGTATCTAAAATGAAACATGTATCAATTTTGTATTGTTTAAAAATTATCTAAATTTATTTTTTCATCCTTGAATAAGTAATTTTTTCATTTTACTAAAATTGATGTCAATTTTAAATAAAAAGATGAACATTAATTCATAATGATCACACCATTAATCTAATTGATATGATAATGAATTCTACACTTCTAAAATTTCATATGTATTGTTTTCAAAAAGTATCAAATCCATATGAAAGTGTTTGACCAGTTTTGAGTAGCCCAGTTGTCTACTTTACTAAAATTGATTTCAATTTTAAATAAAAGGACACACATGAAGTCATATCGGTCACACCATATTTCTAATTGAGGTTTATCAATTTTTTATATGTCTCAAATTACATATGAATCATTTTCAAAATGTATCAAAATAATATAAATGTGTTTGGTCAGTTTTCAGTAGGCCAGTTTTTCAATATACCAAAATTGATGTTGATTTTAAATAGATAGATTCACTTGTAGTCTTACCATTCACACCACATGTCCAATTAAGGTAAATATGATTTTTACACACATAAAATTTCTTATGTATCATTTTCATAAAATATTAAAACAATTGAAATGTTTTTTCTTAGTTTTTCATACGTCACTTGTCTTTTTTAATAAAATTTCATTTTAAAATGGAAACACATTCTTTGACTCATACTGATCACATTGTGTATTGGTTTGATGTGAGACAGATTCTTACATGTCAAAAATGACTTCGTATTAATTTCATTAAATTATCAATAAAATAGGAGGTTGTTTGATAGGTTTTCAATGATGGACAATTTCTAAAATAAAATGTCAATTTTAAACATATAGAGAACACTTTGAGTCATACAAGGAACATCGTGTATCAGATTGAGGTGTGTCTGATTCTTATAGGTCTCAAATGAATTATGGATCATTTCCAAAAAGTATAAAAACAATCCAATTATTATTTAATGGTTTTGAGTAGGTTAGTTTTCCATTTTACTAAAATTGATGTCAATTTAAGATAAAAATATTCACTTCAGGTCATACGAGTCACACAGTGCATCAGATTAATGTGAGGGTGAATCCTACACATATCAAATGACATATGCATCATTTTTCTAAAGTATAAAAAAATATTAAATCATTTCCATGGTTATTATTATTTCAATTAGTTTTTACTAAATTTTCATTTCAAAACAATAAATTCACTTGGACTCATAATGATCACATTTCAGCACTTACTACAACGGAAATTAAGGAAAATTGAAGGAAAGTGATAAATAGAATGATGTAGTGGTGAAAGAGTTTTTATGAAGAAGATGTTTGTGGAGTTTTTGGAATATAAAGTCATGAAAGATGGTAAAACCATGCCAACTCGAACAAACGAATCCTCAAGTATAGTAAAACAATTATTATGTGTGAAATTCTAAAAATAAATAAATTAAAAATATATATGAAATAATATATTAATTCTGTTGAATATTATTATGTTGTGAAAAAATAACGATTACCTCTATGATTGAGAAGAGACAACATTATTTCTCATTTTTTAAAGGAATGATATATGGACTTAAATCTTCTAAAATTTAAAAAATCTCTAAGGAATAATGAAAATTAAATCAATGTTCCATTATATATTTTCTCGGTAAAATAGGGAAATTATATCTTAATATTACCTCTACATATTTAAAAAAGGTTTCCTTCAATATATTTTGTTCTTCTATGGGATTGAAAACTTCATCATATGTAGAAGATATTTTCCACATGATTAGTCAAACAGTTAATTTAGATTATGCTAATGTAGTAGAAAACTTGTGATATTATGAGGGAAACATAGTATATTAAAAAACACTTTTATCTTCTCATTGAACACATTTTATGTTTTTAAAGTCTTTTGGGATTTTGTTCATCTATCAAGAATCTAAATCCCCCTTTTTATCCTCCTATAATGTACAAGACATTTCCTACATTGGGAATAACATGAACTGATAGTGATCTACCAATGAAGGGGTCATCAACAGTTGAATTTTCATTTGAATCGACATTTGTTTTAGTTTATAGAAAGAAAATCAAAAAATTCTTGTTTGATGGATATGAGAAACAAAATTCTTTCACTACTTTTGACGCCATAATGAACAACTCATCTTTTCCCCTTCCACACTAAAAGTCACCTTCATGATTCCCATTTCATCACCTTTCACTACATTGATCTTTTCACCCAATTTATAATGGAAAATAGACACTTGAAATATTATATAATTCAACTCTTATATCCATTAGATAATTCCAAAATATAACATATTTTCATAAATTGGATTTCTATACATGGAACCATATATGAGCATCGCTTCATCCACAAGCATAGCACTACCTTTTTTCATCATATTGAAGAAATAATTATCTTTTATATAGAACATATAACCATTGATTACAAAAATAGTGTAAGATATAAATTTTTTATTTGGTCCCATAACTATCCATTGAAGTCATTTGACAATTGAATTTGGATTTTCAAAAAACATCATATAAATTTGACCTCTAAATATTTATATAAAGTGTTGATTTTGTGTATTTGATATCCATCCTTTAGCCCTTAGTGGATTCAAATATCTAAAAGTTTCGTTATGGTATTAATTGTATGGATCAACATCTTCACTATTATGTAAAATGTAATGGTTTTCTTTCTCCCACTCTTTCAAGGGACTTGTGACAACATTTTTTATACAAATCCCTTCTCCTATAAGGCATTCTCTATGATGAGACTTTAAGAGACTGATGCAGTAAACATATGATTGGTAATCTAAACAAAATTAAATATCTTATTCAAAAATATATCATTATACAATACAACCTTCTAGATGTCTTTGATTATTGAAATACCCATTCAACATATTCATATACAGTTCAATGTGTTATATCCATCTGTAATGGATAAGACCACATAGTTGAACCTCTCTAACCAAGTAAACAATATGGTGGACCATTATATCAAACAATTTTGGTGGTAAGAACATCTCAAATTCACATAATATGACTTCAACCTTTTTATTCATGATGAAAAACTTCATTTGGTGTAAAAATATACTGCATATGGATTTGTAAATAAAGCTGGGTTTGGTTAATGTATGTTGTACATTTTTTGGAAGAATGAATCAGAAAAAAATATACATCAAATATTTTATCAAAACCTAAAATTCACATGATTTTAGTCCTTTTAACTTTAAATTAATCATTGAAATAATATATTTTATATTTGATGAATAAACCAATGAATGTTTTACACTATTAAGTAAATATAAAAATTACAATTTTCGTTTCTAGATAGAGAGTATGCTAATGGAGGAAGAAAATTATACCTTTTACCCTCCAGTGGTGCTAACTTTTACCTTATCCCTATTTCAATAAACTCCAAACTAGACTTGATGTTGTCTTTAATTTCTTCAAGAACATTAATTAACATGCCTATAATATTAAAAAAAATTCTACATACATGACATTAGAAAAATGTATGACGTACAATGAATTAAAATATATTAATTCCATGAAATTTTTTCTCTTCTTCTAACTTAATTTTTTAATGTTTTTTCAATACAGTTTACAAAAACTAGTGTCAATGTTTTTTACTTTATTGTATTATTGATCACCCATTACTGGTGATAGTGTTTTACCATGATCAATATTCCCATAAAATGATATCGTCTGGGATCAGTATTAAAGTCCTCGAGGTAAAAATATTCAATGTCTAGAAAACATAGTCTTTGTGGAATGTTTCAACAGAACTAAGTATGTGTATTTTTCAAAAAATTTACACCCCTACAATCCATTAATTTTGTAACTTGATAAACTTCCATAAGCATAAAATTAATTTATCATCCCATAAATCATGACCCTAAATATGAATTCTTCACTTATATGATCATTATACAATGTAACACTTGTGTCCCAAATTAATTTCAAATCATAGATCAATTGGCCCAAATATACATAATTATCACTATCAGGTAATTTTGGTATTTATATAAGAAGAGAAAACATAATGTATTTTCACTTCATGAATAATCATGGATGAATGATATAATTTACTAACAAGATGTGAGATTTACTACGAGTAATACTCTATACAAAAAAACATTTTATTCTATAGGTAAATAATGTAAGTCAAAAATTTCTCAGCTCATTTCCAAATTTAGGATACATTTAATCAATTTTATTATACATAGAAGAATCTACTGTATGATGTATGTTCCCATATTTAATTATTTTATCTTCATACCATTTCAATTTTCTTGAATTTTCCTAACATTTATAGTCTTTTAAACAGTGGAATGATAGGAATTTACCATACATATTTTGAAGGAATTGAATCATTTTTCATGTATCAATCTACACCACACTCAATGTATTTTATGAGTGATTCACAATCCTTAAAAAATATTATGAAAACAGTTGGAAAAGAATTCATTTTTTAGATATAATTCCCATTTTAGGTAACATTTTTTAGCATAATATGTTCCACATGGTAGCTCATTTTTGTAGTATATCCTTCTAGAGATGAAGTAGTTATCCAAAGATGGTGTCACTTCATTCGCTACCAGCTTTTGAATAATATAGCATCAATACATATGAAAATGTTGTGTATTTAGTACGTCTTCTATACAATGGTCTCTTGAAACAACTATTTAACTTCTCAAACAGCTTTTTACAATCATGAAGGTCAACTTCAATTTTCATTGTCATTTCTTCCGTTAAATATACATCATTATTTACCTTAGTATTGATATCAAGTGACCCATAACCCATAGTATCCCATCAGTTTCCACAGTCATCTTTTACCCATGTTTAGTCCAAAATTTATTTCTATGATCTATTCTATGAAAAATTAAATGTTTTTCAAATTATTCAAAACTAATTTTTATTGAATTAAAACAATGTAAACATAGTCAAAGGATTTGATAAGGTCTGTATGAATTCTATCCTAAAACTTAATGAACTCTTTCACTCCATCTTCATACTATTTTTTCAAATGATTAGAATGAATCCATTTTCGATTCATATACATCATATTGGATTTATAAAATATTAATTTTATATAATAAAGAAATAATTACACATAATATATTCATTATCTAAGGTGAACATTATAAACAATTATAACAAGGGAACCCCAACTTTTTATTTTTTTTCAAACAATTTCAGTTTTCCTTGAAGCAAATGAATAATTTAATTTAAGAAAAAACATTACTCCACTATGGTAGGTGTTATCCATTGAATTCATTCAAAGGTGGCAGTTATAGAAAACTGTCATCCACATCAACTCATCTCCCAGAAATTTATCATTTCATTTTGTTATTTAACTCACATACTATAACTATTTTTGAAATGAACCTATATTTACTAAAATAATATAAGATTTAGTCATACAAGGGACTCCAATAGCTCATATTATTAAAATAAGCATAAAAGAGATGGAGGATGAGTCTCAAGTAATAAATTTCTATATTAAGTATTCAGAAGAATAATTTGATGAGGAAGGCAGTTGTCTACAAAATAAATATGGTATGGGTCTCAAGAAACAAATTGAAATAATAAATTTTATTTTTCACACATCAATCCTTTATTAAATCTTATAAACAAATGAAAATATAATATATGAAATTAAGAAGTAATAAGAAACCCAAATACGATAAATAAGAAAAATAATGTGTCATTCAATCAACTACAATATATAAAACCGTATAGAGATTTTTTTCAATAAATAATATCTTATATCATAAACATATAAGGTAATAAAATATTACATAGGGTGGAAAAAATAAATGTACGCCAAAAATGATAAATACTTGTAAATAATGTCTAATATATATAATTTGATAACATCCATTCTTTTTTTTTTGGAAAAATTAATGTAAAAACCTACGGAATTATTACATTTTATATTAATGGCATATCAAATATTTGAAAACATCTCAAGACACTTGGGATGTAATATCACCACACCAACCCATCCCAAGTATTCAAGGGAGTCATCACATCAGATCTACCCATCTGAAGGAAGGGGTTCCATTTAATACACAATGACCCATATCATTATGATTCGAGGGCAGTCTATAAAGAAGTCAACACAAACAAATAATACACATCACCAATACATATCATAAATAAGGGATAAAACACACCAACCTTGCAACATTTATCATATACACACTATCCTCTACCGATATGGAATGACTCTCATGAGTTCACATTTTCAATGTGAAATTCACTTAATTCAGTTAAAAATATTAGTAGAATCACAAAATTAATAAATCTATCGAACATAACACCCCATATAAAGTCTCAAATACAAAAATAAGATAATAACTAGTTAGTTTGATACATTAGGAAGTAGTCTTATAGGCTACCCAACCACCATCATGGAAATTGATACATATAAAACTATTTAGAAGATGTAAACTGGGATAGGACTTTGACTATATGGTTTGTTCCACAATTTATCCAACTAAAATAAAGCATGATTTATCCAAACATCAAAATAAATTAAAGAGTAGTTAACAAATCCCCTACATTAATTCAAAACTAAAATTGAGAAGGAGATGCTCATTTTCCCAGGAAGTTCAGGTAGCAAAGCCTAAAGTATAGGTGTTTTACACTTTAAACATTACATGCATCGTAAGGGATGATTTCTATGGAAAAATATCAATAATAGATAACTCTCCACACTCACAGTTGCAAAACATCATCAACCATGGCCATAACCATTGATTATTTACACACCGAGTTCCAAAATAAAATTATAGAAAGACTTACCTTCAAATGAATGTAATGAAAGACATAAGTTTATGCATTGGATTTGGTAGACCCATAAATCATTCAACTATGATATTTGAGCCATGGATTTGTTTAAGCGTCGATTTGAGCTTCGATTAACTAGAGAGGAGTGCTCATAGTGGGTGACTTCTGTAGAAATCTTATTGTATCACGATGGGTCACAACTAGTTAGGGTTTTTTTTAATTTTATTGGGACACTTTGATTAGTATTTTTTAGCACTAATAATGATCTATCATTATCAGTGGTAAAAAAGAACTAATAAATAACCATTTTTCATTGATTATTACCTAAGTGATGATAAAGGATTTATAATTATAATTTTAAATAATTAATTTGAATATATATATTTAATAAAACAAGATAAATATTTATACAGTAAACATATTCTTTAATTAAATATATTTATTATAATTTTATAATTATTTAAATATTTAATTATTCATTTATAATTATATATATTTTTTAAAAAATAACATATATATAATTTTATATATTTATATAATTAGATATATATATATTTAATAAATATATAAATATATTAAATATAATCATTATTTAAATAAATTTACTATTATTTAATAATTATTTAAATATATATAAATATTTATAATTATATAAATAATTTTAAAAAAATATTTATTTATTTATTATTATAAATGTATAAAGGTATAAATATAGTAAATTTATAAGTATAAATATATTTCTTTATAAATATTTTTTTAATATTTCTTACAAATAAGTTTTTATCTTTATGAATGAATATATAATCTTATGTGAACTCATGTTACAAATTAGTGAAATTGGGTAAATTAAAATCAGGTTCACTTTAACAATATTGAAAAAAATTGATATGTTTTTTTGTGTGTGTTGTATATAAAAAGCATTAATTAAATATATGTGAAATTAATATAACACACGTTTGATCTATGTTAAATTGAAAAAGTAAATGGCATTCAATTATGTCCATTGCCCATGCAATTAGTCAGTATTTCTAATAAATATTAATATTTTATTGTAAACCATTATTCAATATAAATATATATGACTATTTAATGTAACTAATAAATATTATATTATATATATATATCATATATTTATACATTAATATATATATATATATATATTTAATATAAATTTTTCACAAACATTATTAATAAATATCTAATTAATAAAATGTTTAATATTTTTCGCAATTTACTTATTTTTAATATTTTTTTTTGTTTAATTTAAATTTTGGATATATATATATTTAAAAAATACAATTTATTTGTATTAATAATTCATATATAATATAATCAATTTATTCCTTTTTATTAATAATTATTTAATTAATAAAAAATTAAATATTTTTTCTAATAAAATAAATATTTATTATGTATTTATTTAATTATTTAGTTTTCTAGACCATTATCAGCACTAAAAAAGAGATAATAAATGGTACCCTATATCAGTGCAAGAAATAAAACGCCGAAAAAGGGTGCCCTTAATATCAATGTTAAAAATAAAGTGTTGATAAAGGGTACCCTTCAATAGGGAAAAAAATTAAGCACTGATAAATATTACCCATTTCCAGCACTAAAAATAAAATAATGATAAAGGTAACCCTTTATCAGGGCTAAAAATAAATACTAGATAATGAGAAGCTTTATCAGCGTTAAAAAAATTTCGGATGAAAGGTACAAATTTTCAGTGCATTTTTTAGCGTTGAAAAAGACCAACACTATTAAAGGCATATTTGGTAGTAGTTTTTTTTAGAAAATAAAATGGGGGATGCCTTCCATAAAATTTTATGTGGGATTTATCTAAATAAGATAATACATTCCCTCAATAACATATAATTCAACCAAAAGAAGAATGGTAAGATTTATAGGAACCATATTCCCACCAACATTTACAAGAGAGGAATTATAGGATTGAGATGGATTCATTATACCATTAAGGGTTTTTACTATTATTTATACATATTATCATTTGGGTGGAATCATGAAAACCTTATAAATTTATTTAGATATTAAAATAATGGGTAGATTCTGATCCAAATAAGACATTAATAGTTCTAGAGTGGATGAGAAGTGTACAATTCACTATGCTATTATTTAACCCTTTTTAGAAATAGTGAATACTTTGTATTTACCTTTATCTCTTTGATATATAGGTTAGTTCATTGATCATCATCCCTAATAATTGAATTTGGGAACTTATTAGTATAATTTACATACCCCATTCATTTGAATCACTAGAGTGTGGGTGGTGCATTATGTGTCACTTTCTCTCTATTTTCCTCATTAGTGCACAATCATCCCATTACACAGGCAATTGGTTTCTTGATGAACATACCTTCCACACTTTAAACATTTACTAGTGCCATAAGGAAAATTTGCTCTTTGTTTATCCCCAAACATTTAAGATATTTGAAATATCTTCGTCTCTATGTGGTTTTATATTTTCCTTCAAATTCCATTTTTGTCCTTTCAAAACCATTATATTTATACGTAAATTCATCATTAATTTACACCATCATAGCACGATTAATGATCTATTCATAGATACAGAAGAATAATATGTGAAATTCCCTTTGGAGACTTGGTTTTAAGAAACTGAAGAATCGATCAAACACACTTTCAAATTGAATAAAAATACTAGATGTGTATGTCATACCATTTGTAAAAGATTCCTAGTAGGTACCACCAGATTCATTATCCATTTATTTTAGTTTGAGGCACTACTTTTCCATATTTGAATGAAGAATATGAGGAATTTACTTATTGAAAAATATGTTCTTGAACTCTTCCCAATGCATGGAGGTAATTTTATCAAGTTCATATATATTCTTGATAAGATCCCACCATTGATCTGCATCACCTTCAAAACGGTAGAAAATCTAAATGAATTTTTAAAGTTTAAAAAACTAGAGAAAAAAAATATATTTTTTTGGGGTGTTAATCTGTTATTCTGAAACTTTTGTATCAGAACATGCACTAATCCAAGGTGGACATTAGCTCATGAAAGACTCAATATAATATTGTTCCTTCTATTAATTTGTATTTCCTTCAAGATTCATTTCAAGAGAACGTTTTTTGAGAATAGAAATTATATTTTTAATTCCAACTCCTATAATATTTTGATTCATAAGGGGACAATAATTTCATTTTTGGTTCACTAAGAATTAACATAGTTCATTCTGGTTCTGTCCATTGACTGAAAACAAAAACAATAGTGTAAGAAATAATAATCATATTAGGGAATTTGATAATCATGGAAAATTAATTATAGGATGCCAAAAATAGGAAACCTTCTATTTAATATATGAAAAATTAGGTTTATCTTAGGTCATTCATGGAAATTATTAAAATACCTAGTGGTGGTTTGTAAAGTTCTAGTAAATTATAAAATCATATCCCCAATGAGTGACAAACCTGGTGTATAACAAGGATTGTTATAATGCACGAGGTGGTGATTGAGTCTATATCAATGTGGACCTTTAGGGTTTTTTACCCCTATGTACCTATATGACAAAGCCACGTCCACTTATAATGTCTAGAAAGGGATGAAAATTCATAGAAATTCCTTGCTATATCTTTTAACAAAATTCATGTTTATTTTCTTATAATTTTTATTATTCTTAGACTTATCATTATACATTTCCTTGGGGATCTCATTAGATTTTAATTATCCTAGTTTCCAATGTTTTTATAAACCTACTCTATGATATGAATTCTAAATACTTAACTTTTCATTCATAGATATTACATCATTACTTATGAACATTTATTACATTAAACAAAGAAATTTTTTAGGATTGTAATGGTACAATGACTTTAGAGACTTGGAAACGCAAATAACAAGTTTATAAGTAAAATACATTTTCTCCATCTATTTTATTCATAACAGTTACCCTAATTAAAAATATCATACATAATAAATTTATTCATAATCTGGGGAAATGAAATAAAAGAACTCGTGGGATTATATTCTTAGTAAGTTAAACAAGGGAGGTATATAAACATAACATGGACATAAGTGTATGAGAATATGAGCATAACATTTTAAGACCATACCCTTAAAATCAAAGATCATAACCTAGAGTCATGAAATAAATATTACTAGTTCATAATACCTGGATCACAAGGGAATCAAATAAAATGATCCATGATAGTATAAAATTATCATAATATATAGATTTGTGGAATACACATTTGTAAAGAAATTTAATTCCATATTATCCGAGGCTCACTACTAATGATATCATAGTGAAATATGATAACTACCAAAACCATCATAGTAGTAAAAGTTCACTCCCAAGACCATAATAGTGAAAAAAATTCTCATAATGAACTAGTTTCACTCCCCATTCTAGTCCCATCTATCTCATGAGATGTAAATCTTTACCCAATTCATTAGATGGATATATTGGTTTGACATGTCACATAATGAAAATCATATGTCTATATTCCATAAGATCATAAAGCCTTTATCTTATCATAAACCATTAAATAAAATGGGTTTCATGAAAATTTCAACAGATCCTAACTTTTTAATAAGATATAGGTTTTGAAAAAAAATCATCATTTCATTATAGCATAACATGTGAAACGAAATGTATTTCATAACCATTTTATCATGGTTTACCCCATGGAAGATAAATGAGTTTCATAAACATAATTTCATAAAAATAAATTCATAGAAATAATAATAATAGAATACATGGTTCATATCCTTAGTAAATCATATGATACAAAAAATGATGCCATCTTAGATTGAAAACGATTCTGAAAGACCATTTAAAACATTTCATGAGTAAAATATGATTAACACTATTGAGAAATATTTTAAAAATATAAAAAAAATTAAAATAATTTTATTTGAATATTACCTAGAAATTATATAAAGTAATATTAACATAAAATAATTCTCCCAACAGTGGGAAATTATGTTTATTCTTTACACTTTAAAATAATGTTTCCTTTCACATATTTAGTAAAAGAAAAATGATAATTATTTAGAAGATGACATGAATATTCCCTTCAATTATTTAAAAAATAATATTCCCTAGGTAAAAATCACTATAATAAATAATTTTATTAATATTAAAATCATTTTTGAATGTATTTTTAAAAAAATATTAATTTAAATGAAAACGGGGTTTCGACTGAAGAGAGAGATAAAGATGAATATAATTTAAAACATATATATTAAAATCCTCTGTACACAATGAGATGGAAATAAAGAGAATGAATGTACTATAATGACATAACTAGAGTACAATAAAAAACATGTGTTTCTTGAAATATAGATCATAATTTTTTTATCATCAGAAACATAATTATAAACAATTCTGATAAACAATGAGATTGCGCTATAAAATCTTTGCAACTTTGGTTACATTAAATTATTGGAACCATGATACAATAAAATAAAATGATGCTTCGAATATATTTAATATAAATTAATTAAAGATATATAAATTCAAATGATATGTTTATTCACCTCACAAAATAAGATAGGTTCATAACATAACATACATCCCAAAGAAGGAAAATTGAGACAAGGACCCTTTACTCTAAGTGTCAACTTCAATCATAAACATTCAAAACTCATTTATAATAAATATAATTTTATTAAAAATATATTTAATAACATTATATATATATATATATATCATACAATATATTATTTTCATATGACCTTTTATTTCATTTTAATTAACAATTCCATGCTAAAATCATGTTTCGTGCAATAAGTGCTTTGTTTTTAGCATATGTTTTGATTTTCTACTTTTGGTACTCTTAATTGAATCATGGATCTATCATATAAAAAATAATAAAATTTTTATAAATATCATATATAATAAGTGTATATATTTTTATAATTCTCTATAAGAGTTAGTGTTAGTAAATGAAATAAACCATTTATAGAGACGGTGGACTGTAACTATGCATGAACATTATTCCAATTTTCTTAATATATTGAAATAATGAAAGGTAATTAATATATTAAAATAATATAATACATTTTATTTCATATATGACCATATTTCCTTTAAACTCAACCTTATTACCTTCCATATAAATAATGAATGAATCACATCAATTTGTTTGGTGGTAGTCTACCATACACACGTGTGACATTATCGTATTCTGGCCAAATGGAAATTATAAAGGAATGTTTGATATAATATTCCATTTAGATTAATAATATTATGAATATATTATATAGATATATAATTTTTCATTATAACAAGCTGTGAGAGGTGGTAATAAAAAAATGAATGACATCAGTTCACGATGTGTATGTCCACTATATACATGAATGATGATTTTGTAACCCATTTGATTGAAGTGGGTATAGTTTTAGGTAATGAAATTTAGATAATATTATATAATTATATTTAATATAATGAATTTATTATTTCATCATGGTTTAATAATAATTTTATGAGGTTTAGGAAGAAATAAACAATAAATAGTCATTGAAAAACGTTACCTCTCCTTAGTTAACCTCCTTAGGTTCTCACCAAAAACCATCCTCGGTTCGATTTATACCAAAAATAAGGATTATAGGTTGATATTACAGATTTTTTTATATTATCTTTTTGTGTATTTACTGAATAATTGGTTTTATAATGTCAATAAGAGCGGATGCTGGGTGGCCTTTCATAAGTGGGGTGAGTGTCACAATTTTACTATTTTGAAAATAAAATGGTGTATACACATTTTTAAAATATATAAAAGGATCCAAAATGAGGTCTTATCTAGAATTAAATTTTATAGGGTTGTAATATGTCCATGAAGAGTATTTTATAGATTTTTTAGGTCATTTAAACACTTATATTTTCATGTTAACACTCCGATAAACCCATTTTTACTTTAGTAGCATTAATTAATTTTCACTGTTTACTCTATTAATTTTGGTAAAAATGAAGTTAACCTTATTAGATAATATAAAATTTGATGATTAAAAATATGATATCAATTTTTGAAAATTTAATTCATTGAATACGGAATATTTAATTTAAAATTAATCACATAGACACGATGAGAAAGTAGGCGTTCAAAGAGAAAATGTTCAATAGTTTAGAATGATTTTATATGAAAATTCAATAACAAAAAGATTCAAATAAACTTAATTAGATTAATATATATTCAGTTAAACTAATTTTATTTTAAAAATAAATTATTTTATATTTTATATTTATAAATAATTTAAATAAAACAAATGTTATCAATTAGTATTTAGTTTTATTCATTATTCAGAAAAAAACTAATCTTTTTAGAAAATTATCAAAAAATTAACCTGAGATAATTTGGTATTATATTTCAAAAACATAATTTTTTTTAACAAATAAATTTTCTATACGATTAAAAAAATAATTTTTTACTTTTCAAAAAAAGAAAAAACATCTTTTTTTTAGAAAATGGTATTTCTAAAACATATAAATACTTCATTGAAAAGTTAATTGAAAATTTATCAATATGTTTTCCTTTTATAAAATAATTATTCTTATAATTTTAAAAGTATTTATTAATAATAATTACAAAATGTTTAAAAAAATATGTAAAAAATGGTTTCTTTTTAATAATATATCATGGTTTGGTTAAAAACATGTGTTGTGTGTAACACAAGCATAACTGAGTGTAATGTGTAATGAATGATATCAAAGAATTTAATTTATTAAAAAATCATAAACACATAGGGTGTTACATCCTACACCAACAACACACAATGGAATGACCCTGAGAAGTCCCATATCATTACATTAGATACAACGCAAACAGTTCTCATCCTCGATAATTTCTAAACAAAAACCTGTCATAGAAAGAAAACACAAGTCCACACACACTCCCTAAGGAGAAACCTCTAAATAAAATGACCCCATCAACCAAAAAAATTAGGAGAAAAATTTGATATCATAAATCCGAATCAACCTAAACATTACTCCTACTAAAAACATAATAATTAATAAAATCTTAGGACAATAATCTCACTTTTGTGACTCAAATTACAATATACTCTCCACCAAACGACCATGACTCCATATAACACAAACCAATCGAATATATCTCCCACTAAGAACATTCTATTTACATTATTTGATCTCAATCGGTCACTTTGAAAATGTTTCATAATCTTAAATATCCATCTTTACCTTGTAAATGACACGAGATTCAATATAAAGATATTGATAAAGATGTGATGCCTAGAGGAAATTATGAACTATGTCTTCTAATGGAGGAATCATTAATTGTTATTCTACATAATAAATGAAATATAGAACCTAAAATAATCCAATATACTAATGAAACAATATGATACCTTGAATAAACATCCACCAACAACGATTAGTTGAAATCCTACAAAGGACATGGTCTCCAACAATAAATTCTAGAGGAATCTACCTCCAATATACATACGACATATGATGATCTTGCACTTCCTTCATCTACTCTTAAATAGTTTGATATTATAGTCATCCTTGAACCAAATTCAAGAATAGGATTTCTAACTCCCAAACCCTTTTCTAACTCAACAATGATAAACATGGTCTACCATATAATGACTCAAAAATATCCATGATGATTGGAGAGGGGTAATAATTGTTCAAAGAAAACTCTACCAAGGTAAAGTGCTTAACCCATGATCCTATGAAATATGATATACATGACGATAAATTTTCCTACAATTTTTGGATGGTTTACTCGTTCTTGAAATATTTATAGGGGTGAAATGTAGTGCTAAGGGATAATTTGGAGATGAAGGTATAATAAAATTTGTTGAAGAATATTGAGGTTAAGAAACCAAATCGATTTAAGATGCAAGAATTTGGAACACCATGAACCCAGAAAATCTCATACAAATAAGTTTTTTGATAATATATTAACAAAAATTGAATCCCTAATCACATGAAATGATTCAACAGAGTAATTCAATCCACAACTATTCAATTAGCATTGATACCTCATAACTCGTTATGATACCCCATAATAAAATCCTTTGAGTATCCTACCCTTTCCATGTGATGAAATCCAGGAGATTAAAAAATCCTCCCAAAACCTGATGCTTGGCCCTTACCTACTGATAAACCAAATTTCACGACAGAAAATCCACCATATTCCAGTTTATCCAAGGATACCAAAAATAAATCCATAAGATAAACTAAATCATAGATACACCCAGATGCACCACTAAATATGAGTTGTGGAACTCACGAAGAACCTCTTTTAAAACATCTAATGGAACACACTACCTCCCCTAGAAAATTATCAAATTATAACCATTCTCTGACCACACCTCTTGAGTATCAATGTAACACACCAAAAATTTATTTTAAAATAATAATAATCTTGATATCCTTCTTAACACCCAACACCAAGCATTAAGAGAAATATGATATAATATAAATAATAAACTTTAAACAAGCTGTTAAATTGGTGGTATCAATAATAATAACCAATTTATTAAAAATTTGTATTAATCGTTTATATAATTAAATTTCATTTATTAATTCATGTAAAATATGTACTTAATTTTTAGTAAAGTCAATCTTTTATTCAAAAATATGTTTTCTTCACTAATTGTTACTATTGAATTTTATGCAAATACATTTTAATTAATTAATAATAGTTATATAAATTTTATTTCATAAAATAAAATTTATTTTTTAAATCATAATTCCGAAAATATATTCATGTGATTTATTTATATATTTTTAAAAATAGTTGGTTGTTGGGTGAATATTGAAAATACCAATTTTACAAAATCTGATACTTCAGTAACATTTAAATGATATAATAATAATTTTAAGATCAAAAAAACATTTTTATATACAAAAAATCTATATTTTAAGTAACATAATTTGTATAAAAATTTAATCATGAACATAGAAATATATTCTTTAGATTTTAGAAATCTATGTAATGTTTTTTTCAAATAAAAACAGTTTTTTCATTTTATTCTCTTAATCTAGTATTTATAAGGTTATATTTATTATTGAATTATTTTTATTGTAAAATTAGTTTCATTTTACTTAAAATATGTTAATTAATTCAATAATAATTAATATTAATCTTTATTTTTCAATAAAATTATTTTTATTCTTAAAACAAATATTTTTATAAAAATGAGTTTTGTAAAATTTAGCAAACATTTTATAAATTTAGTTTTACCAATTATAAGGGTTGAATATTTAAAATATTATTCCATTTTTCTAATAATTATTATTAATTTTTGGTAATTATCTCATATTAATTTTTCTACCTTATGAATAATAACAACGGTAAATATTTTTCTCCTCGCTAAGGGTAAAACAAGTGGAACAAGGTTAAGACTATTAGAAAATGACTCAATATTAATAAAAACATTTTTGTTGATGATTAAATAAAATAAAATAGACCATATACCTCTTAAATGTTAATAAATGGTATTTTGGATCCATTTCCTTTTGATAATGTCATTTATATTATTTTTAGTTAAGAAAATTATAAAAAGTGACGCCCATTCTTTTAATATCTATAACATTTTATCGTTGTTATAATAAGGTGTTATGATTTGTTATAATTTTTATTTTAATATGAATCCATAATTTTATTTACATGAATTTTTCTTTAAATTTTAGCGGTGATACAATTACCTTAAAATCTTACACAACACTGGTACAATGCTTATTCAAGAAGTGGAAAATCCAATATAAATGATTTAAAAAACCATAAAATTAATAAATTTTGGGTGAAATGTGGAATTAAAAAAGTTAATAATTAATTATAATTTATAATTTATGTTAAATGTCTTTATATTCAAATCTCATTACTTTTTTTTGCCTTTGATGTCAAAAAATTACCCTTAAATTCATAACAATGTGGTACCACAATTAATGTTAAAAATGGTTAATATAGGGGATAAACTAAGAGATTAAGATTAAAATGAAACATGAATGTTTATATATTTTAATATATGAGGGTATTTATAAATATAATTTCCTTTGTTAGATATTAATTCCATTTTTTCGCTTTAAATTATTATGACATATAATATATTTAAATCTTTTATGTAATTTCAAGTGTGTCCATACCCACACGTGTAAAAGGAAACCACCTATACTCTCTTATTCACACCTATTGAGACACATGTATTAAAAAATACCCTTAAAAATACCTTAAAACCCATCTTCCTTTTGACATAGAGGATCTATTATCATCATCATACCATCCATGAGGGGTTAAGGTGTAAGACAAAGTGGGTTTTTCGAATAGGTGTTACAACTTTTAACCGAGTTTTTTCAATGTATTTAATCATCTAAATCACTCAAATCCTCTATAAAAAATGATCATATTACAAAATAATTATCTAACATATAATTAAATTCTCTTATTCTGGTGTAATTTCCATTTTTCATCTTATTTCTACCCTTCAAAAATGAAAAGATCACTCGGGCGTACATACAACCTACCGTTACTATATAACATTGTAATTTGTTTTCCCCACCACTTTATATAAATGGTTATAAATAAAAAAACATATATATATATATATATTGTATATTTATGAATTAATTATTTTTCTAGACATATAATATATTATTTACCCTCTAATCCTTCCACACATTAAAAATGATAATGTCACTCAAATGTATGCGTGGACTACCTCCTCCACGAAGTGATTTGATTAATTTTTAATGTATTATTTTCAAAGATGATTGTAAATATGTATATATATAGAAAATATATGATATCTATATTTTTATTTACGTTATTTAGATGATTTATAAATTAAAAACATCCATGGACTGGAACTACCACATCAAAACATAAAAGAAAAATAAAACAGTAAACATAGATAAATGATAATTTTAATAAAGCATAATTATTAAACTATTGTTGAAATTTTATAGGTCGGATCATATATGTTATTATAAGTATTTATATGTTTGTTATATAAGTATAAGAAATATAAATTTATTATAAAATATGTTAAAATAACTTTTAATGTATGTCAGATCTGAGGTAACAGATTATTTCACATTACCATCCTTTTTTGGGATTGCTTATGTTTATCTTTCCATTGGAGTGATTATATAATATTTATATTTGGAAACCCATATATTTTATTCTATTATGGTTATTTTTTTAAATTAATACCTTTTATTTTATTTTCCTCTTTAATATTACAAAAGTTTAAAATAATGATTTTAATGAAATCTTACTTTGTTTTTCTATCTAGTCATGATTTTTTTCATGTCCATGTTTTCTTTAAAATGTTTTAAATATTGTTTTTACCATTAAAAAATTATTTATTATAGTAGTTTTTATCAATGGTCTAATTTATATTATAACTTTTAAATTTAATCTAATTTTAATGTTCAAAATGAGGCATTTTTTTACCAATGGTGTGAATGGAATATTTGTATAAATGTTTACCCCACGAAAGAATGTCCTACTATTATAACTATTATTTTAATTTATTCTTATTTTATAATTTATAATGGAAATTTTCAAATGAAATTTTTTCCAAATATTCAAAAAACATTTATATTTTGAATAATTGATTTCTAACTGAACAGATTATTTTCCCCATGAAATGAGCATTTATTATTTAAAATTATTTTCATCTAGGTCAACATACACTGATGAATCTTATTCATTATTGGGTATATATTTTAGTTATACCATCCCCCATATTTATCTGGAAGTATTTATGATCCTTTTTATTGGGTAAATTATTGAAATTTTTTATTCTTTTTCTTAAAATATATTTTTTTAAGAAGTTGATAGTTGAGCCCCCTTTATCAATAATAAATATCAATAAAGAACATTTTGAAAATTAGGATAAGGGTAAACCCATTACATGGCATAGATACAAATAATCCTAAAAAACATGACATAAGGTCTTACATGGTCCCAACTACCCAATAGGGTACATAGATCATAGAATGTAATATATATATAAGTCTCATTACCTCTATTAGGAAATGACGTAGTCATTCCTATAGAAGATAATGACCCCCCCCCCCCCCCCCGCATAATGAATTGCGACATATGAGAGACATAATCATGGTAGGGAACTCCTCCATCACACACTAACATGTGGGGGTAGGAATAGATGATATGTTTCAACTCACCTATCTCTCTCTCTCTCTCTCAAGAAACCCACCCGATGGTGCTTGTGAGGCAGTTTCTACATTTTCAACCAAATGTGTCACAATATCAGACCGAAAAAACAGTGAAAACCCAATGATACTATGACCATACCTCCATAAATAATTAGTGTGGATGGATAGATGATGGGTGAAAGAACACCTATCCCTCTTTAGATGCCTCCCATCTAGGAAATCCTACAAGAACTTGACCTACCTGCCATATGAAACAAGACAAAATCTAACTCTTTTAGTGAAAAATGTGTCCCATTAGACAGTTGGGCACAAGATAGAATGGCAAAAACACCAATTAGACAAACAATAATAATTCTCTAGCCACTTATTACAACATGAACTCTTCCAACCCCAGAACCATATGCATCAAGATCAATAGAGAAAAAAGTAGGAAGAATAACCATAAAATACTTGATTAACCATCAATACACATCATCGTCTATCTACCATAGCCACCATCATCACAATAAAACAATGATGATACTGATAAACCTGAAAATTCATAGCTATCACTCACTAGACACACCCGAAGGCCAAAAAAGAACTCAAAAAAGAATGATTCATGGTTCTCATATAAAAACTAAGTACCATCATAGACCTCTAGAAACCAATGAAAAGAGGGAACCAATACACCACCTATACTCCAAAAACCAACACATAAGAGAGGCATTGGCTGAATACCACTAAAGGAACCATCCATTACCTGAAAAAAACCGCCATCTAATGAAATATATGGGGAACATCACATGAATTCTTATCAATGTTGGGAATTCCTAGATTTTAGGAGATACGGGGATGAATAATCCCAACATATCTACTACTTGATCTCTATACCACAACTACCTGATAACCCTCAGAATGAGACAAAGCCCTACTATAACCTTCAGTTCACTATGAGGAAACCATATCTGGTCAGATATAAGAATTATGTGTAAAACCATCACCACTCCTATAGGGTCCACAAACACCGATAACTTGAAAGAGAATAGGACACAAAAATATCAAAGGAAAAGGTAGAGAGGATAGGCATGGGGAAAATATGGCATAGTGGAATCCCAAATGAGTTAATGGATTTAAAAAAAGAGAAAAAAATAGGTAATGTCTCATGTGATAAAAAATGTTAGTTATTTTGCATATGAATTACCCTTTTTTTATTTCATGGAACAAGGCCCATTTGAAAACATTAAGATGTCAAAAGATATTCATTTTATTATGATGAAATTAGATATTGATTTTTATGTGATTATTAAAATAATTATAGATATGAAAGGATATTAAAGATGGAATAATAATGTTATAGGATAAAATACTTTCTTTTATTTTATGTTTTCAAAGGTAATGTGGGGTTTAATCATCTATATATTTTTACATTACTAACATACTGTTTAATCCCCTGAGATGCAATCATTTTTATCTAGTGCTAGTGTAATAATTTTGCCACTAGATCTATTTTACAAGTGTTGAGGTTTTGATAGTTGGAATCATAGGATGTCTATTAGGAACATTGAGAAGTATATTTTGGAAAACAAATTATCGAACATAACCCTAAGATATAATTAAGAATTATTGTAATTATAGTTTAGTATCCTAACATTATGGTAAGGTAGAGAATGTGAGGTTCCCAAAAACATAAATCAATATATGTAAACTAAAGAGTGGATGATGTTATAGCATAGATTAATGTAGGTGTAATAAATCTGAATAGGGAATAAAAATTATTACCTATAACATCATCAGTGCATAATGGGTGGGTCTGAGACTGCACATCTAGATAAACATTCTCGGAGAATATTCTTCGGTTGGTTCACATGATCATTAAAACCCATTAGAAAATATTTCCAAAAATTTTTATGTTTTGAAGATATTTCTAATGATATAGTGTTATGATTATAAGATTATATATTTATAAATATTAAATTTCTATTAGGTTTTAAATGTCACTTTGAATTATAAACAATGATTCACAATGTCATGTGATAATCTAGTGCATTTCATTATTTATAAATGGTTCCAAATGGACAGAAACGAAAACGTATCAAAACCCATAATATGTATAGTTATTTTCCTCATTATATAGTGAACTGGTCTATAGATGGATCTTTGTAGATAATAAATTATCATATATTATTATGAATAGTAATACTATATATAAATAAAAAACTGTTTCTTCAATATATGATACTATGTGGTTGGAATACTTCATACAATAGAATTATTCATACTTCAATGGAACTACTAATATGTCAGTATATAAATAATGGATTGAGTCTCTTAAAAAGATATTTCATTTTTAGGGATGTAATGTAGGGTAAAAGGTAATTTTACATGTGATTTTTTAAATAGAGATGTTAATAAAAATCAGATTTTGATTCAAGATACAATAAAGGTTAAGGTAATAGAGGATATTGATAAGGATATATTTAAGGATATATTTTGTAAAATACATCCCTCAAGAAACACATGTTTATTTAGAATGATGACTTTTAAAATTAGGACAATTGGGAGAGTAAAGTGTTTCTATGAATGAATATAACATTATAATATTAACAAGGTATATTGTGGACTATAAATATAATATAAGGAGTAATATTGATTGTTTATTTGGTGGGATAATAGTAATACATAGAAGGGTTTATCTCTCCAAAAAAAAATTAAATTTATGATGTTATGATATCGAGGTCCATCTAGGGAGATATAGAATTATACAATTCTTATATTTTATAAAGAAAACCATAGTAGAATACAATTAATTATCACCATGTAAATGTAAATGTGTAAAAAGTAAAAAAGGGAAGAGTTTAATTTCCAACAAGTAATAATTTAGTACATAAACACTATGTTTTATTCATTAATATAATATATGTTTTCTTCAAGTGTGGAGATAATGTCTACCTGTTGAATGAGAATTTTGGTATAAAATAAGCCACTAATGTAAAATATTTCAACATTAAAGATAAGGGGATGTAGATAAATAAATTCACTGAGCATGAAGGTATTTTACATCATAAAATTATTGTGGACAAATCCCTTGCTTATTCAAAATCAACAGTTGAAGATGAAATCCAAATTAGTTTTATAGTTTTTACATTGATCATAATCTCAATGTTTTCTAATGCATAATTTTATTTTTGATGCATTTATATCTTTTAAAAATATTGAATCATTTGCTACCACCCTAAGGATGGATTTTTCAATTAAAACACCTATCAAGAATTTGGTTTATAATTTTATAACAAGATACACATATATTATCAAGTTCCAAAAACTGTTGTTATACAGATGTTGAAATTTGACATAATTCTATTTTTTGGGATTAATTATTTTTGATTATTTATGAATTAATAGATAAATAATTAAATAATATATATTGAACTGGTTGTATTATAATATATATTTTAATAAACTATAGAATTTAAATGTTTGTTATTAGATATTTTTTATGAATAAATGTATTACTTCTTCATAAGAATGTTTGTTGATATTGAGTATTATCTTTACATGATTTAATTATTTTTTAGATATGTAAAAAAGATTCATTATTTTTATGGATTTTATGATCCATAATAGGTTCATCTGTAGGCTTCAAGCATCAAAAATTCATCTTGGGTATTAATCATTAGAATAACATGATGAAACTTATAAAAATCTTTTCTAAAAAATAGTATAAATTTAAAATTAATAATGTAATTATATTTTATCATGTTATCCATATTTATAGTTAAATAATACATCAAATCTAGTAAAAGGGTATTGAAGTAAAAATTCCATCCATTTCCTTTCATTTATTTTTAATTGATGTTATTATTTATAAATTATTGAATTATGATATTATGGTCATTAATTTTCCCATGATAATGTTCTATATCACTCTATATTATTCCATATAATCTATTATTTCCCCTCCATATACATATTTTCTATATACATCAATGTTCTTCTTATTTGGGAACCTGATTATGTGTTATTTTGGGAAACCACAATGTTTAACAGTTCCCCTTTTCAATAGAAGTATTATTATTCATTTTTATGGTGTCTTTAAAAAAATTATTTTCAAATAATGATTCATTGATTAATAAGAAAAAAAATTGAGGATGAAATTTATTTATGTATGGGGTAGATTTTAACACCAAAAAAATTTAGTTTAAAATAATAATAATCTTTTTAGATTGTTTAACAGGAAACACAAACCATTATACAGACTAAAATATACTATAAATGTGACCATTGTAAACTAGATGTTAATTTGGTGGTATGAATAGGAATACAAGAAATATAATAACTATTTATAATTGTTTTATATAATGCTAAATTATTTATTATTTTATAATAAATAGGTACTCAATTTTCAGAAAAGTAATTTTATTCATCAAAAAATCATTTTCATTAAAAATGGTTTTATTAAATTTTATGAACCAACATAATAATAACTTTATAAATTTTTTAAAATTTTTTATTTTAAAAAATTAATTCCATTTTTTATATCATAATGTAAAAATTATCTTCAGGTGAATTTTTGACATTATTTTGAAAGATTTTCTATTTTGAGTGAATAGTGGGAAAACAGATTTTACAAAAGAAAATTCTTTTATAATATTTTTACGATATATGAATAACATGAACGGTTAATTTTATTCTATAATAATCATATATTTAATAGTTAATATAATTCAAAAAAAAATAATATTGAACCTAGAATCACATGCATATCATTTTAGAATTCTATGTAATATTGTCCAAATAAAAATTATTTTTCATTATTTGTACTTAATCAAGTATATATAAGGTTATTTTTAGTTTTATTATTGTTTTATAGAAAAATAATCCACATTTTATTTAAAAAAATCCAATTTATTTCATTAGAATCAACATTTTAATTTATTTTTCGGTAAAATAATTTTTATGAATAAAATAATCATTTTTCTAAAAACATTTTTTGTTTCATTTTGTGAACATATATTATAATTTATTAATAAAAATTGTAGGATTCTAATTATTTAAAATGGCTACCATATTTATAATAAGAATAATTAATATTTGTTAAAAATTTAAACATAATATTTCATCATTATGAATATTTACTCTTGTAAACATTTTTCATCTCGATAGTGGAAAATTGGGTAAGACATGGTTAAAACTATGAGATAAGGCCTCAAAATCTACCCAAAAATTGATTTTATTTACAAGTTTTATATTAATTAAAACATATCAATACTCAATTTTAATATATATGGTTTAAACCATCTTAATTTGATAATAATATTTGTATTATTTTAGTTTATGAAAATTAAAATATGTCCCTCTCTTTAAATATCTATAATATATTTTAAATTTGATAAAATCAATGTCATTATTGGTTATAAATTTTTATTTACAATAAGAAAAATTATTCTATTAAAATATATTTAAATTTTAATGAGTATAAAAGTATCCTACACACTTATATAACTCTAATATAATTCTTTTGCAAGCAGTTGAAAAAGAATGGAAAATGATTTAAAAATAAAAATTAAATAAATAAGTCTTTGTTTAATGGTGGTATTTCATATATTTTATTATTAAATATAAACTATATGTAATTTTTTACCTCCTTATATTCTAATTAAAATTCTGTATTGATTCCCTTAAAGTCGAATCAAATTAATAGTCTGAAATATTAATTTAAAGATATTTGTTATTAAATAATATTTTAATCAATTATTTAAAAACTAAAAAAATATTTATAGAGGTAAATTGGGATGGTAAATGGTCTAAAAGTACATCAATGTACCATTTTTTATCCACTTTTCACCTTAGAAGTAAATTTATGATCCTTAAATGCAAAAAAATGATTTAACATGGTTACGGTTAAAAATAGATAAAGAGGTGGTTAAACCAAAAGATCAGGATTAGACATGAACATAAACTTTTATAAATATTATTTATCAAAGATATTTATACCTTATATAGACATTTGTTCTAAATTATGTCCATTTGGTTCCTCTTTACTTGATTCTGATATATATTATATTTAAATATTTCATGTAATTCAAAGTGTATATTTTCCCTCACTTATAAATAGGGACCACTTCTTATCTATTATTTACAGATCCTGACCCACTTATCTTAACAAATACATGTAAAAAACATTATATACTTCCAATAAATGTCCTATAAGATTTTTTATCATCAATGGACTATCCTATAAGTACTAAAGTGTAATACAATGTTTGTTTTCCAAAGAATCTGTACAAATTTAAAACGAGTGATTTCATTTTAATTCATATTCTACGTCTATAAAATATTATATAGTCATGAATTTTTAATAAAAAAAGTAAAAAATATAAAAAATTTGTTTTTATTATATTTGAACTACCCTTATTAATATTCTATTCATCCTTTTGAAAAAAAATCATTTCTCATTCATACTTACAACCAATTATCTCTACGCAACATTGTAATATGTTTATCATCACCAAATTAAATAGATAGTAATTATTATTGAAGTTAATATATATATATGATATTGATAACAAAATTATTATTATTTAAATATAATATATCATTTACCTTCAAAACCTTTCACCCATTAAAAAATGATAACGTTGCTTGTGCGTACATGTGTACTACAACCTCCACAAAGCTATGTGATACCCTTTTCAAGGATTTATTTAAAGGATTATTTTTAAAATGTATTTAATGATTATATATGATATTTATATAATGTTTAGCATTCTAGATATGATTTAATGATGATAAATATGTGAGTAACAAAACTACCAAACCAAAACTCACCTGAAAAACAAAATAGTTAACACTCAGAAGTGATGATTCTAATAAATAATTTTTAGAAAATGGTTTTTGAAATTCTATAACAGGATAATTTATGATATTATAAGTATTTATATGTGTTTTATATATAATTGTTATAAATTTTAATTTTTTTACAAGAGTTTGAAAGATGTTACGAAGAATGTGATAGATGGTGTAAGGGTTAATTTCACAGTCTCATCCTTATTTGGGAATACTATTATTTGAGTTTCCATTAGGGAAATTATATTATATTTATATATTAAAACCTATATATGTTAATATAATATAGTAATTTATTGAAATTAACGTTTTTCCTTTCATTATCCCCTCTCCATGCACTCGATGGTATGAAATAATTTTTTTAATGAAAACTTACATGGTTTATTCAGTTTGGATTCTTCTTCTTCCAGGTAAATATTTTATTTAAAATGTTTTTAAAAATGATTTTAATATTTTACAATTAATTATTAAATTCATTCTTACACATATTTTACTTAAAATAATTTTTTTCATAGGAATATTATTATCATATTCTAAACGAGGAACGTTTTACCGAAGGAGTGAAAAAAAATATTTGATTTAACAATTTCCACGTGAATGAAATTCCCCACTGTTAGAACTATTATTTTCTATTAATTTTTTTTAGAGTTTTTCAAGGTTCTTTTCATGTAAAATTTTTCCATAATTTTTTTTAAATTTTTAGTTTTCAGATAATTGATTTAATAATTAAAAGGTTATATTACTTAAGAAATGTTCTTTTGATATTTTATAAGTATTCTTATCTATGTCAACACAATTTAATGAATCTTAAGATTTTCTAAGCAGAAAATATAATGATACCATACAACATGTTTCTTTTTATATATTATGGTCCTTTTATTATGGTAATGTACTAACATCTCATATTTTATTTATTATGATACAAATATTTTTTGATTATTATGGATTATGGATTAATTTGTATTATTTATTCATATGAAGAATACATTAACCTATTAAGTGACATGTGGGGACTATAATTACATGGAATATTTATAAATTGGTAGGCCTCATGAGAATTTTTTTAGTATTTATCTTATGTGTTACTAATTTATGTATGATTTCTTGGCATGAGGCCTCAATAATAAGTTTAAGATGGATGAATTCCATTATTATAAAAGCAGTTATTTCTATCCATGTGATTATTAAAATAATTATGATTTCCATGGATACATTACAAACTCATATTATTATTAATATTACATTATTTGATCATCATTTATTCTTTCTATATTATTCATTCCTTATTTATTAAATGACATCTTCCACTATAAACATTCTATTAATGGGCATATGTGATAATCCTTTTATTTTGATTCATTTTATTATAATTATAGGATGTGTACTTTGATTGATATGTGTGGGTATGATAGATGGAATAATAATTTTCTTAATGAAATTACTTTTTAGTATTTACTGTTATCAATTGTATTGTGAGATTCAAGCATGTATTTGTTTTCCTAATACTAATAAACTATTCAAACCATTAGGGTGTGTTTTATTGTAATTAGTTACATTATAATAACATGTCCACCAGCTACGATGCTACTAGGTTAAGGTTATTTATAATCACTATGATGAAGACAACCCTTCATTAACTCTACCTTTGAGTACCCACACAAAAAACACCTCTAACATTTGTAAAAATGGGGATTCGACTTTCATCTAAAACAAGAATCCTTTAGAGCCAAACTCAACCACATCCAGATGAATCACCACTAGGGATTCAATAACTCTCTAAGATATACATACTCTTGAGAAACATCACACCATGACTTCCTTCTCAGTGTTTCCACTGAGATATTTTCATTTCCATGGGTGTATAAGATTAAAAATCAAAATCCCATATAGACTCTATCAACCTTCATTGTCACAAATTTAGACTGTAATAGGAGAAGACATATTTCAAACTCTTATGGTGTGTGAAGATCAAAAAGATATCACCTTTGTGGTAATGTCACCATAAAATTAAGGAAAACACCATTTCTATCAAATATAAATCATTTTTATCATAGTTATTCTCGGGGGATGTAACTTTATATACCTATATGATATCATTTCCATTGTATGAATCAAGAAATATCTGAAATCCTAATAGGATGTGTCAAAAAAAATTCAAACATTACCCCACCCTCAAAAAAATAAATCACTTGGGGACTGATCAATTTCACCTTCAAGTATTCGAAAGATGTGGAAAACTGATTATTCTAAATAAAATGTTAATATTTTAGGGTAAGATCTATCTATAGAGTTTTTACCTGAGGGATATTATAAAAAACCAATGATAATATCATGTGAGATAAAAAAACTATGACAATCCTTTTAATTCTTGGGTTCTTTCCAAGAAACATTTATTTTTATCCTATATAGTTCTATTATCACTATCTACCAAGTCATACCATTTTGAGGTAAGTTTACATATCAAATAAAAAAACATTATCTTATATATCCTTTGATAATGATGATGTTGTCATAAAGTCTATAAAATAGCAATAATATTCACAATATGATTCTCTTCCTCTTCCTGGTAGATTAGGATGTCCTCAATTAACATTAATATGATTAGGTTGAGGAAATCATAGAACACTAATTTGATGTGACCCAACATAAAATCTGGCACATTCTTGACACTGAACGACATCACCAAGAACTAAAAGTACCCATATTGACAACAAAAGGTTTTATTTGGGATATCTTTCTCCATTAACCTCATTAGGTGATACCCGGACCATATATTGAATTTAGAAAACATGACAAATCCCCTCAACTCATATGACATATAATATATCCCTGGGGGGATAATTACTTTTGATAATTTCCTTGTTCAACTATAGGTTATCCATACATAATAATAAACTAATATTTACTTTATTTGTTAATAATACAAGAGAACCCCAAAATGACACTCTAGGTAGAATGAATCCCCTTTTCATTAAAGCATCGATCCAGATCACAAACATATATAACTATAAATGTTCCATATAATATGGATCCATATAAATTGGAGTAACACCAAGATACAACTAGATCTCAAACTCAACATCACACTAATTGGGTAGGTCCATGAAATCATCATGAAATATATTAAAAAGATTCTTCAAAAATCATAAAAAATACACCACCCAAACATATACTTACCCCAAGCACAAAGATTATAATAGAGATTACAATGAACATGAACACCCTCGACCTATTTAGTGGTCCCACTTTGAAATAAAAATTAAATGTTGATCCTCTGTGTCATAAAACTCAATGGTCCTATAGAAATAGTATATAAATGTATGAAGAAAATAAAACTAGTTGATACTAAGAATTATTTCACATAGTTATATACTTACTATAATGAAATTTGTTACTGAAGTTTGATTTCCATCATTAGTTTACATGCACAACATACATCAAACAAGAAAGGCTTACTTCGAACTGGGACGGATAAAATAAGGGGTTCGAGAATACCCTTCACCCCATGTCCCATGGAATATACCATGTTATGTTTAAACAAGATTATGATGTTATATAATCATATAAAGTATAAATTACAATAATAAAGAAGAATGTGGAACCTTAGATGATATTTTTTCCATATTGTGAAGACACCTCAATAAAAAGAATATGGGAACATTGTGCTCAACTACCTCAATATTTTTTTTACTACCACAATAGTTGTGATTCAGACTAGGAATTGAAGATGGAGGATATCAAGTGTTTTAACTACATTAGGTACATATCCTCTCAGTGGATAAGCATTCTATTATGTATAAAATTGTGTCTAATACAAGGTGTGATAAGGGATCCAGTCATCCTCACTATGTTCATCATTTGTAAAGGTCACAACAAGAACCAATAATGACTGGGAATCCTAAAATAATAGCACACTATCCAAAATCCCTTATAAGTTTTAGATTAAGTTATTTCCCTAAAAAATATTGAACTCACTACTCTAACTGAATCACCATTGAACTAAACATCGATATCCCAGAAGACCAAGGTCCTCCACCTGAAGCTCTTCTCCATGAAGGCTCTATATGACTTCATATTTAGGAAATACTCCAATACAATGAATCCTCTATATAACCCCATCCTTAATATACACATTTAAATACTATGGAAATTTAAAAGTAGTGATCACATATTTTATAGTTAAATGAAAATCCAACTAAAGATAGTGTGCTATGGACTACTCACCAGTGAATGTATTAGGTCTGAAATGAAGAATGTCCTTAAAACATATCTTGAGATATCATGCACTCAATATCCCCTGATTTAGAGAGTGTAACTCTTTCCCCTACATAGATCACATCATCAATTAAAGAATCTCTACTCAAAACTCTTTCAATAAATATCCCATTAAACATATTCCTCTATCTACTCATCTCTGTAAGAATCCACCACGTACAGACTTCCCCACTCCTCAAAATTAGTTTTATTGCAACCTAATAATTTACTCTATCTCGAATCAGGCTAGATGATATCTCTAACTCATCATACCATACATCTATCCCTATATTGGAGACACTTCCATCATAATTTCAAAATTACTTCTTCTAAAAATCTTATAGTTTCCTCTAGAAAAACTTATTCTCCTCTATCGGTTGACCCACGTATGGTACATTGGGTCTAGAAAATAAGGCTTGAAAACCATAAATTTGAGTGTTCAATGAGATAGATCCATCCCTATAAACATGGAGGAAACTTATAAACCAAACACTATTGAATAAATTTAGATCCATTTAATTAATATTTACTTTATATTATCCATATATACCTTATTTAAACAAAATATTGGTACTAATGATGTATATACCACTCTTAGGACCCTACTAGAGCTAGCCCATTTCATGATTCATATCTAAGTACCTAGGGAAATAAGTAATAACTCCCATAACTCCCCTCTCTAATTCACTCATTCTATTTTATTAGAGCATTTGCGATCCTAAGGCCCTTATGTTACAAAAGAATCATTGAAGTATAAAAATGATCAAAACATCCCTAAGATATATTTTTATTCATTATAATTTCTTATTACTGATTCCTTATAACCATTCATAGTTCCACCACACCATCATTTACAATATTTTGGTTGAATTGGTGTTTTAGTTGTATATTCCTTATTTGAGAGTAAATTTTTTGTTATTTTGAAAATTGAATCACACTCAAACTGTCATAGTATAACATGTCGATAACTTTAATCATTATTATATCCACTATTAGACATAAAAACTACACCATTTGCTTCCCAACATCCACTATTGGAATTCTCTTATCTTTCATTGGTGATAATTCAACTGCCAATTATAAATGTGAAGTCAATCTTATAGAATTTCCTCTAAAATTAAACATGGAACTAGTGGTTCTCATCTACAAATCAGTATATCCAAAAAAGTATGAATTTAAACACCCTTATGTGGGATTATCAATTCTAATATTGAGATAAATATGCAATGATCATTTAAGATACTGTAAGATACACTTGATGAACTCATAATGTTCCTTCTTGGGATTCTATATGATCCTACTGACCGTACCTAATTATTTAGTGATATGAGGCCTTATACAAACCATGTCGTATATAAGGATTTCTTGAAAAGATAAATATGGAACTATTGACATGTACCTAGACTCATTTTTAATCCGAGATGTATTCTTCTTTAAAAGTATTAAATTTCAAGAAATGAATGTTCTCATAGGATTTTATTCATTCATCCCAAACCTTATTAGTACTTCTTAGATATACACCAACTGAGAAGGGAACAATGTTCTAGATCTTGGGTCTCTTATAATGCACATATTTAACATCATTATAGTGTAACCAAGATCATTCATCTAGAAACATCCTTACAATTTACTCTTCAACACTTCCTTCCTCACCATCATAGGTCCATCTAATAGTAATTCATAAATATAGAGAAGAACTATGAAAAAGATTTCATCTTCATTCAACATATATTAATTAAAATTATATGTATTTATCAAGATGAAATTTTCTTCATGATGACATTTTCAAACTTCAAATTCTACTACATTGGTTCTAGTTTTAGATCATATAGCATTTTCTATAGTAATCACACCTGTCTAATATTTTGTTTCTGTATGAATCCTTATCTATGCCTGATGTAGATTTATTACCCTAAATATTCCTAAAGGAACACTATGTGGACATTAAATTATTAAAGAAAAAAACTCCATGTAAACCTGGATAGACACCATTTTAATTGGTTTGTGTTTGAAAATAAAATAGAAAATGTCACCATAATTAACCCCTTTTGATTATTGTAGGGCCTTTACCACTATATTCTTCTTATACTACACTCTACAACCCTCTTCCTATTTATGATAATAATACCATTTTTTAATGTCATATATTTCCTTATGGAATATATGTTAGGTACCATGTATTTGAAAAATGAAAGGAATCTGATTACTTATTCGTTTCTAAATCTGACTACAACAAGTCACTTAGACTTCACTCCCAAACAAGGATTTTAGGTTCCCCACCATCCCAGAGAAGTAGAAAAAGACTATAGTAATAAAACCAGTACACCAGGATTCTAACTTTGGTAAAATGACTCATCTCTTAAGGTTAATATCCCTTTATACAACATACCATTGAAACATTATCTGAGTATCTAATCCCCTGGGGAATTTTAGTACATTAGACCATTCCACTTCCAAAACCTAATAAACACCTCACATCCGTGAACATAGTTACACCTTTAAAAATCTATATTTTATTCTCCTTAAATAGACAAAAACCAATTTCCCTCTACCCATATCAACCCCAATCTTCACTGTTTGTTCTTTATTCCAAGGATAATATGCCAAATATTTTTTATCTTCCAATAATATCTCCTCATTGAGGAGTTTGTTTTGGACTATAATGACATTCATCTAACAATTATCCTATAGTGTGAAACTCAATTTTTGCATCCTCTAGTTTTCAAGGAAACATTTATATGATATATATTCTAACATATCTATATCCTTGGACTCAATAAAGTCATACACAGTGCATCTTATAACTCTGAGGTAAGTAAATTTCATCCTCTTAGAAGACTATTGATCCTTATAAAAACATTGTGCCAATGGTTCATATGGACTCTAATTCAAGATATGATCCAAAACATTAACTACTTTATGTAAAAATAAGTTCAAAAAAATGAACTTAAACTATTTATCCTAACTTAATTATTTTCTATTTGATTAATTTGGTAATCAAAATCTTTTTGATAAGTGATTTTTGGAATAATATTTTCCATTCAGATTCCATTTATCTAATAGAACATTCATAACTCTCTCCCTCCATATTCGCATCCATCATCATACCAAAGATATTCAAATTTAAACCAAGTCACAAATGTCACCATGGATCTCTATCTGAAAAAAGTAAAAAAGACATCACACTTGTGTTTAATAAAAAACACCCAAACTTTCTCTATAGTTTTTTGGATACATGTACTGTAATATAGTTCACCTCAATGAAATAAAATTAGTGTGGGTCCACATACCTTCACACTTTTAAGATTCAAAAATCCTTTAATTTCTAGAGTTTTTTATCCTTTCTCACTAATATGACTAAGATTTTCATGTCATAATATTGATGTTTGAGAAGTTTTTTCTACACTATGAATGATACATTATATAACACAAATTGGGTATAAAGCTTCACCCTTAACATAATGGGAAACCACTATGGAACCCCATATGATCATCCAAACACCATCCATAAAAATTTTATAAAATCCCACATTATTAAAATAACCAATAAAGATTATGTAATTTTGTAGACTTAGGATATATTGGATGTGATGAAAATAAAACAAGTGTTCCTTCTTCATTTGAACACTCATATCTCCTCTACCAATAATCTCAGGTTCCTATATAACTATATGATGAACCCTTCTAAGGATTCTGGTTATACAATTGTATAGAAATCCTCCAATAGGATTTGAATGAAATAAATATTTTGAGTTAAGGATCCATGACCACAATGAACTCATTACACATAGAACAGAAGTACTACCCTCCCCTTTTGCTGTATAAATTTTAGATGATCTAGAAGAAAGATTTTTAATGTTTAAAACCCACTATTAGAAATATTTTCTTTGGTTTCATTTCATTATTTAATTTCAATTTGTGGAGTTACCAAGATAGTTATGTTTTATTAACAACAGAAAAACTTTTTAGGCTATGGAACTTAGTCGAACATAAGGAGTGATATTGCTTGACCCATACACCAAAATCTATTGCCAAAAACATATTATTTTCACAAAGTATTTGATAGTAACTGATGAGACCCAAATTAATACATCTATAACTTCATTAACCAATATATATTAACTTAAATAACCAATACCATATTGGTTTAAATGTTTAGAGATTTTGGAAAAAAACCTTACTTAAAAAATATATATTGCCCATCCCATGGTCATTTTTACATTAAACTAATGATTCCATATTTTATAATAAGTCTTTTAAATCTATCAATTTATTTCTATAAATGATTCAATTATATAAATATCATATGTTACACTTTTTCCCACAACCTAGGGAAGTAGGAACATATAATGGGTGAGATCAAATGATTCGTAAGGATAAAAAGTGGAATTAATAATCAAAGGTCATAAGTGAGTATAAAATGATCATATAGGTAGGATAATGTATTACATGTTTATAAAAATAACATAATACATTCATAACTATAAAAAAATATATCATAAATGATGACTAATGACATTATGATTTGGAATAACATAATTCGTGAATCAATAGAGTGTTGAAACATAAATAAATCAGGATCCATGAGAATGTAATATAGGAATAAGAATATAGAATAAAAGTGTATCAAAAATATTAAAATATAAAATCATTTACTTTTCTTAGTATTACTACCAATACCAACAACAGATAGTGGAAAGACTCCTACGATTAATTAGGCTCACTCTCTATTCACATTAAAACATTGGTGGAAAGAGTCTCTTGTTGTATTAAGTTCACTAACAAGATTCTAACATGTTATCTCATAGGATATAAAGATTAACCTAATTAATTATAGTGATATAAAAGAACCCAATAATATAATTATAAACCATACATACGTATTTCATAAGAATATGAGAGGATTAATCATTCATTCTTAACATAATTGACATGTTGAAAAGAAATGTGTTTCATAAAAACATCCCTAAAACATGGTCATAGTCCATACCTCGAATAAAGGTGTATGGTTTCCTTATATAATATCCCTAGTGAAACATATTAAACATTAAATGATATTAAAATTAATGAAAACACTTCTATAAAATAATTAGATATATTCTTTGAAATACAAGAATAGATATCTATTTCTTTATGTAACTTCTATGAAAATGAAAAATTCACAGAAAAATGGAAATAATATTTTATTTGAAAAACTAGTGAAAAATATAAAGGAATAGTAATTGAAAATAATTTCCATGATGATGGGAAAATGAAGTGAAGTAGTAAATGTTTAAAATACACACTTTTAACACTTTTTTCAAGAACGTAAAAAGTTACCAATATGGAAAAAATAAAAATATTACTTATAAAACAATTAAATATAAAGTAAAATATAATATAAAATGACCTGAAAAATTCCTTAAATTTAATATAAGAACATTTTGGAAATAATATAAAAAATATGGATATAAAGAAAATGATTTTTGTAAAATAAATTAAAACTTCTAAAATGATGATTTAAAATAAAACCCCATACAACTTTTAAAATCATAAAAATTTTGGAAGAAATAACACTATAAGGAAATAAAATACCATGATTATAAAGTGATTAGATTTAAAAATTGACAAATATTCAATATATACACCATAAAAATTAAAATAGGTACATGATAAGAGGCAAGTGTCAATGAATAGAAATTGAGGTGAAACCCCCTTATAGATTTGGTAACATTCGAATCAAAACATTAAAAATAGAGATACTGATATGGATTTTAAAACTCATTAATTTTAATTAAAATTATTATTGAATATATTCACGGGTAGTATATACACCACACAAAACAAATAAGATGGTGAATACATTACTTATCTCAATAAAGGGATATTGAGATGAGAAAACACTTATGAATTTTATAATATTTGAATAAAAAACTATTGCAAGAGAGAACATGAAATGGAACTTTAAAAATGATGTTTAATTATTAAATATGGATATAATACTTCAAATTGTATTTTCAATCATAATATAAATTAAAATAGGTTAATAATAAATTACATCTCTCAAAGTTCTAAATTTTGAGTCGAGGAACCCTTTCGACTTTAGAAAATCTTGAATACAAATAAATTAAAATAAATAAAATGAAGGTTTTATATAAATATAATTAATATTATTAATTATATTTTAAAATAAATTATTAGAGAATAATTTAAGCCATTTTATATAAAACATGGTCACAATATGAAACATGTCACAAGAAATTGAAATTGAGACAAAGAAATTCTTATAAAGATAAAAACATGTGAAGTAAGAATATTTCAAGATAGTTACTAGGTGAAATAAATTTAAATTCATATTAAAATAAGACATAAAATTATTATATGTAATAATGAAAAGAATCTTGTAATAACATATGACTGAGAATGGAAATAATCTAATGAAAGCAAATTGAGTTAATAATCCCATTACATGTGAATCCCTATTGGAAAAACACACTATAACCACATGTATAATAAATATAGATTTATTATACTTATATATATGAAAAATATTTTTTATCTTATTATAGACCATTAAATTATAATTTCTTATTGCCCATTTAGTAGTAATTCTTTGTTGAAGTCCATATTTTTATGTAAACTATACATTTTCCCATGCACATTTTGATTAATCAGTTTTTTTCCATTAACTTTGGTAATAGTTTAATCATAAATTGAATTTTATTGAAATTTTATAGTACGTTTTAGATATATTTATGTAATTCTGTGTTCATTTCATGGAACTTATTGTAACGTCTGGGATCCGGAAGCCACACAACGGGTGCCCCGAACTAGGTTGGTCACATGACCTCAAGCACATTTCCCCAAACGCCAGAGTCTGCCGACTAGCAGTGAGGGACCAGGACTGAGAGTGGGGAAACTATGCCCTCATTTGTCAAAGTGTAGCACAACGGAAGAGAAAGATATCACACAATAACAGAAGTAGTAAACAATATATAACTAAAATGGACAACTAAGTAAAAAAAACTAGAAGTCATATATACTAAGATACAGCATGTCGCCAATTGTAAGAAAGAATCCATAACAAGATACACTGCCATACAATACAATAAAACTCAAAGTATAAGGTATAACTAAACAAAACAAAGCAGAGTAAACAGAATGCAACAGAATCACAAGCCTAATATCAGTCCCATGCTCTCCTACTCCTCTGATACAATCATGTACCTGCATAGGAACCCTTTCCCTTGTCGAAACCTGCAACAATATAGTCTATTTGGACCGAAGACATGACCCAAACAGGGTGTGAGAAATAAATCCCAGTAGGCACCCATCAGATACCCGTTCCCAACTGTCAGTGAAAATGTGGAATAGTAGTGTGAAAAAGTAAATGCAGTAAACTAGTAAGTACTCCAAATATACTATCACTACCATTTTCATTTCCATTTTAATTATTACTTACCACCTTAGAGATTGTGCTTTGTCTTGGAAGGTACAACATAAAAAACACCACAATGAATATTCTAAATATTTGTGTCCTCAGACATACTATCCTTACCCTCAGGTAACAGAATCAAATACCTGCAGGTGATTTCCCTCAGGCATAACGATCATTGCACTCAGGCATACATTACATTGCCCTCGAGCACAGAAGCTAATACCCTCAGGCATATGAGTCATTTCCCTCAGTCTAATCAAAAACATTCCCTCAAGCATAAATAATGGTTACCCTCTGGCCAACCAAACACTGCCCATAGGCTAAGGAAAACATTTCCCACAGGCTAATAGAATGTTTCCCTCAGGCTAATAGAACACTTCCCTCAGGCTAAAGGAACCGGGATGAGCTCAAAGAATAAAAAACAAATTACATAAACTTTCTCTAAAAAAAATTCAATTCACAAAATAATCATGGAATAACCTCGGTTATCATGGCCAAACGGCTAAATAGTTGAATACACCCCCGAGGTGGCCCTGGATCCAAGCAGTGATCCGAAATAGCAGTTTAAACTTATCTTAAATTATCTATGAAATTCTAGATATCTTTTCATTAAAGGCCTCATCCATACGACACCCCAACCATGGTCATGTAGCACCACAATACACAATTTCAACACAATAGTTGAAAGAAACATCAGACCACCTACCTCGATCATCTCTAGTTAGTATACGTGAACGAAGCCTCCCAAATCGTCCAAGAATGATGCAGATCTGGGATAAAAGATCACTCATTCAAACTAAAATAACTCCCCCTCAGGAGATAATTGGTATGAAACATATAAGGAGAGGGAAGAACTCACCCGCACAATTCAATCAAGACCATCAGAGAAGAATTCAGATTCCCGGTGTGCGGTCGGGAGATCTTCGAAACTCTAGCCTCCTCTCCCGGCTCCAAAACGAACTCAAAGCCTCCTCTGTCGAATGAGAAGGCTACTGCCAGTTTTAAGTGAAAAAAATACATGTCTTGTAATCTCAAGTACACGGTGTATACTTTCCATTTTTTAACTGTACCTATGGCTGCTTCTTTCCACTGTGGCACTGTTCATCCGTCGACATGAGTACACGATGTGTATTCCTGATTACACGGTGTGTACTGTCGCTCTGCTGTAGGGTGCCTCCACTACCATACTGTTCACCTTCCAACTGATTACACGGCATGTAAAGACATAGTACACGTTGTGTAGTCAGTTTTTACATCCTTCATTGCCGGTAGGACTACAAGCCCTGTGTACTTATCCCATACGGCCAAAGTACACATCGTGTGGAAAAGTACATGGTGTGTACCCACACAATTTGGGATTTTTCACTATTTTTATTATTTTCTAAAAAAACTTAAGGAAAATGGAAAATAAGAGACCGATACCTCAAAAATAAGAACCCAGTTCTTACAAACATCCCACCTTAAAGCAATTCGACCCCGAATTTCCCTTCCAAGGGTGGTGAAGATAAAGCTCTGAAAAACTCTGGCCACTGAGCATGTACATCAGTCTCCCACTCCTAGGTTTTGTCCAGCACTCCACCATATTTCCATAGCACCAGAACGAGAGGAACTAACCAGCCTCGGAGAACCTTCATTCTCCAATCAACAATATGAATCAGATGCTCCTCAAAGGATGCATCGACATATAGCTCAACCTCCTAGAGAAGAAAAATGTGAGACCGGTCTGAATGATAATGGCACAGCTGAGATACATGGAAGACATCATGCATAGCCCGGTACCTCTGTGGTAACAGAAACATGTAGGAAACCGACCCGTCTATCTCTAGAATCTCAAACAGCCCCACATACCTCAGTGAAAGATTACCCGGTCTCTTGATCCGCCTGTGTCCCAACCTCAGTGAAACACGCAAGAAAACCTGATCCCTGACTATGAATTTCAAGGGTCATTTACAGTGATCTGCATAAGATTTCTGATGAGACTGTGTGGTATCCATCCACTTATGAATCAACTGGAGATGCTCTGAAGTCTCCTGCATGAGACGTGGACCCAGTAAAGCTGCCTCACTTGCCTCCAACCAGCACAAGGGTGATCGGCATGGCCTACCATATAAAGCCTCGTATGGGGACATCTCAATAGTTTCCTGAAAACTGTTATTATAGGAAAACTCAACCAGGGGTATATGATTCTCCCAAGAGCCACCAAAGTCTAGGATGAAAGCACGCAACATGTCCTCTAGCACCTATATCGTACACTCTAACTGGCCATCGATCTGAAGGTGGTAAGATGTGCTCAAATGCAACTATGTACCCAGTGGCCTCTGAAAACTCTACCCAAAACAAGACATAAAGTGGGAGTACCTATAAAAAATGATAGAATGAGCGACCCCATGAAGACGTACTACCTTGCAGATATACAACTTTCTGAGCTCGTCCACCCCAAAGGTCTCCTTGATCGATAAAAAGTGAGCTACCTTCATAAGTCTATCTACAACAACACACATGGCATCACTGCCCCATGGTGACCTCAACAACCCAGTCACGAAGTCCATCGCGATATCATCCCATTTTCACTCTAGAATGGGTAGCTGCTGTAATAGTCCGACTAGCCTCTGATGCTCCGACTTCACCTGCAGACAGGTGGAACATATCGTAACAAAACAAATAACCTCACTTTTCATACCTGGCTACCAATACTGACGTCTCAAGTCACGGTAAATTTTGGTAACTCTGTGATGCATAGCCCAGGATGAAGCATGAAACTACCGCATCAGCTCCCCGCATATATCCCATGGAACCCACACTCAGCCATGGAAATGCATTACTTCATCATTGCTTATCATCCATCTAAGAGGAGGGTCCTCAATTGCCACTGAATCCCATAGAACTAGGAATTCTGGACCCGATATTTGTCTCATCGTCACTATATCCAGGAGGGTAGAAGTCACAGCTAAGGAGGAAAGATAGGTTTTCCCCTGATTATCGTGCACCTCCAAATTCATCACAGAGAACAAAGCCATAAGCTGCCACTCACCACTGTCCTCCTACACTGCCTCTGTCTGAGTCTTCCTACTCAGTGCATCAACTACTTCATTACCCTTACCAGGTGTATAGGTAAGCTCAATGTCTAAGGACTGAAGGTATTTGACCCACCTTCACTATCTCAGATTCAGGTCACGCTGGATAAAGATATATTTGAGCCTTTTTTGGTCCGTAAACACCAAAAAATGTTCCCCCAAGAGGTAATGTCTTCAACAACACAACGCATGAACAACTGCAGCCAACTCGAGGTCATGCGTTGGGTAATTCCTCTCATGTGGCCTCAACTACCGAGACCCATACGAAACAACTCGATTGCCCCTGCATCAACACTGCTCCCAACCCAATGCCCGATACATCACAGTAAAATGTATAGCTCTTCCCCTGCTCTAGAAGTATCAGGACTGGTGCTGATGTCAACTTTTTTCATTCAGCTCCTGAAAGGCTATCTCACATGATTCTGACCAAACGAACAACACACCCTTCTTATTAAAACTTGTCAATGGTGCTGCTTAGCGGGAAAAGACATGTATAAAACTCCTGTATTAACCAGCCAACCCTAAAAAACTTCATATCTCAAAAAAGTTCTTAGGCTTCTCCCAGGAAACTAATGATCTCACCTTCTCTTGGTCTACTGCATCTTCTGCCTATGAGATAATATGATCCGGGAAGTAAATATGGTCCATCCGAAAGTGGCACTTTGAGAGCCTAGAATATAACTGATTCTCCCTTAGTGTACTCAAAATGATCTCAAGATGGGTGGCATGGTTGTGTCAAGTGTGAGAGTACACCAATATGTCATCCATGAATACTACCATTAAATAACCTAGATAAGGATGGAACACATGATTCATCAGATCCATGAAAACTGTTGTTGCATTTGTGAGTTTGAATGGCATGACCAAGTACTCGTATAGACCATATCTTCTCTGAAAAGCTGTAAGCGGTACATCGGATGGTCTAACGTGTAACTTATGATATCAGGACCACAAGTCCAACTTTGAGAACACTCGTGCTCGCCGAAGTTGATAAAAAAGATCATCAATTCCGGCAAGGGATATTGGTTCTTGACCGTCAACTGGTTCAACTTACGATAATCCAAAGTCTGAGGGTACCATCCACCTTCTTCGCAAAAAGGATTGGCGAACCCCAAGGAGAAGTATTGGGTTGGATAAAACTCTTTCCATGTAACTCCACTAACTGCCTCTTGAGCTCCTAAAACTCAAGTGTGTCCATCCTATAAGTGTGAATGGACACCGGTGCCGCTCCTGGCACAAGCTCAATAGATAAATCCACCTCACGCTCTAGAGGTAGACCTGAGAAGTCATCAAGGGAGACATCCCAGAAATGATCAACCACTGGAAGGAAATCCTTCTGGCAAGTTCCCTAATCATCCAAATATAAGCTCGAAATCTGGGTTGTCACTCCACCTCGCCCATGATGCTCAGGTCTAGCTCAGCTCGCATAGACATCCCATTCGACCTTGTATAGAAACTCTCCGCTATCTGGTGACATGAAACTCACCCTGCGACGATAACAATCTACAAAGGCTCAAAAGGGAACTGACCAGTCCATCCAAAGAATGACATCATAAGCTGTCATCTCTAAGACATAGAGGTCCCAAAGAAAGCGACACGCACCAACCTCTAGGGGGCACTCCCTGCACTAATGCAGACTAGCCCTTCTAGTCCCCAATGGAGTGTCTAGTGTCCTAATATCAAAAGAAGAAGAAACAAAGAGCCCAAGGCTCTCCACAATAGCCACATATATAAAACTGTGTGTTGCACTAGTATCAAAAAGTGAAGAAGATAATACAGAACCATCTAGAATAGTACCTCTAACAGTGGAAGGTCCAGGATCCATCTCATGTTTGGTCTATTGCACTGCATATGCCTGCCTAGTGCCGCGGCCCTGCGACACAGCCTGGCTACCCTGAGTTGACCCACCCTGATGCCTCTGAGATCCTAGTGTCTGGCTACCGTGGCCACGACCACCATCTCTGCCTGCATTCCCTAAAGTACCCTAATTTCCCAAATAGTAATAAGCTTCTAGTACTACTCCCACAAATGGAGTCTATACAGAACCCCTCTCACTAGATACTAGTAGAAACTCCCAACAAAATCTCTACAGATGACCCATCTTGCGGCAAACTCGACACAACACTGGGTCACACAGACACTGAGGTCTCTTGTGCCCCTCTCTACCACACTGGTAGCAAATAACCCTTCCACCTAAAGTATTATTCTGGCTAGTACTACCACCATGATAGAAATCCACATACCTCTTCCTCTTACCAGTAGAAATAGTACCTGAAACTGGTGTCGAACTGCCCTGGCCCACACCACTAGCTTCTCGTAGGTTCCGCTCTTTAATCAGTTCCTGTTTCACAACAGCATGCACTGTAGGCAACCTGAAAACATTTACCAGTGCTCGGATGTCACTCCAAAGACCATACTCAAAGCGTCTGGCCATCAACGCCTCATGACCCACCAGAACGGGTGCAAAACACTGAATCTTAGTGAATTGAGTAGAATAATCCATCACTAACATGGCACCCTGCTGTAGATTCAAGAACTCTTGAGCTCGATCTGCCTAAAGAGTATCGGGGAAGAATAAATCGTAGAAGGCTACCAGATAATCTTCCCACACCATGCCTCAGATATGATCAGACTAGGTGGCAACATCCCACCACCTCTTGGTGGAATCACGCATCATGTATGTAGTGAGCTTGACCCTCCTCCTAGTAGGCGTCTCCAGATGCTTAAATATTGTCTGCATCGAATCCAGCCAAGACTCTGTAGCCTATGGTCCACCATCTCCTGAAAATGTAGGCAAATGCTACTACTGGAAGATATGTGTCACCTCTGCCATAGATGTGGTGGCCTACGGTGCTTCCTGGAAGTTCTGCATGAACCTCATGAAGCCTTCATGGAATTGCGCATCCACACATGTGTCTAGTATAATGGTATGCACCTCATCTGGCACTGTTGAAGGGTCCATTGGTAGCACATGACCCACCATCTCAGGAGTATAATCATCACCACTCTCCTGGCAGACAACTAGTGTTCGTCTCGGTTGCTTGACTCTACTAGGTCAAACACGGACCTTAGATTAAGGTCATCAAGGACTGAAAACAAGGAGTGTAAGAAGGTAACAGGGGAAGAAAGGTATTCAAGTTTTACAAAACATTACTACACAACGTGTATAATTACTACATGGCGTGTTCTCACAATCCATCCACATGGGTGTGTACTCCAGCTAAAACTAGTTGTGTAAAACCCCAAATACACGGCGTGTATTTATAACTACACAACATTTAATTGAATCCTTCTTCCCTGACCAAGTCCTTCTACATGTCTAGGCCACACTGCTCTCCTAAAACCAGCCTACATAGTGTGTCCCAGAGGTACACATCATGTACTCTACAAGCTTTCATCGGCCCATGTTTTTTGTGACATGGCCGAGTACCTTGATCAGACTACACGACGTGTTCAAGGAAGACGTGGCATGTATGTCTTAAGGTTTCCTCCATTCGTGTTGTTATTTACACGGGCATACATCGGGTCTACCCTATATGACGTGTACAAACCGTACATGGTGTGTTCTCCAAAACCATTCCCCACCTCGTGTCCCCGCCCACACGACCTATGACACGGGAAGAGACTACATGGTGTGTACTGAGGGTACACAGCGTGTACTTAAAATTTTTTCATTTCTTCCCGAACAGAAGAACACACGACTTGTGTCCATAGAACTACACAGCAGGTATTCTGGGTTTTTTTGGACAACAAACCTCAGAACTAAAAACACGGAACAAATTCTTAAGTTCCAAATTCCAATCCGTGAGGGCCCATACACCCCGCGAATCAAATCTTGGCATCTTATACATGTTATAACAATGAAAACACGTTAATGATCCACCAAATTGCGGTCATTGAGGGCCCATAATCCTCAAGAACCAAAGTTTTTCATTCATTCTATCGAAACCTCACACCAAAATACCCTAAAAAAAGTAGTTATTTATCAAATAATATATCACAACAGCATGCTCTTCTAGGACATCAACTATCACAACAACATGCAATTTCTAATGCACCGACATGGCATGGAATGAATGCATGACATGTGATTTCTAGCATGTGCCTAAATGATGCATGAGATGGAACACCCTCATCTTATCAGAATGCAACTAAATAGAACCCATGTATAACATATAAACAACACAATCTCAAGTGCGTCACCCTATGGTGAAAATCAAATCAACAGTAAAATTTCAAAACCAATAATAATTGCAATAACAATGTTGATAGGATTTTCCCTGTAAACAAGTTAGATACTCCCTAGATAAACTTATTACCAACTACCATTTCCTTCTTATCCCTGACTAAGGATCCAAAAATTAAGACAAAGAAAATAAAACCGTCTAATACCACTTTGTAACGTTCTGGATCCGGAAGCCACACAACGGGTTCCCCGAACCCGGTTAGTCACATGACCTCAAGTGCATTCCCCCAAACACCACAGGCTGCTGACTAGCAGTGAGGGCCTACGTATGATGGTGGGGAAACTATGCCCTTATTTTTCAAAGTGTACCGTAGCCGAAAAGAAAGATAACACTCAACAGTGGATGCTGTAAACAATATACAACTGAAATGGACAACCGAGTAAAAGAGAAATAGCAGTAATATATACTAAGTTGCAGCATGTCACCAATTTTAAGAAAGTGTCCAGAACATGATACACTAAAATACAATACAATAAAACTCAAAGTACAAGGTATAACCAAACAAAACAAAGCAGAGTAAACAAAACACAACAGCATCGCAAGCTTAAGCTGGGTCCCATGCTCTCCAACTCCTCTGCTACAATCATGTACCTGCCTATGGACCCATTCCCCTGTTAACACCTACAACAATATAGTATGTTTAGGCCGAAGACATGACCCAAACAGTGTGTGAGAAATAAATTCTAGCAAGAACCCACCAAAGGCCCATGCCCAACTGTCACTGAAAATGTGAAACAGTAGTGTGCAAAAGTAAATGCAGTAAACTACTAAGTACTCAAAAGTAACTATCACTACCAGTTTCATTTACATTTTAATTATTACTTATCACCTCCAAGATTGTGCTTCTTCTTGGTAGGTACAACATAGAAAAACACCCCAGTGAATATTCTAAATAGTTGTTTCCTCAGACATACTATCATTACCCTCAGGTAATAGAATCAAATACCTGTAATTGATTGCCCTCAGGCATAACGATCATTACCCTTAAGCATACGTGACATTTCCCTCAGGAACAGAAGATAATTCCATCAGGAATATGAGTCATTTACCTTAGGCTAAACAAAAACTTTCCCTCATGCATAAATAAATGTTTCCCTTAGGCGAACCAAACACTGCCCACGGGCTTAGTAAAACACTGCCCACGGGCTAATTAGAAGCTTCCCCTAGGCAAATAGAACTCTGCCCTTAGGCTAAAGGAAATGGGCCGAGCCCAAAGCATAAACAAAAAATTACATAAACATTCTCTCAAGAAAATTTGGTGCCAAAAATAATCATGGAATACTCTCGGGTATCCTGGCCAAACGGCTAAGCAGGGGAACGCACCCCCGGGGTGGCCCTGGATCCAAGCAGGGATCTCAAATAGCAGTTTAAACTTATCATTAGATTATCTACGCAATTATAGATATATTTTCAGCAAAGGCTATATCCATACGACACCCCAACCATGGGTGAATAGCACAATAATATACAGTTTCAACACAACAGTTGAAAGGAACCTCAGACCACCTACCTCTATCGTCTCTGATAGGTATACATCAAAGACACCTCCCGAATTGTCCAAGAACGACGAAGATCTAGGATAAACTTTCTCTCATTCAAACTCAAATAACTCTCCCTCGAGAATTAATTCATAATAAACACAAATTAATAGGGAAGAACTCACCCACACGATTCAATCGAGACCGTCAGAGAAGAATTCGGATTCCCGGTGTGCGGTCGGGAGAACTCCGAAAATTCGACCTCCTCTCCCAGCTCCAAAACGAACTCAAATACTCCTCTTTTGAATGAGGAGGTTACTGCCTATTTTAAGTGAAAAAAACAAACTACACGGTGTGTACTCTCAATTACATGACATGCACTTTCCATTTTTATCTTTTCCTCTGGCAGCTTCTTTCCACCGTGGCACTGTTCATCTGTCGACATGGGTACACAGCGTGTATTCCTGATTACACAATGTGTACTATCTCTCTGCTGGTGTCTACCTCCACCACCTTACTGTTCCCCTACTGACTGATAACATGGAATGTAAATACACAGTACAAGGCATGTAGTTAGTTTTTACACCTTTCATTGCCGCAGGCCTACACGCCCTGTGTACTCATCCCACAAAGCCAAAGTACACGGCCTGTGGAAAATTATACAGCGTGTACCAACAAAATTTGGGATTTTTCCCCATTATTCTTATGTTCTAAAAAACACTTAAGGAAAAGGTAAAACAAGAGACCTGTACCTCAAAAATAAGAACTGGGTTCTTATACTTATTGTGATTATTTTCATGGAAATTAGAAAAGAATATTTTTTCAGAAATTATGATTTCAAAAAATGAATTGATTTTATTATTGAATAATAATATGTATTTACCCATTCCATAATCATATAAAATATTAAATTCATAAAATTTAAAAAATATTTTTAGTACATAACATTCCTAAATCACACATGACATAAAAATTACATAATCGTTCATTTCGGCGGTAAACCTGACCTAAATGGCAGCCTATTATAATGGATGAATGAGTAACCATATCATTTTTCATTATGAAAATGTATCTTTGACATAATATTTATAATTTTTAAAGAATTTTATGAAAATTATGAATCAAATTTATGAAGTGGTATATGAATTAGATATTAAAGGAAAATCAAGAAGAATATATTGATTATATTGAGTGCATGAATCTCCTTTTGAAGGATATATTTTAAATGAGAGGTTTAAGACATCATATTGGGACCACAATATAATGGAAAATATTTTTATAAGAATTTAATTTTATATTACTCGGTGTTATATCATTTCAGGGAGTTGTAGGTCTGTTTTAAAGTCTTTATATTGGTTTTGGACACCTAGAGGACCACCATGCCAAAGTGGTGGCCATGGATCAAGGTGTTTTGGAATTGTGGGTGTGGTGAGATGAATTTTTTCCGTTGAGGAATTGGAGTGGTGTATATTAGGGGTTAATTGTATATAGTGGGGATAACCATTCTCATAGTTACGGTTGTGGTGCATGGTGGATCCACCTATGCCAAACAGGGAGTAGTGCAAGATGTTGTGGGGGTGGCTATCTCAAGTGGGTGAGGGGGTTTTGGGCCTAGCACATTACACTGACAAATTTATGCTTAATGTTGGGAATTTGGATGATTCTTTTTAACCATGATAATTCCCACACATTAATTGATAGGTTTTTTAATGGGTAATTCCAATTTGTGAATATATGAATAACTTGGAGACCACAACACCCTATGAGTGGGCATGGTGGTGTTCAGTGAGAGATTGGGTACATTTTAAGGTTGTAATAAAAATGGGGAGCATGGATCCCCTATATAGTAGTTGGAGAAAAATTACATTAAAAATGGAAAATAATCTATCCTTATATCATGGAGTCTCCCCATGGTGACCTCATCAGTGCACACTACGGTGGTCTTGGTCACCACCATGCCATGTTGGGGACCTCTAATTGTTATATAATCCTATAAGTGAGGGTTTTTTCTTTGATCATTTTATTGAAACTACACATTACCATTTATTTCCTTACCTAATAGGGATTTGATGTTGTTTCATGGTGAATTTAATAACCAAAACTATTCCATTGTTTATTATAATGTTAGGTGTGAGTTAGTGTGTCTCCAGGAAGTTTGTTCCCAAACACTAATCTATTAATTATAATACTAAAATTATTCCCTATTACTCCTCTATTTTTATATCCTTATTTCTTGAAATAAAACCATGACTTGAACCAAGGGTTAATCAAGAGAGCTTATTAATCCCTTGAGGGATCATGACCTTCTAAATTATTATAGTTTTTTATTCATTTATTCAATGTCCCTATTTAATTCTATTCCTATATGTTTAATTTTTTCCTTATATGATGGTATAAAATGTGTTGATGTGTGTTGATGGTGGATTATTATTTATGTTTCAATATGGATGTGATGTGGTAGTTGTAGTAGAATCCATTGGTGGAATCATGGTCACTTAACTAGGTTATCTTAGACTGAATTTTGCAACCTGATTTAAGTTAGGGGTTTTGATAATTTTATTTTACCCCTTAGAAACTTTTTTAAACCCTTAAAACCCCTATTTATTTAGAACCCCTTGAATGGAATGACTAGATCTATCTCTAATCATTATCAATTTTTACCCTATGGAATTTCAAAAAGGAAACATCTTAATTCGATCAACTAAAACTAATGCTTATTTCTTTAAAAAAAATTCCATGAATTCTCCTTCAATTTTTTGTCCACCTTTCCTTAACAACAGATAGTAGGAATGTTTAACACTATACTCATTCTCAATAGAGATAATATGGTTTGGGGGTATGTCTTGTGATTTATTTATGAATTTACTTTTAGACATTATCCACTGGCTTAGTGGTGGAGTTTTTTTCAGTGGGAGGGGATATAATTTGCTATTTTATTGATATACTACTATTCCCTTAATCATTTTTTAGTTAAAGGGTTGATATTCTTGAGCGATATTCTTTACATTAATTACTTCTTCTAGATGGGATAATATTATCACTTACGCTACTATGATAATTGAATATATGTTTTGTTGGTACGAATTTGTGATTCCAAGTGAAATGGAAATCCTTGTAATGTAATTAAAAGGAGGGAAAAATTTAATAGATATGTTAAAATTGAAGCTAAATATAATAAATTTCATTCCAAGAACTTATCGTGCATATTATGTGCTTCAATGTTATTTGATTCACATGTAAATTATGAAATATTATATAAATTAGAAAGGAAAAAAATCTATAATGGAAATGATTATATAAAATAATATGGTATATTTCCCAAGTTCTATGGTTAGAAATAAATTTCATTATGCTTAATTTTATTGATAATTTCAATTTTATTTGTTGATATCTATATGATAAATAAATTGAGGATGTATTACATCAATTATGGTCCATGATGTGTTCAAATTACATAAGAGAATAAGGATTGGGATAGAAAATGATGCTATGAAAATTTTGAAATACAATTAAATAATAAAAGGTACATTAATAATTAGTTTTTAATGTGATGTAATATAGAATTATTTTTATACTGTTATAATACAAAGAACTCAAGAATATTGTAATGTAATAATTAATGTGAAAGGAAGGATTCATTTAATTAATATTTAATATACATTCATATGCCAATTGATAATTAATGTAAAATGTTTCCTTAAAAACATATAAAAAAATGGAAGACATTTATTATCTATTTGACTTAATTTTATTTATTTATTAATTAATTAGTGCTTATTTATTTACATTATGTGTTAATCATTATAAGAAAAATGTATGTGCAAATAGAAGGTATATATGGTCAATAAGAATGAATTTATAGAATTTATAGATCAATGATTCTTTAGGAATTCCTCAAGGATGATAAATTAACTAGGATAAGAATAATTAATATGTCAAAAATACATCATTAAATCCTTAGGGTATGATAAAATTTGAATGTTATTTGTTATCGAACCAAACTAACAACAAGGGTGTAGTATAGAAGATGTGTGGGGTTGTTCCCACAAAAAGTGTGGAACACAGTGTTGATGAAACTTAACTAATGGTTAGGTAACTCTAAAATATGATTAATTTTATTAAACAAATCACTAAATTAAAATATATTAATTCAAATGAATAAATATAAAATAAGAGAATCGGTTTCATTGGGCGGTTTTTCTACAAATAAATCCTAACCACACATGAAAAACAATAATACTCATTGGATTCACAATCAATCATATTTTTTTTGATAGAATGGATGATAAAAACAAATCAATCTACACTAGAATCTCAATTCATGGTGGTATTCCAATTTAAATAACTGGAATGAAATAATATTAGATTGAAAATGTAGAAGAACAATCAAATTAAATGGTCATGAATTAATTTTCATAATTTTTTTTTGTATGATATTAATCATACTTAGTAAATGATTTTATAATTTACATGAATAATAAAATCCTCAACACAAAACAAATTGAATAAAATTGTTGTGAAAGTGAAGAAAGGAATAAAAAAATTGTTACTCACCCAATTTGTTTGATTCCACTTCCCCATACAAGTTATCTAATCATCGTCCTGTGATCACCAATGAAAAATAGACCCAAAACCGTATGGTACATAATAGTAATAGGATAATGAATAAAATATGATGAAACTACGTTATAAATAATCCAACTGTACATGAAAAAAAGAAAAATAAAATAACAAATAAAAAAATAAAACCTATCTACGTAGAACTATGGGTTGTGGCCATATAGCAGTCTCCCAATGGTTGAGCCTCATGTATGGAATGAAGTTATCATTACCATAGACATAAACCCTAATTTATAACCCAAGATGTCATTATAGTGTTCTCTTTGGGTTTAATCCCACCTTAAATGATAATCTTGGGATACGGAACAATGTTTCTACACAAATTAAAAAAAATCACCATTTTTCTACAGATTTATGAATTTACACCAAGTGAAATGTTTAAACGATGTAAAATTTTGATCCACATCAATAAAATTCATGAATATCAAAATCTTTGGGAAAATGTCACACATTTTGTGTCAGGAAACATATGAGTTATTCTGTGAAAGTTGATAAATTCACACTATGTTGATTTCCCCCTATTCACGCCCTGTAGTTATTTAACAACTCGCACCGGTACTCTATATTTAATGATTACATGAAGTGTAACATCATTTTACTCAACAAGAATCTTTTTTTTATAATTATTTTCAATTTAATTACTATAAAACCTCCCTTTTCTCTTTATATTAAACCATTGACCTTGGATTCTTCATCATTTTTCATTGTCACATAACACCGCTTCATGGACTGGCACCATGTGCCTTTTTTCGATTTACATATATTCCTTGGTATTAATCCAAATATCATCCATTATAATAATACACAAAACATGAATATTAGGAACTAATAATATGTTTAATTAACAAATAATCAATGAAGTCAAATATTAAAACCCATAAAAATATAGATACAAATTAGATATATCAAATACCCCCACCCATAAATCATTTCTCATCCATGAGAAATCCTTAACATCAAAATATCAAGGGTCCATACAAACATATGTTAATTTTCAAATTATCATGATCATAATAAAAAGTTCTAACTGAATATTATAAAATGTCAGCATATACAAAATAAAGAATCCAAAATCACACTTTATTTATAATCTGAAATTCATGAAATTTTCTCCTTTTCACTCATAGATTTAAACATTTTATCAACACCCATTCCATTTATGATTTACCTCACCATTTAATTTGCCTCTCATGATTCAATGTAAAAAATTTAATGGATTTATTATCACACCATAAGTACATGATCCTATTCATAGGCTTTCATTGAATCTACTTTCTTTATATTTTAATGATAAATAACATAATTCATCATGAGGGCACAGAAATTAGGATCAAATGACTCTAGAGTAGAGGAAATGTGTATATAAATGTTGAAAATCAAGTAATGTTCAAGGAAGAGGATAAAATCTAATGTATAATAAATGATTTTCATAATTTATTCTCTATGAAATGATCCTAAAAAAATATCATTTCAACTCGCACACCCCCAAAGCTCAAAGTAATGGTTAACATACAATGTAATCCTAATGAAAAATAACTATCTATTATTGTTATCTTTTTTTCCTGTTTTCGAAAGTTATACTTTAGAATGATCCTAAAATCCACCACCTAAACACATATGATAAAAATAATTATTCTAGTATAGGAGATTTTTATTATAAAAATTCAAAAAAAATCTGTCATTTTTTGGATGCTTTCCTAGGACATGTATTACATCCACCACCAAAACACATATGATTGTGAGATCATCGGGTTGGAAATGGTTAGTTTTGACCTCCCTGAGAAGAAACACATTATTTTATTTTTATTTTATTATTATTATTATTACTATTATTATTATTATTTTATCAATAAGAGGGATAAATAATGAAATCGAATGAATAAAATTATGAACATTCCTAAAATATGCATAGAAGCACCCTATAGTATCCATTCAGGTAAAATAACCCATACCCACCATGAGAAACCACTCCCCCACACTCATTCAATTGAATATCATGAAAAATACAAAGATATGGGTAGGAATGGAAATAATGGGTTGTAAAATAGATCAATCCTAACAAGGTCATTCATGGAATCTATGAGTATAATAAGGATAAATGAATATGTGGGTCTTAGGATAAATGGATTGTCAATAAAATGAGTCAATCATTTCAAAAGTAAATTTCTACATCATAGATTTGTAAAGATATTAATACATGTTCTAGACGATTTATATGCCCTACGTTTCACTCAAGATTTATTCTCCTAAAATTGGAAATATTTGGTCTAGAAATATTTTAGGTAATGGGAATATATTATAAGTCAATCTAGTCATATAATGAACATCAATAACAAGTTTACTCATAGTAAGGAAATAGGAATCCAAATATGGTAAAGAAATAATATCAGAAATAATTTTTATGAAACTCAAAATTTAACTAAGTGTGTGACTTTAAATATTTCCATTTATATATTTTTCATTTATGGTAATGATATTTTAAATTTCCAACATTACAAAATATTTCTCCTAGGTTATGATTTCTGTTATATTAGAAAAAACAAGAGAAAATTTTGTGCAATTTTGTGGGTAAAAATAATTCATTTTAGTTCATTTAAAAATTCAATTAATTTTTTTTATTTTTTACTTTTTCAACATTATTTATTAAATGAGACTTGCAATAGAAAAAAATAGGTGTGAAAAAATAAAAACTAGAAAAAATTACACCCACTCCATTGACTCTTTTGAATGAGTTTCTCACGTAAAATCTTAAATAGGTTCATGAAGTGAACTATGATTTCATGGTGGGAATTCAACACATGGATTTAATTATTCATACCATTATAACTTTTGTTTTCTAATTATTCTTTATTATAGGTTCCTTCAAGATAAAAGTAAACAATGAAAGTAAACGTTATTTAAAATTTCAAATATTTTGATCAAGTAGGTAAAGAGTCCACCCATGGGGTGATTTATTTTAACCAATTACAAAAAATTAATCTAAATCCTAGAAAGATATTTTTTAGAATTTATATTTCCTCTTTTTATATGGTATTTTTTATGTTTATTCATCTCAAATTTTTACCTTTAGTATCCTTTTGAAACATGATACAGAGCTAACAGTCTAAGATTTAACCACATATGAATACATTGTTCATTTGGGGTATTCTGTCACTTCCTCCTTAATTTTTTATTTTTAACTATTAGTGAAGTAAAATTTGAGGATAGATTTAATGACAATAATATGAAATCAAAATCCGAATAGATGATTTAGATCGCCTTCTCTACTACTACTTCTTTATCTTCTTCTTTAGTTATTTCAGGTTCCTATTTCTTATCCTTTTCAAATCTATTTTTTGTAGCAACTTTTTCCCACTTATTCATCTCTTTTATTCCATTAATGAGATCTGTAAGAACCTGAATCTTATTTCTATATATGTTTTTCCTTTTCTGGTCATTTTTGTGAAAAAGAGGAAATTCAGGAAATTTTCCAAGTACACGTCGTGTACTTTATGAGTACACACCTTGTACTGTCTTGTCATAGGTGGTCATGTGCTGGCCATTTATTAGACACAGACACGGCCATGTAGTATCCAAACACCCTTCTTTTGGAAATTTTCTAAGTACACATCCTATACTTAATGAGTATACGCCATGTACTTCCTTGCCAGTGGTGGCTGTGTGTTAGCCATGTAGTCACCACACACATGGCCCTATGGGAGTGACTTGAATTCCACCTAATGCGGAGTATGAAAACAGAAAATAGACGGCATGTTTGTAAGAACTTGGATCTTCTTTCTAGGTATTTCTTTCCTTTTCTGGTCGTTTTTGAGAAAAAGAGGAAATTCATGAAATTTTCTTAGTACACACCGTGTACTTTATGAGTACACTCCATGTATTGCCTTGCCGCTGGAGGCCATGTGCTAGCTGTGTAGTAGCCACACACACTACCGTGTCATAGCCACACACCCTTCTTCTTGAATTTTTTTAAGTACACACCGTGTACTTTATGAGTACACATTGTGTACTTCCTTGTCGGAGGTGGTCCTGTGTTTTCCATGTAGTCACCACACACATGACAATGTGGGAGTGATTTAGTGGCCACCTAATGCAGAGTACTGAAAAAGAAAGTACACACCATGTATTCCAAAATTACATGCCGTGTATTTTGTTTTTTCTTCATTAAACGATATTGGGTCACGTCAGGTGGATAGGGAAACCTTCATCTAGGTTGTCTTCATCCGAGAGAACCCGTAGGGCCGCGACTTATCTATGAGCCCCTGATCCTCCATCTGACCTATGATTCGACCGTCGTCTATTACGTTGGAATCACATTGGTGAGTTCTATGTTCTACTTGAACTTCATCTTCTGATTCCTCTTATTTTCCAAGTTATCATGGGTTGAACGATTTTGATTTTTTCTCAGATCTACGACGTTATAAGGAGATTCAAGATTTTAGGTTCAAGTATATTGATCTCTTAACCTGGAGTTAGGTGGTTTGTTCCATTCCATTCAATGTCTTTGAGTATTTTGTGCAAATTCCACCAATACCCTTGAAAGAGGTATTGTGTGTCAACCGTTTACCCTTGTTGTTTGCCCGCCATGCTAGTATGCCCGTGTAGAGGTAATTTGTTTATGAATAGGGTGAATTGTTTTGATTTGGATGTATTTCCCATGCATGTTTTTCCTGTTTTGACCTTTGGGTCTTGTGTGCATGTTAGGCACCTGTTTACTTTCCCATGCCTAGTATTATAGGATAGTGTGACTATTGTACTATTATACTATTGTGTTGTAGAATGCTAGACAAGTAGTTCATTAGGTTTTCTTTAGCTGTTACATGATAATACACTTACTTGACTTACATAGGGCCGAGAGAACATGGTGTATAGACAATAGGTATAATGGACGTTGAGGGCTTCTCTAGAGTGTATTTATATTTTTTACGTTGCGAGACCACAGGGGGACTTGACGATGAGTTCTTCCCCAGAGTGTCTGCAGTACCTCGATGTGGGCCATAGGGGGATTGAGACATTGAGTGCTTCCCCAGAGCGACTTTAGTACCGATATGAGACTACAGGGGGAATTGATGGCGAGTGCTTCCTCAGAGAGTCAATGATTAAGCTGAACCATAGGGGTTAGACTGAGTGTACTTCCCAGAGGGTTTCTTGTACTTGTTAGGTAGGACCATAGGGGATAGGCTGTGAGTACTTCCAAGAGGGTTACCTTGTGTTAGATGGTTGCTTCTGTTTCTAGGTAGGACCCTAGGGGATAGGTTGTGGGTACTTCCCAGAGGGTTACCTGTTGTTTTTATCTTCTTTATTAGCTATTTCATGTTGTGTAGTGACTTGAACACTATGAAATTGTGGGGTTTTTACTACATAGTACATTCTTGCTTATTGATTTTGGTACTTTTAACTACCATATACTCACTGAATGTTAGTCACAGATATTCGGGTGGTTGCCTACTGGGATTTAGTCACACACCCCGTTTGGGTCATGCTTTTGGGCACAAAAAGATTATATTATTGCATGTATATATAAGGTCAAGAGCCCTTCTACTTAAAATACTTGACATGCTGTGGAGCTGGATAACATGTGACTAAGCTATGTCTCGCGATTCTGAGGAGTTTATTTTCATTCTTTTTCACTTTGGTTTAGCACTGTTGTATTCCAGAATTGTGACTTGCTAGCTATTTTCCTAGGTATATGGATCATGGATCGTTATATATATGTTCTCCAGTTTATACATTCAGTTTTCTGTTGTTACTATTGTATGTCATTATTAATTCTTTTGCTCCTGTATGTGTGGTTTACTTTCACTATGCACTCTACCAATAAAGGCATAGTTTTCCCACTATCACACCCAAGGCCCTCACTGCTAGTCGGCAGCCTCTAGCATTCGGGTAAATGTGATTGAGGCCATGTGACCAATCGGGTGCCGAGTGCCTACGGGTGGCTTCCGGAACAGGGATGTTACAATGTGGTATCAAAGGACTTCTTTTCTCTTGAATTTATGTTTGGATCCCTTAGACAGTGATAGGATGGAATAGGTATATGGTATTAAGTTATGCCAGGGAGTAGCTAACCTGTGTATAGGGGAAAACCAATCTACCTCGTTTAATTGAAATATTTCTGGTGTTTCAATTATTATAGTTGAATTGAATTCACCTTGAGTGATTCACATGATTGTGTTGTTATTGTTGATGTTATCGAGGTTCTATTTCTGTTGCAAACCTATGAGATGAGGGAATGTCATCTCATGCATCATATAGAAACTTGCTAGAAGTCATATTTCATGCATTTTTTCCATGCCATCTTGGATGCATTAGTGATTTTATGTCGTTGTGGTAGATGATGTGTAAAATATGCATGTTGTTGTAATAGTTGCCCTGATAGAAATACCTGATATTTGATAGGGTATTGTTTGTGTAGAGGTTTTCTTGAATGAACGCAAAACTTAGTTTTTGAGGTGTTACGACCCACATGGACCGGAATTTGGTGGATCATTTCCTTGTTTTCCATGTTATAATGTGTATAAGATGTCAAAATTTGATTCGAAGGGTGTATGGGCCCCCACAGATCAGATTTTGGCACATTCTATGGTCGTTTCAGTGTTTTCTGGGTTCCAGAGTAGTTTCTGAGGATTACTATCTGAAAAACCCCGGAATACACACCGTGTAGTGTTAAGTACACGATTCGTGTTCTTCTTTTTGGGAAAAAAAATTCTTAAGTACACTCCATGTACTTTATGTGCATGCCGTGTAGTCTCTAACCGTGTCATAGGCTGTGTGGGTAGAGACATGGGATGGGGAACGTCTGGTAGGAACACGCCATGTACCCGTTGAGCACGTCGTGTAGTGTCGACCCCATTCCAACATGTGTCAATAACAACATAGGTTGGCCGAGTCGTGTCTAATACATACCATGGTCCATCTGAAGACGACGTGTAGTCTGACCCAGGTACCCGGTCATGTCACAAAAAACACGAGTTGGTTTCACCCTTTCTTGTACATGTCATGTCCTCCTTGAACACTACGTGTAGTCTGAACCAGGTACCTGGATGTGTTAAGAACAACACGGGCTGGTGTAATCCTTTCTCATAAACGTTGTGTCCGTCTAGAACATGCCGTGTCCATCTGGAACACACAGTGTAGTGTGAGTCATGTGTCAGGCCGTGTCACTAACAACACGGGCCAGGTGAAGCTTGTCTAGTACACGCCGTGTAGTAATTGTACACGCCGTGTAGTCTTTCCTTAGGAGATCCATGTGTCTTATCCATGTATAAGGACTCAGGCATGAAAAGGGGGACTCAATAACACGCCATTTGTTGATACCGCATACCATGTGTCAGGGTTGTTACATGACTAGTTTCGATAGGATTAAATGCCCATGTAAATAACTTCAGGGAACACGCTGTATAGGAAATGTACATGTCGGGTAATCTTGTTTTGTAAAACTTGAGTGCTTTCTTTCTCATGTTCCCTTCATACAAAACTTGTTTTCAGTCCTTCATAATCTTGATCTAAGGTGTGCATTTGACCTTGCAGAGTCATGCTACCGAGACATCCTCCGGTTGTGCGCCAGATGTCAGACGGTGATAAGACACTAGACATGGCCGATCAAGGGCTACCTGCAGATCCTCCAGTTGTGCCAGCTTTGGCACCAACTGTTGTACCTAACATATGTGATAATGCACAGTTCATGGAAGGCTTCTTGGGGATGATGTAGACCTTTCAGGGAGTGCCGCCTCCTGCCCTGTTGATGGATGATTTGACTCAGGTCTTCCAGCAGCAGCATCCTCCAACTTTCTCTGGGGAAGGAGGACCTTAGGCCGAAGAGTCATGGTTAGAATCCATATTGACGACCTTTGAGCATTTGGAGATTCCTTTAGAGAAGAGGTTCAATATCGCTACCTATATGCTTCGGGACTCCACCAAGAGGTGGTGGGATGTGATCTCACAGGCGGGATGCCGGCAGATTATGGTGTGGGATGAGTTTCAGCACATCTTCTTTGATTACATCAATCCGGAGACCTTGAGGGCTGATTGATCCCAGGAGTTAATGAGTATAGAGCAGGTTACTCTTTCTGTCACGGAGTATACTTCCCGCTTTACCGAGCTGTAGCGCTTCTTGACTATTTCAGGAGTTGTTCAGTTGTTCATGGAATGGAAGTTTGAGGATGGTCTGAGGCACGACATCCAATCGCAGGTGGAAATCATCTGGTTGACTTATATCACTTCTATAGTCAACTAGGCGCTGATCACTGAGCATAATCTGAGGGACTCTAGAGTTGTGAGCCAGGGGGCTCGACAGTCGGGGTTAGTATTCCTCCTACATAAAGAAAGAAGCGCCGCAGGGAGTCTTCGCGAAGTGATCTGATGAGGTGAGACACTACTTATGGTATCCAGGTGGTGTGCTACCAATGAAAAAAGTGCAGGAATAAAATCCCACATTTCCCAAAAGACCAAGTGGAGTGCCAATATTGATGCAATATGGGTCATCTTTAGTGCTTCTTTCAGATCTTCTCCCCAGCAGCTGGTGACAAGGGTTCTTCTATAACTCCTCATTCAGAAGTAGCACCACCAGTTTCTCACCAGTCGAGGAACTGAAGTTCTTCCGTCCATTCAGGCCGAGTTGGAGGTCGTGGCTATGGTAGCAAATCAATCTTATTTCATTGAAATCAGGAAAAATCAGCTCAGAGTGGTCAGGCAGGGTCACAGGGCCGCGATACAGGCTAGGCTTTTGTAGTGGAGTAAACCCATAAGGAGCAGGATCCCTGACCTTATACAGTTCAAGGTATGATCGTAGTAGCCTCATTTTTAGATTCTTCTCTTTTGGATATAGGGGACTCCCATATCTTTATATTTGTTGCTGTCATAGAGTGCCTTGGGCTCTGCATCTTTTCTTCTATTGATATTTGACGCTAGACACTCTGTTGTGGACTAGAATGACTAGTGTACATCAGTGTAGAGATTGACCTCTACAAGTTGGTGTATGTCACATTCTATGGGACCTCTATGTACTAGTGATGAAAGGATATGATTTCATTCTTGGGATGGACTGGTTAGTTCCATTCCAGGCAGTCGTTATTTTTTATTCCCGAAGGGTGAGTTTTATATCACCATAGGGTGAATCCTTTCTTCATAGGGGCGAATGGGATGTCCAGATGAGCAGAGAAAGTCCAGAGCATCATGGGTTGGGAGGAGTTACAGCCTAGATTTCTAGTATATATCTAAATGACCAGGAGACTTCACAGTTAGAATTTTTTCCAGCAGTGTATCATTTCAGAGATGTCTTTCTAGAGGACTTTTTAGGTTTCCCTCCGGAGCGTGAGGTATACATCTCGATTGATATTGTGGAAGGAGCACCATTGGTGTCCTTTCCTCCTTATAGGATGGCTACACCAGAGTTTCAGGAGCTCAAGAAGTAGTTGTAGTAGTTGCAGGAAAAGGGATTCATCCGACCTAGTACTTCTCCTTGGGGTTTTCCTGTCCTATTTGTGAAGAAGGCAGATGGTACCCTCAGACTTTGTGTGGACTATTGGAAGTTTAACCAGTTGATGGTCAATAACTGATAACCCTTTCCTAGGATTGATGATCAATTTGATCAGATTCGAGGTGCCTGGGTGTTCTTGAAGATTTACATGAGGTCTGGTTATAATCAGTTGCATGTTAGACCATCAGATATACCTCTTATAGCCTTTCGGAACATGTATGGTTTATACAAGTATTGGGTTATGCCGTTCGGTGTCATGAACGTGCATGCAGTTTTCATGGAACTAATGAACCGAGTGTTCCATCCGTACTTGGATTCCTTCATGGTGGTATTTGTGGACGATATCATGGGGTACTCTCACACTCGACATGACCATGCTACCCATCTTGAGATCATTTTGGGTACACTAAGGGAGAATCAATTATATGTTATGCTCTCAAAGTTCCACTTTTGGATGGATCATATTCACTTCTTGGTTCATGTAATCTCAGATGTTGGAGTATTAGTAGACCCATAGAAAGTGAGGGCTGTAGTTTCCTGGGAGCAGCCAAAGAACATCATGGAGGTACGGTGTTTTCTAGGACTGGCTGGATACTACAGACATTTCACACAGTAATTTTCATGCTTAGCAGAGCCACTAAAAAATCTCACCAAGAAGGGTGTTTAGTTCATGTGGTCAGATTCTTGTGAGTCAACCTTTCAGGAGCAGAAAGGGAGGTTAACTTCAGCACCGATACTAGTCTTTCCAAAGCTGGTCAAGAGTTATACTATTTACTCTGATGCATCAGGTATCAGGCTAGGAGCAGTACTTATGTAGGGAGATGGAGTCATTACTTATGGGTCTCAGCAGTTGAGGCCACATAAGTAGAATTACCCGATGCACAATCTTGAGTTGGCAGCTATTGTTCATGCCCTACACTTTTGGAGACATTATCTTATGGGAGAAAATTTTGTGGTTTTCACTGACCACAAGAGTCTCAAGTACATCTTCACTCAGTGTGATCTTAATTTGTGACAGTGAAAGTGGGTTTAGTACCTACAATCCTTTGACATTGATCATGCTTATATGCCTGGGAAAGGCAATGCAGTGGTTGATTCGCTGATCAGGAGGACTCAGACACAGGAAGTTCAGGAGGTCAGTAGTGAGTAGCAGCTTATGGCTCTATTCTCTGAGATGCATTTGGAGGTACACAACAGTCAGGGGAAGACGTTTAATTCTTCTGTAGCTATTACCTCTACTCTTCTTGATCGAGTTCGAATGAGGTCGCTATCAGATTCTGAAGGCCTAGTCCTAAGGGAAAGTGTGTCAAGAGATGACCATATTCCTAGATGGACCGTAGGCGAGGATGAGATCTTGCATTTCCAGGGACGCATATGGGTTCCAGTAGACATATGTGAGGAGATGACGTAGGATTTTCATTCCTCAATTTGGAAGTTCATCCCGACGTCACCAAGATGTATCGTGATCTACACCATCAGTATTGGTGGCCTGGTATGAAGAGGGATGTTACCGTTTTTTTATGAAATGTTCCACCTATCAGTAGGTGAAGGAGGAGCATCAGCGACCAGCAGGGATATTACATCAGTTAATCATTCCCGAGTGGAAGTGGAATGACGTCACGATGGACTTCGTGACGGGTTTGCAGAGGTCTCCTTGAGGGAATGACCCAGTTTGGGTTGTCATTAAAAAACTCACGAATGTTGCTCACTTCTTTCCGATCAAGGAGACCATCAGTGTGGATGAGCTGGGATGGTTTTACATCCGGAATATTTTACATCTACATGGAGTTGCAGAATCCATTGCTTCAGACAGGGATGCACGTTTTACTTCTTGGGTCTGGTAGGGGCTTCAAAAAGCTTTGGGTACACTATTACTTTTGAGTACAGCGTGCCACCCCCAGATAGATGGCCAGTTCGAACGTATGATTCAGGTGCTTGAGGATATACTATGAGCATGCATTCTAGATTTTGGAGGTTCTTGGGAGAAACATATACCTCTTGTGAAGGTTTCCTACAACAATAGTTTTTAAGAAACTATTCAGATGGAACCTTTTGAGGCTTTGTACGATCGGCCATGCTGATCACCCTTATGTTGGCTGGAGGTAGGAGAGGAATCTTTTTTGGGACCTCGTCTTGTTCAAGAGACTACATAATATATATATTTGATTCATAAAGTATGGATACTGCGCAATCATGATAGAAGTCATATGCTGATCAGTAGAGACGACCTCTGGAGTTCAAGGTCGGGGATCGGGTTTTCCTATACGTGGCATCGAGGTTGGGACACAAGAGGATTAGGAGATATGGTAAGCTCTCACCAAGGTACATCTGGCCTTTTGAGGTGTTGGAGATAGTTGGTCTGGTTTCCTATCAGTTTTAGTTACCTCAGAGGTACCAAGATATGCACGACGTCTTCCATGTTTCTCAGCTTCGATGTTACTTTTCAGAACCATGTCATTTCTTTCAACCTGAGGAGGTTGAGATCAAAGTGGATGTGTTGTTTGAAGAGCATCTTATCCGGATTGTGGATCGCAGTTCAAAGGTTCTCTGTGGCTGGTCTTTCCCTCTAGTACGAGTGTTATGGCAGCACGGGCGGGTGCAGGATGAGACTTGGGAGTGGGAGGCCGATGTATGAGCACAGTGGTCGGAACTGTTTGAGGGTTCTTCTTATATGTCGCGCTAGGGAAATTTGAGGATGAATTTCTTTAAGGGGGAAGTATTTAAGAACAGAGATCTTCTTTCCAGTTATGTTTTTCCTTTTCTGGTCATCTTTGAGAAAAAGCGTAAATTCTGGACGTGTACTACATTACCACAGGAAGCCCTGTGTTGGCCGTGTAGAATCCACACACACAACCATGTAGTAGCCACACACCTTTCTTCTAGAAATTTTCTAAGTACACACTTTGTACATTATGAGTACACGCCATGTACTTCCTTACCGAAGGTGGTCGTGTAGTCACCTCACACACGGGCGTGTGGGAGTGACTTGAAGGCCTCCTAATGCGGAGTACAGAAACATCAAGTACATGTCGTGTAGTCCAAAATTAAATGTCATGTATTTTGTTTTTTTTGTCATTAAACACACTGGGGTCGAATATGATGGAGAGAATAACCATCTTCTAGGTTTTCTTCATCCGAGAGAACTCGTACGACCACGACTTCTCGTCGAGCCCCCGAGCCTCCATCCAACCTCTGATCCGACTATTGTCAATTGCGTTGTAATCACATCGTTGAGTTCTCTCTTCTTTTTTAGCCTCATCTTCATATTCCTCTTTTTTCCATGTTATTGTGGGGTGTACATTTTAGATGTTTTTTCAGATCTACGACATTCCAAGGAGATTCAAGCATCACGTTTCAATTATATTGGTCTCCTAACCCTGAGGTAAGTGTTTTGTGCCTTTAAATTCAACGTCTTTGAATACTATGTGTGAATTCCACTAATACCCTTGAATGGGGTATTGCGTGTTTACCTTTTTATCCTTGTTGTTTTCCTCCCATGCTTGTATGCCTGTGTTGAGGTAATTTGTTTATAAATATGGTGAATGGTTGTGCTTTGGATGTATTGCCCATGCATGTTTTCCCTATTTTGACCTTTGGGTCTTGTGTGACTTTTAGGCTGTTGTTTACCTTTCCATGCCTAATATTATAGGATGGTGTGACTGTTGTACTGTTGTACTGTTGTGCAGTAGAATACTAGCGAAGTAGTTCCTGAGGTTAACTTTGTCCTTCACACGCTGCTACACTTACTTAACTTACAGAGGTCCAAGAGAACCTATTGTATAGACCATAGGGAGAATGGGCATTGAGGGATTATCCAGAGTGTCTTTATATTTTTAATGTTGTGAGACCACAAGGGGAATTGACGATGAGTGCTTCCCCAGAGTGTCTATAGTTCCTCGACATGGGCCACATGGGGAATGATATGTTGAGTGCTTCCCCAGAGTGCCTTTAGAATCGATACGAGACTATATGGGGAATTGATAGTGAGTGCTTTCTCAGAGAGTCTATGATTAATATGAACCAGAGGGGTTAGAATGATTTTACTGCCTAGAGGGTTGCATGTACTTGTTAGGTAGGACCAGAGGGGATAGGCTGTGAGTACTTCCCAGAGGGTTACCTTGTGTTAGCTGCTTGCTTGTGTTTCTAGGTAGGACCATAAGGGATAGGCTGTGGGTACTTTCTGGAGGGTTACATATTGTGTTTATCTGCTTTGATTAGCTGATGCATGTTGTGTAGTGACTTGAATGCTTTGAAACTGTGGATTATTTACTGCTTAGTACTTTTCTGTTTACTGATTTCTATACTTTTACCTACCATATACTCACTGAATGTTAATCATAGAACATCGGGTGGTTGCCTACTAATATTTAGTCTCACACCCTGTTTCGGTCATTATTTTGAGCCCAAAAATATTATATTTCTATAGGTATAGATAAGGGAAAGCTCTTTTCTACTTCAGGTACTTGAATTGCTGTGGAGCTGGAGAGTATGGGACTAAGCTATGGATTGTGGTGCTCAGGAGTTTACCTGCTTACTTTTGCACATTGGTTTAGCACTATTGTATTCCAGCATTGTGACTTGTTGGATTTTTTCCTATACATATGTATCATGCATCATTATATATATGTTCTCTAGTTTATACTTTCAGTTTCGTGATGTTACTATTGTATGTCATTATTACCGCTTCTGCTATTGTATGTGTTGTTTACTTCCATTGTGTACTCTGCTAATGAGGGCATAGTTTCCCCACTATCAAACCCAAGGCCCTCACTGGTACTCGACAACCTCTGGCGTTTGGGGAAATGCGCTTGAGGCCATGTGACCAACTGGGTACGGGGCACCTCTGGGTGGCTTCTAGAACTAGGACGTTACAAGATCATACATGTAATGATCATTGTCTATTAGTATGTTTATTAGGGTTTCCCATGCATGTTTGGCCTCATAATTTTCAGTAAGGTTGATGATTTTTTTCTTACTATACTCTTCCTTTCTTTTTTCATGTTCTTTTATAAATTCACTAGATTTCACCACTTGGACCACATACTATTATTCCTTTAACAAATATTCTTCATTTGATTATGTATATTTTATTACTTCAACCACCTTCTATTCTTCCTCTTCAACCATCAAATAAAACATTTCCATCATATTTCATTCCTTTTCTTCTTCAAATCACAGAAGGTATTTTCTTTGTTCTTATAAGCCTTTTTTGGGAATATAAAGTATTCCTCATGTTATGATACATCTTATAAATAAAAAGGATTATATTTTTTAATTTTTTTCAACATTCCCTAGGTAATGTTACTTATTTCTGCCTCTATTTTTTCTTTTTTTGTTGTTTCTACAGTATTGACTTCCTCCACCTCTTGATCTTCCTCATTTTCAAACCAAACAATCCCTAAATTAAATTTTAAGGGTAAGTTTCATACTGTGGAATTTTAATTTATAATAAGATGATAATGGTGATTAATCAATTAGCATTGTTCACTAATTTGGGCCCCATTCTCTTTCATCCTCTTATCCACAACTAGAATGTACATTGAGAAATATTTGGCTAATCTAACATCTAAGTTTTATTCCTATGGTTGTTGGAATGATTGGTATTCTTGAATGTACTTATCTAGAGGTTTTTTACCACTATCTAGGAATTCCTAAAGTTGTTAACATGTATCATATTCAAACCATCCTATATATACAATAGAAACTATTGGTAGGCTAAGGGAAAGAGAATTCAAATTCAAAATGATTTGAGATAGGTCATTTGTCAATTATACCTATTCATTGAGGTCATACTCATTATATTATATCCTCTTACACATCACTACAATGTATTATGCAAGAAATACCATGAGTATTTCTTCTTAGTTATTCTTTTTCAAGGATCCTCTAATGTCGTTTCAAATATTGGGTTTTCCTCCATAAGGTTGATGATAGGTTTACCTCCATTGTTGAGGTGGGATGTCATCATCTCTGATAGAATATGTGTCATCTCATGTTGTTTCTTGATGTGACCACCATTCATAATTCAATGCTTCCTATGGTTTCAAATACTCCTGGTAGGAATTTTATTCTATTGGTAAGGAATAATTTTGTTTCATCTGAAAAATCATCCTGTGAACCACTAGAATCAACCACAATGATAATATAATAATAATAATAAATGAAATAAAAATAATAATAAAACTAAAATCAGTAAATAAAAATGGGATAAGAAAAGAATTTGAATTCATAAATTAGTCTCATGTTGTCTATAATGCTCTGATTCTCCATCAAAATGGTACCAGATTTTGATACATCCCAAAGAAGTTAAATATTCTCGGGATGATAAAATTAAATATTTATTTGTTATTAAACTATACTAAGTAAAATTGCATTGTATAACATAAGTGTGACGTAGATCCCACAGATAGTTGGGAACACAGTAAAAAAATAATCTAATGGTAAGGTCACTGTAATTTCTGATTTATTTTATTAAACTACTTATGTAATTTAAATTAGTGAATTGAAATAGAGAAATAGAAGAAAAGGGAATCAACTTACCTGGGTGGTTTTTTCTAAATATAAATCTTGGCCAGACATTTAAAAGAATAATACTCATTCGCTACATAATAAATTATATTTAATCGATATAATAGATGTTCAAACCCTATCAATATACCATCAAATCTCAATTTATGGTGGTATGATGAATTAAAATAACAAGAGTGAATTAAGATCAGATTGAAATTTCAGAATAATAGTCTCAATCAATGGTCATGAATTATTTATCTTAATCATGTTGGGTTTCATCCACTATTAAAAAAACATAGTCCATGATTTAATAACAAATATTATTAGCTTACATCACAACAAAATACCTATTTGATATAATCATTTTACATGTGATGAAAGGTATAAAACTAATTTGTAGGTACCTAGTTTTTCTGATTCTCCTCCCCCTACAGGTTTATAAAGTCAATACCAAGTGATCTCCAACAAAAAAATAAACCCAAAATTACTGGTGAGAGAGTAGAAAGAGGATAATAGATATAATATAATGATATAATATTATAAATCATCCAACATTACATGAAACAATGGGAAAGAAAATAACAAAGTAGAAAAATAAAACCTATCTATGAGGAACTCTAGGTCATGGCCCTATAGAAGCCTCTAAGTGGTCACACCTCATGCGTGGAATGGAATACACTTTCTCCTAGCTATAACACATTAGTTATAAACCAATAAGTCATCTTAGGGATCCCAAGAGTCAAACCACACCTTAAATGGCCATCTTGGGTTAAGACAAAATTTTATCATTGAAATTTATATAAAAATCACCATTTTTTTGTGTCGGACATTTACACGACATGTAATTTTCACATGACGTGTAATTTATCACAATGTGTATCAAATTCATGACCTTCATGCTTCACCTATATACATAAAAATTGTCACATCATGACACATATATTTCACTCTATGACACATGTTAACTTAAGATTATATTGAGTTCCTCCTCTTCACCCCATATAGTTCTTTCACAAATTGCACCAGAAAACAATTTGTAGTGATTTTTTTATGTTTATTGTAATTTTTCTCCACAAATAGCTCAATTTATTATGTTGGTTTTTAGTTTTTTGAATAATAAATATCCCTTTTTTCTCTTTTTATTCAACTGTTGACCTTGGGTTCTTCGTCATTTGTCTTTTTCACACTACACTACTTCATGGACTGGCATGATGTTCCTTTATGTTCTTTAATTTACATATATTCCTTATAATTTTACCAAATTCTAATTGGAATAAGAATAAAAAAATTAATATCCGGAATGAATCATATATAATTGATCAAATAATATTCAATGAATTAATTTATTAACGCCCATCAAAATATAGATGAAAAATTGAGATATCAATAACTAGATAATGTATTTTTTGGATTAATAAATATTATTTTAGTGAAAAAACATTGGAACTATATGTATGGTTTATAACCCATATATTTCAACAAAATTACATAATAAATAAGAAAATAATATATTTGAAGACATTAATTTAGCTATTTATCAATATAACCTTGTAATAACATTTAGTATTAAGTATTAAAAAAATAAATGAAATCTAGGGAAACATATAAAATAATGACAGGTTATATCATTGGATGAATATTTTTATGATTGATATCCTAGGTAGTGGTTCATTAGATCCTATAATGATTCAGAGATTTATTATCTTATGAATTTTTAGTGTTCCTTTATAAATTCCTTGTGATGCAACATGACAATTATAATTATGGTACTTTCCTGTTTTTGAATGAGGTGAATGATTTTGTGTGTTACATAATGTGTCCTTTCCTGTAAAAATTTTCTTGATACTATATATACAAGATGTAATGTATTATTTTAATTTTTATACATGCATGAGATATAATGGTATGAGGTAAAGTGAACCTATACACATTTTGTGATGTAACAAGGTATCACATGTATAGTTCCTATAGAATGTAATAGATTATGTTAATGACTCATGAAACTATTAGAGGAAATAATGGATTAAGGTTAAAATGAAAAAAAATCTCTAACTATGATGGATTTAGGACTATATCATTTTTGGGATGCAATAGTAGAAGTCGATAGTATGAGTCATGGAAATGATATTGTGATGTACGGTATGTGATGATGATGAGATGGTGATCATCTAGCTAAACAAGGTGTTGGGATGTGATGATTTGGAAGAAAATTGGGTTGGTATTTGACTATGTGGTCGTGTGGGGTGAAAAATGTGATTATGTGGTTGCAGGTGGTGCATGGATTTAATGATTTTGTTGAATGACGTGAAGGGATGTATTGATGTGGCTATAAAAGGCTTTAAGATGTAATGATTTGGTTTCACATTATGAAGGGATGTGATGATGGGATGCACAAGGTATAAATTGTAATGATGGTGGGATGGTTGGCACTGGTTGTGTGTCCTACTTTTATGTTTATATTTCTTATCATGATAGGATATTATAATTATGGCATAGTTAATCTCTTATAATAAATTGATGATATAGAGTTTTTTATTCTTAAAGTTGTATTTTTTTTATGATGACTAACCTTTAGTGATACAATAATGGTAATTTGTATATGGATTGTTACCTTTATTATGAGAATTATCCATATTCTTATTCTACATTAACAAATTCATCATGATATTAATGGATTATTTATTACACATTGATATATAATTATGTAGAGAGATGATCCTTTTGAGTACATGAAGATCTCACACACTCTATAGTTTTGATATGTTTTTCTGTAGGACTAATTTTAGGAGGTTGGGGATGATGTTGTATTGGGAGCTATAGAGGAGTCTATGAGATCATCATTCCATGTTTTTGTATTATTTTCATTTTCATAATAATGTGTGTATGTATTGGAGTCATAAACTAATCAGTTTTATTAAGGAGTGAATTGATGGTTTATTAATTTTTATAAGGTAAATTTATCTCGTTTTAGAAAAAATACCCTCAATGATAGTCCCTCAACAGGGGCTTATTAGAGTTGATCATTGAGGATCATTGTCATCCTCACCAGGGATGGGTAATAAAATTGATATCAATGTTTTTTTTTGAGAGATAAGATAAATTTTCTAATTAGACATATGTAAGGATTTCATGGGTTAATATTAAAATAGTGGTTTTAAGCCTTTGGTGTGGAAAATATTTTGAGCTGGTTTGAATAAATTCATTTTGGGACCTTTTTAAATGATTTTAGTACCCTAAATCCATGGAAACTTGGTAGGACCTTGGTGATATGTCCCCTTGTGATATGATATTGGGACCATGATGCCCAACTAAACATGTTCAAGAGAGAATTTTCGTATTACAGAATAGAAACTTCCAGATGGGATAATGAATCATTGTCATAGGTTGTGTCTCAATTTATGGTTTTTATTACGTGTTTATTTTTGCTAAAATATATATAAATTATCCACCACTAATAATTATGATTCATTCAATAATTATAAATTCATTCATTCTAGTAATACATGTTATAATAATACTCATGAAGTGATGATGTATTTAGTTTCTCTTACTAATATTTCATGATAAATTTATTCATAATAATTCAAGCTTGTCAATTAATAAAGAGGTAAGATCGTGCTAGAATTTAAAAATTGATAATTAAAATCTATATTGTGTTATATTATATTATTTTATAGGTAAATCACATCTAAAGCCTAGAATGTCCCCTATTAATATTTACGAATGAACAGTTGATGCTTGTTAATTTGTAAACCTACCGTCATTTTGAAAATCAAATGTTTTGTTTTAAATGTCAGTTACCATGCCTTTTTATAAATAGTGAATGATGTTTAAAAAAAATATTTACATTGATTTTTTTGAAATATTTCTTTTTAAAGAATACATTCATAATAGTTTTATTATGTTGATAGATTTGGAAAAAAATATGTTTTTTATAGCATGTTTAAAATCCTATCACTTTTTAAAATGACATTTTGTTTCATGTGATGAGTTAATTTAAAATTGAGACAGATTTTTGAAATTAACACTTTCTATAAAATTGATTGCAATTAGTTAATTAGAATTTGAGAGTTTTTTAGTTCTAGTTAATTATAATAAGAAACTTGATTAAATTTTCGTAATAATTATTAATATTTATCATACAAAAGAGAATAATTATGCATGATTAAATGAAACATGGTGAAACACGCTTTAATTATAAACCCTTTCTACATAACATGACCATTTTAATAGAATTAATGTGATTCATGTTTGATAAATGTCATTAATATTAAAAAATTAATAATGCATGATATGAATTCAAAAGCAATGTGATGAACATAAATTTATCTTTTTATAAATCATGTCTGTGAATGAAAAAATAATATAGAAAAATTATTATGCAAGGATGATAAATTTTGTGATATAAATATTGTTTCCATGACATGTTAACCATGATAAGTGTCAACTACGTGTAATGTTTTAAAATTTACTACATGATTGAACTGCACACTATATAAATTTTCTATATGATTGATGATGTTATGATTGATTAAATGCGAATCATGAATGGAAGATGTGTGGACAATATGTGATTAATGAAAATAATGATAAATTTAAATGAATGAATTGATGTTGTTGAAGTTATATATTAATAAATAAGATTGATAATTATTTAATGATTTAATATTAATATACAATTATTATGAAATATTTTCTTAAATACTTGAGATTGGGTTTGTGGTTGTTGATTTTTAATACCATGATAATTTCTTATGAAACCAGGTATTATGGATTTTTTGGAAACCATTAATAGTGTATTGTATGATATTTTTCGTAAAGGAATGGTTGTGTTTGATAAATTTCCAGATAAAGTGATGGTTGGACAAAGGTGGAGTAAATTTATGGTGGTTAGTCATTTATGGCTTGTTTGATAGACTATATCTTTCTTAATTTCGTTTTAATGTTAAATTGTTTATTATCTAATATTTATTTTTTCCTAAGTGATGTGTTCTATATCACATGGGATAATAGAATGGTGTTTGTTTATATTTATTGGATATTATTATATCTATAGAAATTATAAAACATGTTTTATTCTTTATAAAACAGTCTTATAAGGGATTCAAGTGAATTAAAAAGTAAATGAAAGGATAATGTTTCTAGAAAAAATAATGGTGACAGGTTGAGCCCGAACCATGATTGTCTAAGGAATTCATTCTTATAAAAAGTGATTTTGTTAATTATTGAAATTAATTTCTATTGGCATTAAGATTTTTTATCCTTATATTTTCCGATATATAAACTTTCATGTGAATCATGTTTAAACCCAAAATTTCAGTTGGTTGAGTTTATTTATGAGATATGTGGTAGCCTTATTGATTTCCTCATAAATGTATATAACACAGTTGAATGATGTGGTAGCCTTATTTATGTTGGTTCAATTAGGGAAGATATAACAAGGTTACATGGATATAGGTCTCAAATCTTGTATGATAGTATTCTCCTTTTTATTTTTATTGGGGGCATCATTGATGTTGATATATAATGATCAATGTGTATCTTAGTAATCAGAATTAATTTAGTTATGGTATGTGTATTGAGGAATATTATGTATTGGTTTCTATACTCCTTTCTGTTAAAAGTGAAAATTTATTTTTGAATCTTATAAAAAATTTTGAATTAAAGAGAGAAGTGTGTGATGATTTCAATAAATGAAAATAAATATTTTACTTATTAAAATACTGAACACTAGTCGAAGGTTTTTTTTGGTTTTAAAAGAAAAGGGTGTGCATTGATTCTAAATGTTCTTACTAATGGATATATTATCATCACCTCACATGTTCTGATATAGTTTTTTTAAGTTATAGGGTTTTAAACAAGTCAAAAAAACTATAAATGAATATAAATTTTGAAATAGATCATATGGTTTAGATTTAAATTAAATGGGTGAATGTAAATTTCCATTAAATAAATATATTTTCTCTAACTGGAATTTATTGGATTCCCTTTGAAATTAAATAGGGGTTTTTTCAATATTTCTTAAGATTTTAAAATCATTTATAGCCATTTTATAAAAGAATATATGATGAACCTTCGTTAAAATAATAATTTTTGTTTGTGGGGGAATCAGATGTAAGGTTCCTATAATTGCTGGAAGTAATTGGAATTTTTATCCTAAGTCCTATCATAGGAATTGTTGAAAGAGAATCTACTCTATTCGAGAGGAATATTTTTTGGACCATGAATATTTGGGTTTCTATCAGAATACTTATTTTTTAATTCTCAAGGAAAATAATCATTTGAGTTTAATCATATGTAAGGTTCTAGATTTTCTATGGCCTTTCATTTGGTTTTCCTGGGTGTTGGTTCTTTTGAGAGAGTAATAGGGTTGTTCTAGAGGCTTTTTGTTGGTTTCGGACACCCAGGGGTCCATCACACCATTTTGGTGGTTGTGGTCTATGTCATTTTTTAATTTTGTGTGTTCTAAGTACATGTTTCATAGTTGAGGCTTTGTACATGGGTGTTTTGGTGGTTTATGGTACACCACATTGACAACCAAGCTCATAGATATGGGAGTGGTGTACGAAGGATAAAACTATGTGAAATGAGGAGTATTTTAGGTCCCTATAGGGTGATCATTTTGTGTGGTCAAGGATTTTTGGATCTATTACATGTTTTTAGGAGTTTATACATGGATATTGGTGTTTTTTAATTCTTATAACATAACTGGAATTACCATGCCCATAGAGATGGGTGTCCTACCTGGGTTATTCTGGGTGGCATGCCTATGAACCATGGGGAGACCATAATGCCATACTAGTGGGCATGGTGTTGCTCAGAGGAAGTGTCTATATATGTTGTGTATGTGTTGAAGAAATTGGGAGAATAGATCCACTACACTATAGTGAGAGCCATGTTCGATTAAAAACATCTAGTGATCTATCCTAATTGTATGGAGGCTCCTGGTGGTGGACTATTCAAATTCCATTGTGACTATTTTGGTCACCACGATACTATGTTAGAGACCTAGAATCGATCTAACCTCCATGATTTGAGATTTTTTCTTTAATTATTTTATTCCCATTTCTCCTACTCACTAGGTCCCTCACCTACAAAGGATTTCATATTTTTTCATGGTGTATTAAACCACCATATCCATCACATAGATTGTTATGATATTTGGTATGAGTTAAGTGATCTTGATGAATTATTTTCCCATACTCACATGTTTTTATTTTAATTTTAACCGTGTCCCCTATTCTCCAAATGTTTTGGTCCCCTTCTTCATTAATCTTAAATCATGGATAACTATATGGGTTTTATGGTGTTTTTATCCATTTAGGGATCTTGAACTTCTTAATTCATTATTTCACTTCTTATTTTACTAAAAGTGTAACATCCATGACTCTACAAACCTAGATATAGAGTTTATTTTCCATTATTGGTACTAAATACAAGAGTTTTTATTGGATATAACAACTTCGTAATCATATATGTCAAAATTAATACATATACAACAATTTAAAACATATTATATTACCTAAACACATTGAAATAACATCTATCCATTCCATCATATTATTGATAATTACACATATTTCTCATATAGTTTTCCTAGGAAATGGAATCAAAATAATGTTACACCCAGATACTTATTAAGTATTTGCATACAATGTAATCTTTCTCCACCCAAACATAGCATAAGTGATATGGTGGGAATAAATGATGACAAATAATCTATAATAAACATAAATTGTGGGCACTATAAATTCATGAAAATAAATGAATACGTGGATAAAAATAATCATTGACCCCATACTAATGGAATGTGTAATATTGGATATCAAAACATTTTTTCCAATCCCTGTGTAAATAAACTATCTTATTATGGGAATAGATATATATAAGAAACCAACTAATTTTGTCCCATGAGATCTATCGATGCATTGATGGCCAATATAATTTTGGCCATATATAAAATATTTCCCTATTAAATTGAATAATATAGATTTCTTGGAGAACATCCATTAATCAACATATAATCAATAGGTAATCATAAATAAAACACAAATTACCCTTATTTAAGAAATACAGTTGTGAGGGTACTTTCAATGTGGTAGGCTATACATGGAAATTTTGGTTTAATAGTTTTAATTTTTAGGATACAAATGAAATTGTAGGAAAAAACATTCACCATGGTTTACAATGATTGTGTGAATACTTTAAATCATATCCTCTAGAGTGTCTCGATAGGTGTAAAGTATTAAACCCACTCATGATACATTGGGGTGATGATTGAGTTAAATCTCAACATAAAAATTTAAGGGTGATTAACCATTGGTAATTAAATAACACAATCACATCCATTTTCCAATATACACATGGATGTATATTTTATAGTAAAGTACAAAAACATTTACTTTTAAAAAACTTAGGATGGTTTTCCACCATATAAAATATGGAGTTTTTCAATGGTTTTGGTAACTCATGATTCAAAAAAACATGGGGGATGAAAATATATTCTTGTAAATTCCTAAAATGAAATGAAAAATATGGTTAATTTATTCAAAGTCTATTTATGAAAAACCCAAGAAGAAATAGGTTGTTAATAGAACATGATTCTCAATGAATAAAAATTAAGACGGAAAATCCCACTTATGTATTAAGTAAAAATTCAATAAAAACGTGTGTAAATACAATGATTAAAATTTAAAATAAATTAACATTAATAAATACCTTTGATGATATAAAATACCAAATATTTAGTAAATACACCACATAAAGTAAATTAGGTGAATTATATTACACATGTCCCAAAGAGGGAAATTTAATACCAAAAACCCTTATCTATTGTCCTGAATTTGAAAACTGAAATTCAACCTCAAATATCACAAAATATCTATATTAATTAATTAATTTAAAACCTTACTTATATCAATTTTCATTTACACTATTTATAAATATCCTTTCCTTATATGAATTCTTCTTATTTTTTCACATCGGGTGTTTATAGTTTTATTTGTTTGTACTAGTTTCATAATATTGGTATCTGAAATAATTATTATTCAATAAATAATAATTAAACCATAAATAAATTTTAAATTAGGTATGTTTTATAATTATCTATGGTGTTTCAAATTCTTTTCCAAGATGTTTTAGTCTTTTTCCATCAACATGAAATCAATAATAAGCATTTTTTGTGATCCTTATAGATCGAAGGGTGTATTATTAATTGATGAATTAAATATTAATATAACATCTACATAATAAAAAATATATATTTTTAAATTTTTTATTGTATTACAGTAATAATTGTTCTCTCATATTCATTCATGATAAAAATTCATAGTATTGTTCAAGTATATGGTTAAATTGACCAAAACATGAACACACCTTGATTTAAAGGATTAATATGAGTTGGTTTTGTTTTAATATCATTATACAAAAAGATTAAAGATATTTTTTAGGGTTTAATAGTTTCATATATTATAATTTTAAATTATTATAAATAATAAGTAATAGATATAAAAAAATTAGGCAATTAAAATAAAATATTTTCTTCTCTCCGCACTTATTTTAAATGATAGAATTAACGATGATGGTTTATTGATCATATAAATAATAGGTTATCTAAATTATTATTTCAGAAGATAAATTATCTCATAAATACTATATTTAATTTTTAAATCCATTCTAGGAACCATCAATGATATGCGGTAATGAAAAATGAATTTTTTTTGTTGTGGTGGTGGTAGTCCGCATGTACATAGAAATGATGATTTCATTTTTCATAATTAATAGGATAAATGAATATAAAATTATTATTATATTAATAAAATAAAATTAATATAAATAAATTATACCCATGTGTTTATTTTTTTCATCTAGAATAAATTTTTGTGAATATAATTATAGAGGAAAGCTATGTGGTTTATAATACCAATGATATAGACGTTAATTTTTCTTGGAAGTCTACCTGGAAACAAAATAACTCTACTAAAAAATGTAGAATATTTTTCGAATGTGTAATATAGTTCTAGGATGTGAAATATGGCTGAGTTTCAATATAAAATTAAAAGGATAGGTTAATCATGAAGTGTTGGATATGTTACCCTTTTATAAGTGGGGAGAAGTGTGATTTTGGGAGTAACCCTTTCATTTTCAAAATTGTAAGGATAATATTAAAGTGTTAAAACGCCAAAAATTTAAAGAATATGTGGGGATAGTGATTCTAGGTCTAAAATAAAATCAAATTTTCTTAAAAAAACTTTGAGTGTTTTAGTTTTTCTTTACTTTTATATTTTATTATAATTTACTTTTACCTTGGAAATTAATTAATTGCAATAATAGTTAATTTTAAAGGAAATAATTAATATATGAACCTTTTAAATAATTTTATACTTATGATTTAAATTTAAAATTCATTTTATCAAATAAAACATATAAAGGTGTGAAATTTTAATTTTAAAATAAATAGACTTCATCACGTAAAAAATTGAGATAAATAATATTTCTTAATTTATATATATGATATAATTAACTTGGATGAAAATTTATTGAAATAAAATGATTCATTATATAGAAAATATAGGTATTATTATTTCATGGAAATAAAAAACTGAATCTCCCTTGAAAATTCTCGATATGAAGAAAATACCTAAAATAGTTTTTTTATTAATATAACATTTTAATTAACTCTAAAATTGTTTAATTTATTATTTATATGTTAAATTAATATTTTAAAATTTATATTATTGTTATTTATACTCATATTTTTTACCTCAAAGGTATTTTAAATATATAAACCATTATTCTATAATTATAAAATAATATATTACAATTTCTCTAAAAATAATGTTTCTTTGAATATTTTCTGAAAAATATCAAATATTCATACAAATATTGATATGATGAATTAAAAATAAAGTTAATTTGGTCAATTTAAAAATATATTATTAAATTTTTCATTAAATTCATGAATTGAGTCTCTTTTAATGGTGCATTTCATGGTATTCTAGGATATGGTGCATACCTAGTATAATTGGGCCTCAATTATTAAATTATCCACGCTTATCTAATTTAATCCTTCAAATTGGGTTATATATAAGGTATGAAAAAATTGATAGTTTTCCTAACTTATATCTTATTTAGGATATCGTGTTTCATATTCTATTTTTTTATTTTTCAAATTGAATTTAACTAATCAAATTTTTTAATTCTGCAACACTTTCTCTTTGGTGCTGGGAATTTGGATAGGTTCTTCATTATAGTACAATTCGAGCTCCAACTCCATTCCCTCAGATATGAGAACATGAATTTAATCTAACATGTATTTCCTCGATAATAAAACATGGAATAAATCATGTACATTATAATGGATGGGAGGAATAGCTAATCGATATGATAAAAATGTAATTCTTTATTGTATTTCCAATGACTCAATATACCTTGGTATTAAATTCCCCTTTTTACCAAGTCTTATAACTCCCTTATATGGGGAAACCTTTAAAAATAAATGATCCCTAACTTCAAATTCCAAGCCTTTACTTCAATTATCATTGAATATCATGTGACTACATTAGGATGCTTTAATATGATCCTAAATAGTCTATACATTAATAATCATATCCTTTATAAGATTCAATAAAACTATATTTCTTTATCCAATTTCTTCCCAACAAGTTGGATGATGACACCTCTTTATATACAATGTTTCACATAGTACCATATGGATTCGCAAATGGAAGATATTATTTTATTAAAATTCCAAAAAAATATAGATACCAATCCCATATACCATGTATGTTAAGATAATATGATCTCTTTATGTCTTCCAATGTATTGATGGTCCTTTTTGAAAGCCGATAAATCTAAGGATAATAAGCGGTGCTTTAGTAAATCTCTTTTTTGAGATCCCTTTGATGAATCTTCCATAATATAGATATAAATAGAGGGTCAAAATCAAATAAAATCATTTTTGGTTACCAATGAAGCCATATAATTTCATTTATATAAACTAATAAAGGCTCTAAATGGGTAAAACTTCTCTTATTTGTGAGAAATGGGAAAATTTAAGAAAGAAATAAATGATGAACCATAAAAAATAGTTATTCCTTTCTTTCATTGGGAGTCTAGTTAAAAAGTATATTGTAAAATTATAAATCTTACATATAGGTATAAGAATGGGTTTTATTAGTCCCTTAAGATGTTTCCTTTCATCCTTCACCTTCAAGCATACTAAGCATCAAGACATATAGTCCACAATTTCCTACTTTATAAGATCCTACCAAAAAAATTCTCTTAAATTCCTATATATTGTTGTACTACTATGGAATAGTGATAAGTTTAAGAATTATGCTTCGTCTAGCAGTTCCCTTTTCAACTATGATATTGATGGAACACATAACCTCTTCCCAAACATCAACACTCTATCACTATAGATGGAACCTATCAATTTTCACTCGTTTACTTATTTAATCATCATTTGTATGTTTTTATCATCCCTCTAGGACTTCTCTATCTTCTGTAGTAAGGATGGTTTTACAATTGATTGAAAAAGGAATGATGTCCCCCCTTGCCTAAAAATAACAATAGTCGTCTTTACTATATATATATATATAGGATTCTTGTCAACCCTCATCATAGTCACAACTCCATAGTCCTTCATACTAAAAGAATTATCCACCTTGTTTTCCTCCTCATGGAGGTAGTGTATCGATAAATCATATTCCTTAAGTAGTTACAACTATCTTTTTTGCCTCATATTGAGATCCTATAAAGATAATATATACTTAAATATATTTTAGTTTGGTTATATATCATTTATTTCTTCTTAAATGTAGTATAATGAATTATTTAAAGAAACTATTATGGATACTAACTCAATGTCATGAGTTGGATGGTGTTTTCATGTATTTTCATATTTTGTGATGCATATTAAATAACCCTATCATTTTATATACGGGTAAAACTATGTCCTTTCTTGAACGAATGACTATATACTACAAATCCTTCCATACAGTAAGGTATAGTTAATACTGGTTCATTAATTTTTTCCATTTTCCTATCTTTAAAAATTTCGATGAAATCCCTTGACAATGTGAAATTAACACCATTACTTTTTAAATTTGTTAAAGTGTTTTCCAACTAGACAAAATCTTAAACAAACTATGGATATTAACTAGGTAAACCATAGAAACATATTATTTCAATTATGATCATCACTACAGTCAATTATTTTATTACAATTGTCATTAGGTTCAAAAAATATTCAATACTTTAAGATAATATGGCCAAGAAAAGACACTTTATTAAGATAAAATTCAAACATACTATATTCCCTATACAATTATTTTTTTGAAGGGTATTTAGAATTATTTATAGATGACTCTCATGCTCTTCATATATCTTATAGTATATCAAGATATCATCAATGAATACCACCATAAAGTTATCAATATACTCTTTTAATTCTATATTAATCATATTCATAATTATAAAAGGTGTATTATTTAATCCAAAAGGCATTAATGCAAACACGTAATTTATATTCCTTGTTTGAAATGTCATCTTTTGTATAACATCCTTCTTCACCCCCAGTTGATGATAACCAGAGTGAATATTGATCTTTAGAATTTTTTTGGATCCTTGAATTTTAAAAATAAAACATAAATTAATAGAAAACAATAATTATTCTTTATTTTAATGGAATTAATATCAATATAATCAAGGCATAAACTCATGGAACCATCTTACCCTTTCCTGAGTAAAATAAGTGATCCCCATAGTGGAAAACTATGGAATACAAATACCTTATAAAAAAACAATGTAATTGTTTCTTAAAATCCACCAAATCCACATGTTATATTCTATAAGGAGGTTTTCATACATTCATTGCATTAGGATGGAGTTCAACATAGAATAGAACCTCACGCTTTTCTAGATGTCTAGATAATTATTCTAGAAAAATTTCAATGAAATTTTGAATCAATGTAATATCCTCAATTCATAAAAAATACTATTTATCCATAGATCATTCATGGTATTCCATTATTATAATAATTTAATTATGGTGAGCTACTGGGGTCTTAAAATTATTTATATGATGAAATTTCCCCTATAAAGACAGTATATTCAACCTTCCCTTCACGAATAATAATCTCCTTCTCTTGGTAATAAATTTTGTCATTACACATTTAAATCAAATCTATACCAATGATCATATCAAAGTCAACAATAGGTATAATTTCAATTATTTAAAAAAATATTCTGATGCATTATAATTGGAATTTCTAAACACATATTTGATTCAATAAGATTCCCACAAAGTGTCTTAAGTGATAACTCCCATACTAGAGAGTTATGTGAATATATAATGTTTTTATAAATAATGGAACATGTAAAAGAGGTTGAATGTACATAATCAAATAAAAATCAGTCTAACTTCTAGTAAATGATCAAATTATTTTCCACCTTTTCATTAGGAACATTATCTTATTTTGTGGTAATTACATAAGCATAACCTTTTTCCCTTTTCCTTTTCTAAGGTATAATTCTTTGTCATTTAGGGAATGGGTTAACATAATTTCCCATATCCCTATAATTAAAGAATTAGACATAAAAATCCTTTTCCTCACCCTTGAATCTATGATCATGATGCCTTTTTCTGTGCACTTGTAATGAAATATTGTTACATTCCTAAAATATCAACAGTGTTTCTAATGAAATTTATCACATGCAGGAAATACCATTATTCCATGATCCCCATTTTCGACATTATTCTCCCATGATTCCCAATTGACCTCTTATTCTCTTTATTTCCATTGAATAAATATGTCTTTTAAAACCCCTTTTCTCCCTTAATGGTGATTGAGTCTATATCCTCGTAGAATGAAATGTTTTGATAGAACAACACCCTTCAAAGGATCAAATTTGAATCATAAAATAAATGATCAAAAAACCTTATGATCTATATAAATTTTATGTGTAATATTTACATAACCTTTTAATGTCATCCTCATACTCAACAATATTTTCCTTCTACTATTGTCTATGACTGAGGAATTTCTTTCACGTTTCTAATCTAGGCTGATGATTATATTATTTTTAATTCAATACATCCATAAACATTCCCCATTGTATTTACTTTATCTAATATTCCACTTTAGTGTTTGTAATTAGTTATCACCATTAGTCATTATTTCCCCTTAGATGATGGACCACCATGATTGTTTTCTTTTTCAATTCATCCCAAATTGAAAAAGATCTCTTCTAGGGACATAATTGACTATTAATTTATCAATATATTAGTATTTATAATGAATTTTCGTGGTTTTTTTTCATATTTAGTGATATGACTTAGTTCCACCATGATGTGGATCAGCAAGTCACTATATACAAGAGATATTATTTTTCATAACCTGGTTCAACTTCTCTATTATAATTATGAACTAATTATACTCAACTATAACTTCATTAACTTGTTCTTGGGGAATATCTCTACCGTAACTATGAGTATTGATATGGTTCTCATTTACCCTATTAGTCACCATACTTCTATAGTGACATACACATAATTAGCTCATGATATTAAATTGTAAAATAAAATACATATTATGATTTATCAAGTATTACCCACAAATCAGGAGTATTTATTAAAAAACGTTTGATATATTACCTAGTTCTTCTAAATATAGTCCCTAAGGACTGTAATAAATGTTATCTAATAATAACGGCAACATCCCAGACTCTAGAAACATAGATTCGAAAGTTACATTACATTATTGGTAGAGAATACAATAGTCTTATAGGATTCAATGGATTAGTAGTGTTTGAATACTAGACACGTACATTGACATTACATTACATTTGCGGAATACTTAGTACATAACAAAAACACACACACAAGGATCGTAATAGTTTAGTGTCTTTAGAAACTCGAAATATAATCTTTTAATCCTGGTGAAAGATCTTCAACATCTCCCATAAAGCTCTTCCTCTTTTTTTTTATACCTAAAACCTTTCTTTATATCCTGGGGAAAAGTAAACATAAAAGGGTGAGCTCAAATGCTCAGTAAGGGTAAACAAAAGAAATATCAATCACATCGTATACACAAGCACATAACTTTTGGAAATCTTAACCTGCAAAAGATATCATAATTTCATAACATGGGATAAATCATGTCAGTGAAATGTAATCACAATAATTATAACTTAAAACCTGAAACTTTGTGGCATACACACATAATCATAGAGAATCATTTCTTGTTAGTCAAGACTCATTGCCAAGACTATCTTTGTGGAAAAAGTCCCTTTCTGAACCGAGTCACCCTCGTTTCAGTCCTGTTTCACTGAACCAGTATAATCAACCATTCCAGCCATGTCTATATCATGAGATATAAAATCATTACCCAATGAATTGGAGGGAGATATAGGTACCACCAATCTCATAATGATACCATTCTTATGTGTGCCACAAAATCATAAATCATACATCATTTCATAACCCATGTAATAAAAATGGGAATCTTAAATATCGTGACATCATAAAACAATTCATGTAAGATAACGGAATTCATAAAAATATAATTCCATCATAACATAATCAAATCAATGTAATAATAGGGATAAAACAGAACCCTTTATTATTTTAGATGGAAAATAATTTTGATAAGACACTTGAACTCCATTCTTGAGGAAAATATCCTTTCTACTTCAAAAACACTTTTCCTTTCTTAACATGTCGTATAATCATAAAATGAAAGAAGTTGATTAAAAATAAACTTGAAAACATGAAAAGGAAGCTTCTTGTAAATAATGTTTTAAAAATCCATTCATGCCGTATAAGTTAAAAAAACATTCTTCTCATACTTTTGTCGGAAAAGTCGAAAAAGTACCTCGTACGAAAAACGACAAAAGATTCCTTTCATATCTTTTGCTAAAACCTAAATGAAGGGTAAAATTAGATTTAAACAATTGTAGGTGGATGGAAATAATATTACATATTGAGGAAACATGTATTTGGATGATAAAATACACCCCAGTAAATACTAAAGTATAAACAATCTCGGATAAAAATGAGATTGTGATATTTCCTATACCTTAGGTCCGACTTGCTTTGTAACTGTCCAAACCTCCTGTATAATGATTTAAATAATGTTATTGACTTATTCCAGATTCATATTCATTGTTATGATATCATATATGGTTAACTTATAACTTTATATTACCCGTTCTTTTGTAAATTCCATGTTAAAGAGCGTTTTGGGTAAAATTGTTTCATTTGTCGTCCGTGTTTTGACTTGTAATTATTCATATGATTACTTAGATCATGATTACATAATTCCAGAATATAAAAAATGATTATATATATATATATATTCAGAATATACATATATATAATAAATCAGTAAATGGAAAGAAATACACCGTTCATAGAGACGGTAGACCGTTCGTACGCATGAACGCTGTTTTCGTTTCCTTATTCAGTTGAATGTAATTAAGTAGATGACATACATATATATACACATAAATACAGTAGCTTTATAATGTCATATATTTTATTATTATTGCTTTTATATACTTTATAATCATTCTTAAATGGTTAGCATGGAGAATGAATCTCATCGCGTCGTGGAGACGGTAGTCCGTACGTACGCACGAGCGATGATATCATTTCCATAATTATTGAATTGAATTGGAGTGGATGATACAATATATCAGAATCATTATTATGTTATAATAACTATGTATAGTTATTTTCTACACCATAATACCCATCCATGTAAGGTGTTGGTGGAAAAGCAGATTACACCACGGCGTGGAGACGGTATTCCGTACGTACGCACGCGCGGTGATTTCCTTTTTCAGTAGGATGGATAGAAGGTTAATTATAGTTGTTTCGTATTTATAATAACATATAAGTATATGAGTGATACTGATGTTATTACTTCATAATGAAAAAACCTTAGAAGAAGAAGTGGAAGAAGAAATAAAGGTGAAAGAATTGGTAACGGAAATTACCTCTTCTTTGAAGCGCCTCTTTGAGACCTCCTCTTAGGGTACCAAAATTGGTCTTTGAGGAAGACCAGAACCTCTAGGATGTTTCTATGGAAGTGGAGAAGATAATTTGGTATGGGTTGTCCGAGCTTGAAGGCTCAATGTTGTGTGAGGAAGAGAGGGAGGAGGTGCCCTTTTATAAGGGAGGAGAGGGGCACCTTTGGAATTCTTAAAAATATTAATTTATAATAAATATAACCCCACTTAAAAACCTCCAAAAATGACTCATATTCTAAGATTAGATGATATAGGGTTGTAATATCATCAACCAATCAAATTTAGACATGTTTGGAACTTATTTTAAACCTTATCATTTTGGTTTATCCTTATTTAATCTATTTAAGTTTATTTGTGGTAATAAAATTCTAAATTTTAAATTATAACAAATAAATACTTATTTGTTGTTAATTTTCCATAATTTTTTACTTTATGACATTATAGACCATATAAATTTAAATTTATAATTTTTTAATATTTTTGGGATTTTTAAACAATTTTATAATATGTTATTTTTATAAAATAACAATAGTGTCAATTTTGACACTATTCATTTATTTGAATTTAAATAAAATATATACAGAAGATATGTTCAAAAAGATTTAATATATTAATAAAAGGTAATATTTATCTATAAAATTATTGGATCACATTAAATAGTTCATATAATATTTATTTTATTATTTTTAAAACCATTTATTTGGTTTATCTCTTAATAAAATAATTACTACATCATTTTTGTATAATTATTTAATATACTTATTTGTTTCATAAAAATTTAAAATAAAATCCTATGATGAAGATAAATATATTACCTTTCACAATAATACTTTTACTCGAATTTATCATCTCAAAAATTACAATATTTAAATTTTTATATTTATTAAATTATGAAGGTGACAACTTTGACATCATTTAAAATAAAATAATATAAGTTTCATAATTGCTTGTATAAGACTCCAAATGGTCAAATATTATAAAATTGTATGATTGTAGTTTCAATTTACATGACCAATAAGTTTTGGTCAGGGTTGTGTGCCTTTTATAGTCGCTATTAGTTTAATAAAAACTATATTCTTGATTTTTCACTAGATAAATAATTTCTGCACCACTATTGTGTCACAATTAATGATAACTATTTAATCCCAAAAAATTCTAAATAAATTCTCATGATGTAGATAATTTTGTTAGATTTATGGATACTATTCATGTTCGAAGTTTTATGATGTTTATCACTAAGTTAAAATTATTATACTTATATGATTTAAGAAACTGACGTGTTGTCACTTTCTTTGGTTTTAATAATAATTAAATTATTTTCATAGTCAAAAGTCCATAAAATGAATCTAATCCGACCCTTAGTTGATATGGGTTTAATTTTAGCCATCAAATAGAATTTTGGCATGTGTTAGGGTAATTTTATAATATTATATTTACCCTTAATTACCTGATTTACCTTTAACTATGGTAAATAAAATTTACCGTAGTTACTATTCATAATTCCCAAAAATAAAAAGTTTCCTATTTACATAATTTGGACCCACTTATTCCAAATATGGAATCCATTTTTTAAAATTCAATACACATAATCTTCAGAAATTAAATTAAAATTAATCCCGTTGTCGAATAAAAACGAGTATTTCTTTAAAACATTGCAAAAGATTGAATTGATTTAACCTACGAATTCAAGGTAAAATCAATGCTAATGACATAAATTATATTAAATGGTAAAAATATATTCTATTTATACTTTAAAAACATTAAATATTATAATTTAACCACATAAGATATTATGATGAAAAAAGTTGTTTTTAATTAAAATATAGCGTGTTTTTACTATTCATTAAAATATGAAAGTTATCGGAAAAATATCAAAACTTTATCTAATGTAAATTTTTACATCTTGATTCGAAAGAAGAATTTTATTTTGTCAAATTGAACATATAAACATGTCAAAAAATTAGATTTAAAGTTGGTGCGCCATCAAAAGGCGCCAAAACTGCATTTTTTTAAAAATACTTATTTTACTCGAAAAACTTATTTTGTTCTTATACCATGTTCTAGAAAATTTGTAAGATGAATAATAATGTTATAAAATTCAAAATTTAGTTAATACTATTCATAACGGCTAGTTCATGACAATATTATAAAAATATATCATTTTTTATTAAAACCCGGTATTGCGTACAACACACGCTATCGAGGAAGGTCGTGATTGCGTGTAATGCAATCCAAGTCAGGGTTGTGTGTTGTGAAAGAATCCTTCGTTGTTTCGTATAACAGAATCCAACCATATTTCATTTATACATTTAATATATATATATATATATATATACTCAATGTTGCGTAGAATAACTATTATCAAAATTATGTGTAACACGGTCCAAGAATAGTGTTGCGTATACTGCAAGCTAATACGGTGTTGCGTATAGCGCAAGGTAATCTTGGTGTAGAATACAACACAAGACATTAATGAAATTAAAATAATATTTTTCATAAAATCTCAAGGTGTTACATTCTACCCCCCTTAAAATGAATTTCTCCCTCGAAATTCGTCGGGGATATAAATGGTTTACTATTTGAAAGTTTCTTTGATAGAAACCCACATCATAAAAAGGAATACCAAAACATATCTTTAAAAACTAAAGTATAAAACGTAATGGTTACCCAAGTTAACTAATCACTGGGTATCCACATAGGAGAACATAGGTGAAAATATGGACATGGAAGAGAAATCTAACCATCATGTTCTGATGGAGAGTGGTAGAGGACATGGCTATGGAAAAGCCAACAATCACAAATCCATAAATTTGTGACGATCTAAGGTACCATCTGATTAATCTGATATAAGAGCACTAGGACAACATTTTTGGTTTTCAAGATCGTTTCCCTAAAGTTGAAGAATTTGAATTAGAATAAATACTTACTTTATTTTGGTACAATCTCACTATTGTTCGTGCCTTGAACAATTTATACTTCATATCTTAAATAAATGAAGTTGAATTTGTTGTTCGTGAAGTGTTAGTAGATCATGTGATAGAATGATGGGTCATTCCATCTCTTTCAAACAAAAGGTTAGCAAAAGTTATATGTCCATCTTATGGTTAATCGTATATGGTTCCAAAAATGAACTTATACTTCATATATCATACCGCTTAATAAAATAAAACTAGTTTCTACTAACCAGGGACTTCCTGTAGGCCAGTGGTAGTTGATAAAGGCCAGTCGCACTTCGGTTGTGGGTTCGATTCCCAGAGCCTTGTCTGATGCGATGGGTTTTCACCCGTCCTGCAAGTTGTCCTTTTTCTAAAACTACATTACTATAATATCCCATCAATAATATCAAAAAAATGTTCTATCCTTAAACAATACTAACTTATGTCCAACATAATACATTCCAATCTTTAGGCTTATCTAAAATACTTCGGTCCACTCTCATAACATAGTGAAAACGATTACCAGAGATTTAATACCATCGTTGATCCCCATATATCGTAATACTGGATTCCTATCTTGTTGGTCACATTCCAATCATTCGAAGGCCTTAATCATGTATTCCATTGAAACTTGGTGAAAACATGAATGCAGTTAAAAGTTAACACTTTCCATAAACCAAAATCCTCAAAATTCTTTATAATCAAACCATGATATCACTTAGTCCGTATATCAATCATGAGCTCATGAATACTGTCAAACATTCCATTTTCTCTTTATCGCTTCATTATGTGCATATCATCCACTTTCCAAAAAATATCTGAATAACCTTTCATTGTTACTCATACCATTCATCATAAACTTTCAAAACTTAAGGAAAGACAACAGTGTAACAATCCTTAGATGTCTTTTTATTCTATAGTACAACATTACACTTGATAAACATGTAATCATTCCACTACCTTCTTAAACCATTGACTGAGATTCAACAATCCTTTCATCTCACATATCATTTGTAGTCTCTTCATCGTCATCAAAAAAAATACTACCCATACGACCATACCAATTCTCTTCATGAGACATTCCCTTAGGGAATTGGTTTGCATAATGCCTGTACATTCCACATTTAAAACATTTAACCATTGTTGATGTCGTAGCAATACCATTAACCTCATCCATGGTGTTAACTGAAACTTTTCCATTGCACTTACTGGATTTGTGTCCTTCTTTTCCACACCCAAAGCATCTTCCAGTTCCTTTGAAACATTCTCCTTGATGCCTCTTCCCACATGATTTACAAAGGGGAAATTGAACTTTCTTTCCTATATGATCATCATGAAATTCCATCTTTCTCTTATTAGCTGAGTCCGGAAACATACCAAATTTTACTTTATTGATCATATTATGAGATTTATGATTTGGCATAATAATGATGTTTGGACTTCCAAATCCCATTTCATTTAATTGCTTATGGAGAATATCATTCTATTGTCTAGCATATCCTCCATTATCGTGAATCACCTTGTTTCCAGCCATTTTCTAAAACCCAAAAATAATAGTGTGAGCGGAAAAAATCATGCTAGGGAAAACAACATAATAAAGGGGGAGTACCTTCAATATATAACATATTAGGTTTAATTCTATGATCGTTAGCATAATTATAGTATTATAACCTATACGTATACTTAACCTTTGGGACATCCCTAGACATACCTTAGAAATATCTCTAGGGATCTCACTAACGTTTTCGCATCCTAGTTTCCAAAGGTTGACTAAACCTTTCCTCTAATACCAACTGTAGAGACCCTAAGCTTGATGTACATTGACATTACATTATATTTTCCGAATACTTAGTACATAACAAAAACACACACACAAGGATCGTAATAGTTTAGTGTCTTTGGAAACTCGGAATATAATCTTCTAATCCTGGTGAAAGATCTTCAACATCTCCCATAAAGATCTTCGTTTTTTATACCTAAAACCTTTCTTTATATCCTGGGGAAAAGTAAACATAAAAGGGTAATCTCAAATGCTCAATAAGGGTAAACAAAAGAAATATCATTCACATCGTATACACAAGCACATAACTTTTGGAAATCTTAACCTACAAAAGAGATCATAATTTCATAACATGGGATAAATCATGGCAGTGAAATGTAATCACAATAATCATAACATAAAACATGAAACTTTGTGGCATACACACATAATCATAGATAATCATTTCTTGTTAGTCAAGACTCATTGCCAAGACTATCTTAGTGGAAAAAGTCCCTTTCTGAACCGAGTCACCCTCGTTTCAGTCCTGTTTCACTAAACCGGTATAACCTACCATTCCAGCCATGTCTATCTCATGAGATATAAAATATTTACACAATTCATTGGAGGGAGATATATGTCCCACCAATCTCATAATGATACCATTCTTATGTGTGCCACAAAATCATAAATCATACATCATTTCATAACCCATGTAATAAAAATTGGAATCTTAAATATCGTGACATCATAAAACAATTCATGTAAGATAAAGGAATTCATAAAAATATGATTCCACCACAACATAATAAAATCAATGTAATAATAGGGATAAAACATAACCCTTTATTATTTTATATGGAAAATAATTTTGATAAGACACTTGAACTCCATTCTTGAGGAAAATATCTTTTCTGCTTCAAAAACACTTTTCCTTTCTTAACATGTCGTATAATCATAAAATGAAAGAAGTTGATTAAAAATAAACATGAAAACTTGAAAAGGAAGCTTCTTGTAAATAATGTTTTAAAAATCCATTCATGCCGTATAAGTTAAAAAAAACATTCTTCTCGTACTTTTGTCAAAAAAGTCGAAAAAGTACCTCGTACGAAAAACGTCAAAATATTCCTTTCATATCTTTTGCTAAAAACTCAACGAAGGGTAAAATTATATTTAAACAATTTTAGGTGGATTGAAATAATATTACATATTGAGTAAACATGTATTTGGATGATAAAATACACCCTAGTAAATACAAAAGTATAAACAATCTCGGATAAAAATGAGATTGTGATATTTCCCTTACCTTAGGTCCGACTTGCTTTGTAAGTGTCCGAAACTGCTGTATAACGATTTAAATATTGTTATTGACTTATTCCAGAATAATATTCATTGTTATGATATCATATATGGTTCACTTATGACTTTATATTACCCGTTCTTTTGTAAATTCCATGTTAAAGAGCGTTTTGGGTAAAATTGTTTCATTTGTCGTCCGTGTTTTGACTTGTAATTATTCATATGATTACTTAGATCATGATTACTTAATTCCGGAATATAAAACCTGATTTATATATATATTCAGAATATACATATATATAATAAATCAGTAAATGGAATGAAATACACCGTTCATGGAGACAGTAGACCGTTCGTACGCATGAACGCTGTTTTCGTTTCCTTATTGCGTTGAATGGAATTAAGTAGATGACATAAATATATATACACATAAATCCAGTAGCTTTATAATGTCATATATTTCATTATTATTTCTTATATATACTTTATAATCATTCTTAGATGGTTAACATGGAGAATGAATCTCATCGCGTCGTGGAGACGGTAGTCCGTACGTACGCACGAGTGATGATATCATTTCCATAATTATTGAATTGAATTGGAGTGGATGATACAATATATCAGAATCATTATTATGTTATAATAACTATTTATAGTTATTTTTTACACCATAATACCCATCCATGTAAGGTGTTGGTGGAAAAGAAGATTACACCACGACGTGGAGACGGTATTCCGTACGTACGCACGCGCGGTGATTTCCTTTTTCCGTAGGATGGATAGTAGGTTAATTAGAGTTGTTTCATATTTATAATAACATATCAGTATATGAGTGATTCTGATGTTATTACTTCATAATGAAACAACCATAGAAGAAGAAGTGGAAGAATAAATAAAGGTGAAAGAATTGGTAACAGAATTTACCTCTTCTTTGAAGCGCCTCTTTGAGACCTCCTCTTAGGGTACCAAAATTGGTCTTTGAGGAAGACCAGAACCTATAGAATGTTTCTAGGGAAGTGGAGAAGAGAATTTGGCAGGGGTTGGCCGAGCTTGAAGGCTCAAAGTTGTGTGAGGAAGAGAGGGAGGAGGTGCCCTTTTATAAGGGAGGAGAGGGGCACCTTTGGAATTCATAAAAATATTAATTTATAATAAATCTAACCCCACATAAAAACCTCCAAAAATGATTCATATTCGAAGATTAGATGATATAGGGTTGTAATCGCATCAACCAATCAAATTTAGACATGTTTGGATCTTATTTTAAACCTTATCATTTTGATTTATCCTTATTTAATCTATTTAAGTTTATTTGTGGTAATAAAATTCTAAATTTTAAATTATAACAAATAATTACTTATTTGTTTTGAATTTTCCATAATTGTTTACTTTATAACATTATAGACCATATAAATTTAAATTTATAATTTTTAAATATTTTTGTGATTTTTAAACAATTTTATAATATGTTATTTTTATAAAATAACAATAGTGTCAATTTTGACACTATTCATTTATTTGAATTTAAATAAAATATATACAGAATATATGTTCAAAAAGCTTTAATATATTAATATAAGGTCATATGTATCTATAAAATTATTGGATCACATTAAATAGTTCATATAATATTTATTTTATTATTTTTAAAACCATTTATTTGGTTTATCTCTTAATAAAATAATTACTACATCATTTTTGTATAATTATTTAATATACTTATTTGTTGCATAAAAATTTAAAATAAAATACTATGATGAATATAAATATATTACCTTTCACAATATTACATTTACTCGAATTTATCATCTTAAAATCACAATATGTAAATTGTTATATTTATTAAATTATGAAGGTGACAACTTTGGGCATCATTTAAAATAAAATAATATAAGTGTCATAATTGCTTGTATAAGACTCCAAATGGTAAAATATTCGACCATTGGATGATTATAGTTTCCATTTACATGACCAGTAAGTTTTGGTCAGGGTTTTGTGCCTTTTATGGTCACTATTAGTTTAATAAAAAATATATTCTTGATTTTTAACTAGATAAATAATTTCTGCATCACTATTGTTTCACAATTAATGATAACTATTTAATCCCAAAAAATTCTAAATAAATTCTCATGATGTAGATAATTTTGTTATGTTTCTGGATACTATTCATGTTTGAAGTTTTATGATGTTTATCACTAAGTTAAAATTATTATACTTATAAGATTTAAGAAAGTGACATGTTGTCACTTTCATTGGTTTTAATAATAATTAAATTATTTTCATGGTCAAAAGACCATAAAATGAATCGAATCCGACCCTTAGTTGATATGGGTTTACTTTTAGCCATAAAATATAATTTTGGCATGTGTTAGGGTAATTTTATAATATTATATTTACCCATAATTACCCGATTTACCTTTAACTATGGTAAATAAAAATTACCGTAGTTACTATTCATAATTCCCAAAAATAAAAAGTAGCCTATTTACATAATGTGGACCCACTGATTCCAAATATGGAATCCATTTTTTAAAATTCAATACACATAATTTGCAGAAATTAAATTAAAATTAATCTCGTTGTCGAATAAAACGGGTTTTTCTTTAAAACATTGCAAAAGATTGAATTGATTTAACCTACGAATTCAAGGTAAAATCAATGCTAATGACATACATTATATTAAATGGTAAAAATATATTCTATTTACACTTTAAAACCATTCAATATTATAATTTAACCACATAAGATATTATGACGAAAAAAGTTGTTTTTAATTAAAATTTAGCGTGTTTTTACTATTCATTAAAATATGAAAGTTATCGGACAAATATCAAAACTTTATCTAATGTAAATTTTTACATCTTGATTCAAAAAAAGAATTTTATTTTGTTAAATTGAACATATAAAAATGTCAAAAAACTAGATTTAAAGTGGGTGCGCCATCAAAAGGCGGCAAAACTGCATTTTTTGAAAAATACTTATTTTACCCGAAAAATTTATTTTGTTCTTATACCATGTACTAGAAAATGTGTAAGATGAATAATAATGTTATAAAATTCAAAATTTAGTTAATAATATTCATAACGGCTAGTTCATGACAATATTATATTAATATATCATTGTTTATTAAAACCCGGTATTGCGTACAACACACACTATCGAGGAAGGTCGCGATTGCGTGTAATGCAATCCAAGTCAGGGTTGCGTGTTGTGAAAGAATCCTTCATTGTTTCATATAACAGAATACAACCATATTTCATTTATACATTTAATATATATATATATATATATACTCAATGTTGCGTAGAATAACTATTATCAAAATTGTGTGTAACACGGTCCAAGAATAGTGTTGCGTATACTGCAAGCTAATACGGTGTTGCGTATAGTGCAAGGTAATCTTGGTGTAGAATACAACACAAGACATTAATGAAATTAAAATAATATTTTTCATAAAATCTCAGGTTGTTACAATAAATGAACAAAATAAAGCCTTAATATTCAAATATTTAATGTATAATATATCCATTATTACATCTGAAATGACAGATAATAATAATAATCGGTCTCATATTGATGGAATCCGTAATCCCAGACAATTGTTTTATAAAAATACCAAATTCTAAGTCACTATATTATTATGGAAAGCGGTATACACCAAAAAACAACATTTTTATCTCATGATACATTATGATTTATCTAGGGGATATATAATTTCATGCACTACCCATCATGAAGTTATGTCCAATGCATTCACCATAAGATTCAACATGTCATTTCATTACATTACCAAACGTACTTTTTATTGAGAGAATACAATGATATCCATATAATGACAAGTATGAAAAAATAAAACTCCATTAAATATAATAATGTGTATTTATAGTATTATATCACATAATCAACTTAGAATCCATGATGTATCTTCAATGGAACAAGAAGTACCCATATAAAATAAATATAGCGGTGAGGGTACATTCAATGTGTTGGGTTATCTATAGAAGCTTTTAATTGGGTTCAATATTATGCATTGGTAGGATACTAAAGTAGTAGTAAGAAAAATCCTTCAAAAGAGTTCATAATGTGCATGCGAATATTATAGGGAATATCCCCAAGGATTGTTTGGTATGGTTTGTAGTCACAGGCCCAGTCAGTGTGCATCAAGGTAATGATTTAGATAATTCCCAACCAAACCATTTGGGGTTATTACCCAAAAGTTTTTATATTCCACAACTATATCTACTTTAAAGTATATATACATGTATATTTTTTCTAGGAAATTACACTTAATTTTACTTTACTAAAACACAGGATGATTTTTTCACTATGGAAGGGATTTTTTTTACAGTGGTTTTATTATTTCTTGAATAAAAAAATATGATTGCGATATAAAGATATAAGCTTTTAAATCCCTTAAATCCTATGACTATTATTCCCCCAATGGAAATTTTTTCACCACAGTAAAATTAATTAGTGGTGAATATAACATGACTCCCAAAGAAATACAATTGAGATTGAAAACCCCCACATGTGAATTGGGTAAAAAATGAAAAAAATATATCTTTAAAGATAGGGATTAAGATTTATCTCAAAAAATAATGAGTAAATAAATTTTAATATATAAATAATCAAATAAGTTGTATATACTCCACAAAAATGAAATTCATTATATAATAAAAAATATGCCTCCTAGAAAGAAATTTTAGACTTAAACCCTTAAATCTTGTCTTGAATTCTATAAATTTACTTTAAAATTAGGTATCAAAAATAATTATATCTTAAAAACTTAATTTAGAGACTTAATCATTTCAATTATCATTTACACTATTCATAAAAAGACATTCACTATATGAATTTTACCTATATTTCACAATGGATGTCATTAATTTTGATCTTTTATACTAGTTTCATAATAATGATATTTGATATCAATCATATTAATAATTTAATAATTAATGTTTCATTAAATTTTATTTATTTATTTTTAATAAATATTTAGGATGTTTAAAATTTCCATCATGGGGGCTTTAGTCTTTACCATTGAAGATGAAATCAATAATAAGAATGTTTTGGTGACTCTTATAGATTGAAGGCGATATTATTATGTAATGAATTAAATATTTATATAAAATTTATAAAATAAAAAATAATAATTTTTTAAAAATTTATATAATATTATAAAAATAATTTTATTTCAATTTTAATTCATCATATATAATCAAATTAATGTTCAATTAGGTTGTTAAAATGAACAAAACATGAATATACCCTGATTTTTGGAATTATTATGGGGTAGATTTGAAGTAATATAATTATTCTATAAGTATAATGATATTATTTAGTGTTTATTAGATTTAAATATCAATATTATAATGTAGGTATATGAATACATACTGGATATGAAAGTAGTACATAATTTGAATAAAATGTTTTCCTCCAAGAAAACATGTTTTAAATGATTGGATTAATGATGATGGTTAATTGATTGTATCATTAATAGGTTCTCAAATATTTCATACTATAACACTAATGGTATCATAAAATCTTGATTTCATCATAAAATCCATTATAGTAACCATCAATTATTGGTGGTTATAAAAAATAAATTTGTTTTCCTATTATGGAAGTAGTCTGCATGTACACATGAATGAATACTTATATTTTCTTAATACAATAGATCAATAAATATAAATTCATAATAAAATTAATATTGTAACATTATAAAATTTAAAATTTAAAATTATAATTATATTTTTGTGTCTAGAATAATTTTTAAATTGTATAATTAATGAAATAGTTAAGTAGTTTATAATACACAAGTTGGGGAGTTCAATTTTCATTCAAAGAATATTTGGAAATTAAGGCCTTATGATAACTAATAGTGAATATTTTTTTAACATGGAATAATCGTATAAGAGTGTACAATTTTTCACAGTTTAAATAGTAAATTGGATTTATAGTTGAGTCTTCAAATGGTGGATATGTAACCCTTTATAAGTTATGATAAGGGTGGTTTTGGGAGTAACCCAATCATTTTCATTAATATAAGGTTAATATTAATGGTTAAAATGACACAAATTAGAAACAAGTGGTGGGTATATTGAGTTTGGTTTTAAATTAACCTCAAATAGTCATTTTTTGAGAAAATTTTAACTGTTCTAGGGATTTTTTGACTTTTATATTTTATTTTAATTTTCTGTTAACTTTTTAATTAATTTTTATACATAATAATTAATTTTAATGATAAATATTAATAGTTATACATTTACATAATTTGAAAATTTTATTTTCAAACATGAAAATAATTTTTTCAAATAAAAATTTCAAAGGTATGAAAAATTTAAGTTTAAAAAATGTCACTTAATCACATAAAAATGGTTTTTATAAAAATAATGTTTTTAAATTTTCAAATAAGGTAAAATAGTCATTAATAACTATTTATTAAATTAAATTAATTTGTTACATTTAGAATAATGTTTTTAGGATTAAAAGGTAATAAAAAAATATGTCCCTTTAAAATACCTGATTCAAATAAAATAACAATTTTTTTATTAATGTAACATTTTAATTGGTATTAATAATTTGTAAGATAAGATTTATAAGTCCAAATAATATTTTAAAATAAATATTGTTGTTCCAAAAAATCATATTTTATTTCATAGAAGGACTTTTTAACTTCTATCACATTATTATATACTGATAAAGTCATTAAAATAAGTGCTTTTGTGAAAAAACATATTTTTCAAGTAAAAACCAATGTCTTCATAAAAATATATAAAACAACATATATAGTTTGGATATAATGAATTCAAATATGAAGTTATCTTGGTAAATTTAAAATTATGAAATTACTATTTTAAATAAATTCATGAATAAAGGCTCTTTAAATAACATATTTCATTATAGTTCATGATATGGTGTTTGAATACTAAAATAGGATATTAAGTAATACACAAATTTTCTATTTAATTAATTTCAAATATGATTAGGATTTTTCTTTCTAGGATAGAGGATACAGTGTTGTTTTTTGGGATGGTGGATTATCATTTATAGTTGATAATGGTAGTGATGTTGTAGGGATAGTGGAATCCATTAGTGTAGTTAAGGGAACTTGACTGGGCTATCTTGGACCATCTTATATTTCTAAATTTGAGGTAGGAAATATCGATGGTTTTCATTTATATTAGGATTAAATGAGCTTTTCATGATATTAATTCCACCAACAACCCCTTTTAACCCTTGGGAAACCCTTTTTATTGACTTCTCTAGGAATGAAATATCTTGAACTATCATTATTTATTTTCAATTTATATCCTTCATAATGACTATAAAGAAAACCTCTTTATTTGATTAATTAAAGCACAACATTATGTACATCAAAAAATATCTCTAATGCTCCAAAAAATTACCTAACATACATTAACCATAAATATTGAGGTAATTTTAACACTCTCTTCAACCTTGATGAATATGATATGGTCTATGAGGTGGGGTTGAAATTTACTTATGCATTTAATATTTGGAACTCTCTTCAGGATTAGTAGTAGAAATTTAGACTAGGGGTGGGGTTATAATAAACTTTTTTCATTGCTACACCACAATTCTATTAGGCCTTTTTTTTTCTAGGATAAGGGGTTCCTAAATAACCTTATTTTTTAAATTCATAATTTTGGATGATTTATTAATATCACCTATGATAGTTTGATAATTAAAAATATAGTTCATTGGTATAAATAACTGATTTTATGTGAAATGGGAGTCCTTGTAAGGAAATTAAAAAATGGAATAATCTAAAATTTTCATAAGAAATAATATGAACTTGTTTTTCCTTTATAAAATGGATATGTCATGTGGATTATGTGATACCATGTTATGTTATTCCCATTAAAATTGGTAAATATTGAAGAAATTGGGAAATGTAGGAAATATGTAATGGAAATTATGATATGAAAGAATGAGGTTTTTTCTTTAGTATTATTTATTATAAATAAATTTTATTTTAATTAATTTTATTTATATTTCTTAAAAATGTATTGATATGAATATGATAAATATATTGAGTGTGTAATAATTCCTTTATTGGTAATGATGCATTGAAATAACTAATGGTAATGAGGAATGATATTAATAAAGATGTTATGAATTTCTGAAAATGAAATTAAATAATAGAATGTACATGAAGAATGAGTTTTCACATAGATATAATCTACATTTATGGTTATTTAATTATAATATATATAATTTTTGAATATGGGAAGTTAATAATTAATATGGAAGAATAGAGGGGTTTAATTAACCCTTCATTTACTACTAGATGCTAATTTATAATGAATGTATAATGCTTCCTATAAGCCATATAATATATTAAAAGATCAATATAACCTCTGTAATTCACTTCCCTTTATTAATTAATTAATTTATATTGGGTTCTAATTATGTTATAATCACTATATTTAGAATATATTTGTTAATTGAAGGTAAATATTGTTAATAATAAAGAATTTATAGAATTTATAAATCCATGAGTTGATGGGAGTACCATAAGAATGATAAAATAAGAATTATTAACATAACAAGAGAAGGTAATTTACTATTATTGTGTATGGTTTTAGTGAATTAAATTTAGAATGGTAAGTATATGTTATAAAATAGATATTTAAACTAATTGAATATATAAACAAGTAATGAATAGAATTGAATTATTTTGCGTAAGTAATTATTAATATAAATATTTATTTATATTTAGTGGTAATGATTCAAAAATAAATATAATATAAGGAATCCTATAATTGATGGAAATGTGATATAATTTCTTATTGATTGTTATGATTAATTTAATTGACAATATTTTGTTTCATCCTAGAATTATGTGGGGATTTATTAGCTTATGTATTATTAGTATTAATTTATAAATTGATTTTTATGATGCATGACTATTGTACTTTACTATTTTTTAATGAGGTGAATATTTGTGGGTTTACCTAATATATTCTTTCTTTAATATTTTTTTGATAATATACGTTTAGGATATATTGGATTATGGTAATAGAAATAAATGCATGATTTATAATGGATTGAGGTGAAGTGAACCAATACATGGGTCGTAATGGATCATGTTCTTGAATTTTTTGTTATTATGGGTTGTAATAGACCACTATTCTGATTTTTGAAACTATTATAGATACTAATGTCATAATTTTTACATGTAATCATTTCCTATTATAGTTATGGATTGAAGAATAGATAATGTTACTATTGCAGCAACACTGCTTGATGGAATGAGTCATGGAAATGCTATAGTGATATATGGGATATGATGATGATGGTAAGATGATGATGATGTGGATTCACAGGCAATGAGGATGTGATGATATGGTTTCATATAGTACATGGATGTTGTGGTGTGGAATCACAGGGTGTAGGGATGTGATTATGTGGATGAATGGGGTGTGTGTATTTGGTTATGTAGTTTTATGAGGTATAAGTATCTGATTATATAGATTAATTAGTTGTGGGAATGGGATAATGTGGATGCATGGGGTGCTGGGATGTGATGAATAGTTGTATGGGGTGAAGGATGTGATGATGATGGGATGATTGGTGCAAGTAGAGTGTGGGGCTTTCCTATTTTTATTTCTTACTGTGATGTGAGACTTCTATGATGGCATGGTTGATCTATTATGATCAATGGATGATATAGAATATGTTATTATTGAAGTGATGTTTCTATTTTGTGACTAATTATAGGTGATGTATTTTTGGTAATTCCTATATGGAGTGTTAACTTGCTTATGAGAATTATCCACATTTTTATCCTGGTTAGATTATTTCACTCATTCTTGTCCAAAATGATTTATTACACATGGATATAGAATTTATTAGAGAAACCATCCTACAAATTATTCCCATTTTCTCACCCCTTCAGAGTTTATTGAGTTTTTTTTCAGGAATTATTGATGGAGGTTGGGGGTTTGTTGTGTGGCTAGCTGGAGGGGAGTCTAGGGGTTCGTCTTTTCATGTTGCTACATTGTATTAATTTTCATGTTCATATTGGTTTTTTATAATAAATAAAAATCCATAAAATTTATTTAAGTAATTTATTGGTTGTTTCAATATTTCTTCTAGGTTTTAGGAGGGTAAGGAATCTCATTTGAGAGAGAAATACCTACAGTGGTAGTGGCTATCATGGGGCGTAATGAATAAAGACCATGTGAGTCACAATTATCACCATTGGTGGTGATTTTTAAAATATAATCTTGAGAACATAAGACTATATTGTCTATAAAAAACATGTTCCATGGTTTTGGAGAGAGTTAAATTCTTTGTGTAGCCTTGAAGGGGAGGAGGGATCCATTTATAACCAATAGGAGTGATAATTTTTTAAATACCTTTTTTATTAATATAAAAGGGAATCCATTATCAAGGAATGTGGGATAATAAAGAAAATTTAAATTATATAAAATTATAGGTCTAGAATCCACTCATTAAATAAACTATATATATGTTTCTATGATATTTATGTACTTACCTCTAGATTTAACCCATTTTTAAACATTTTATTCTCTAACGTGGTGACAAACATTTACAATTGTAACTTTCTTTTTTATAACTAAAAATGAAATGGAACATTTTTCCAAATTTGAACATGATGATTGTATGTATCAAAACAGTTTAGAAAATTCAAAATAAAATGGTGTAAGAAATTAATTTTAATAAAATTATTCTTAACACAACATAAAATGATTTTATAAAATTACCATTTTAACATTAAAAATTAATTTACACCAAAATTATGTATAGTATTGATTCCTATAAAATTTATTAGTATATGATAAAAAATAAGGGGTTTATATCTTTATAATAAAGATAATATGAAATGCATAATTTTTAATTCATAATAAAATGAAATATATTTTTATTTGAATAACATTTTAAATAGTTTACAAAATTCCAAGCATGTGTTTCTATATTCAAAAAAAAACATTTTTAAATTTTTTATTTTTATACATAAAATAATTTTCTGGTAAAAAAATTATTTATTTATTTTTAAATCATTCTTGTATTTTTATTTAATTTCATTTCATTTTACTGTATTAAAATTGTGAAATTTATAAATTTATCCATTAAAAAAGCATTTATAATATACAGTAATAAAATGTTTTTTTAAAAAGTTATCCATGAATAATTAAATTAAAATTCCAAATTATATATTAATTATTTGTTAGATGTTATTAATTTTTTATCCCTTCAATTTCATCAATACATTTTATTGATACCATTCATTAAAAGGAATAACATTAATAAAAATCCATACTTTATAAAAATTCCAAAAAAAAGTTACACATAATAATAAAAACACAAAAATTTGTTACAAATATAATTATATGTTTATATCCACATAATTTATATATAAAAAACCCCTTATAACCTCAACATAATACTTTATGGTTATGATATGTATTGGTGATTGTGAAGGGTTCTGGTTTTTCAATCATGGATCTCATAGTGATTTCCTTGAGCTGAAAATCCTCCCATATGATATTTTTCTAAAACCGTACTTATTAAAGTTCATAATGGGCTGGGTATGGGGATAAACCTAGTTATTAATTATCCTTTAAAATATCAAAAAATTGAGCCATGTATGGAAGACTTTGACTACATGATTCTATAGTAATAAATTTCATAATATAGTTTCATCTATTTATACCCTCTAATTCAGAAAGTATATTAAAATGGTATTGTTTAATAATTATCAAATTTATATTGGAATTCATTTAGTTTGTTGTTTCCTGTGAAATAATTTTTTCAACAAATTTTTTTTAAAATAAAATATATTCTAATATATCATTATGTTACATTATGCCCCAAAATTAAATTACTTCCTCAAAATTTTAATTTCTATCACCATTAAAAACATATGACGGTGTTCTTAATATAGTCATAACACATAATATAATTTCCAATGAGAACTAAAAAACAATATATATAGTATAACTAGAAGACTTTTTTTCCCTCATAAAACGCATATCTTTATATTTTGGTTTTTTCACAACCATTTACTCCAAAAAACACTTCCTTAATAGTTTATAATATTTAGGGGATTCTAGAGACATAATTTCCCTATATTTATATTCATTAGCTATTTCCAAACAAATAAAAAACAAAAATGGTTATTATAACAATATATTAATAAATTTTAATAATAAATCAATCATAAGATGTCTTATCCAATAACATCTTCATTTCAACCCAATATACATTTCACAAAATTAGTACACTATAAAAATATTTTCATTATTCTTAAATTTCCTTATGTTTTATGAAGATAATATTAATAACTTAATCTCAAAAAGTATCATGTTATTTCTCACAATATTCTAAATCTAAAAATTTATGAAATCGATTATCCTAGAATTAAACATTAACTTTATCTCTAAAACATCATTAATAACTCAGAAAATCACATGCCAACCAACATATACCTTATTCATATACACTACTAAAAATATATTTATAATTTCTTAAAATAAACTAAATTATCTAGTCACCAAATAACTTTTCAAACTCAAAAGATATCTATATTGTTGAATATAAATTCCCAAAATAAATTAACTCATTTTAAAAATTAAATATACTTACCTCAATATAAAAACATATATCGAAACAAATTCATTTATTATTACTATGAACCCAAAACATATCCCAAATTATTCTTAGTTACCTCAAAATAGAATTACATAATACGTCAAATGGGGTATCCATGCCTTTTAACTAATGATCAACCTTAAAATAATCAACCCATAATGGTATCTAAAACATTGAAATGTCTTTAACTGATAACATCTTAACTTATAATGTTATCTAAACCCTACATTAATAACAACTGAGATTCCCCATACCCATAAACCATGATCCAATACAAAATAATAATAATTAAATATTTTTTTTGATAAAAACTAAAGTAACCAAAATTTAACCATCCATAACTATAACATAAATAACAAATATTGGGTCACTTAAATACCCATGACCTTTTAGGTTTATATTTTTAGGGAACTAAGAAAAAAAATTAAATTAACAAAACACATAATTCACCCATCCAATTTTAATTTTACTAATAACTGTAGGATTATGTATTTATAATAATTATTAGAAATATATAATGAAAATTTCCACACATGATACCCTTTTAGTTATGTCCAACATAAAAAAAAATTTATATGACTTGGGGAAGTGGCAACAAAATAAAGGTTAGAAAAACCTCTAAGAAATGGTAAACATAAGAATTATAAATTGAAGATAATATATGAGAATAAGATTATAATATTATTATGAGAGCGTAAAATATGTGTAAAAACATAAAATAATTGTTTCATACCCAAAAAACATAGATCATAAACTTTGATTCATGGAATAATTCTTTGAAGTAACATAAGATATGAGCTTTAAGTGTGTTGAAACATCAATTGACATTTATCAATGAGATATTTACATAGGCATATGAATATTGAATAAATGTGTGGCTCGTAAATAGGAATATAAAATCATTTTAATTATCATGGATTATTACCCAGATCATCATCACATAGTGGTAAGAGCCTCATAAAGGATTTGGTTCACTCTACATTCCCCTAAAACCTTTGGGGATAGAGTCCCATTATGGATTTTGTTCACTACCCAATCCCTTACATGTTATCTCATGAGATAAAAAAGTTTAAAAAATGTATTTAAGATCTGTAACTTACTCAACCATCACATAATTATTAATGATAAATATGTATTCCATAATTACATAAGATAATTCATAATTCCTTTATAGCTACATTAGCCCATTGAAAAGTAATGGGTTATATGAAAAATTCCACAAAACATAATCATATTCCATCCATGGAATAGGGGTGGATGATTTCATTATATAATATCCCTTGTAAATAATAACAAAAAATTAATGATGCTCAAATAGATTAAATAAAATTTATTTTTAATTGAGATATATATTTTCAAAATGAGAAGAAATATACATTTCATTTATTATATTAAAAAAAGATAATTTCATAGAATAGGGTAATAGGATTTTATTGTACAACCCACAAAAATGGAAATTAATCATAATAAAATTTATTGGTTATAATAGTGAAAAAACACAGTTAAATATTAAATGATAAAACCCCAATTTTTTAATATTTTTCACGAAATTCAAAATTTACTCATAACGAAAACATTGAAAAGTTTCATTTTAATATATTTTTGAATAAATTAATATATAATATAAAATGACATAAAAAATAATTGAATTATGGATAAGAACATTCTTGAAACAATATAAGAACACAAATATGTTATAAAAATATTTGGTAAAATACTTTAAAACTTTTAAAGTAATGATTTAAAATAAAAACCATTTAGGGATTTTAAAATAAATACCAATCGAAAATAAATTTTTTGAAAATGGACCTAAAATAACATTAAAAATAGATTCATGATATTATATTTAAAATATTTGTTATATACACCATATAATGAAAATAGGTTTATAATGTGAAACATGTCTAAATGAAGTGAAATTGAGACAAAAACCACTTATTTCTTGGTATCCTTGTAATAAAAAACCATGAAAGAAAGAACCTTATATGTATTTTTAAAACCCATTAATTTTAATTAAAACTATCATAGATTACATTAATTGGTTGTATATATGTTCAATATAATAAATAAGGTGTTTAGTATAGAACATATCTCCATTAAAAAAAATTAAGATAAGAAAACACTTATGAATTTTATAAAATTATAATAAAAAATTCTTGAAATAAGGAACTTGAGATGTGAATTTAAATATTATTATAAGATACTTAATCATGATACAATAATTCAAATAGTTCGTGTTTTCTATATATAAATTAAAATAGATTAACTATAAAAACAACTCCCAAAGAGGGAAATTTTGAGATGATGAAACCTTATCACTATAAAAATTATTGAATAAATATCTTTTGAAATAAATAAATAAATAGGGATCTATAAATAATTTTAATTTAATTTAATAATATTTATAAATAAATTCATTTGGAGATAAGTAAACAATTTATATTAAAACATATTGTAAATGTTTGACATGTCTTGTGAAACCAAAATTAAGACCAACAAACTCTTACAAATATAGAAACATATGAATTAAAAATATAAAAAGTTGTATGTTATGGTAAAGAAAGGCATTACCACCTTAAAAATTGTAAATTCCGCATAAAAAATCATAAGTCATAATTTACATAATCACGGAATACTGTCGTTAGTGAAGAAAGGATATAACCAAATGAAGGAAAATTAATTTATGAATCCCCTTACATCGAACATACTCTTGGTTGGACATAATCTAACATACATTATAATAAATTTATATTTATTATAAATATATATAAGAATAAATTTTATATTTATCTTTATATATAACATTAACTTGTAATTTATAACTACCCATTTAGTAAAAATAGGTTGTTAAAATAATTTATTTTGTGATGACTATTCATTTTTCTAAGAATGTTTTCATTTTTTGGTTCCAGTCCTTGATATTTGCTTGTATATTAATCATATATAGGATTCTTATTAAGTTTTAGAGTACTTATTGATATATTTCAAGAGTCCCATGGTCATTTATTCGAACTTGTGGAGATGAATTTCATGAAAAACATATATTGTCTTTTTTTATTTTTATTCAATAAAAAATTGATTTTATTACTGAATATATATATATATATATATAATTGTTAAAGAATAATTAGATAATTTTTTATTCATTAATATAAAATAATTTTAAATAATATAACATTATTAAATCATTCATGTGAAAAATATTGTAACATTATTTATATAGGTGGTAAAAATGACCCTGATAAGAGCATATTATAACACCTGAATGAGTAAGAGAATGAAATTTTATAATGATAATATCAATATTTCATAATATTTATTATTTTAAAAAATGTTATTAAAATGGTAAATCATATTTAAGAAAAGGCATATTTATAAAATATAGAAAAAAATTAACATGATGATAGTGTTTACGTTGAGAGCTTGAATCTCCTCTTGAAGGAACTCTCGGAAATCAGAGATTTAGGAATTATGATTGGGACCAGAATCTTAATACTGTTTAAGGATTGTTAAGAAAATAAATATGACCGATTATAGTGGTGATTTTTAATATTTTCGTATATCTTTCAAGGGGAAGAGGAGGGTTCATTTTATAAGTGAGAGGAGTAGAACTTTTGTAAATACATTTTTTATTAAAATAAAAGGGGAGTAATTCTCAAGGGAAGTGGATGCAAATTAGGAAATTATTGATGATAGGATATGGTTTGTCAATAATACACTAATAAAATTAAATATATTTAACTTTTGTTGTAATTTTGGCCTTATTACTTTATTTAACTCATTATCATCATTTAAACATTTGCTCTTGTGAAAACATTTACAATGGAAACTTGTTTTTTATAAATAAAAATGAAACAAACCTCATTAACTAATTTGACCATTATGATTACAAATATAAAAAAATTAAAATATTCAGTTTCTATTTTTGGTAAAAACTAATTTTTATAACTGTATTTCGAATGTAATTTAACTAATTTTTTAAAAAATTTCATTTTTTAGAATTTTAATGAATTTACAACGAAGTATTCTCTAGAATTTATTTACATGACATTCATAGGTTTTCAATTAAAAAAATAATATATTTATTAATTTAAAAGCAATTAAATATCAAATAGATCATGATAAATACTTAATTAAAGGAAAAAAATATATAGTTTTTCATTATAAAAAATATAACATAGGTTTCAAAATTAAAATAATAGGTTTATAAACTCAACATGAAATTTTTAAATTTAATATTTTACTGCTTAATTTATTATTTGTGAAATAAAAAGGTGTCATAATTTTTTATGTCATTATTATGTCATAATGATATCATAAAATTTACAGTTTTTTAGAAGCTATATTTTTTTCAATTCATGTAATGTATTGACCCAAGTGTCACATACCGACGCCCTAAGCCAGTTGGTTACATGACCTCAAGAAGTACACGTCATATAATAGAGGCTTTATACTAAAAGTGAAGGTATAATATATATATATATATATATATATCTTTGTGTGTGTGTTTCATGGGGAGACTATACCCTCTTTATCAATGAAGCACACTAAAAATAATAAATAAACTATAGTAAAATGATAATAAACAATGAAAATAATACTACTATAACCAATGATTTCAAATATCAAATGATAATCCAAAAATATTTTAAATAACCATAAACTAAAAATGTTGATATGTCATTCCATATAAGCTTCAAGTGAAAAATGATAACGACATGTTTAGACCCACTAGAAACTCCCCGAGAAGGTCCTGACTCCATGTCTGGTTCCCTTATCCATGCTCTATCCCAAAATATATATCTACCATTGGTCTGTTACACTTATCCTTTCCTCATAACATAATTTCTATTCAGATATCAATCAGGTATACCGAATAGGGCGTGAGTAAAACTCTGTAGGCCACCACCAACGACATCTAAAAAAATATATAGTATATAATATTATATGAAGTTTAATAAAGAATAATGTAAAAATGAATAAGTATGTAGTTTCATATTAATTTTTTTTTTAATTTATCCCATAAATCCTTGCGATCATGATCAAACCCGAACCAATAATACCTACTCTTTACCATTTCAGAGCCTGAACTATCCACCAGAGGATATCACATCTCATCCCATAATGGGTTTCCATTAATCATTTATTTCCAATTTCAAAAACATACAATGGAATCCTAGATTATCACTATAGAACCGCAAGGTTATTTGGATTAGTAGTACATATCCTACAAATCATTGACCACATGTAATTTATAAATATATTAGTAGCCTAGGGAAGTATTCTCACATCCCATGGGTATTTAGAGAAGTAGACTATGTCCCACAACTTTGTCAAAAATATCACATCTCACAGTTCCCTATATCCATCCATTTATCATCCATTACCATAAATAATTATTCAAAATATTTCATAATTTAATTTATCAACCATTCATAAATTATAAATCATAATTTCATTCATATAATCACACAACATGGATTTCCATAATTTTTTATAAACTCATTATTCAATCAATTTCATTGCACCATTATTCATCAATATCATTATCAAATATTCAACTGATTTCATTTTCACATGGGAAAACCAAAAAGATGATTAATTAAATTTCGAATGCAATTTCACCACATATAAATTTAAATTTCACAATTATATACACAAAATTATAATCAAGATTATGGGAATTTAAAATTATACCACCTACCTCATGATGGTTGAAAAACATTCACTAAACAAAAAATTCCCAATTTTTATGTTGAAAGATTGTAATCACAGTGGTATAGAAGATCTGGGACCAAAACCTAGGATCTACATCCAATCAAACATGATCCACAAAAACCTAGATCTAAACCCAACACAAATGGAGGATATCATCCTTTTAAAATATGAAATTAATATGTGGGAGAAAAGGGGGAAAATAAAGATATTACATACTTGAAAAGGATCCAATCCATCAATTTGATATTTGATTCTCCAATAAAATAGTATTAGGAGCCTTGGAATCCACTATATGACCTCTAAAAACATTTGAAATCATTTTGGCTAAATTGGGCATGTTTAGGGTTAAAATCTAGGGTGTTTGGGAATTTTATATAAAATTTTGGGTGATTGAAAACTTGTATGCATTTTTCCTTTGGAAAAATAGAATGGTTCTCCAAACTGTGTCCCTTAATCATGCATTTGTACTTAAGGGAACACTATTTCTCTTAATTTTCACACATTTTAAAAAAATTTCTTACTTTGGAAACCCCCCATTATTTCAGGGTTTATGATTTTGGGAGGGTGGTCACACAGTTTGTCCCAACAAAGCACCATCTATGTTCCAAATTCTATACCTCTAAAAAAGTGGTGTATTGTTTCCTTTGAAAACCACATAGTATTCCCTAACCATGCACTAACCATGAACAACCCATTATGATTCCAAAATTCTCCAATTTCATCTGAAGAAAACCAAAAAAAATCCAAACCAATGTATAACCGAAATAGGGTTAAGATTACCTAAAAACGGGAATGAGAATTCTTTGTAAAGTAAAGATCTTACAATCTTCTCACCATATAATAGCTCATCCTTGCGTTTTACTTCTAATAATATAATATTATGAGGCAAAAATCTCAGGTCACTATGTCCACATATCTACTTATCTCTCATATTTTCCTACTATAAGACGATTATGTTTCCATAACACTCGGACTATCTTCATAGTCTTTCCCCTATAAAAATTCTAACTACAACCCAATACATAAATATGATGCTCCTCAAAGGAAGAAACATCCTCAATCTCAACATAATAAACCTCAATCACATGATAAGGTTTAGGGTGATTTTGTTGAAGACGTGACACATGAAAACTATCTTGCATAGAACTATACCTCTATTGAAGAGACAATTTGTATGCCACTTGCATGATTCTCTACACAATCTCAATATATAAAACAATGCTAGGAACCAACTTACCATATATCAAAATCATGTGATGACCGAATTTAGGTGACACAAAACGTAATACATGATCAACCACTATAAACTCAAGGGCTCATCAATGTTGATCAACATATGCCTTCTTCTTAATTTGAGACGTAGCCACATGTTCTCATATCAATTAGACTTTCTAAAATTTCTCCTACATGAGACTAAATCTTAAAATATCTGACCTACCAACCATAATATAGCATATATTTGATCTACATGTCCTAAAATAATGTGCCTCATATGTATCCATATGAATAGTCACCAAATAATTATTGTAATAGTGGAAATCAATGAGAACTAATTGATTATCACAAGACCCACAAAAATTGAGAAAACATACTCATATCATATCCACCAAAACATAAATAGTATTCTCAGACTACCCATCAATATTATAGTGAAAAGATGTACTAAAAAATAAGGGTATACCAAGCACCTTCGGTAAACCATTCTAGAAACATGAATTGAAATGTTAGGCATAGTTTGAAACTATACTCTGTGGCACCCCATGCAGATGAACTATCTCCAAAATTTACTAGTCGCATGATTGATCCACACTAAAAGTATCCCAAATATATAGGAAATAATATACTTTATTCAATCAATATAGAATTACCCATATAGCCTTATTCTTTTGAATTGTCCTCAAATGTCTCGAAATGATTCCACTAGTAATTTCATCCTACTTCCATTCCAAAATGAGAAATTGTAATAGAAAACCACAAAGTCATTGAAGCGTAGCGTTCACCTATAGACATATGTAACACCATTTCATGAAACATGGAATCTCCAACTTCATTCCTGGCCACCCATACATTCAACATGGGTCATATAAATTTTTTTACAGACCAGGATATACTGCCCACTTTTTGGAATGAAATTCACACATAATCTTATCTCACATACTCATAGGTACAACAACATAGTTACACACATAGAATATATAATACTCTTCTATAGCCCAATCAGATGGTGACTCCCCTCCTATAATGATTTTCTTTAATTCAAAAAACTCTGGATCATCATACTAAATCTCTTGGATCCAGCTCAATATTAGGGACTACACTGATACAATGTTCATCTGCTCATGGACATCCAAAACCACAATATTCATCTCTCCTAGTAAGTTCATCATCTTCCACTAAAAAATAGACTCATGATCATCATGATTCAATTTTTTATTTCTAAAAAAATAGACAAAAATGTTTCCCTTTTGAAATGAATAATCTAGATCTATGTAAATATAATTTATATACTCAAACAATTTCCACTATCAGAGATTCAAATATCACTGCTAAAATATGTACTTTAAACTCTTATGATTAGTATACACAATAATGTTTTCTTGTGATAGATAATTCCACCAACACTTTGAGGCATAAACCACTACTTCTGAATTGATGTCATGAATAGGGTAGTTCCATTCATGTGGAATCAACTATCGTAACCCATATTTCACAACTCAACCCCACTTTCATTAATAATAATCCAGGTCCATTCCCATATACATCCCAAATCCGTGTATACTCCTCACCAGGATTGAGTAGGACCATAATTAGTGAAATATTCAATTTCTAATTAATCTCCTAGAATTCATTTTCACATGCTTTAGTACATTTGAAATTAATCACCTTCATGTTCAAGACTGAATGTGGTGATCACGCAAGAGAAAAGTCCTGGATATAGGTTCAATAATATCCCACCAAAACCCATATATCTACATATTTCATATAAAATTATTCAGATGCCCCCAAGAAACCACTACCTGAACCTTATCTAGTTCCACTAACACACCTTCCTCAGAGATGATGTGACCCACAAAATATACCCTGTAAATCATTAGTTAACACATATATTACTAAGCATATAGTCAATGATCTCTTAGTGTATCGTGTATAGTTTCATGATGTTAGGGAATGATAGTCATGATTCTTGATGTTCACAAATATATCATCCCCAAAAAAATCAAGAAATAATCCAGGAATGGGTGGAAGATTTGGTTCATCAAGGCCATAAACGTAGTAGAAGAGTTATTCAACCCCAACAACAACACAATGAACTCATATTGGCTATACCAACTTCTAAAAATATTCTATGATATATCAAAGGTATAACTCTTAACTGACGATACCCAAACCTCAATTGAATATTGGAGAAAACACAAGCTCCACCAAATTGGTGAAAGAGATCATCGATTCATAGAAGATGATATCGGTTCTTCATTGTCATCAAGTTCAACTTCAATTGATCAATATATAAACATAAGGCCCCATCAGCCTTAATTGAAAACATGACTAGAGAACCCCAAGGTGACATACTTGTATATACAAATCAATTATCCATAAAGTCTTCTACTTGATTATTATGTTCTATAGTCTATGTTAGAGCTATTATATAATATTGAATAGAAATTGTTTCAACTCTAGGAATTGGGTCAATTGTATTCTCTACATCCCTCTTAGGTGGTAAACCTGATATGTCCTTAGGAAACACATCCTAGAATAAGTCTACTGTGGGTAGAAAAGAATCATGCATTATACCCCATAATCTAGTGAAATACTTGAAAATTTAGTTATGAGATCCCCTAGTTGCTAATGTACTCGCTATTTCTGATTGGCCTAGATATCCCACTCTCCACAATGAATAAAATTATTACCGTCATGATATACAAATTTCAATCTCCTATGATATCAATCGACATGGGATATATATAATACCAACCTTTCCATACACAAAATAAATTCAAAAATGAAACTTCAATTATGTAAATATCCCAATGAAAATGATACTCCCCAACCTCAAGAGAAATCCCTTGGCATAAATAGATTTCAATCAACTGTACTCCTAATGGAATGTCGATCGTTATTACCCCACTCACAAAATCCACCACCAGACTCAAATAATTCAATATTTTTAAAGATATAAATGATTAAGAGGCTCTTGTATCCAATAATGAACTAGAATTCATAGAATATAGAAGAATATTACCACTGACTATCGATGTCCCAACCTCTCTGTCCACATGTTCCAGATGAACTACATAAAACTATCCTACCCCACTTATTTTTGTTGTAGTATGATTCTATTGAGCTACTTCACTCTAATGATAAGGATTCTCTTTCCCTAAAGTAACATTTCCACTATGTCGACCTCCATAGCTAGATTAACTATAACTTGCATACTAATATGGGGTAAAATACCTATTCCCAAAACAGTGACTCTTCGAAGATCCCCCATAATTAACCATTGGTCTAGTGTTTCTATGATACCTATACTAGTGACCAATACTTTTACAAAATCAACACTCCACTAGTGGTTTGGGACACTAGCTACTAATGTTAACCGACCTTCCAAAGTGGTTGAAATAAACTTACTTTCTGCTACATGTAAAAAATCCTTCTTTCTTGACACTCTTTCTAACATTATCTTCATTAATGTTTTCATAGTGTTGCGTACTACTCCCAAAATATGTATCTTTGAGTCATCCAACTGAAACCACTTTCATCCCACTAGATATCTACTTCAGTTTCCCCTTGGAAATGTGGTCCTTATTCACCACCTCAAAAAACTTCTATTGCCTAAATAAGTTAACATGGGACTTAATCTCACATTTAATCCCATATTGAAAATACTTCACTATAGTGTCCTTGTATCTTTACAACACTAGAATAAATCACATAGAATTATTAAAATGACCAACATAGTCCATCATAGAGCTACTCCCCTAGGTCAATCCCATAAAATCATCTTCCCTTAACCGTTAGAGTGTCTCAGGGTAAAAGTACTCTAAGAACTTCTCCTAGAATCCCTTTAATACTATAACATCCAACTTCTAATCCAATGTATGAATTTCTCACCAGTGTTTCTCTTGACCAAGTAACATATAATCTTCTATCATGACCCACTTCTTAGCAATAATATCTTATGGGTGAAGGATTATCTGAATAGTGTTAATTGAGAACTCAACTGCCTCAGGTCCACCCATTCTAATGAATTTTTGAGGGTTATACAACTAAAAATCCCATCTCAGGTCAGGAATATTTCACAAAACCCTCCCTTGGAATCTCTATTTAAACTACTCTAATTGAGGAATGTTCTACTGAAACTACTCTATGGCCCCCTCACATTGAACTATCATAGCTTCTAGTTCCCCTACTGGAGGACCATTTCCATATGTTTCCTTCTTTCAACCTATCTACAAGAATCATCATGGAAGAATATCTCTATAATTCCTATAAACAAATATTAGTAGACATGACACGGCATTATCACATTTTAACAATAGGTATTCACCTAATATCATAACAAGTCATCCCCCATACCCTGCCACATGTTCAAAACTGAGGCACTATCACTACCCTCAACCATCCCTCGCCTTGTACATGGCCAACAAAGTGTAAACAATTAAATGTTTCATGTTTCACATTAGACACCAATTTTATCATTTTCAAGATACCACATTTAGCATCATTAAAAATTCTTGATTTCCTAGTTAGGAATCATATTATCTTAAACTACTCAAGCACGGGAAAACATTTCATTTGAAAAACTCACCAAAAACCTTATTTCTATACATGACTAAAATGATTTTTTTATTATATTAATCATTAGTAATAGAATAATTAATTTAAGATCAAATCATATAGCATACTAGGATAAGAATAAAATATTATAAAACAATAATAAAACACAATAAGTGAATCTCCTAATGTGAAACAATGTCAAACTATAACAACAAACATCAACAACAATAATCCCATCATGGGTACTTTGGTTTTACCCTGGAATCATTTAGTTAATAACATAACAAATATCATAAAAAAGCCATGAATTATCATAGTCTCTGGTATACCTTTCCAAAATTTTATGACAAAAGAAATGAAAAGAAAAACTTATTGATACCACTTTTTATATCCCATCTTGGGTTTCATATAATGATTCCCTACGGTAGTTGGTCACATGTTGTGAGGTGTGCCTTCCCACAGGCTAGAGGATTTTGACTAGAAGAGAAAGTAATATATATATATATATATATATATTAAAACGAGACTATACCATTTTTATAAAATAATAAAAATAGATTAAATCAATAAATTATGTCCAAACAAATGTAAACAATCACAAGAATAATACCATAACCAATAAAGACCAACATGACATTATAATCCTAAAAGTTGGATAAATAAACATTAACTAAAATAGCATATACTTCATTACATATAAGTTCCATGTGTAAAACTGAAACCAAAATTAAATACACACTGAATACACATTAAAGTGGGTTTGGTTCTCATATTTAGTTCCATAATACAAGATCCATCCCAACTCAACCATATATCATCGTGAAATTACCCTTATCCTCTCTTTTGAATAAGAATTTTATCCGGGTACCGATTAGGAATCCGAAGTAGAGTGTGAGTACAACTAAATTGGACACCACCAATGAAATCTAAAACTATATCGAAACTATAACAGTGTATGAATTTGTATAAAGAATAAAGTAAAAAATTAATATGTAAATAGTTTCAGATTAAATTATTATTTAATTAACCACATAAATTCCCAGGTTCATGATGACACCTGAACCAACAATAACTTATTCGGATTATGTCAGAGTCTAAACCATCCACCAAGGGATGTCACATCTCATCCCATTATGTACTTATGTTAATACTTTAAATCCAATTTCACATTCATATAATGGGGGCCTAGAACAGCAGTCTGGAACCCTGTGCGTATTTTGAGCAGTATTACATGCCCCATAATTCAGTGATGAGATGTAATAAATAAATATACTATGGGCCAATAGTGGTATTATAGATCCCCATGGGGTATTTAGAGAAATAGTCTCAATCCCACAACCCAGTCATATATATCACATCTCATGGTTCTATATTTCGAGACATTTATCAACCATAACCATAAATCATTATTAAACCAATTTCATAATTTTGTTTATCAACCATGGATGAATTATACAAAACATTATAAATAATATCTTCATAACCCTTGGGTTTTCATGAATTTTCCTAAACCTATTAATCAATCAATTTCATAATCCCATTATTCATCATTCTCATTATCACATATTCGACCAATTTCATTATCCAATAGAGAAAATAGTAAATTAATTAATTAAATTTAGAATGTAATTTCAAAAAGTCGAAATTGGAATTTTACAATTACATGCCTGCATTTATAATCAAGATTATGGTAATTAGAAAATAGAACACCTATCTTAGGATCATATATGAATGTTATCCAAACAAAAAAACCCAATTTTAGGTTGAATGATCGATATCACAATAGTTTGGATGATCTTTGGCCAAAGAATATATTCAAGATCCATTGAAACATGATCCATAAAAACATAGTTGTAAACCTATTCCCAAAATAGGAAATAATCTTTCCAAAAGATGGGAGAAATGGAGGATAAAGAGGGAACCAAGTGGGAAGAGATTACATACTAGGAGAGGATTTGATCCTTTAATAGGATCATTAAATCATAAAAAAGAGTTCAAGGAGCCTTGGAATACTTTCCAGGACCTCCAAAAACATTGATCATCATTTTAAGCCGAATAGATGTGTTTAGGGTTAATAACCAAGGGTTAATAAATTGTAATTAAAATTTTGCGGAATTAAGAACTTGAACACATAGTTTCCGAGGTAGAGGAGCATGGTTTTCCAATCCATGTGCCTCTAATTAGGGGCACATAGTTTCTCCTAAATGGATCATGTTTTAAAAAACCATGCACCAACCATGCATACCCCCACTATTTTGGGGTGTATAGATTGGTGAGGGAGGTCAAATGGTTTTTCCAAACTATCTAAAAACCATGGGACACCACCTATACATCCAATAATAGTGCACAATTTCATAGAATAACTGTATGGTTTTTCTTAACCACCTTCTAACCATGCCTAACCCTTTATATAATGGCCCAAAGGTTTTAAATGGAAAATAAAATCCTATAATTATTTCATAAATGATAAAAAATTACATTTTGAACAAGAATCTACCTTTTTGAATATATAATTAATGATATAAGATGTATTTCTAGAATTTAAAGAACATATACTAAAGAAATATTAACTTGACCTCTGGAATAGTAATGCGAACCTTATGAATTGTAAACTAGAAAATTCAATGGTATCCTCACTAATTAAAGTTTAAATAAAATTTATAAATTTTATACGTGACTATATGATATAATTATATAATATTATTAGTAAATAAATATTTTAAAATGTATTCATTAAGTCTTGGTATTTTTGTAAGTCATACATATTTAATTAAAATTTTATGATTAATATGGTAATTTAAATGATAATTTATTTTCATAAAATGTAATCATAAATTAATATCATTAATTATTATTATAATAAATCTTTATGATACCTTAGTTAATTTTTGAAAGTGTTATAAAATTAGTTATAATTTTAAAATCTGTATTTTTTTGGGTAAATTATGATTTTAAATAAAAATTAAATTTCTCATATTTTGAAAAAAAATTCATAATGTGGAGGTCATTATTTAATTATACACATTGAAAAATGGTTATGGTGAATTTTTGGTATTTTTCTAAAATACTAAATTTTTTTTGTGAATAGTGAAATATGGCAATTTACAGTATTTATACATTACATGTTAAATTCACTATTTCTTGAGTCATAACTGATGTAATAACCATAATCACTAACTTCCCTTCACTATATTAGTTTTTTTTCTGAGAATTCTCAAATTATTCGTAGTCTTGAGAAAAAATGAAAAACTAATGAATTAAAAAATGAGAAAACACCCCTCTCCTCCACTATAAATACCACCCCCTCACCACCTCTTCTCCTCACCCCTCTCAAGCCTTGATCATGGTCCAAATTATTGAAAAAATAAACTCTCAATACCCTCCCCCATTTCAATGATATTTTGGTCTTAACAAAACAAAAAAATACATCCCCTAAGGAGGTTCTCATGAAGAAGGAGTCAAGGGGTAAAACCCACTTCCTTGTTTTAAATTTATTTTCAAGTTCCATTATCTTTATTTTCTCTCCTCACTTACCCTCATTCGAATGGTATGATAATTCTATTAAAATACATATAATATTATATTATTATTCTAATATAATAATTCATCATCTATCTCTTTCCCCATCAGTTATATTAAAAATGAAAACGTCATCTGTGATGTGTCAGTTTATCGCATTCAATAACGATGTGGTTTCCAATTTTCATTACCATCTTCATGGACGGTCATGAAACCATTTTTTGGTTGAAAAAGATTATAATATATTTATTTTCTGTCATTTAATTTTTGTGAATCATGTTATAAACATGATATTAATTTATGAAACAAAATGAGTTTTTTGTGATCAAAAAAAGTAATAATAAACTCAAAATATTATCATTAAATATTTATCTAATTATTCAAACTCATGTCATAAAAAATTATTTATAATATAAAATTAAACTATATAATATAAGTAATAACGTATAAGTTCAATTATGGATAATTACCCCCACTTTACATGACCTTTCGTATATGTATACAAGTAAACCGATCATAAAAATCAAGGAATCCAACACTCCCAAATGAGGAAATTGAATCTCTTAACCCATAAAAAGTCCTAAATAAACATAATAATGTTATAATAAATCAAATAAATTTATATATTAATCCATAATTTTTAATTAATAAATGTAGTTTGATTATCAATGGAATTAAGATCAAGTGAATAAAACCTTCACACTTAAGGTATGGATTCTACCCTAACCTCCATTATTCCTTCAAGTTATTATTTATCTATTTTTACTCAAGTGAAATTATCATTTCTATTAATAAAAATATTATAATTTCTATATATATATGTTCCAAATTCATGAATAAATATCCATTCATCCTTCATTTTTCAGGATATACATGTTTTTAAAAGTTTCCCTACACAATTCTTCCCGATAAGCAAGCCTGATTTAAGGGAACATCCCGAAATCTTACCCATTTTCTTGTGCACTCCAAAATATATTTTAATCATCCATTATTTTTCTAATGTTAAACAATTTATTATGAAAACATTCTCATTTTATTTATGGTTTTATATATAATATTAAACCCTTTTCTACTATAAAATCTCTTTAATATTTTCCTTAAATCACACTAAAAAGTTTTATTTATAAAGATTTTTAAACACAATTTTAAATGTATTCACTTCAGTTTGACATCACAAATCATGATCTATGCCTATTTTCCCTTATTGGTGTCCATTTAAGATTTAAATATATCCTATAATGGGCACCATTGTGATATTTCCTTATGTTATTCCTTTCTGACAAGATTATGATACCTATTCAATACCATGGGTAACCTTTAAGTTTATATTTGATTCCTTATGTATGATTCTCCATATAGAACACATTTTCATTAATATTTAGTGATGCGTTCACCCAGATAGTACTCTAATATATTGGATATTGTTTACTCTCATTATATTTCATGTGCAACAATATTGGTAGTTATCCATGACTTGTGCTCCATGTGCAATGGTCTTGGTGGTTATCCTTAACTATTTCTCCTTCATTTAAATGATCCTTGACTCATGATTATTTCATGTTGTATGTTGTTTTAAAAAAAATATTATGATACTATGATTACATATTTTATGATTCTTTATGTATATCCGTTCCTTTTATGTCATATTATTAGGCCTACTAACCAATATGATATGCTTTATTCTTATGTTTATTCCATTACTGGGATTTTTAGCACATCACTTTTTTCATGTTATCTCAGGGTTATCCTATGAAAATATAAGGGTGAAAAAGATATTAAGATCTCATAATTGATGAAATATAATAAAAAGTTTTATTGAGTCACATGTTTTCTGTTTTCTGTACCCAGTCTTCCAAAGACACTAGACTTTTTGATCCTATGATTGTAATTTGATAGTTAATTTTGTTTGGAATCATGTAATATTATGTTAAATGGATAGGTTGAGTATAGTTTGTATCAGATAAAAGTCTAGTAATTTTTAGATATTAGGACAAGATAAATTTATAAAGAAGTTTAGGGATAAGATGAAGTCTAAGAAAACATCCCTAAATTTTGGTAAGTATAAAGAAAGTGGTTTATAAAGAAAATAAATCATAATGTGGATACTACAAGTGGACTTGGTTCTAGAACATATGTACCTAGGAGTAACAAATTTTATAAGGTGTTCTGAGCATAACTTGGTGTAACCTTGTACATGATTAATGGCCTTACTGTGCACTTGGTTTGAAAATCCTAGGATATCTGCTTAGGTAAATTCATATACTCATTCTAAACCATTACTAAGGGAATATAATCACATAATAGAATATGTTAGAAATAAAACCTTGGATAACATAAATTGAAACATAGGAATCACATGTTAGGATATAATTTTAATTAAAAATATAATTTTTGTGTTCAATTGTTCATGTAACATGCTTATTTGCTAAGTATTCAAGACCCATAATGGCACTTTGTTTTCTTTGTTAGTGAATGAAAATAGAAGAACACATTACAAAAATCAATGTGATAATCAATAAAACAATTTAAATAATGAAATTAAAAATATAATGGGAATGGGTGCTCAAAAATTTATGACCATACATTCTCTACTGGCTCATGTTCTGAATAATAAGATGAATCATGTAGAATTCCCACCTTCTCCAAAGAATGTGAAAGTTTTCATTGAATCATTCATACAGAAAATGAATTCCTTATGTAGTGAATCTTCTGATACCCTCATCATGGAATAGTGGATTAACTACATTAAAATGATATTCTCTATCCTTCAGTTCATACAATAATGATAATGTTGTGCTAATTGTATTTCATTTTGATGGGAAATATGATATGTGTTGGTCACTGATTGAATATATGAAGCCCAAGAAGGAAATTGATTCCATGGGTTATGAGTAATTCAATATTTTTATTCAATAAATATTTTTCCTAAACCCTCCATCTCAATATGTAAAGGGAGGTCCTAAGACATAATCATAAGGTAGATTAGTGTATTGGGGAATATATAGAAAACTTTACAAGGATTTCAAGATATGTCCCCGTATTTTTCATGAACACCTAACGCAAGGTGGATTGCTTCTTTATCAGTAAAAATCTAAGTCTATTAAAAGTGATGGGAATTCAAGACATAGAAAATTATGATGATATTGAACATTGTTCCATAATGGTTTAAATAGAGATTGAATACTCTAAATGGTCACATGGTCCTAGTGAAAGAAAGCAGAGAATAGAGTCTAATATGGATTGATTAGTAAATAAATCCCATGATGGAAAGAAGACCGAACATACCAGGTGTAAAAACTGTGGGAAGAAGCATATTGGGAACTATATAAAGTGAACCAAGATATTATTAAAATGTGGAAGAATGTGGAACCTGGAAAAGAAATAATTAAGGGATATGCAGAGTTCCCCTGATGTGGATGATGAAATGAAGGTTCAGATCAAAAATCAGCATGTAGTACATTGTTTCAACTACAAGTAACATGAGAATTTTGCAAACTAATTCCCCGAGACCAAGGTAGCCAGAGGAAATCAACAACAATCTCCAAGTAAACAAGGAATGAAATATTCTATCACTACTACTGAGGTGGATCTAGACAATGATATGTGGAAATATACACTAGTTATTTTTTCAAAAATGGAGAATGTACTATTTTATTCTAGTTTTATAAATTATATCATATCATAAATGATTAGTATAACTATTCCTACACCAGATCAAAATATGGAGGTTGAGTTACCTGTGAGAAAAAAAATGGTAAAATTATTTCATCCAATGTATAAAAATCCTCCCTGGTTAATGTTTGTAGAAAGAACCTCTCGAAAAATCTCGTCATTCTTACATGTGTATGGAAGAGGTTGAATATCCTTTAGAATAATTTTCTCATGTTTGGATATTTCTTCCTTGTGAGCATTCTTATGAAGATCAAATGATTAAGGCAAAATAGATAATCATGCTTACAGACCTTCCCATTGTAAGGGACTAAACTAATGTATTCCCTACAGATTTGCTTCTTCTTCCTCATGATTAATAGGTTGAGTTATCAATTGAAATTATTCTTATATCTATTAATATATCAAAGAAACCTTTTATAATGAATTTAAAATATATGGAAGATCTTATTAAGAAGTTACAATAGAATTTGGACAATGGTTTTACATACTTGAGTGCTTCACCATAGGGTGTACCATTTATCACCATTAATAAAAAGGTTTGATCAATGTTCCACTACATTGATTATCATGAGCTCAATAAAATCACTCTAAATAACAAATATCCCTTTACTTGAAGATATCCCTTTTCCAATCAGCTATGCAGGGCTAGTTATTTCTCTAAGGTGGACCTTCGATTGAGATATCATCAATTAATGGTGAGGGAGGAATATAATCCCAACCCAACCTTTTAAACATGTTATCGACACTATGAGTTTATAGTGATGCCCTTTGTACTCACTAATGATCTATTAATTTCCATTGATTTAATGAATATAGTATTTAGTGATTTCCTTAACAAATTTTTGGTAGAATTTATTGATGATATTTTGATTTACTCTAAGAGAAATAAGAAACATGAGGAGAACATGAATAATATGTTGAAGTCTTTTTTATAGGAGAAAATATATGAAAAGTATAGTAAATGTGTGTTCTAGTTCAAGGAAGTATCATTATTGGGGAATTTATTCACCATAAAAGGGATATCTGTGGACCCTTCCAAGACAAAGGCAATTGAAGAGTGGTCTAGACCAACACCTGTAATGGATATCCATAGTTTCTTTGCCCTAAATGGGTATTACCCATGATTTTTGAAGAACTTATCATGATTTTGAAACCCAGTAACAAATATTACATGGAAAAGAGTGATGGTTTTCTGGAATCATGAATGTGAGGAAACCATTAAGTAGATCAAAATGAGTCTTATCACATCGCTAGTACTAACACTCTCAAAAAATAGAGAAATATTTTTGGTGAAAAATGATGCTTCAAAAAGTGTTTCAGTTGTATACTGATGCATAATGATAAAGTGATAGCCTACGAATCAAGGTAGTTGAAAATGTATGAGAAAATCTCTTCTACATATGATGCAGAGTTAGTTGTTGTGATATCCGCATTGAAAATATGGAAGTATTATATCTATGGAGAGAAGTGTGAGATATATATTGATCACAAAATTCTCAATTATATATTCCCAAAGAAGGAGATTAATATACACCATCGATGATGGTTGGAGCTCATTAAAATTATGTATTCTCAAACCACTATAATACATGTAATGAAAATAAGGCATACAATGATCTATGTTGGAAATTATCATATATCTTTATCAATGATGAGAATTTATAAGGATCCAATATTTTTAGACTTACAATGGATGTACATGGGAATAATTAAGTAAGGAACGTCATCAATCCTTTCTCAAATGATTGCTCAACCATCACTCATGGTCAAAATAAATATTCTTAAATAAATTATGTGGAAATGTAGAAAAGTGTGGAAGGTATCAGAAATGGGAAATCCACAGAGTTCTAGATGGATGAAGAAGGAGTCATAATATTTGGTTCATGAAATGTGTACAATCTGATTCAATGATAAATAAAGATCTTCTAAATGATGCATATAGATCAACCATCTCTATTCACCGATGGAGAATAATGATCTATAGAGATATCTGATAGAACTATTGCTTGGACTATATGAAGGAGATTTCTGAATATATATAAAATTTCATAGTATTTCAAAACATGACGGCTCAAAGGAAAAATTAAAAATTGTTTATGAAACCATTACCCATACTAGCATAGAAATGGGAAAACATCATCATAGACTTTTTCACTAGACATCCAAAGACATCCATAGGGGACAATTCTATATGGGTTATTGTGGTTAATCTTAGAAAGACATTTAAATTTGTCCCCATTCGAGATTACTTGTAATTGTATTAAATTAGAACAATATATAAAAAATATGTGGTAAGATTACATGGAATACGACTATCGATTTTATCTGATTGAAATCTAAGAGTCTCCTAGAAGTTATGGAAAAGTCTGTAACATTATCTAAGTACTGAGCTGAACTTCAATATGGACTATCATACACAAAGTGATGTACAATCTGAGGGAACTATTCCTACATAGGAATACATGTTGAGAGCATGTTTTATGAACTTAAATGGATTATGTTACCAACATATACCTTTGGTTAGGTTCGTTTACAATAATAGTTTCCACTCGAGCATCCAAATAGATCATATTAAACACATTATGTGAAAAGTTATTGGACACTCATAGGATGGTTTCATGTCAGTGAGTGTATAAAGCTATGATGTGAAATGGTTGAAGATATGGAAGAAAATGTGAAAACCATTTAGCATCACATCAAGGAAGACCAATGTCGACAAAAGATCTATGTAGACAATCATTGATGAGACCTCAGGTTTAAGGTCAGAGACATGGTATTCCCCATAAAATAACCATGGAAGAGGATAGTATTATTTGGGATGAAAGGAAAGAGGAGTCTTAGGTACATCATCTGCTTTTAGATCCTTGATCGTGTCAGAGATGTGGCCAATCGACTAGAACATCCACCAACCATGTATCAAGTACATAATATATTCTATGTATCCCTCTTAACAAAGTTCATATAAGATCCTTCATGTATACTGTCTTCAGCTGTGGTACAGTTGGAAAATGATCATTCTTATGAGGAGTAGGCAGTGAATCTCTTGGATCATAGAGAAAAATTTCAATGAAATAAGACAACTCATTTGGTTAATGTACTATGAGGAACCATAAGTACAAAGAGGAAAAATGAGGACCATATTAAGCAATGAAGTAAATGTACCCACACATGTTTTCAACATTAAATATAAAATTTTATTTTGAGGGTGAAATATAATAAGGGGGAAGAATGTAACGACCCCAAGTCTTATCAATAGAAACTCCCTTATTATAATTATATCATAAACCACATAAAATCACATTTTGAACATAAAAAAAAACTTTTTAAATGTAGATCGAATGAGATAGGAATAATTTCAAGAATTTAAAGAAACTATAATGATGAAATAATAACATGGCCAATGAAATAGTAATATTACCATTGTGAATAGTAACTTGTCAATTGAATAGTGGCCACACCAATGAATGTATAAATAAAATTTATGCATCTTATAAGTCACAATATGATATCATTTTATCATAGTATATGTAAATAAATATTTATAAATTATTAAATAAGTATTGGTATATTGGTAAGTCGTAAATATTTAATTACAATTTTATTAACATAATAATTTAAATGAAAATTTATTTTCATATAATTTAATAATAAATTAATATTTTTTTATCTTATGACTATAATGTATTATTATGAGACCTTTGTTAATTTTTCAAAGTGTTAAAAATTTGTTATAAATTTAAAATATATTTTTTTAAATAAATTATGATTTTTATTAAAAATTAAATTATTCTTATTTGAACATCTAATTTAATAAAATTTAGTTAATTTTTTAATTATTCACATCGAAAAATAGTTTGGTCGAATATTTGGGATTTTTCTGAAATACATGATTTTTTTGGTGAATATGAAATACAATAATTTATGGTATTTATACATTACAAGTTAAATACACTATTCCTTGAGTAATTGATAATATAAGAACCATAATATAAAACTTACCATAATTATTTTTATATATTTGGTTATAATTCTCAATATATTCATATTCTTGAGCCAAAATAATGAATTACATTATGAGAAATCACCCTCCCATCCACTTTAAATACCACAACTCATTGTCTCTTCTACTTACACATACCAAGACTTGATCCTTGACCAAATTATGGTCAAATATCCTCCCAAGTCCCTCCCCAACGTCCATGATCATTTTTTCATAACACTATACCAAAACCAGTCCGCTAAGGAGGTTCTCAATAGGAAGGAATCAAGAGGTAAAACCCTATGCCTATTCACATGATTTCTTTTCAAGTTCCTTTTCTCTTTTTTTTATTTCATAACCTCCTTTAATACTAATAGAATGATAATTAAAGTAACATAAATATAATAAAATTTTATTATTATAATGGAATAATTCATCATCATCTCTCTTTCCCCCTCCTTTATACTAAAAATTAAAGCATCATCCGTGATGTGTTAAGTTATCACATTCAGGGACAATGATGTTTTTAATTTCCATTACCATCTTCAAGTTTGGTCATAAAATAATTTTTATAGTTGAAACAGATTTTGATTTATGTATCATATATTATTTAATATTTTGGAATCATTTTATAGACAAGATATTAATTAATTAAACAAAATAAGTTCGTTGTGATCGAAAACCGCCAAAATAAACCCAAATGATTATCATTTACTATTTTTCTAATGATTCATTATAATATTATAAAAATGATTTATAAGACCAAATTAACCTCTATAATATAATTAATAACATATAATTTCAATTATGGATAATTAACTCCACATTTCATAACCTTTCGTACATGTATACAAGTAAACTGATCATGAAAACCAAGGAAACCAACACTCCCAAATGATGAAATTGAATCTCTTAACCCATCCAAATGGCCATAAATGAGATTAATATGTTGAGTCAATAATTTTTTCCTTGTGAATTTTCCATTACTTCTTGTTTTGAAAATCACAAACACCTTATAAATAAGAAAGTATGTATTCCACTTTTATAAGGAAAAATTCCTTCCCAAAGGAATTTACCCCTACCATATTTTCATCGCTCATATCAATATTTTTCTTAAGTATAAAAATCGGATTAATACCTATAACCTCAGAATCATATAATACTTAGATATGAAGCATTCTGTTTTTGGATCCAAATTCTTGATACGAACTCTAATGAAGATCTGCTCCGAATTCGGTATACGAACTCTAATGAAGTTCCACACCGAATTCTGGATATGAACTCTCATGAAGTTCCACTACGAATTCTGGATACGAACTCTCATTAAGTTCAACTCCGAATTCTGGATAAGAACTCTCATGAATTTCCACTCGGAATTCTGGATACGAATTCTCATGAAGTTCCACTCTGAATTATGGATACGAACTCTCATGTAGTTCGACTCCAAATTCGGATTACGAACTTATCTAAGTTCTGACTTCGAGTTCTCTGAATTTAGACTCTGAATTCCCATGAACTCTGACTCCGATCTTTGTAAGTTCTACTTCCAAACACTGATGAAACCAGACTCCGAATTTCCATGAAATTCAGACTCCGGATTTCTACAGAATTCAGATTCTGAATTCCTACAAAACATAATCTGAATATCTATTTATTATAGACTCTAAATTCCATTTTGGTTAGACTCTGATCTTTCATTTTCTTATATTCCAAACTTCATTTTTACTTATTATTACACTTTTTCTTTACAAAATGATTTTGTTCTTTAAGTTATTGACTAACCGTTGGTTGAGTGACACATGTACAGGTCCCTTTGAAATTCAAGGAGAAATATGACCGTTGGAGGAGGGAGTCGACCGTTGGAGCTTCACCAATAAATAGGAGATCATTGGAAAAGAAGATACAACTTTTGGAATTTTGGTGATAAGAACTTCCTGAAGTGATTTCTTGAGAGAGAAGCTCTTATCAACTCTCAAGATTCGATCAGAATGTTTGAACAACTTGTTCAAAATTTTCTTTGTGCAGACTTGCTTTGTGCGACTCTGATTGTTGCTGATTACAATCGAGGGCTTTCAGGGATAGGAAGACAGAGGTTCCAAAACCTTGAAGTTGAGGGCTTCCTCATTGAGGAAGACAGAGGTGCCGACTACCTGATAGTTGAGGGCTTTTGGGGATAGCAAGATAGACTCCGATCTTCGTATCAAGGGATTACCCTGTTGTGGGTAAGACATACATTCTTGAAATTATAAATCAAGGGACCTCTTATCCAGGGTTGTTGGATACCCTTCTCTTTGGGTTAAAAGAGTTATTGTTTTTTACTTATATTTTTTACTAATTTGGTTTTCTGCTGCATTTTGTATTGTTAAGGAATGTATAACTTTCTTATACTTCCTTACTTGTACTCTGATTTAGTTAGATTCTATATTCTTTAAGGTAAAATCTTAGTTGGTGTAAAATTTAGTTAAGTTTCATTTCTGGAATCACATTTCCAAAATCAATAAAGTCTTTAGAACTTAGAGGTGTTGTGAATTTTGGTTATCCAGATTTCCTAAGGGAATTTTTTTTGTACAATTCACCCCCCCTCTTGTATTTGTATCTCATTTTACTTATTCGATCCCAAGTTTGGTATTATATAGTATATCATACTCAGTCATACCATCCTAATAATTGGTATCAGAGCATTTGGTTCAATCTGAATTAATCTCATGATTGGATTCAGAAGAGAATTCTCATAATTGCTTTTTCAGATTCAAATTTTTGGATTCATACTTCCGGATTCATACTTTGCGGAATCTATTTTTCGGAATCATAGTTCGGAATCACTTTTTTATTAGAGATACAATGTTTCTTGCTTAGGATATTTTCTCTTTTTTACAAACTCATACTTCTAAAAAGTTTGTGTGCCAAAGTTTTTCTAAAGGATGGTAGGTTTAAATATTGGTTCTATCGACAACATAAATCCTACCAGACCACCTATTTTTAATAGTAATGAGTACGAATATTAGAGAGATCATATGAATACTTTCATTATCAATATTGTGGTAGATAACCTTGTCATGATTATAGGAGGATATAAAATTCCTGATAATGAAGTTAGTGCTTTTACTAATAAATGAAATCATGAATACTAACTCAATTATAAGGTATGCAATACTTCACAATGTTCAATGAATAGGAACATATATATCCAAATTTATTCTTGTGAAACAGCTAACTGTATATGGAAGAAACTTGATGTTACACATTTTGGTACATCTAAAGTGATTGCGACTAGAAGAGCCATGCTCAGAGATGAGTATCATGGTTCTAATTTTCCTTATGGAGAACCAATTTGTAAGGTGTAATAGAGATTCATCACTATAGTGAATAGCTTACAATCTGTGGGAGAGAAAGTTCTAGATGATGAAGCCCTTTTAGACGAGATCATAGAAAATATTCCCAATGAGTGGGAATAAAATAGAACTGTTATCGATGAAAATAGAAAGGTTATTCCAATTTATCATGATGAACTGTTTGGATCTATTCTTCAACATGAAACTAGAATGAAGAGATACGCTGACAACATAAATAAGAAGAATGGGAATGGTAGTGTTTCTTTTACTACAACTTCAAATCACATGAAAGCTAAGACTCATGAGAGATTTACTAGATCCAAATCTAAGAAGGTTATTATTCAATCCAAATATACTGAGAGTGAAGTCTCAGAAAATGAGTTAGCTAATATATCTTTAAGGATAAAGAAGATAGCTGGATAGAGAAATTTCCAATCCATGTATAATAAGAGGGAAAGGAAATATAAGAAAGATTCACAGGTCACATGATATGAATGAAAGTGAGCTGGACACATAATACCTGATTTCCCTATACTCAAAAGAAAAGAAAGAAAAGAGAGGCATTCTAAAAGAAACATAAATAAGTATTACTTGTCCAAAGCTAAAAAAAGTTCTAAAATCTAATGAAACCTAGAGTGCCAGTGGTGGTGACTCTTCAAATGAATCTTCTAATTATGAATCTTCTGGATAAAAGAATCTTGGTCTTATAGCCAGTCTACCTATTGATAATCATTGATTTATTGCTAAGGTACACCATGATGAATCCCTGACCAATGTTTCTTTAAATGCTAATGATAGTAAATATTATAACCCTTCTGATGAAGAATCTTCTTCTGATGAAGAAAATACTTTACCTACCTATTAAGAAGTTTCTATGTTTGCTAAACTTCTTGAGATTGAATACTCAAAACTCATGAAAAATCATGACAAGGAAAACTCTAGAAATAATATTCTTACTAAGGAAATATCAGATCTTTCTAAAGATCTTGATAGAAAAAATGCGGATTTTTATAGAATTTCAAAAAATCTTGAGGAATTATGTTCTGAGAAGAACAAACTTTCAAAATATCTTGAAAACGTAATTTCTAAGAAAAATCTTTTAGAGCATAGCTCTAGTTCAAATGTTTTTGAAGATAAAAACGTTGTTATCAAACTCAAATATGAAATATTTTCTTTTAGTAAGTGTTTATTAAACTTTACCCATGGTAAGGAAAATTTTGATAAAATGTATTCACAAATCTGACCTCAAAGAAATAATTCTGGTTTTGGTTACAATAGTTCTGAACCAATTTTTAGTAACAACTACTTTGTTCCTCAAAGTTCCCCTTTTTGCACAATGTTTCAATGTGGTTGTCCCTGGGCAAAGAATTTTTCTTTAGACAAAACCTAATCTTTAGGATTTCATAAGGCTTATTTTTCTAAAAAGATGTGGGTACCAAAAATTTTACTTTTTGAAATTTTGGGATCCAAGAAAGTCTAGATTACAAAAACCTAACTTTTTCTTATTCTCAAGAAAATAGGGAAAGTACCAACAACAATACATGGTACATGGATAATGGATGTTCCCGACATATGACTGTTAATAAAAACTATTTTGAAAAGATTATCAAGACGAAAGGAGGAAAAGTAACTTTTAGAGATAATGCTCATGCAGAAATTATTGGTATAGGTAACATTGTTCTTCTGGGAGAAACCTTGATTTCAAATGTTTTATTTGTTAAGGGTCATAAGAACAACCTCATCAGCATAAGTCAATTATATGATGAAGGCTACCTTGTTAATTTTAGGAATGATAAGTTCTTAGTACACAATTCCATGGATGAGTTTATTCTTTCTGCCAGTAGGCAAGAGAATGTTTACACACTGAAAATAGAAGACCTTAGGATCCAAGACTTACATTGCCTTAGTGCAATGAAAGATAATTTATGGTTATGGAATAGAAGGTTAGGACACTGCAACCTTATGAACTTATGTAAGATTTCTAATAAAGGTTTAGTTAAGGATCTATCGGAGCTTATATTTGATTCTTCAAAAGTTTGTGATCCTTGTCAATATGGAAACCAACATAAATCAAGTTATAAATTAATTGGTAAAGTCTCAACAATTTTTCCATTATAGTTGGTTCACATGGATCTTTTTGGTCATACACAAACTGGAAGCATTGGGGGAAAATATTATGTATTTTTTTTTTGATGATTACACTATATTTACATGGGTCTATTTTCTAGCAAATAAATCTGAATATTTTTCTTATTTTAAAAGTTTTAGATCCCAAGTCAAAAATTAGAAAAAGCTTCCATTGAAAACTATTCATAGTGATCATGGAAGAGAATTTCAAATTTCTGATTTGGAAACTTTTTGTAGTAGAAAAGGTATTACTCACAAATTTTTAGCACCCAAAACACCTCAACAAAATGGAGTTGTTGAAAGAAGAAATATAATTCTTCAAGAGATAACAAGAACCATATTGAGTGATTATTCTGTAGCCAAACATTTTTGGGCTGAAGCTGTATGTACTATTTGTTATACTATAAATCGAGTTTGGATTAGTCCTATTCTTAATAAAACTCATTATGAGTTATGGAATGGTAGAAAACCTAGACTTTCCTAAATTAAGGTTTTTTGTTGCGAAGTATTCATTCTGAATACTAAAGATAATCTACACAAATTTGCACCAAAATATAATGAAGGAATTTTCTTAGGCTACTCCACAACATCTAAGGCCTATAGAGTTTTTAGCAAAAATTCTTACACTGTTGAAGAGACAGTACATGTCAAATTTGATGAAATTGATCCCTTTGTTTTCAAATAACCTCAACATAAATCTTTGGATGTGTTTTCAAAAACTAATTATTGACCTTTGATAGAAAACCTTTCTGATAATTAAAATGTTCAAGAAGATACTTCTGAAACATTTACCCTGGAAGATTTCCTACCCTATGTTGATGAACAGGTTCTTCAAAACCCAAATCAGTCATTTCTTATGAATCATCCTAGTGATAGTATCATTGGTAATGTGAATCAACCTGTAAGGACTAGAAGTTCCTTAAGAAATGAAATAGAACATCTAGCATTCCGTTCCTAATTAGAACCAAAAATCACTGATGAAGCTTTTGGTGATGATGATTGGATAAAAGCCATGCAAGGTAAACTAAATGAATTCGAAAGGAATAAAGTATGGACCTTGGTTGAAAGACCTATTGAAACTTCTATCATTGGAGTAAAATGGATTTTCTAAAATAAGTGTGATGAAAATGGAACCATCGTTAGAAATAAAGATAGATTAGTTGGTAAAGGCTATAATCAACAAGAGGGAATAGAATATGAAGAAACCTATGCTCTAGTATCTTGACTTGAATCTATTCGTATATTACTTTTTTTGGAGAATTCATCAATTTCAAACTTTTTTAAATGGATGTGAAATGTGATTTCCTGAATGGTTATGTTCAAGAGAAAGTTTTTGTTGAAAAAACTCTTGTCTTTGAAGATACAAAACATCCTGATCATGTTTTTAGACTTAACAAAGCATTGTATGGCCTTAAACAGGACCCACGAGCTTAGTATAATAGACTTATAGGATTTTTGCTTCAAAATAACTATATTAAGGGAAATGGAGATCCAACCCCTTTTATAAATAAATATAAGAAAAATGTTTTGATTGTTCAAATTTATGTTGATGACATTATATTTGGTTCAACTCAGCAATCTTTAACTAATTCCTTTGTGGATCTAATGAAATCTGAGTTTGAAATGAGTATGATGGGTGAGTTAACATTTTTCCTTGGTTTTCAAATTTCTCAAAAACTAGAAGGAATCTATATATCCCAACATAATTATATTAAAGATCTTCTTAAAAAGTATGAATATGAAAACAATAAATGTATTAGTACTCCCATTGGTACCTCAAATACACTTGATCTTGATGAAGTTAGGAAACCATTGGATCAAACATCCTTTAGAGGTATGATAGGATGTTTACTATACTTAACAGCTAGCCATCCAGACTCAATATTTTCAGTATGCTTATGTGAAAGATATCAATCCAATCCTAAGGAATCACATTTAAAGGCAGTGAAAATAATTTTTCGCTACTTAAAGGGAACCATGGATTTAGGAATTTTTATACTTTTAGAAATGATTTTGTTTTAAAAAGATTTTCAGATGCTGACTTTGGTGGATGTAGAATGGATAGAAAGAGTACATCAGGAACTTGTCATTTCTTAGGAGATTCATTAGTTTCTTGGTCATGAAAGAAGCAACATTCTATAGCACTCTCCAATGTTGAAGCTATAATGACCCATACTTTACATATATTGTTATTACATCAGAATTGAAGCATACTTATTAAAACATATAACAAAACCATGGAAGGACAGTATAGGTATAGAGTCTTTAGAAACTGGGAAATATAAACAACTGGTTCATAAAGCATCTACTTTGCCTTCCATTTATTTCATCATATCTAGAGTCCCTTTTTGCATATCCTACTTAATAACCTTCTTCCTGGCCTGGGGAAATAAAACATACAAAAGGGTGAGCTCAAATGCTCAGTAAGGGTAAATAAAAGAAATATCAATCACATCATATACATAAGAACATAACATTTAGAAAACTTAACCTGCAAAAGAGATGATAATTTCATAACATGGAATAAATCATAGTAGTTAAATGTAATCCCAATAATCATAACTTAAAACATGAAACTTTGTGGCATACACACATAATCATAGATAATAATTTCTTATTAGTCAAGACTCATTTCCAAGACTATCTTAGTGGACAAAGTCCATTTCTGAACCGAGTTCATTCCTCGTTTCAGTCCTGTTTCACTGAACCGGTTTAACCTACCATTCTAGCCATGTATATCTCATTAGATATAAAATCATTACCCAATTCATTGGAGGGAGATATAGGTCCCACCCATCTCATAATGATACCATTCTTATGTGTGCCACAAAATCATAAATCATACATCATTGCATAACCCATGTAATAAAAATGGGATTCTTAAACATCATGTCATCATAAAACAATTAATATAAGATAAAGGAATTCATAAAAATAAGTCCATCACAACTTAATCTAATCAATGTAATAATAGGGATAGAAATAGAACCCTATATTATCTTAGATGGAAAATAATTTTGATAAAACACTTGAACTCCATTCTTGAGGAAAATATCCTTTCTACTTCAAAAACATTTTTCCTTTCTTAACATGTCATACAATTTTAAACTAAAATATGTTGATTAAAAATAAACATGAAAAATTTTAAATGAAGCTTCTTGTAAATAATGTTTTAAAAATCCATTCATGCCGTATAAGTTAAAAAAACATTCTTCTCGTACGTTTTTTGGAAAATTCAAAAAGTACCACGTACGAAAAACAACAAAAGGTTCCTTTCATATCTTTTACTAAAAACTCACCGAAGGGTAAAATTGGATTTAAACAGTTGTAGGTGGATGGAAACAATATTAAATATTGAGGAAACATGGATGTGGATGATAAAATACACCCCAGTAAATAACAAAGTATAATCAATCTCAGATAAAATGAGATTGTGATATTTTCCCTTACCTTAGGTCCAATTTTCTTCGTAAGTGTCTGAACCTCCTGTATAATGATTTAAATAATATTATTGACTTATCCCAAAATCATACTTATTTTTATGATATCATATATGGTCATATTCTTAGCTTCTTATTAGTAATATTTCATTACTACTTGTTATTCGGGTGTTTATTACTTTTTGTTCTTATGCGTGTTTTGTCGAATAAATTCATATTTTTCTTTTTAGGTTATAGATACCTCATTTCCAGAATGGTATTAGTGTAATATATATCATATTCATTCATTAAATTAATTTATATAGTCATTATGCAATGAAGATCATGTAGAACGAGTCGTATCACATCATGGAGACGATATTCCGTACGTACGCACGAGCGATGATATCGTTCCCATGATCGTGAAATTGTAATGGAGTGTTTGTATACTATTTCAGAATCAATATCACTTTAAAATAATCATATATAGTTATTATTTACACCATTATACCCATCCAAGTAAGGTGGTGGTGGAAAATAGATTACACCACGGCGTGGAGACGGTTTTCCGTACGTACGCACACGTGGTGATTTCGTTTTCCGTAGGATGGATAGATGGTGAAATAGGATTGTTTCATACTTATAATAACATATAAGTATATGAGTGATACTGATGTCATTACTTCATAATGAAACAACTAAAGAAGAAGAAGTAGAAGAAGAAATAGAGTTGAAAGAATTGGTAACGGACATTACCACTTCTTTGAAGCGCCTCTTAAAGACCTCCTTTTAGGGCACTAAAATTGGTCTTTGGAGAAGACCAGGACCTCTATGATGTTTCTAGGGAAGTGGGGAAGTGATATGGGCAGGGTTTGGCCGAGCTTGAAGGCTTAAATTGGTGTGAGGAGGAGAGGGAGGAGGTGCCCTTTTATAAGGGAGGAGAGGGGCACCTTTGGAATAACTAAAAATATTATTTTATTATAAAGTCTAATTCGGTTTTTAGTAGCTAAAATTTTATATATTTCGAAGAAAAGGTGGGTATGGGTCGAAATACTCTCATACAATATAATTTTGACAAGTTTAGGTCATTATATTAACCTTATCTTTTTGTTTTAACTCTTAGTTAATTAGATTGACATTTACCATGTCACTTTGTATTTTTATATTATATAGTTAATAAACTTACCATATATAACCAAGCGACCCCCAAGTGGTCCATAAATGATACACCTATCATGATATAAGTATCTTGGCCGAACCATAGAATTTTATGAATATAATGACAATTAATAATATAATATTTGTTTTAAAAACTATTTTATGTCAATTTTGACACTATTTGGAAATTGATTTTTGTGAAAATCATAACAGAATGTTTAGTTCGAAAAAAATTAATTAAATCAATATTAACATGTCATATTAACATAGAAATTTATTTTAATTCATAAAAAGTCTCAAATTACATTTATTTGGGTATTTATAACATCAATTATGTCAATATTTCATTAATAAAATAATTACTGCATCATCATTGTATCATAAATAAATTATATTATTTTAAGTCTATAAATTACAAATAAAATACCATTATGTTGGAAATATTTTTAGCTTTCTAATTAATTTTTATATTCGAACTTATCTTATGTGTAACCCTATATTAAATCTTATTTAGTTATTAATCTTTGATTTTAACTATTTTAACCCTTCTTTAAATAAATTTATAATAAATGTCCTAATATAATCCAAGTGGGCCTAAATGGTCATATTTTATTCCTAAGGTTGTTTTTGGTCGAATTACACTTATCCAATAGAATTAGGACATGTGTTAGGGTAATAATAATAACACTTTTACTCTTAATTACCGTATTTACTTTTCACCGTGGTAAAAAAAGTAAAAAGTTACTATTCACCAAAAATTATTTTCATCTCATTGAACAAAATTTTAGTCCTTGATATTAACCGTGTCTGTTGGATTTTCGAAATTCTACTCACAGAAGCGGTAAAATTAAGTTTTATGAAAAATTCAGTTTTTTAACTACCACTTGGTGGTTTCACTATTCATCAAAAAATGAAAGTTTCCAGAAAAATACCAAAAATTAAGCCTAAGCTATATTTGATATTATGAATTCAAAAATGATGTTTATTTTACCAAATTCAAAACATATCTGTTACATTAACTAATTTAAAAATTAATTCTTGTAGTCAAAACAAATAGCGTGTTTTTAAGAGATAATAACTATCAAAAGATTGACACTTGTTTATGTCTGGTTTAAATGTGAAATTACATCCAATGAACAACATTGTATTAATTTGTAAAAATATATTCTAAATATACTTTAAAACCACTTAAATTAATAATTTATCAATATTAATTATTTCAATTAAAAAAGTTGTTTTTAATTAAAATTTAGTAATTTTCACTATTCATCAGAATATGAAAGTTATCCGAAAAGTACAAAAATTTCACGCTAAGGTAATTTTGATATTCTGAATCCAAAAATGAAGTCCATTTTGAAAAATAAAATTTACAAAATTTCAAAAAGTGGTTATTACAATTCATAACGGCTAGTTTTAAGAATATTTTAACAGCATATCGTTGTTTAGTGAAACTCGGTATTGCGTATGACACAATCTATCGAGGAAGGCCGCAGTTGCGTGTAAAGAAAGCCAAGATAGTGTTGTGTGTAGTGAAAGATTCCTTTAATTATTTCTATAACCTAAAAACAAAATATTTCTCATAAAATCCTCGGGCGTTACATTCTACCCCCCTTAAAAGGAATCTCGCCCTCGAAATTCGTCACTTTGTAACAAAAAAATGAGGATACCTTTCCCTCATCATATCCTCAAGCTCCCATGTAGCTTCTTCTAGTTTCTGGTTCCTCCATAAAACTTTTACCAAGAGAGTCGTCATGTTCTGTAGGACTTTTTTACTACGATCCAGAATCTCTATCGGTTGTTCTTCATAAGAAAGATCTTGCTCCAGCGGTACAACTCCTGATCTGAGTACTTGTGAAGGATCAGGTATGTAATTTCTTAGGAGAGATACATGGAACACATCGTGAACTTGAGAGAGATTCAGTGGAAACGCTAATCGGTAAGCTACCTTTCCAACACGATCCAGTATTTTGAAAGGACGATATATATAGGGCTCAACTTCACCTTCTTTCCAAATCTCATGACCCCCATCTAGGGAGATATTCGTAAGAACACTTTATCATCGACTTAAAACTGTAGGTCTTTCCTTCGGTTGTCGGCGTAACTTTTCTATCGACTCTGAGATGCTCTTATGTGTTGTTGAATAGATCGGACCTTTTCTACCATCTCATCAACAAGATCAGGTCCTAATAGCTTTCTTTCCCCTACTTCATCCCAGCAAGTTGGAGTCCTGCATTTCTTTCCATATAGAGCTTCATAAGGATCTATCTGAATACTGGAGTGAAAGATTTTATTATAAGAAAATTCTACCATAGGTAGGTGTTGATCCCAACCACCTTTGAAATCCATAGAGCAAGATCTCAACATATCTTCTAGAGTTTGAATTGTTCTCTCAGACTGACTATCTATTTGAAGATGATAAGCAGTGCTGAAACTCAAATCTGTATCCAGAGTATGCTGAAGACTTCGCTAGAACTTTGAGGTATATCTTGGTTCCCGATCAGATATAATAGAAAGTGGTACTCCATGCAATCTTACCACTTCCTTTACATATATCCTGGCAAGTTGATCCAGAAAGAAATCCACTCTAATAGCAATGAAGTGTGCAGACTTTGTAAGATGATCAACTATGACCCAGATAGAATTATTGCCTTTGGATGTTTTAGGAAGTCCTATGACAAATTCCATAGTGATGTTTTCCCATTTCCATTCGGGTATGGGTAATGGTAGTAACATCCCCTTAGACTTATCTCACTCAGCTTTAACTTGCTGACAAACCAAGCATCGAGAGACATATTCAGCAACATCTCTTTTCATGTCATCCCACTAGAAGTACTCCTTCAGATCCCTATACATCTTCGTGCTTCCAGGATTAATAGAGAATGAATAACTATGAGCCTCATCTAGTAGCTCCTTCTTTAATTCGGGGATGGGAGGAACACAAACTCGATTCCTGAACTTTATTATGCCATCACAATCAAGGTTGAATTCAGGAATATTTCTCACCTTCTTTTGTAACTCTACATCTTCTTTTTGTGCATATTTAATCTTCACATGTATAGATGGTTGAACATTCATTTGAGAAAGATACGATTTTCCCCCTTCCATTATAATTCCAAGATCCATCCTTTGTAAATCCATAAACATTGGATCTTTTGTGATCCTCGTCATGGATAAACTGGCCTGGTCTTGTCGACTTAATGCATCTTCCACCTTGTTTGATTTCCCAGGGTGGTAATGAATTGAGAAGTCGTAATCCTTAAATAGCTCTAACCATCTTCTTTGGCGCATATTCAACTCCTTTTGTTTGAAAATATACTATAAACTTTTATGATCTGTATAAATATCACACCTTTCTCCATAACGATAATGCCTCCAAATCTTTAATGCAAAGATTACCGTAGCTAACTCCAAATCACGAGTTGCGTAATTTTGCTCATGGATTTTCAACTGTCGTGAGGCATAAGCTATCACCATATCATTTTTCATAATAACACACCCAAATCCCTTCTTGGATGCATCACTGTAGATCACAAACCATTCTCCACTACAAGGCAGTGTGAGCACAGGTGCACCGGATAACCTTCTTTTCAACTCCTTGAAATTCTCTTCACATTCCTTCGTCCAAACAAAATTAACTCCTTTTCGAGACAACCTGGTGAGTGGATTAGATAATTGTGAAAAATCTTTGACAAAACTTCGATAATATCCAGCCAAATCAAGAAAACTTCGGATCTCGGTTACTGTTTTTGGTCTCGATCATCTTTCGATAACCTCTGTTTTTGCTGGATCCACAGAGATCCCCTCTTTTGAGATTATGTGACCCAAAAATGCTACTTTTTTAAGCCAAAATTCACACTTGGTAAATTTGGCATAAACCTTCTCCTTTCTTAGGGTCTTCAATATAATTCTCAAGTGATCTTCATGTTCTTCCTTGCTCTTTTAATAGACAAGAATATCGTCTATAAAGACTACCACAAACTGATCAAGATAGTCTCTAAAGACTCTATTCATCAGATCCATGATGATAGTAGGGGCATTAGTAAGACCAAGTGGAATCACTATAAATTCATAGTGTCCATACCTTGTACGGAAAGCTGTCTTTGGTATATCCTCCCTTTTGACCCTTAATTGATGATACCCTGAACGAAGATCAATCTTGGAAAAGTATTGAGCTCCGCGTAGTTGGTCAAATAAGTCATCAATTCGTGGGAGAGGATATTTTTTCTTGATAGTGATCTTGTTAAGTTCTCGATAATAAATGCAGAGTCTCATTGATCCATCTTTCTTCTTAACAAATAGAACAGGTGCTCCCTAAGGTGACGCACTAGGGAGTATTAATCCCTTATCAAGATTCTCTTGGAGTTGCTTCTTCAATTCCTGCAACTCAATTGCGGCCATTCTATAAGGTGTCTTTGAAATAGGTAAAGCACCTGGTACGAGTTCTATTGAAAACTCAACTTCACGATTTGGTGGAAGACCCAGAAATTCCTCTGGAAATACATCATCGAACTCCCGTACAATGGGAATATTCTTAAACTCGAGTTTCTCACCAACCATTTGAGATAAATAACCTTTATTTAGTGGAATCAAGACCCATAAGATGGAAGAAATTTCTACTGGAAGGTTATGTTCGTCCTTGCATCGATAGACAATCATAGAATGATCTGGAATATGAAATGTGACTTCCCTTCTTTGGAAATTGATATGAGATCCATATAAAGAAAGCCAATTCATGCTAAGAATCACATCAAATTCCACTATAGGAAGGATCATAAGATTTTCATGAAGCACTTTACCACAAACTTTAATTGGGGAAGAATTATAAACTTTTGATGCGACTATTGTTCCATTAGGAGTTGTCACAGCCAACTCAACATCTAATTATTGAGGTAATACGGTGATACCTTTAGAAAATTCTTCAGAAATAAAAGAGTGGGTGGATCTAGAATCAAATAAAACATTTTATACTTTAGAGTGGACGGTAAGTGTACCTTTCACCACATCGTTATCATACTCCACATCGCTGATAGAAATTGCATATGACCTTCCTTTGTCTTTAGCCTTAAGAGTTTGTTGATGTCGACCATCATCATCAACCCTTGGATTTGGGAATTGATTGGCATAATTCCCCATCTCCTTGCACTTGAAATATTGAAGTGTAGTAGGTTCATTCTGTGTATCCCTTCCTTTGTTTGCATCATTATACATCTTCTTCCCATCATTGCGGCATTCAAATGCCCGATGACCTTCCTTTCCACATTTGAAACATTTAATTGTCCCTTTAAGACAAATCCCTCCATGTTTCTTCCCACACTTTGAACATAAGGGAAAGCTCATCTTCATTTCAGTGTGATCCTTATATTTTCCTTTGAATTCCATTTTCCTCTTCTTATCAAACCCATATGACTGATGGTTTACTCTAATATCCATCTCAACTTTGAGAGCACATCAAACGATTTCCTCGTAGCTATTGAAGTCCCTTATGGATAAGGCCCTTCGAAGACTTGGTTTTAAGCCACTAAAGAATTGATCGATCTTACTCTCAGGTTGGATAATAATACTAGAAGCGTACCTTGCAAGTCTTGTAAAATTCGATTCATAGGTACCAACAGATTCATCATCCTTTTGCTTCAGTTCAAGAAACCCTTTCTCCATCTTTGTTCGGAGAATAAGAGGGAAGTACTTATTGAAAAATATGTTCTTGAACTCATCCCATTCCATGGACTCAATTTCATCCCTTTGCCTCGTATTGTTAATAAGATTCCACCATTGATCAGCATCTCCTTCCAAACGATACACTGCTAGGATGAATTTATCCAGTTCAGAACATTGAAGAACTGAAAATATATTTTCAGTAGTACTAATCCATTGTTCAGAAACTAATGGATCAGTAGACCCGCTGAATGAAGGTGGATGCTGCCTCATGAAGGATTCAACAGAATGTTGCTCCTTCCTTTACTCATTTGGAAGTCCTGCATGATTCATATCTTGAGAATGTTGTGTGAGCATGGCTACAGGATTTTTCATTCCAGCTCCCATAACGTTTGGTTGCTCAGGGGGACAATCATTGCATTGCTCTTCGCATTCCGCATTAACACGGTTCCTTCGGGTTCCAGCCATTGACTAAAACCAAGAAGAATAGTGTGAGAAACACTATTTATAATAGGAAAATGATATAATCAAGAATAAAATTTCACACTTATGGTCCTATCCTAGGTTATTCATGTCCATTTCTAAAACACTATGATTGTGTTCTATTCTTAGACTTATCCTTAGGGTTCTTACTAAGGCTTTCACATCCTAGTTTCCGAAGGTTGACTATACCTTTCCTATGATACCAACTATAACGACCCATACTTTACATACATTTTTATTACATTTGAATTTAAGAATACTTATTACAACATATAACAAAACTATGAAAGGACCGTATAGGTATAGAGTCTTTAGAAACTAAGAAACATAAACAACTGCTTCATAAAGCATCTACTTTGCCTCCCATTTATTTCATCATATCTAGAGTCCCTTTTGGCCTATCCTACTTAATAACCTTCTTCCCAACCTGGGGAAATAAAACATACAAAAGGGTGAGCTCAAATTCTTAGTAAGGGTAAACAAAAGAAATATCAATCACATCATATACACAAGAACATAACTTTTGGAAATCATAACCTGCAAAAGAGAACATAATTTCATAACCTGGAATAAATCATAGTAGTGAAATGTAATCACAATAATCATAACTTAAAACATGAAACTTTGTGTCATACACACATAATCATAGAGAATCATTTCTTATTAGTCAAGACTCATTTCCAAGACTATCTTTGTGGACAAATTCCATTTCTGAACTGAGTTCATTCCTCATTTCAGTCCTGTTTCACTGAACCGATTTAACCTGTTGTTCTAGACATGTCTATCACATGAGATATAAAATCCTTACCAAATGCATTGGAGGGAGATATAGGTCCCACCCATCTCATAATGATACCATTCTTATGTGTTCCACAAAATCAAAAATCATACATCATTGCATAACCCATGTAATAAAAATGGGATTCTTAAACATCATGTCATCATAAAAAAATTCATATAAGATAAAAGAATTCATAAAAATAATTCCATCACAACATAATCAAATCAATGTAATAATAGGGATAGAAACAGAACCCTATATTATCTTATATGTTAAATAATTTTGATAAAACACTTGAACTCCATTCTTGAGGAAAATATCCTTTCTACTTCAAAAACATTTTCCTTTTCTTAACATGTCATACATTTTTAAACTAAAAGAAGTTGATTAAAAATAAACATGAAAACTTGTAAATGAAGCTTCTTGAAAATAATGTTTTAAAAATACATTCATGCCGTATAAGTTAAAAAACATTCTTCTCATACTTTTGTCGGAAAGTCAAAAAGTACCTCGTACAAAAAACGACAAAAGGTTCCTTTCATATTTTTTACTATAAACTCACCGAAGGGTAAAATTGGATTTAAACAATTGTAGGTGGATGGAAATAATATTATATATTGAGGAAACATGGATGTGGATGATAAAATACACCCCAGTAAGTACCAAAGTATAAACAATCTCGGATAAAACGAGATTGTGATATTTTCCCTTACCTTAGGTCCGATTTGCTTCGTAAGTGTCCGAACCTCCGGTATAATGATTTAAATAAAATTATTGACTTATTCCAGAATCATAATTATTTTTATGATATCATATATGGTCATATTCTTAGCTTCTTATTAGTAATATTTCATTACTACTTGTTATTCGGGTGTTTATTACTTTTTGTTCTTATGCGTGTTTTGTCGAATAAATTCTTATTTTTCTTTTTAGGATATAGTTACCTCATTTCCAGAATGTTATTAGTGTAATATATATAATATTAATTCATTCAATTCATTTATATAATCATTATTCAATGAATATCATGTAGAACGAGTCGCATCACATCGTGAAGACGGTATTCCGTACGTACGCACAAGCGACGATATTGTTCCCATGATCGTGAAATTGTAATGGAGTGTATGTATAATATTTCATAATTAATACCACTTTACAATAATCATATATAGTTATTATTTACACCATTATACCCATCCAAGTAAGGTGGTGGTGGAAAATAGATTACACCACGGCATGGAGATGGTATTCTGTACGTACGCACGCGTGGTGATTTCGTTTTCCGTAGGATGGATAGATTTTGAAATAGGGTTCTTTCCTACTTATAATTACATATCAGTATATGAGTGATACTGATGTTATTACTTCATAATTAAACAAATAAAGAAGAAGAAGTATAAGAATAAATAGAGTTGAAATAATTGGTAACAGACATTACCTCTTCTTTGAAGCGCCTCTTAGAGACCTCCTTTTAGGGCACTAAAATTGGTCTTTAAGAAGACCAGGACCTCAAGGATGTTTCTAGGGAAGTGGGGAAGTTTAATGAGCAGGGGTTGTCCGAGCTTGAAGGCTCAAATTTGTGTGACTAGGAGAGGGAGGAGGTGCCCTTTTATAAGGGAAGAGAGGGGCACCTTTGGAATAACAAAAAATATTATTTTATTATAAAGTCAAATTTGGTTTTTAATAGCTCAAAATTGATATATTTCAAATCTAAGGTGGGGATGGGTCCAAATCCTCTCATCTAATAGAATTTAGACAATTTTAGGTCATTATAGTAACCTTATCGTTTAGTTTAACTCTTAGTTAATTAGATTGACATTTACCATGTCACTTTTTATTTTTATATTATATAGTTAATAAACATACCATATACATCCACGAGACCCCAAAGTGGTCCATTAATGATACACCTATTATGATATAAGTATCTTGGACGAACCTTAGATTTTTAGGAATATAATAACAATTAATAATATAATATTTGTTTTAAAAACTATTTTATGTCAATTTTGACACTATTTGGAAATTGATTTTTGTGAAAATCATAACAGAATTATTAGTTCAAAAAAAGTTAATTAAATAAATATTAACATGTCATATTAACATATAAAATTATTTTAATTCATAAAAATCCTCAAATTACATTTATTTGGGTATTTATAACATCAATTATGTCAATATTTCATTAATAAGATAATTACTGCATCATCATTATATTCTAAATAAATTAAATTATTTTAAGTCTAAAATTTAAAAATAAAATACCATTATATTGGAAATAGTTTTATATTTCTAATTAATATTTATAGTCGAATTGATCATATTTTTAACCCTATATTAAAAATGATTTAGTTATTAAACTTTTATTTTAACTATTTTAACCCTTCTTTAAATAAATTGATAATAAATGTCCCAATCTAATCCAAGTGGGCCTAAATGGTCATATTTTATTCCTAAGGTTGTTTTTGGTCGAATTAAACTTATCCAATAGAGTTAGTACATGTGTTAGGGTAATAATAATAACACTTTTACCCTTAATTACTGCATTTACTTTTAACCGCGGTAAAAAAAAGTAAAAAGTTACTATTCACCAAAAATTATTTTCATCTCATTGAACCACATTTTATTCCTTGATATTTACCATGTCTCTCAGATTTTTGAAATTCTACTCACAGAAGCGGTAAAATTTGGTTTTATGAGAAATTTAGTTTTTTTTAACTACCACTTAGTGCTTTCACTATTCATCAAAAAATGAAAGTTTCCAGAAAAATACCAAAAATTAGGCCTGAGCTATATTTGATATTATGAATTCAAAAAATATTTTTATTTTACCAAATTCAAAAAATATCAGTTACATTAACTATTTTAAAAATCAATTCCCGTCGTCAAAACAAATAGCGTGTTTTTAAGAGATAATAACTATCAAATGATTGACACTTGTTTATGTCTGGTTTAAATGTGAAATTACATCCAATGAACAACATTGTATTAAATTGTAAAAATATATTCTAAATATACTTTAAAAACACATAAATTAATAATTTATCACTATTAATTATTTCCATTAAAAAAGTTGTTTTTAATTAAAATTTAGTAATTTCACTATTCATCAGAATATGAAAGTTATCCGAAAAGTACCAAAATTTCACCGTAAGCTAATTTCGATATTCTTAATCCAAAAATGAAGTCAATTTTGAAAAATAAAATTTACAAAATTTCAAGAAGTGGTTATTAATTTTCATTACGGCTAGTTTTAATAATATTTTAATAGCATATCGTTGTTTAGTGAAACTCGGTATTGCGTACGACACAAGCTATCGAGGAAGGTCGTGGTTGCGTGTAAAGCAAGCCATGATAGTGTTTTGTGTAGTGAAATATTCTTTTGATGATTTATATAACATAAATACAAAATATTTCTCATAAAAGTCTTGGGCGTTATAGAACCTGAATATGTAGCAGCTGGAAGTTGGTGTGCTCAAGTGTTGTGGATGCAACACACACTCACAGATTATGGCATGAGTTTCACTAAGACTTAAATTTTGTGTGATAACACAAGTACCATTTCTCTTAGTAAAAACCCTACACATCACTGTCGTGTAATGCACATAGATATTAGGCATCACTTTCTTAGGGATCACACACTAAAAGGAGATATCATTCTTCTGTTTATCAGAACGCAAGATCAACTTACTGACATTTTCACAAAATCTTTACCTTCCGATAGATTTGAATAAATTAAACATAAGTTAAGAATGATAATTGTGAGGTAATCTTCATTCTTTAACTTCTTGTTGAACCATTATCCTTACAGTAATAAAATACTTTTCAAAGGGGGAGTACATTTGTTTGATAGCCTTTCAAAATTTTTCATAATGAAGTTTTTGTACTCGAAATTATTCGTAATGATGTTTTTGTACTAGAAATTCTCGTAATGAAGTTTTCGTCCTGGAAATTTTCGTAATGGAGTTTTCGTAATGAGAATTTTCATTATGATAATTGTCGTAATGAGAATTTTCGTAATGAGAGTTTTCATAATGAGAATTTTCGTATTGAGAATTTTCGTAATGGGAATTTCCGTACTCATATTTTTTGTAGTACGTTTTTCGTAGTAGTTTTTTTTCGTAGTAAAATTTTTTTCAACAAGAATATCACTTATTACGAAAAAACTTCCTAGAAAATACGAAAGGTATGACTTCTTTACTTAAGTTTTCGTAGTTTTTTTAGTTGTTGGTAGTTTCTTTTTCTTATAAAATTTCTCGAATTCACTTCTTCTTAAATCTGAATGTTTTTGTTAAAACCTCAGAAGATCGGAGTCAAGATTTCCTTGCAGGTATTTTTTCAACTGTCAGATCAGACCAGAGATATTTTCAACCGTTATATTGTTTTTGGAAGCTGAAAAGTCACCTCTATCACCAATATAAAAGGGAACCCCCATAGTTTTCCCACATCGTTTTCAAAGCCCTCACGTGTCGAAGCTCTACCTCAGTTCTTAAAGCCAATTTCGAATAATTCAGTGCTCCTCCATTCCAAATGTCTGTAGAAGACACTTCCCATGATATGTCTTCTTTGAAGCCAAATTCAAAATTGTTAGTCTATAGGGAATGGTTAGTACATCCTAATTTTTTCAGTGAGTATGATTCTATAATTTCTAAGAATATAAAACTTAATGGATGGGAAGATTTCTGTGTATCGAAAATAGGGTATCCAAATATTGTTTATACATATTTTCTTATAGAATTCTATGAGTCTGTTTCCTTCTATAAAGAAGATGGAAGAGAAAAATTCTCTTTTAAGAGCTATGGTAAGACTTACAAGTTTTCTTACACCATGGTCCCGAGCTTGGTGGGGCTCTCATACGATGGTGAAGTAGAATTTTGTTCACATAAGCTACCGAATGTGCAAGGAAGCTTCAGAAAAGTGAAGGAAATGAAATTCCTTGGGATCAAAGATGATAAAACAACAAATATTGCTCATATCTCCACCAACAACTAGATTCTGCAGTTGTGTGTTCAAGGGTTTTTTGTTCCAAGAAGAGGTGAAAAGGATAACCTAAAGAAAAGTTATATCTACATCTTAGATTTCTTGGTAAATCTAAGAAAGATAAATCTGATGAGGCACATTTTTATTACAGTTCAGAATATCAAGAATAGCAGTTTGAAGGATCAAATTATTATGTATCCTACTCTTCTCTCCAATCTTATTATTCGGTGTCTTCATTCCTTCAAGGTTTCTTGCACCTCCAAGCCGAGAATTTTTAAGGTGATGCTAATAAGTGATGACACATTAACGAGGATGAAAGCCAGTTTTTCAAAAGAGTCAGGTGAGTTTCACGATCTACCAGAGGAGGTGGTAGAAGCCATTTCGGAAAATGTGGATAAAGTTGAACCAGTGAAGAAGGTTGGCAAGAAATGGAAATTGAAAGAAGTGGTGGCTGAAGATAAGATCCCTAAAGCTAAGGAAACCCAATCTACACCTCCCAAGACAAAGAAACAGAAAGTATATCTAGATGAGGTGGTTGCTAAATGGAGGGAATATAAGGAGAAAAGGAAAGAAGGGGAACCTCAGTTCGGATTGGACCCGGCTGAAGCTAAATCTTTAAGGGGGAAGATAGCCGAATACCTTGAGAATGTAGAAAAAGAGAAGAAGAATAATAATAATATGTTTGAAGCTGAGGTTGTACAATCTCTTTTAAGAGACACAATAGTATCCTTTGACAAGATTCGTGTTCCAGAAACTTTTGTTTTTCATCCTTTACCGAAGACCCCTAGAAAGAAATACTTAACTCTGGAAAAACATATTGAGAATGAAGTTATTTAATTAATTGAAGAAGGGGAGGAAGTAAAAGAAGAATAAGAAGAAGAAGTATAAGAAGACAGTAGAGTTCTAGATGACTTGATTAAACAAGTTTAGGATTATCAAGAGAAGTAAAATCTATCAGAAAAACAACCACTCCAAACTTTTGAGGTTGATTCCTTAAAGCTTGTCACTCCGGGAAAGGGAGTTGACAAATATTGTAAGAGAGATGGTGATGAGGAAGAAGAGAAAGTAAATGAATTTTATATGGAATAAAAATATGAGAAGCACTTTCTTGAAGGAGGAGAAAAAAAGGAGAAACCTGATGAAGACCAGATAGTTCAACTATTTGAAAGTGAGGAAGAATCTCATAATGTGCAACCCATTCACAAAGTTTATAAGGGTAAGCAAAGGCTTATGGACACCCCAACAAAAGGTATCATAAGGAAGAAGCATGTTCTTGGCTCTTCTAAGAGAAAGCTGGTTGAAATTGAATAAGAACAATCCCCTATAAAGGTGTCTAATTTGAAGTCATCAGTACTGGGTCATGACTTTGTTGTTGAGTCTTTGAAGAAATTGTTGGATACATTTCTGATCTTTCCCACCATAGACTCCAGGTTCCAGATGCTTCAACATAGCCTAAATCAGAAATTAGAATCTATATCTATGGTCAAGGATAAGTTTGCGAATATTGAGGCTGATCATAGAAATTTTCTTATCAATTATGATGTTCACAGAAAATCATGCAGCAAAATCAATCTATGGTCAAAGAAAGTTGATGATGACTTGCCTGAGTTTGATCATTTTTAGAATGATATAAAATATTCTTTTGATACCGAGGATTCTAAGATAAATAATCTTCAGGAAAAGTTGACCCTTGAGAAAAATACTCGGAATCAACTAGTGAGGGATCTGAATGGGAAGCTTAACTCGGTTGCTCAAAACTGGAAAGGGGAAAGAGATCTATGGATTGGGATCGAAGAAAATCTTCTGAAGTGGGATGAAATTATTAAGCCATAGTCTGAGCCTTTGAAGGCTCAAGATGAAAGGATTAAAGCCTTAGAAAATAAATCCAAGGAGGACTAGAAGGACTTGAAGAAGTTGAAAACCTTTTTGAAGAAGTTAATCCCCAAGGAAATGCAAGACAAATAAACCAATACGATTTTTTGTTGTAATGTCTTTCCTTGTAACAATCCTTTCAATCGTAATGAAAATTTTGGATTCTTGTGTTCTTTTTATTTCTTTACTAATGTTTCAGGTACTTTATTTCTTTTCCATTCCCTCAATGCTTTTTGAAAATCACAAAGGGGGGGAAGGAAAAATAACTACTCCAAAGGAGGAGAAGGAAAAATCTAAAAGGGGGAAGAAATATTTCTAAGTAAAGAAGAACTATCCGTAAGTATGGGGGAGCTTATCTAAGGGGGATTTTCTCATTATGAAGTTTTTCATTCTCATGATAATGAAAATTCCATTCCGGAAATCCAGAATACAATCCTTAGTGTTCCAAAGCCTAAGGGGGAGTTAGTTTTATTCACCATCATCTATGAACAAATGCAGATAAGATTTAATTTCAAAGTCTATAAATTTTTCTACGTCCTTATATTCTTTTTTGAAAGGTTGTTTGTGCTTTCCAAAATGGGGGAGATTGTTGAGTCAATAATGTTTCCTTATGACTTTTCCATTACTTTTTGTTTTGAAAATCACAAATACCTTATACTTAAGCAAATCTATATTCAAATTTTATAAGGGAAATTTCCTTCCCAAAAGAATTTAACCCTACCATATATTCATCGCTCATATAAATATTTTTCTTAAGTATAAAAATCGGATTCATACCTAAAACCTCAGAAACATATAATACTTAGATATGAAAAATTCTGTTTTAGGATCCGAATTCTAGATACGAACTCCAATGAAGTTCCACTCCGAATTCAGGATACAAACTCTAATGAAGTTCCACTCCGAATTCTGGATACAAACTCTCATGAAGTTCTACTGAGATTTTTGGATATGAACATTCATGAAGTTTCACTCTGAATTCTGGATATGAACTCTCATAAAGTTCCACTCTGAATTCTGAATACGAACTCTCATGAAGTTCCACTCCGAATTATGGATACGAACTCTCATGTTGTTCGACTCCAAATTATGATTATGAACTTATCTAAGTTTATACTCCAAGTTCTCTGAATTCAGACTCCGAACTCTTATGAGTTCTGACTCCGAATTCCCTTAAATTCTGACTCTGAACTTTGTATGTTCTGGTTCTGAATTCTGATGAAACGAGACTCCGAATTTCCTTTAAATTCACACTCTATATTTCTACAGAATTCAGGTTCCGAATTCCTAAGAAACAGAATCTGAATATCTCTTTATTATAGTCTCCGAATTCCATTTTGGTTAAACTCCTATATTTTATTTACTTACATTCTGAACTTCAGTTTTACTTATGCTTACACTTGTTTCATTAAAAAATGATGTCGTGCTTTCAGTTGTTGACTAACTGTTGGTTGAGTGACACATGTACTGGTCCCTCCAAAATTCAAGGAGAAATATGACTATTGGAGGAGGGAGCCAACCATTGGAGCATCACCTATAAATAGGAGATCATTTGAAAAGAAGCTAAAACTTTTGGAATTTTGGTGATCAGAACTTCCTGAAGTGATTTCTAGAGAGAAAGGCTCTTATCAACTCTCAAGCTTCGATCAGAAAGTTTTAATAACTTGTTCAAACCTTACCTTGTGCAGACTTTCTTCGTGTGACTTTGATTGTTGATAATTACAATCTAGGGATTCCGGGGATAGGAAGACAGAGGTTCCAACACCTTAATGTTGAGGGCTTCCTTACTGAGGAAGACAGAGGTGCCGACTACCTGATAGTTGAGGGCTTGCGGGGATAGAAAGACATACTCTGATCTTCATATCGAGGGCTTAATATGGTGTGGGTAAGACAGACTTTCTTGAAAGTATAAATCAAGGGACCTCTTATCCAAGGTTGTTGGATACCCTTCTCTTTGGGTTAAAAGAGTTATTGGTTGTTACTTGTATTTTTTACTACTTTGGTTTTCCGCTGCATTTTGTATTGTTAAGGAATGTATAACTTTCTTATACTTCCTTACTTTTACTCTAATTTAGTTCGATTCTATATGCTTTAAGGTATAATATTAGTTGGTGTAAACATTTTTTTAAGTTTCATTTCCGGAATCACTTTCCCAGAATCAAGCAAGTCTTTAGAACTTAGAGGTGTTGTGAATTTTGGTTATCCAAATTTCCTAAGGTAATTTTTTTTGTACAATTCACCCCCTCTTGTATTTGTATATCATTGTACTTATTTGATCCCATGTTTGGTATTATAGAGTATATCATACACTATCATACCATCCTAACATAATAAATTTATAATAAATAAAATAAATGTATAAATGGTTATGGAATTATTAATTAATGTAAATAATTTTATTATCCTTGACTTTAATATCAAGTTAACAACACCTTCAAACGTAAGGTAAGGGATTCTACTCAAACCTCCATTATTACTTCAATTTATTCTTAATCACAATTTACCAAAATGAAATTATCATTTCATTTAATTTATATCTTCTAAATATGGTTTATATGTTCAAAAATCATGTATTACGATCTATCCATCCTTCTTTTTTGAGGAAAATATTTTCTTTTAATATTTTCCCTACCCAAATATTCCCAATAAGAAAGCCCGATTTAATGAAACTTCCCAAATTCATACTCATTTTCAAGTGTACCCCCCAAATTTTTTAAGCCACCATTATTTTTATCAAAATAACTTTTTTATGACTAAAACATTATTTGTTCACTTATAGTTTTATATAAAATATTATTCCCTTTTCTGCTTAAAATTTTCTTAAATATATTCCTTAAACCACACTAAAAGGTTTTATTTATGTTGTTTCATAACTGCCATTTGAATTTGTATTCACTTCAGTTTGGCATAAATTATTATGATATATTCCTATTTTCCCTTATTAACTTCCATGTAAGATTTAAATTCTTTATTTCATGGACACCATTGTGATATTTCCTTATGTTATTATTTTTTGACAAATTATGATACCCAATTCATACCATGGGTTACCCTTATGTTTATGTTTGATTCCTTAAGTATGATTCTCCTTGTTTAAAACATTTTAATGAATATGTTTTGATGTGTACACTGAGATATCACTCCAATGAATTGGTTATTGTTTAGTCTCATTATACTTCGTGTGCAATGGTCTTGGTGGTTAGCCTTGAATCATGCTCCATGGGAAACAGTCTTGGTGTTTAACCATAACATGTGATACTTCGTGTGCAATGAGCCTTGACTAATTCTTATGTCATGTTTTATGTTGTTTACCCATCTCATATGATACCAGGATTACATAATTTATGATTTCTTATGTATTTCCATGCCTTTTATGAGATCTTATTATGCATACTAACCCATGTTCAATGCTTTATTCTTATGTTTATTCTCTTATAGGGCTTTTTCTCTAATCCCTTTGTTCATGCTACCACCAGGTAATCCTAAGTATATGTAAGGGATCAAAGGATTTTGGGATCTCATAATGGATGAAAAATTAATAAATTTATTATTATGTCCCATGTCTTTAGTTTTATGTACCCAGTATGCCAAAGACACTAGACATTATGATCCTTGGCTTGTAATTTGATAGCTTGTTATATTTAAAATCTTGTAAATTTTTTTGAAAGGTATTGGGTCACTATAACTTGGGCTTAAAAAATTATCTAATTTAACCTAACATAAGCCATAATAAATTATCCAACCAAGGTATAACCAAACCAATGTACAAGAGTACCTAAAAATGAGCAAGAGACATCTCTAGAAAGTTAGGATCCTAAAATTCATCCAAAAATCAACATTTTTAGAAAAATCCAAAAACATCACCCTATTATAAATTCTTCTTCTTAAATCTAAATATAATGTATATTTTTCTTATAAAATATATTAAATTTATAAATGTAACTTTCAAATAAATTATATATAATATAAAAAAAAAAATAAAATTTTGTTTCGTAATGAAAAATTAAATTAACATTCCCTATAGATTATTAATTATTTATTTTAATTTTATTAATTTTTAATCCATATAATTTTATCAATATTTTACATTGATATCACTCTTCAAAAGTAATTAATTAAAAAATTATAAAAATACATTGAAAACTATTCATATTAGTGAAAATAGATAATATTTATTATACTAATAATTACATGTTTATATCATCATTATTTATGCTTAAAAATACCTCATGACCTCTAAATAATATTTATCAGGAAGATATGCATTGGGGGAAGTCATGGGTAGTGAATAATCTAACATATATTTTGTAATAGTTTCCCTGAGATTGAACATCTCTCATAAGTGATTTTAGTCAAGTTGACTTGATAATGTTTAACTTGGTATTGGTTTAGGGAAAACCCTAGTTACACCACCACCTTTACAATCTCATACACATTATAATTTTAAGGAAGACCACTACTACCCGATTATATTACTATAGATTTTATAATGTGGGTACTTTTATTTATACCTTCTAATTGAATAGATATATTATAATGGTCATATTTAATACTTATAGAATGTGTCACTATTTTGTGTTTCATGAGGAAATATATTATCCAAAAAAATTATTTAAAAGAACATATATACTTATATAATTGGGTGTTACACTATACCCCCATAAATAAAGTGTTTCTTCATAATTATAATTTCTCTCACTATTGAAATCGTAATAGGGTGTTATTAATATAGTCATAGTTCAGGATATAATTTCAAACCAAAAGATATCATAACAATTTATTATTGGGAAAAAATGTTTTAGATGTGTTAAATTTGCTGTATAAGTTAAGAATGATCCTAGTCATAAGAAATTTCCAGAAGGAGTTGACTTTTATTGATCAATGTTTATAAAATTTACTTTGTTAAGTACGAAAATCACCCAAATTAGATGAGATTCCAAAAAAAGTGATCAGATGAAGAAAGATCATTAGATGAAGAAATTATATTAGATAGAGATTGACCATGATATTGAGATGGTTCTGAGGTTTTCTAAACCAACTCTATCATATGTTCAATGTTCCATAAAATGAAGTTTTTGGTTAATCAAATCTGTTGATTCTTTTCTATTCCTATGTTCCTAAAATATTAATATCTGAATGATATTTTGATTATTGATTGATTTGGAATAAATAGTAATTTTTATAAGTTTAAAATGTGGATAAATTTATTTTAATACAAAAAATCCAAACTAGAATGTTTGTATACCATTTTTATGAAGTTTTTCACTCAAATGAATGTTGTTGATGTTCAATAAAATGATACCATATAAAATCCAATTAGGTAAAGAAAATTTGTAAAAATGAAAAGGTGGAAGTTATAATAATTTTCATTTGACTGAGACCAACTATGTATAAGTCCCATTAAAAAATGTTCTATCAGACGTATTAAGTCCTTAGTCAAATTTGTTCAGATCTATGTTCATCTGACTAATAAAATTCATCAAATAATGAAATTGTCTAAGAAAGACTTCTAAAATTCTCATAAAACGTTTAAATAGAAATAATAGGATAGAGATTATCCTTGGACGAACAAATGGTATAATGTTTTATTGGATTAAAATGTGTTTTAATGTTTCCAATCGTATGAAGTTATCAACAATTCAAGTTCCTTTATGATTTTTATTAAGATTCCTAAACTAAGATGTAGAGATAATAATTTAATTTTCATATAATGATAAATGGTTTTTTTGGAACACACAAAGTTTTAATAATTATTGAATAACAGTGTGGTTGTTATAAAAATAATGAAGCTTCAATAATACTCTATAAGAAAGGATAATATTTTAGGTAAATTTGTTTGAGTGGGAAAATAAATTAGAGTTCACACCATTTCTATTACAGGATCAACTATATAATGGGGTGTGTGATCAAATCATACAATGTTTGAGATGTACTATTCATAAATGTAAAATAGGAAGTGTTATATAATTAGTTTCATATAGAAATACTAGACAAACTTATAAAAGCTAGAGTTTCAATAGTGAAGTTTCCAACCAAGGAATCTGTTAGTTTAAGAAGAAGAAGAATAATAAGTTAGTATAAAAAATAATTTATGATCATGTGTAATTGTAAAAACAAAACAAATTAACCAAAAAACTTTTATATTAGTTATAAATTGATTAATAAAGTATAAGGGAGATTATATTGATTATTAGAAGGGTCTACACAGACTTTTCTTAATAGAACAATCAGACAAAAAATTGAATAAATTGTGAATAGACAGATAGAGTTCTTACCTAATACTATGTAACAAAGTGAAGAATAATTTTTTACAAGAATATAATATGTGAAAACTATAAAACAAATATATTTATAATGTTCTGAGTCTTTTGGTGGTGGTTTTTAAATTTGTTACAAAATATTTATTACATCTTATCTATACAAAAAGAACATGAAATATAGTTTCTAAAATAGTGAAATCTACATTTAAAGATATTACAGTATTATATTAAACATAAAAGAATATTTTATTGTAGTTGATTCTATAGAATTGAATTATTTTTAAACCATTCCAAGTACTAGATACAATTTTTCAGTAGTCAATCTTTTAAATACATGTTTTCAATGGTTTTGATTGTTTGTTTTTTTAACAAATTTATAAAAATTTAATATGAGAATATTTTATTTCAAAAATGGGAAAGCATACATAAATATGGATCACTAATTCATCCCTCCCCTTCTTAATGACCAAATTATTCCTTATTGGTAAATTCAATTGGTAGTAGGGGGAATGTTCGCTTTATTGACTCATTAATAATGATGTAATAAAGGAGAAGTTTTTACATATGTTTATAATTTTATGAACTATAATGGGATTATAATTTTGATGAAATGAACTATCATATATAGGAATATGTATTATTACTATACAATATGCCTCTTGGTTATGATGTTCATGATGCTGTGAAAAATGGTTTCCTACATCTTGTTAGTGATGATCCCATTATAGTTGTTGAAATAAAAAAAATTGTAATGATGGGAGAGAAAAAATTATAAAATTTCCTCACTCTATAAAAGTTAATTTCTTGGATTTAAATGATTTTGAAACTACTAAAGGTATTTTGAAAATTTTAATAAAATATATGAAGGAAATACAAAAGTGGAGAAAAAAGTTAAAAATATAGAGGCTAAAGTATAAAGATTGTATTTTCGGTGATTATGAATGTGTTGGCGACTTATTTACAAGTGTGAATGAAATTTAAAGAACAATAATAAGACTTTGTGAGAATTTTGTGTTGGAACCAAGGGATGTCACAGCTAGAAGTTGGATACAAAGTCTAGTTTGTGTTTATTTTCCTTCCACATGGGGTTGATCGGAGAGTTTTCAAGGATTGTGATATTACAACACAATATAACTACACTTTTGAAGGTTTCACCATTTACCATTTTTTAAAAAAAATTAGGTTGAAAATTTTGATCTTAATGAATATATAATGCATCACACACAAGATCTATGAATTTTATATAGTGTGATAATGATTCTATGTTACTATGTGAATCTTAGTGAATGTGTAATGGCATGATAGAAATTTTATATGATTATGAGAAGCTTCACAAATGAGTTAAATTTAAGTATTTATTACAAATAGAGGATCATAAAGAAGATATTTTTAGAGGTTTTATAAAATATTTCTGGGGGTGTGGGATCTTCACTAATTGTTTTGACTATTAATAGGTGGCTACCCACAATTCATTTCACGTGTAAAATAATCAAATAACATTCTGAATTGTTCTGAATTCATGAGGATAGAGAGCTTCACAAATCATGAATTCCAAGTGAGCTTGATCACCATGAAAATTCAATCGTAGTCTTGAACAATGCTTAGGTATCTCTGAAAAAGAAGGTTCATTGTGACTGGGTATTCCATGAAGAACTAGTGTTTTTAAAAGGATTTTTATTAATGAGGATAATTGTCTTTATGAAAGAGATTCTCGAATGTTAAAGGGTTCGTAAAAGTTGGAATTTTTTTGAAACATAAAGGGTGCCTCACCGAGGATATGAGCATCGAGAATGACAGATTTGAACATCTAGATTATGTGAATATTTATTTTAAGGGTATTAACATAGGTGTATAGTTCACGTAGAGTCTCATGATAGTCAGATAAATAAACTTAAATTCCAATCAATTAAATCAACCTTTTATTTGTTAAAATGAGTAACACATGTCCTAAGGAAGTGGGATATGGGGAGTCAACGAATGTTATCAGAGGAGAAAGTGTGATATCCCTAAAATCCTATTAAATAAGTGTTCCTAATACATGGTGATTATATCTAATCATCTATATTCCACAATAACTAGTTAATCTTAGTGGAATTAGGTATGTCTGACACACAATTGGTGTATGATCCTTGGAGTATCTATTAGTACTGAACCATGTAAATCTATTTTGTTTTATCTATGTTTTTTAGTATTTAAAAAATTCATCATTATTTTATATAGGTTTAAAAATTTTATACGAACATGGGAATAATCTCTGTTATTTTAAAAGAAACAATTAATGCCTTGATTCACCCCTCTCCTCTTAGGGTGTTCTGGGGTCCGGAAGTTGGAAGATTCAACCATAGTTGAAATCATTTTATGAATTCTTCCTAATAAATTTGAGTCAAAAGTTTCTTCATCGGAATTTATAGAAAATAAAACTATATATCTAAATGGTATACATAACTCTATTATCACATACAAAATGAGAAGATAAATAAATTATGAGGAAAAAAAGTTTGAATTGAGAAATTTACTAGAAATATGCTATGTAAGGTACATTTAAGAAGTTTATCGAATAAGAAGAGGTTTTTTGAATATGAAACTGAATATAATTTCAGTAAAAATCATGATAAATTTATTTGTTTGTTTTAATAATTGGGAAAATAGGCATAGAAATGTACAAAGAGAAGTCAGTTGTTAAATGTTTTAGTTGTGGCGTTATTGGGAATTTTTCTACAAATTGGCCCCAATGAAAGGAAGATGAATAAATTTATGTAGATGATAAAAAAGTTAAAAAGTCTCTTTAATAATAATAGATATAAATCCAATCCAAATACAAAATAAAATGATAATATTTTCCCTTAATATAAAAGGAGAAACCTTTTTTTATAAAAGTAATGAAGATTATAATAGTAATGAAGAAGCTAAAAACATCAGTGATGATACTATAGTAAAAAATATTATTGAAAAAGTGAATGATTAAAAGTTCACATGTTATAAAATTATTATTTCCAAAGAAAAATAAGAAGAGACCTACATGGAGTTTATTTTTGAAATATAGTTGAAATAATGTATTAGAAATCCTATATGACTTAAAATGGGGGAAAACATTAATGTGATATAATATATTTTAAAAAAAGAATCTATTATTGAATAAAATTATATTTTTCTTAATGTGACTTATTTTATTAAGATGGAAGCAGATGAAGAAAAAAATCTAAAAATTGTTCTTAAAGAAAATTTTAAGGTAATGAGTGAAGAGTAAGAACATACAAAAAAATTTATAAAACTACGTTGGAAATTTAAAATATTCAAAAATTAGTTACTTATTTTGGTGAAAGTAGTAAAATTTGAAAACCAAATAAGGAAAAAAATTATCCTCAAACGTTGGTAAAAATAATGGAGATGTTATAAGAATAATAATGTTGAGAAAATAACATATGTATCCAAAACCAAAAAAGTTAAAAAATATGATGTTTCTAAATTTTCAAAGTAAAAAAAATAGCTACTACTAGTGACTCTGATAATTGGTGAAAAATAGTCTAACCTAATGAATAAAATAATATAAGATAACACAAACTTTGGTGTTCAACAAAGTTCTAACCTATAAATTAATAAAATTAGGGGAGATATGGTACAAAAATCCAGATAGTATGAAGGTTACATAAGAAAATATTATGTCTATAGTTATTTTCGGTATTATAGTTTATAATTTAATATATTTAATATATATTGGTTTAATTTATATTGTTACATTATTTACATGGTAAATTTGAAGACATGTTTTAGTGGGTGTAATGCCCCTCAAAGAATATAACTTGAGAATGTTGGGGTGAAAATTGAAAATAGATTCCAAACCTTGGAAACTTTTTTTGAAATATATGAATAGCATAGATCTAAAAAGATGATTTATAATAATGTTTCTAGCACAAAATAGTGTTTATAAAAAATCTAAATGGATGGATGTAAATAAAGAAAAAAGAAATGAAAAATATTTTGCTATTGAACCAAATATCAAATAAATAAAAGGAGAATAACCCAAGATTTTGGATCGTGAGTTCTATTCATATATAATAGTAAATTTTTAACCTATTTAATAATTTTAATTATTTTAATGAAGTTACAATGGATTTTTAAAAAGATGAATCACTCAGAAAGAAAGATGTTGGACCTAATCTCACTGGGGAAGAAACATTGAAACCCAAAAAAATATTTTTTTATTAATGACTAGAAACAAAATTTGTTAACTGTTTCAAAGATTTATTATGAAGGAAATAAAAAAATTAAAGAATATGGTTCTTCATTAAATAGATTTGAATATTGGAATTTTTTTATGAAAGGACAACAGAACAATGGAAACTTGTTTCATGTTGGTAGTGCATAATGTTCATACTATTTTGGAATGATGGATGAAAATCACCTATGGACTAAGTGGATGGGATATATATGCTAAATTAATATGAGAAAACTAATAATTATATATAGTATTATTGTTATTCGTTAAATGATAACAATAAGAGATTGGTGATGTTCCATTTTTCAAAAAGGGAAGAATATATACTATGTACATAATTAATTTAAGATTCATTCAAATAATCCCTTAAAGTTGATACATTCTAATATTTTGTGGCTTATTTTTTAAAAATTAACATTTATAGAAAATAACATTATTTATTTCATTGATCACTTTACTCTTATTATATGTATTATGTTTTTTAAACATAAAATAGAGTCTCTTAAAATGTTTACAAATTTCAGGAGAAGTATAGGGAAAGGATCTGTATATCCCATGATGAAGTTATAAACTAATAGTGGTTGTGAATATATAAATAAGTATTTTAGTTATTATCTTGAAAAATATTGCATTCATGATGATCTAAGTGAACTATACACACCACTACAAAATAGTGTTTTGGAAAGAAGTAACAAATGTTTGGTGGAAATGACACAAACGATGTATATTTAACAGAATACTTATTATTATTTTTGGAATCAAGATATAATTATGGTATTTTATATTCAAAATAAGTGTCTTTATAGATTTATGTCTAATATTACACCTTTAAAATTATTTTACAATGATCCTCCAATCCTAAAGAACATATGGAAGTTCAACATTTCAAACATTATAAAACTAAAGGGTGGAAAGCTTGGGAAGTTTTATTAAATGGGTTTTGATGGAATCTTCTTTTTTTCTAATAACTTAATGGTAGAGAATACACATGTTATTATAAATAAATAGGAAATATTTTTTATTATAAAAAGGTAATTTTTTTTGAAATAACTGATAATAAATTCTCATAACATTGTAAAATAGTGGAAGATGTTGAAGATAAGATGATTATATTTGAGTGATGTGGTAATGTTTCTAATCATAATAATAATTTTTATGCTTTTCAAGATGAGTATTCTTACTCAACTTACTCAAGTGATAAGGAACATCTTCACACATTTCAGTTGAGGTTGAGGAAGATGGTGGATGTTCAAAATATTATTAGTGATCAATAATAATAGGTTAAATCCAGAAGAGAATAAAATTTAGTTCTACAAGAATTATTATTATTCATAGGTTAAGCTAAAATATTTTTAGGAAGCTATGGCACATTAAGAGTTTATTGATTCCATGAATGAAGATTTTGATCAAATTGAAAATAATGATACTTGGGAACGTGTACACAAACCCAATAAGAAAAATTTATTATTTATAAAGTATTTTTTTTGTAACAATCTAAATAAAAAGGTGATGTTATAAGAATAAGGCATGAATTATTTGAAACGTTTATTCTCAAATTGGAGGTATTGATTTTGATGAAACCATTACTCTATTGGCAAGATTAGAAACTATCAAAATATTTATTTCTATAACTAACATTAAATATATAAAAATTTCAAAATATATAAAAATTTATCTTTTATAAATATATATCTGAATGAAGAAGATTATATTGGAATTTTTTTTGGCTTCATGATTGGAAAAGTTGAAATTTATTTGTTCGAGTAAAAGAATGATTTATATGGGCATAAGTGAGCTTTAAAAGATTAGTATTTAAAATTGGTTACTTGCTTAAAAAAGATTAACTTTAAGAAAATAAGTGTTAATAGTAACATGTACATATAATTAAATCAATAGGTTTATCTCATTGTCATTTTTTATGTTGAATACATCATATTCACAGGGAATGATGAAGAAACATGAGAAAATTTTGTTGAGGAGATGAATAATATATTTAAATTGTCTATTCTTGGAAAAAGTAAATACTTTATTGGATTAAAATTATTAAAAAAAGATTAAATATATTTTCTTATATCAAGATGATTATTCTATGTAAGTTTTAAGGATGTTTTTAATAGAATAGTCAAAGATAAATTCCACTTGAATTTTAGTGGGAGAATATTTTTGAAAAGATGGGGAAGGAAAGTATATAGTTCCTAAAGAGCTTATAAAGTCAGTTGGAAGTTTATTATATTTAATTTATTCAAGTAAATATATGGTATATAATGTTACACTAAGTTCCTGATATCTAATGTCACCTTAATAATCTCATATCATGGATAGAAAATCAATTCTTAGATATTCAAAGGAATAATTAATATTGAGTTTAAAAGTGAAAGTTTAGGAAATATAGAATTTTTTTCTTATAAAAATATTCATTATTTATGAATTTTTGATTATATAAGATCAAAATTTTGTGTATATTTAATAATGGTAAAAATGGTGCAAGCTCGGATATGAAGAAAAAAAAATATTTCTCTCAGTACTGTAGAAGCAGAGTATGTGGCACCATCCAAGCTACAATACAACTTATATGGACGAGGACTCATTTGAAATATTTTTTAATGAACATAAATTTTCCCCTAAACTTAGGCTATGGTAATCAATGTTCTATAAATATCAATAAAAATAAAATTCAATATTCTCATTCCACGAACATTGATACAAAATATATCTGTATTAAAGAAATTATGTCGAAGTATGAATTAATGATGGATTTTCTCCAAGTAATGTTATATCATATACTATCTAAATTTAAATTCCTAATACTACTAGGTAGCAATGAGTTGGGTATCATATCAACATGTTTGTTGATAGTTGGTACAAGCCCAAGAATATAACTAAAATCAAATTAAACAAAAGAAAATAATTATGTTATAATTAACTAATGTGACGGTGATTAATTATTAAAAAGAATCAAATGAGTGATTAAAATTAACTTTTAAATAAATGAAGAGAAAGTGGTAGTAATAACTAAATAGACAGTAATTAGAATGTAAGGGATTTTTTATTGTATAATTAATGTATTTCTTATTTTTGAAGATTTTATTTGATTCAACATTTGAAAAAATGATATCAAAATATTTGTAATGAAGATTGACTTCGAATGGGATGATTCTACTGTCACTTGCTGAAAAAACTCATTCAATTAAAAAGAAGAATATGTTAATTACAATGTAAAAATATTCAAACCAACAAGGATAGAAAATAAATCCTAGATAAATATAACATCCCCATATTAATGTTTTTTTCTATAAATCATATTTAAATTAATTAATGAAAGTTAACAAATCTTTAGTTAATTGAATATAAATAAAAAAATGATTCTTCCATTGATTTATTGCTCTGATAACTAGTAATTATCATTATATGGATTGGTTTTTTATGATCTGGTGAATTATATATTGAAATATGGATGATTATTTATGACTAGACCATGATTGGGGATCCACTAGTCCTCTGTGTATCTTATTCTTTTCAATTGAGAACTCTATGTTTAACTCAATTGTATGTTCCCCGTCAAATCTTGAAAACCACCCTTATCTAAATTCCATGTGGAACACCATAACTGTACATATTTTACCTCATCTTAATTGAATAATTCCCCCAACAAATATTTATACTCGATCATGGGATTTTTGCCCCCAAAATATTCATTCCTTGGAATATTTTCTTAGTAATCTAGCAAACTATGGAATTTTCCAGAAACACTACTCACTAGTTTGAGCTAGAAATCATTAATTAAGATATTAAAATCTTAAAATTAGTGATGTAGACTAATTTATGACTTTATTTTTGGTTCTTTTTTAGTAAAACCTCTTACTCACATGTTCCTTTAGATGAGTTATTTGGATTTTCTGATCCAAAATTTATAACTCAACCATAACCCGAAATGGAATTTCAACAATCACATGCCCAACATTTTGATTTTTCATGATAAACAACTACTCCATCTTATAAAAGAATAAATATGTAAATATAATTCATCCAATATTTATTATCCCAATTTATCATCACCGGTCATCGAGAAACCTAAATAAATTTTCTGGTAAAAACATATGGTGGTAAGAACTCAGTAAAACCATTTCATTTAGCACATTACATACATACTTCAACACTACGGATTCCATATAAAATATGAATATTAAAATAACATCAATTATTTCCCTCATATTGATTCATGACTCATCCTTTCAAACATCACTAGGCTTATAGTGAGATCCATATAATTTTATTCTTCACGTCCATTCTTCTTCCCATGCACTAATCAGGTTTCAGTTTCAATGAAATTCCTGAATTGACTTCAATGTGGTAATAGTCTGGAACGACATCCAGAACAACACAAGTGTAATTCATCAGTTAGTTCAAAACATATGAGCTCATGACACCATTGGACTCCATTCATCATCAGGGACTCCTCCTCTTTGGAAATTTATATCACAATGATCTGGAAAAGTTACAAAATTGTGATCTTATCTTAAAAAAATTAGAAAATATCTTTCTTGAGTTGAATTTTAGATATTAATCAAACCACCACATGATCTCATATCATCTATGGTTTCCATAACTAGTCATATCATCAATTTATGTAGGAACTGGGTTGTCTTCTTTGGTAGAGAGAATCAGTATGTGAGGGTTTGATTAGGCAACAATGTTTGGAACAACTCAGATCTGCGCTTTGTGATAAATGGGTTACTACTTACGGCAAGGTAGAAGCATCTCTCTCATGATCAATTTGATTATTTTAGGTATATTTGGGAGAACTCTACACATGATCAGTATAAAAAATATGGATTTGAGAGTATAACAGGGTATGTACTATTTCCCGACACACAGTCGGCTGAATTCTAGTAAGAAAGGTTGGCACGACCACTATAATGATTATTACCTCCTTCATATGATCACTTGGAATGGTCATTATGGTGACCGTTCATTAAATATCCTACAAAAAAAATTAAACAAATTATATTCAAATCAAAAATTACGTAAAAATAAAAAAACAAGAAAAAAATAACTAATTTATAAATATTCAAAAGAATTAATATATTTATTTAATAATAAAATTAAAAACATTAAAAATTTATTATTATTAATTAATAATGAAAAAATAATTTTATAAATTAAAAAATTATATTCAACAAAAAAATAATATAATTTTGAGAAAAAATAAAAAAATAATGAAAATTAAATGATTTTTTCCAATATTTCAAGAAAAAATAATAATAATAAATGATGGATTACTAAATAAATACTAAATACTCTAAAAAATAACTACAAAACTAAAATTATCAATAAAAAGATATTTTAACCTAAAATCAGGGTTTTAATAATTTAATAATCATTTAACAAAATTTATAATTAATTTAAAAAATATCATTATTTTAATGATAAAAAAATTAATTACAATAAAAGAAGTTGAAAAAAGAATGAAATAAATTCCTCATAAAATTCTCTCACATATAATAAATTTCACTCCCAAGAAATTCAATAAATTTTATTTCTTTACCATGACACTAAAAATAAAATTATTGTCTTTCTAATATTCTAAATTACACTATAATAAAGTGAAATCAAATATTCCTTATAAAAAATTCATGGCTCATATGTTAAAACATCTCACTGCCTCATTTAAATTTCAAATTCTCGTTCCAGTTCTAAGAGTGAAACATATCAGATTAAAGAGGAACTTATATTTTAATATGACACACTTGAATTCATCACTCTCCCATAGGATCCAAAAATAATGTATCAATTTAACTTTATTGATTCAATTTAATGTGAGTATAAAATAATTCAATTGTCTCCTTTTTAATTTGGGTTTAATATTCACCTCACCTTAATGAATTCATTTTGACTATAAGGAACATATATTGTGTTTGAATTTTTCCTTTACATTTTTGTCAAAATAAATGTGAAAATAATCTTATTGAGAATGTATAGAGTGATTACACACAAAAACGATGTCTAAAATCTGATACATTCACTCGGGTATCATTATTTCTAATTTTACCGCGGTTTTGAAAGACATAAATTATAATCATCTGAGTTGTATCAATGAGGTTTTTTGTCAAAAAGGGTGTTCCGCTGAGGATCATGTTCAAATTTATTATTTTCACTATAATCTCAATTCCAAAAAAAATATCCACATCAAACTCCAATTCATAGTTCTTAAATTGAATTTTCTCAAAGATAGTGGGACACATTCACTCAAAAATCATGTAATTCATGTAATTTATGAATTATAGAAATTCCATAATTAAGTATACAATTATTACCTAGGATATACAAAATTATTTTCTTAAATATAGCATTTAAAACTAGGTATGGATGAACTTTGAAATTTAAAAATAGGGGTTTTTATGTGTACTACATGTAGGTTCCAGGCACAGTGGAAGTGCATTGGTGGGTGTACCCAACTTTAATTTTAGCATTAACAACAATCCATCTCATATCCATCACGATAATAAAATTTCGGATCTTCAGAATAGAATAAAAAATGAAAAAGGAAGAGGGGAGTCTCAGAACTATATGGAGGATCATCATATGTTGGTTATAATTAATTTAATTAATTGAAAAAAATTACCTTCATATAATTCTATCTTTGTTTATGTCTCTGGTCACGATTCGATGTGATCTATCATCGTTTCATAGAATCTAAGTGTATGATTCCTCTACCAGTGATCTATAGGTGATCCACATATATTGTGATGTCACCGAAGAGATCTTTCGGTACTAGTAGAGAAGAGTGTTCGCATGTGATGTTTGCCTTCAATCGCCTTGAACTAATGGAGGTAGATACCTCTCTCATAGCTTGAGAGTGTTCTTGGTGTAAAATAATTCTCTCTTGGATTGAGATCCTTTTTTCCAAATACATTGTGCACAACTACCCAAAATGTCTAGGCTAATGTGAAATATATAACTGGGATTTATAATTATATAGAATAATAAAATTAAATAATTACCCGAAATAATTTATTCATTTCATTTAATTCTTTGTAATACCCCATGTCTAATAATAATAGTTGACTATTATAATTACTTGAAATTTTCCCAAATAATTACACCTAATATTATATATTTAAATAAATTTTATTATTTCTCATAAATTCCTATAAAAACTACATGGAATGTATATATTAATATTCACGGTGTCTGCTTTTATTTTTCATTTTTATTAATTTCCTCCACCACATTTATCAGACATTGAATAATGACTATTTATTTCTCGAATAAATATCACAACATTAATCAATAATAAATATATTATTTCACACACAATATATTCTCTCGAATAACTAGTGTCGAAATAAATGTGATCATGCATCCTTGAATAATTATTAAACCACATTCAGGAATAATCTTTATTTAACTTGTTAAATTAATATGTAACTGAGATACTTGGACAAACTTAGTGTGTGACCCTCAAGGCATCTTTCTCAATGGAATTAGGTGGATCTGGCCTAAAGTCCAAGGATAGCATCTAGAAACTTTCCAATGAACCCATAGAGAAAGAAGTTAATGCCACAACGACATGTCACCTCCTACAAACGCTTAACATGTAATGTAATCCCTTGGTCACGATATCTCGAATCAAGGGGGTTTCATGGAAGATCCATCAACCCATGTTCTCAATTATTCTTACTTAGACTTTCCAGAATTGAACTTTCCCATTCCTCACCATGTCCATTGATTTATTTAGTATATATCAATTCCATCAAAGGTCATGAGATATCTACTTTCATTATGGAACAAAAGGGGCAAATCCTTTCTCTCATTATCTATTAATGAAATATCCCTTATGATGCACCCAATGTATCCTACCTCACTGTGAACAGTGTGTTGCCATAGTTTTCATCAATACATCTATGTGCATGAGTTGTAATACCCATTAATAATAATATTAAAGTCTAAGGACCAATACACACATCCGTGGATAGAAACATCCAATGACACTATGAAATGTGTATTTCCTACTGGTTGGGCTCGTTCTCATAATATCCTCATGTAAATTACTAAGGGTGCACACCATAAGAAGGTGCCTCAAAGTTTTATGAGTCCTTGTACCTAATGGCATGTATTATTTGTGTCCCTCAAATAACATCATCCATCCATAGAACATATATTCAAGAATTGTGTTATGGAACTTTGGGGGTCTCACCATAGGAGGGATACGATATGAACCTTTAATGCAACAACTATCCTTTAGACATTATCGCATGAATTGTCATGTAGAAGAACAATCAAGATGTTATAAGATATTTATTAATGAAAAAAGTATAAATTATTTGGTTTTAGGCCACCAATTCCAACATAATACCAATTATACTAGAGCCAACTCCTAACAACCTTTAACCCACTAACTCTCACATGATATTCATGCTTATGCTAGGAAAGGCCTTTAGTCATGGGGTCCACCGCGTTCTCTTTCGTATACACTCTCCTCACTGAAAATTCACCCCTTTGATAGAAATACCTCAAGAGATGATACTTCCAGAGTATGTGCGTTGTCCATTGATGTGACCTTGGATCTTTTTCAAGAGCCACCGATGCAGTATTATCACAATAAAACGTGATAGGATCTGTATATCTAGGAACCACATCAAGCTCCTGGAAAAAGTTTTGAATCCATATGGATTTATTGGCTACCTCATAAGGTGCTATATATTCGGACTCCGCTGAAGAATTGGTGATAACTGGTAGATTTGAACTCTTCCACCTCATAGCTCTACCATTGAGATAGAAAACATATCCAGATTGTGACATTAGATCATTCTAATATGTCTGGAAACAATTATTATCATTCCCTATAATGACAATCTCCTCGTCTCCTCCATACACCAGGAACATATCCTTAGTTATTCTCAGATACTTAAGGATAGTTTTAAATGAAGTCCAATGTTGTTCTCCTAGATCTGCTTGATATCGGCCTACCATGCTCAGTGCATAGGCAACATCAAACTTGGTACATAACATGGCATGCATGATGGATCCTATAGCCAAAGTGTAAGGGATATTACTCATTCTATCTTTCTCTTGTTGTGTCCGAAGACACATTTTCTTAGAAATATGTAGGCCATGTGACACTGGGACCAATCCTCTCTGGGATTTTTCCCTACTAAATATATTTAGTGTATGGTCAATGTATGTACCTTTACTTAGTCCAAGCAGCCTCTTGGATCTATCATGAATGATCATGAATGTCGGCTGCTTCACCCAAGTCATTCATGGATAAACACTTATTCAACCAATCCTTAACTGACAGTATGATTGGTGCATCATTTCCAATAAGCAATATGTCATAAACATATACTACTAAGATAATGACCACATTCATATTAATACACTTATAAACACATGGCTCAAATTCATTTTTAATGAAACCAAATTCTTTTATGGATTCATAAAAACATATGTTCCACGACCTGGATGCTTACTTTAATCCATAAATGGATTTTTGAAACTTGAAAACCTGTTTGGCTTCACCTGGTGTCACAAACCATTCTGGTTGTGTCATATATACATCTTCCTGAAGGTTCCCATTAAAGAATTCTATTTTGACATCAATTTTCCAAATCTCATAGTCATGGTAAGTTGTTATGGAAAGTATGATTCTTATGGATTTAAACATGGAAACTAGCGAGAAGGTTTCATCATAGTCAGCTCCTTGATGCTATCTGAGTCCATTATCCACTAGCCTTGCTTTATAGGTTCTTACTTGACCTTCCATGTCTAGTTTTCTCTTCAATACCCATTTTCATACAATAGGCTTTACTTCAACTGGCTCATCAACCAGAACCCAAACTTTGTTCTGATACATAAAATCCATCTCAAAATTCATAGCTTCTATCCATCTTGAAGCTTCTGAGATTTCTATTGATTATTTTTATGATAAAGTTTCAACATTGTCCAACAATAATGATTCACCATCCCCAGTGACTAGGAAACCAAATCTCTGTGGTTCTCTTACCTATCTTGAGATCCAACACAGTACTTTTGTTTCGGTAACTTCTTCCATAGGGACTTGGATAACTTGTTCTTGTACCAACTCTTGTGTATCTTGAGCATCAACTTTGTCAAATTCAACCTTTCCCCCACTATCCTTTTTTAGGATTTTCTTCCTCTCAAGAAATATGGCTTATCTGGTGACAATCACTTTCTTGTCTGAAGGGTTATATATGTAATATCCTTCAGTTTCCTTGGGATATCCTATAAAGATATACTTGGTGCCCCTGGGTGCTAGTTTATTTCCTGAGAAGTCCTTAACAAATTACTCACATCCCCATACACGTGTGTGCGAAAAAATGGGTTCATTTCCATTCCATAACATGGTGGGAATTCCATTTTCCACCTTAGTTGGTACTCGGTTTTAATGTGTATGCTACAGTTTGTAATGCATATCCCCAAAAGGATAATGGAAGATCTACATGACTCATCATCGACTTAACCATGTCCAACAAGGCGTGGTTCCTCCTTTCACTAACACCATTACACTATGGTGTATAAAGAGGAGTGAGCTGAGATAGAATCCCATACTCCTCTAGAAGATCGATGAACTCTTGGTTCAAATATTCTCCACCTCAATCTGATCGAAGCTTCTTTATCTTCATACCAAGATGATTCTCTACTTAATTCATGAATTCTTTAAATTTATATAAGGATTATAACTCATTCCGCATTATGTAGACATATCCATATCTACTTAAATAATCAGTAAAAGTAATGAAGTAAGAATATCCACCTCTAGCTTCTACAAGAAATAGTCCAAACACATCCGTGTGCAAGAATCCTAGAAGCTCTATAGCCCTTTCATCCTTTCCACAGAAAGGCGTCTTGGTCGTTTTACCTCGAAAACAAGAGTGACATCTATCAAGTGTTTTTTGATCAGTAGAGTCTAAATAGCCCTCTTAGTAGAGCTTTGTCAAGCGCTTCTCATTTACATGACCGAGACAGTGATTCCCTAACTAGGTGATGTATTTGTCATGTGAGTTTTTCCATTATCAATTTCCAACACTTCATTTTCGTAATTTAATACATACAAACCATTATTTAAATGTGACATACCATAACATACATTATTCTTATAGAAGAATAATCCCTTATTTCCAAAGATGATAATAAATCCATCTATATCCAAACATGATACAGAAATTATGTTAATGGTAACACAAGGATCATAATAATAGTTATGTAAAACCAAAATCATCCCCTTTAGAAATGAGAGGTGGTAATCACCAATGGCTACCATAGCTATCCTCATGCCATTAGCAGCTCAGAGATCCACCTCTCCTCTAGAAATTGTTATAAATCTACTTGGTTCCAGCATTTGAATACATATTTGAGCCCCACAAGTTGTATCTAATACCCAATGTATAGAAATGGAAAGATTAAACTCGATAACGAACACACCTTTTGCATCCCCAAGCTTCTAGGTTCAGTTCCTATACTAGTGGCCTTGCTTACCACATGAAAAACATACCACCTCCCATTCCTAGCCCTACCTTTGGATCTTCCCCTTCCTAGAGGGACGGTGCTTGGGGCTTCATACATTTTATAATTTCTTGGCCCCTTTACCTTGTCATTACTTTTCTTATTCACCATAATGACGATGGGTTTGTTATGCCCCATGTCCTTATCAACCTGGAGAATTAAGGTTGGAATTTATAATAGACTCTTCTCATTGTTGGTCATGTTATAGTTGACAATAAAGCTAGATAACGTCTTGGGCAGTGATGATAGGATGAGATCTGTACACAACTCAAATGGGAACTTAATACCTAAGATGTCAAGGAGTTCAATGTAGCCAATAAGCTTGACAACATGTGGCCCCGCTGGCGCAGACACTCCAAGCATAGCTGTAAACAGAGCATTGGAGATCTCATATATCTCCTGTATCACCTTCTCTTGGTATATATCTTTATGGTGAGACATCATGATATACGCGTCCATGATTTCATGTTGCTTCAAGAGCTCATTAGACATGTTAAATAGTATGAAATATTGGACATTTGTGTCATCATACATATGTTTCATAGAGAGAGATAGTATTTCATCACTGTCCTCTTTCCTAGGTGCAACTAGAAGAAGCTCTTATAGAACATACCATTTCCTCTCATGGTGAATAATGACTCGTAAACACCTCTTCCACTCTTGGAAATTTGTGTAGGTGAGAAGGTTTTCCTTCCTAACTATGGTTTAAAATGATATTTTTTATGTTATTTTCTTGTGTTTTCTACAAATTAAGATGAGAAAAACATTATTACTTTATTATGATAAAACGGAGACAAATAAATAAATTAATACATATTAGTCTCCCACTATTTTATCGAAATCCAATATCCCTCACCATTGACTTCAGAATATTCTTTTGCCGAAATATTCTATTGGAAAGGATCCATATTTCCCTTCACATTACCCCAATTAGGGTTAGTCAAGCAACATTATGTGTTTTATGTAGGAATTCCAAATTCCAACTATATTAACTCGTAGCTCCTTGATCCGTTGAGTGTAATCCCCAATCCTGAAATCCTTTTATTTAGGATTTCCTCAATCATTGCCTCTTGGTCACACCAAGTCCTACTGTGGCAGTCAACCGTTGATGCAAACCAAGTCAAGTCAACCCAAAACCTTGAATTAGAATTCCGTGATAATTGAAAGCATCCCAACTAGGTTTGTTCAAGCACTTTGAACTAATGTTGGATTCTAACTAAGATTATGGAAAGCTATACGGACTTTATATTTATTTGATGGATTTTATCCTTATACATAAATTTCCATTTTATTATCTTTGATTACATACTTGTGAATATTATTTGGGATATACTTAAGTGATTAACAATGTATAAGATTATATTTTACGTATAATTAAGTCTTATTTTAGTTTCATCTTGCATTCTTGTTTAATTCATTAATTGGGTGATCGTGGAAACACACCCATAATAAATAAACCATGAAACTAAAAAGAATAAAATAAGTGGTATGATCATTAGCTTGTTCTATTGGTTAGTTTATCTAGCAGTTGATAAACTAACCTAAGACCTAAGGGAGAAACACCTTGAACATTTTGGGTTCGTGTTTATAGCTTTCCACTTGTCCACATTTGTATCTTCTTGGATTGGTTTCACCTTGGACCCTAACTTTGATCTGCCTCCACTATATTGGGAGCTCCATCCATTAAATATTCTTTTATCTCACACGTAGCGGAGGGGTAAAATGGTGTTTTACATAAAAGAATCCTTGGGCATGTAGGACCGACATATTAATAAAGAGAAGGCTTGCAAGCCAACAATTTTAATTCAAATAAATTAATTAAAAGAAACCATTCGCATAAAATGTTCTTGGTCTAGCTCATGATCATCCATGCATGTAATGATATTTACTCATAAATAAAATGATCATTAAATTATTTAATCATTATTACGTATGAAAAACCACACTCGAATCAATTAATTATCATTAAATAATAAATCCTTTAATCTTAACCCCTTTTTTCTAAATTTCCTTGAGATTCTCCTCTATCATAATTTTAAAAAAATAAATTTATTTATAATTGTCTTTGTACGTAACTTGTACCTTAGAGGACACCTAGTGAATTACTGTTCATAACTACCCAATGAGTTGAAATTATCATTATATAGAAGTTAAATTAAACACACATATATATCTAACACCTATCATGTATTGTGCCTTAGCTTTATGTATGCACTATGGTACACGTCTCAAGGGTTTGTATAGTATAATGATAAATTTTAATAAATCTATGTAATTTGGATGAGTACACGGCGTGTAGTTCTGACTACACGATATGCACTTCTGTTCACCATCCATCCGAAGTACACGCCCGGTGACATGGCATGTTGATGTACTTTATTAATTTTCAGAGTACACACTGTGTTCAATGGGACACATGCCGTGTAGTATCTGTGATACATGGCTTCCAATAGAGAAATCCATGTACAGGGTACATGGTCCAACCCTAACCCGAAGGGAATACACGTTGTGTTCCATGAGCCACCTGGCATGTAATCCGGAAACTGTGTGCCACCTATTCCTATTCAATACACAAAGTCTTAAAGACTTAGATAGGATCCATTTACATGGCATGATTTGGCGGACCAATCCAATGCATTGAACCTAGACTACACGACGTATACTTCTGAATAAACATCATGTATTCTGGTGTTGTATGGACAGGAAAATTTGAAACCTCCGGATGAGATCCTCTATTTTATTTTAATAAAAAGTAAAAGAAAATTTTGTTTCTGTAAGGTGAATGAGAAATGAGAGAGGCGGAACAAATCTCGAGATTCAGATTTAAAGAATAACTAACTTGAATTAGAAAAACTAAATCACTAAATGCATAAATCACCAATGAAAAAGTAAATAATTATAATCAACAATATGACTCCCTATAATACCACTTGTAGGTTTCGGGCACAGTGGAAGTGCATTGGTGGGTGTGCCGAAATTTAATTTTAGTGTTAACAACGATCAATCTGGGATCCGTCATGATAATAAAATGCCGGATCTTTGGAATTTAACGAAGAATGAAAAAGAAATAGGGGAGTCCTGAAACTATATATAGGATCATCATATGTCGGTTATAATTAATTTAATTAGTTGGCAAGAATTACCTTGATGGTATTCTTTCTTTGTTGATGTCTCTAGTCACGATATGATGTTATCCATAATTGCGTCGTAGAATGAATGTTTAGGATTCCTCTAGCGGTGATCCACACATGCTCCAAATATCTCTGGACATCACTGAAGTGATCTATAAGTGCTATCATAGAAGAGCCTTCGCTTGTGAGGTTTGCCTTCGGTTGCCTTGATCTGGTGGAGGTGGATCTCTCTCTCTCGTAGATTGAGAGCGTTATTGGTGGAAAAATAAATTTCTCATGTCTTGAGATTATTTTTCCAAATCTATAGTGTAGGACCACCCAAAATGGCTAGGATAATGAGAAATATATAATTGTGCTTGTTAATTACATAAATTAATAAAATAAATTAATTACCTAAAATATTTTATTCATTTAATTTAATTCTTAGTAATACCCCATGTTTGATAATAATATTTGACTATTATTATTACTTGACATGCGCCTAAAAAATTGCACCTAATATTATTTAATTATATAAATAATATTATTTCTCATAAATTCTCATAAATACTACATGGCGTGTATATATTAATATACATGGCGTGTATATATTAATATACACGGCGTGTACTTTTATTTTCCATTTTTCTTAATTTCCTCCACCACATTTATTAGACCTTGAATAATGACTATTGATTTCTCAAATAAATATCACTGAATTACTCACTATTAAATATATTATTTCACCCACAATATATTTTATCAAATAACTTGTGTTGAAATAAATGTTATTAGGCATCCTTGAATAATAATTAAACTACAGTCCGGAATAATCTTTATTCAATTTGTTAAATTAATATTTAACTAAGATACTTGGACACACTTAGTGTGTGACCCTCTAGGTCTCTTTCTCAGTGGAATTTGGTGGAGCCTGCCTAAAGTCCAAGGTTAACATCTTGAAACATGCCAAGGCACCGATAGAGAAAGATGTTAATGCTGCATTGACATGTCACCTCCTAGGAACGCTTACCATGTAATGTAATCCCTTTGTCACGATATCTAGAATAAAGTGGGTTGAATGATAGTGTTATCTGCCCATGTGTTCAATTATTCTTTATTTGACATTCCAGAATTGAACATGCCCATTGCTCACCATGGTCATGGATTTATTTAGGATATATCAATTCCATAAAAGGGCATGAGATATCTACTTCTGTTAGGGAAGAGAATGGAAAAATCCTTTCTCGCATTATGTATTAATGCAATATCACTCGTGACACACCCAACGTATCCTACCTCACTGCGAACAGTGTGTCATCATATTTTTCATCAATACAACTAAGTGCGTGAGTTTTATTACCCATTAATAATAATCTTAAAGTCTAAAGACCAATACACACATCCGCAGATAGGAACATCCAATGACACTATGAAATATGGATTTCCTACTGGCGGGTCTCATTCTCATAATATCCTCCAGGACATTAACAATGGAGCACACCATGAGAAGGTGACTCAAAGTTTTATGATTCCTCACCACTAATGTCCGGTATTATTTGTGTCCCTAAAATAACATCATCTAGCCATATAACATATATTATTGAACATTGTTATGGCACTTCTGGGTTCTCACCATAGTAGGGATCCGCTATGACACTTTAATGAAACAGCTATACTTGGGACATTATCACATGCATTGTCACGGAGAAGAACAATCAATATGTGATAATATATTTATTAATGAATAAATTACAAAGTAGTTGGTTCTAGGCCACCAACCCTTACACTACATGGAAGACTAGATAAGTCTTATTTAAAAGAGCCCTCTCCCCACCCATAAAATCCAAAAATGATCCCACTTTTGAATCTTAAATTAGGTGATCCAATTTTATTATTTTGATTCAAATATATTTGAAATGTATCATAGAAAAAAATTTATTTAATAGGGTGATAGGGATACTCAAATAAAGATCATTGTTTCACACAAAAATCAAGGATGATAGAACAATCGCAAATGAACCCTACTGAACACTACCTGAAAATTAAGAATATAAAATTTTTATAAAAAGGTTTCATTATACATGTGAGTTCATGAGTAATTTTCATAGAGGAACCAAAATTCATAATGCAATGACAAAATTATTTCAAAAAGACTCATCTCAATAATTTTTTCAGCTTCCCACAAGAAATTTTGAAAGGACATAATTTAATCAAAACAAAAGTAACTAACAACAATATGAAGGGAAGTAATATATCTATAAGATTAAAATAATCTCTCTCCATTAAATATATAATAGTTTATTAATGTTTAAAAAAAAGGTGTATCCTCCCTCAAATAAATTTAAATAACATTATGGTTAAAAATCTAAGCTCCTAGAATAAAAATATATGAAAATGTCTAAAACAATTAGTAATTACAATGAGTATGAGTATAGGTATTTTTATCCAGTGTTATACACAAGTATATTCATTTATAAATCAAGTTAAAAAAGATTATATCACTGGTAAAAAGTTCACATAGGCCAATTTTTCAACTTCTCATGGTCATTTGACCTTTCTCACAACCTCTTTTCATTGTGACTTCACTTACCACACATGTATACAAATCACGGCCAGTAAACCAAGACCATTCCAAATAAATGATGAAAATAATGAGGGAAATTATTAATAAGAACTCTATAAATTGGGTTTAGAAATTGATTGATATATATAACTGAGTGATGAGAATATATTTAAACAAAAAATTCAAAGAGAAAAACTATAAAATAACGGATTTTCACCCATGAAGTGCTAGGTTTATAGTCTCTAGATAGAATGACTGATTTCTTAATTTTCCATGAATTATGAGTTTGAAAATCCCTTGGGTACCTCTCAAATTAATCTTTTTTAATTTGGACATTCACCATGAAAAGAATATTTTCTTCACCTAGAAAATCAACAACTTCATTTAAAAGAACTCGAATAGTGGTGAAAGGTCAATACCATCTAGATTGAATATTCCAATAAAAAATTATGAGTCTATAATAAAAAATAAAAATATTTTGACCACATTTAAAATAAATATTTTGAATGAATGAATCACGAAAGGAATTATCCCTCTCCATATAAATCCTATAATTTTTCTACACACTCACTTATTCTAATAAAAGTCACTTAACTCACAGAATTTTTTTATATAGAGGTTGAAAATCACAATTGACGGCTTTCACATTCCATAAATAAATATATTGATTCACTATTAGAAAATTGAAGTGAGTTACCAAAAATAATACAATATGGATACATACTTGTGGATGTTTTAAATGTTGTTTTGTTTGACCATAATGCCTTATCAAGTGTTAATTACCAGTCCCTCTTATTTCATGAAATAGTTTTCTATATGATCTTTTTTAATTCCCTATTTGAAATTTCTACCAATCCACTCAATTATGGATGCTAATTAATTCTTGTTCTATGGTCACACCCATATATTTACATTACTGATTTGAATTTAAAATTTCAAAAATGTGTTCCATTTCTCATAATGAAAACCTATAGAAATCCAAAACATGAAAATATGTTCTTTTTTATGAATTTAACCACCCTGTTATCTATATTATTTGTAATTTCCACTACCCACCCCATTTGTAAACATTTTTTACAACATTAAGATGAAATCATTAACATGATAATATGGGAATGGTCCCATGATATCCAATCCCCAAAAATCAAAAATATCAACATCTGAGTTACCTTAATGAGTAATCTCCTTCTTCCTTTAAACATTTCCGAATCATTGGAAATTATCATATCCCCCCACTAAAAACCTGTAATACTTAAATAATAGTGGATAAAAAAAATACATCTATATGTAATTTTTGTGTCATTTACCCACATCAATGATGACCTCACGACGGTGAGTTGTGAAAACTCTCAAAAATTGGAAGAATTTTTCTCTTAGAACACACCTGCCTAGGATACCATACATACACCTCATAAATAAAAAATTGTTATCCCAGAAAGATAACATAATTTAAAAGGTAAAATTATTCATTTAACTATTTTAAAAATATTTTGGTATGACACTTTCTACCAAGAAATTAAAAGAATATGCTTATAAATTACATTTCATAAAAAAATAGTAAGTACCTTTTCATCTGGGAAAAAATAATTAATCTCCCTGTAATCTTCACATTGAGTAATAGAAGAATTATAAATATGATTTTAAACTATATTCTCATCCCCATATATATCTCTAATATATATCTAATGAGTGTAGGTGTATCTTCAATATTTGATACAAAAAATTTCATGTTAGTGTGGTCTATAAAATTATGATATTAGAACACAATAGGCACTTCCTAAACAGTTGAGTCAAAAAACAACAACAAACTAACCCTTAGTAGTAGTTTAATTTATATGAACATCATCTATCATCTTGATTGCATAATACACCACATGCAATTTACATTCAATACTTTGGCCAAAAACTACTCCAAAAACCACATCACTGGCATCGTAGATAATATAAAATGATACTTCAAATATGGTCTTGTGATGATCATTGTAGAATTGAGATTTTTCATAAGAAGGCTAAAATATTAAAGATAGTATTATTCATCAAAAATTGGGGTTTCATTGGACATAAGTGAAAACATGGGTTTTGTAACTTTTTAAAATTAACTGATAAAACATCGATAAAGATTGGCATACCCAAGAATTATTGTAACACATTTCACATTCTTAAGAGAGGGAAACTTTTGAATGACCTCAATCTTGGAATTATCAACCTATAAACACCACATAGAAACATCATTTCCCAAAAATATTCTTTCAATGAGCATAAAATAAAATTTCTACCAGTTTAGAATTATGTTGGTCTCTATGAATATTTTTAAAGACTATTCTAGATTCTATAAACACCTCCCAGATTTGGTTCCCACAATGGAAAATTAATCTGACAAATTCTCAATGATTATCATAATAATTTTTAAAAATATTTCCATTATACACACCATAAATATACTTGACATCCCACATAATTTAAAGTTCATTTTCAGTAAAAGAATAACCCAAATTGGAAAGTGATTTTTTTTTCTTGATCATATGGGGCTACCATATTGTTGTTGTAAACAGAATAGAAATCTCAAAGAAAAAAAAAATCCTATTATCATTTCAAAAATTTAACATAAATATGGAATGAGAAAATGATCATTTATACAGGTAGATTTTATCTTTTTTTAATCTATACAAACTTACAATTTGGTTTCCCAACTAAATAGGATTTGTTAATTTTTTTCATTAGTCACAATAGTGAATCACCTATTATTTGGGAATACTTAGACAAGACTGACCCAAAAACTATCAGAAATGGGGCATATAATTTCAAAATCTATAATATTTATTACCTATTCTCTCACTACTTCTTTCATGTTTCGGTTAAATCCACATTTCCATTAAAAATTAGTTTGTGGTCTTGTTCCATAGGAATATTATGCATGCAGAATAAAGGTCTAATCCCTCTACGGATAGTTATATACCATCCTATTGCATTATTGGATTTCCATATAACACCCAACAATTTTTCTTATGGATGATAATTTTATTCATCAAAAATTATAACATGAAGTGTTTCATTTTGACCTTAAAATGACTAAATAATGTGTTAAAAGATTGTTTATTCTCAAAAATGGGTGCATCTTTACAAGATGGAAGACTCTTGCCTTTGGGAGGACAAATATATTCAACATGTTTTATAAAATGAGTTTTAACACAATACCAGTTTTCAATTTCTAAAATATATTTAATATTTCTCTTAATGATGTCCAAGGTGGAAATCACACTCTCATGAATATCTAGAACATATTTCAGCAAATTTTTTGAAGTAAAATCCTAAATTTGTTTCAAAAACTCTCTGTCAACCTTATAAAATTGTTCAAAACTATTTTCGAAATGAAAATTATTCTCATGTTATTCTAGAAATTTCCTAAGATATAGAATAGAAATTTTTACTTTATAAAAACTTTCCAAATATGGAATAGATATGTTATTAAAATCTTTAAAATCACCCATATTTTCACTTTTATCACATTGAAAATTCTATGAAAATTTAAATTTAGCTTTCAAAAGGGTTTCTTCAGCTACAGATTGTTTGAATTTTTTTCTTTCTTCTATTTTAATGAATTATCACCCTCTTGAACCACAAATCTAGAAACTTTCTCACAATTTTTTTTTTATTTAACATTTTAAAACACATGAAAATATTTCTCTTACTCTCTGATAATAAAATTCAAATTTTCTTTTCCTATATTGATAAATAATCTTCATGTACATATAAACGGCCAATGTTTAATTATGGGAACCTCATGGTAACCCTACAAATCTAGAATAAGAAAATATTTAGGTAAAAAAACTTACCAAATCCATCTATAAATTCATATTCTCTCCCTATTGGATGAGTGAATGATATTTCAGGTAACTGCATAATAATCATGGTGGGTTTCAACTTACCTAGTAACAATTATTAAAATAATGAGAAAGGTATTATATTGATTCTTTCCTCAACACCATTAAGGAAATTTAATTGATATATTCTAACTAATGTGCAAGGAATCAAAAATCCCATGGTACATTGATTTTTTGTTGAATCATTATTTTATTGAAAACATTACACACTTCAGTGAGACTGTAGTTTGATAACTCCATTAATGTTTTCTTATTAAAAAAATTATTGAGTCATTTTAGGTATGGTGGAATATGAATTAAAGACTGGGTGAAGGGAATGTTCACATGGATATTATTGAACATTATAAGGAATTGATGTAATTTAGGTTTGTTATTATTGGATTTCAACCTCTAAGGGAAAGTTATAGATGCAATAATTCTAAATAAACAATTATATTAACCAATTTTCTCAACAAGTTTCACTATACCATTATTCATGTTACATTTGGGGTTATTTTTTATTTTTTTAAGATGATCATATTGATTATATTGTGTTACAACACTACTATTCAAAATTATAGAATGAGTTTTTCTCATATTTGTGTGTTTATATTATTCCGTATTTTTAATTTGGGCACCCATAGTTCCAACAATAAAATACTATTGGGTTTGTAAACCACTCCTGGTAACTAAATAAATGGTACACTCCCTAGAATTATTATTGGTCGTGCAATTAAGATGACCTTTACCACTTGAACTAAAGTATCTGGCTAATTTAACCATGTTTTCATCCAAATTATTCATTCCAGAATCATTTTGGGCCTTATCAGAATCATGTTTAGGTTTTTGTGAATCAGGCTTCCCCATAAAAAATTTAATGATCCCTTTAACATCATCTTGATAATAGTAGTTTCCATCCATATATTGATTATGTAATTGTGTTCATTTTGGAGTTTAAAATATATACATCATAGGTTGTTTTCCAATCATTTCTTATTCTCTCGATGATAAGTTGGGGTGGTTCCTATAGCCATAATTGTAATTGTTTGAAAATGGTTCATCTGTAACTTGTGTCTATTGAACATTTATAGAAAAAATTGAATCTTCTGGTGTTTGGATTGGAAGGTAAAATTTTGTACATAAAGAACATGAGTTTCCAAACATTCCACACTGTTGGAACTGTTCTCTAAGAGTTTAGTCCTAATTTTTACTGCCAACTTGATTAGTAGTTTGATTGAAATATTTATTCATTAATGACTATAGATAATCTTCTATTTTATAAAATTTCGCATATATTTACATCCATTTACCAGTTTCATTACCTTATATATTAACTCTTATTGTCATTGAATTATTATGTTGTGAATTAAGATCCATAGTAATGAAATTCTTTCAAATCTCTTCATTGGTTTATCTATTGTAATATACTCCAGAGGATTGGCATCCATATTCGGATTAGTAGGTGATATAACATTATATAATTCATCCAAGAGTATGTGTAATGGTATTTGGTGATGAGGACCCTACCTAATAAGGTCTCTAAACATATACCATGATTCATGAACAACCTATCAATATTCTTGAAATAATTTAGTGATTTTGTTTCTTCATTCTCACTTTTGTCTCCATGGATAAAATTCCATTATGAAGGAGTTAAATATTTATTCCCAATATTAAAAAATGTTTTCATCAACTTACAAAAACTAATTCCTTTTATTTACACATATAAAAAATGGGAAACTATAAATTTTATCTCATTCTCACTAAACCCATATAGTGGAAGTTTCTACACTATAATAATAAAATCCCAAATGAAGGCTAAGAGTCCTCATTAATAATTACTTTAAATGAATGTAGAAAAGAAAGGTGATATTTCATCCATTCATAATTTCAATATCGATGTGTAAGTATGATTGAAGAAGGATTACCTGACACGTGAGGAATCTGATACCCCATCATCCTAGGTCATTCAACATTTCCATCAGTTATTTATGGTTGAATATATTTAGTAGCTCTATATCTAAAATTTTAAATTTTAGAATTTTCTCTTCTAATAGATCATATTTTTAATTAATTTATGGATTAATGGGATCTGTTTTATGATATAGATATTAGGTGTGCATGTAGTGAATAATTATCAACCCTACACTTGATATTCATATTTATTTTATTTTGTGATATTGTTTTTTATTTTATGGTATTCTATTTTTTTTGTGTTTTCTTGATTTTTTTTGAATTTTATAGATGAATGAAGCCTTCCCTATTAATGATTAAAAATTTTGGTAATTATAGATCATTTAATATATAAAATAAAATTCCTAACACTGTTATATAGTAGTGAGTATGGTATCATATTAATAGGGAATTAAATGGTGGGTGCAGGTGAAAGAAAATAACTAAAAAATAAACTATATAAAACAATATTTTTTGAATTAAATAATATGATAATAAAGAATTATTAAGAATAAACAAATGAGTTATCAAAAAATAAATTTTCAAGTGATGAAGATTTAGTGGTAGGGACAACTATGAAAAGATTGATTTGAGTGTGGGGGACGTTTTGAAATTATATTTAATGTATTTTATCCTTGTAATGTTTTTTATTGATTAATTATTCAATAAAATAATGTGATAAATTATGTCAAGGACAACATCTTTCAATGATATGATTTTTAAGTTATTCATTACAAGACTCATTCATTTTTAAATAGAAAAATTTAATTATAGTGTTAAATGATCGCACAAACAAGGATATAAAAGATAAACTAGATCAATATAACTTCCCTGTGGAAATATATTTCACCAAAAATCATATTGAAATTCCTAAATGAAAAAATTATATATCATGATCTAATAAAAGAAGAAGAATACATCAAATATTCTTTCAATTTCAAGGACTTATAACTTGTAATATTGATTTCCTAGTTCTACTCTATATGCTATAGTGAATGATCAAATGAAATCTAGATTATCTTTGATGATTAGGCTATGATCATGGATATAATGATCCTCTATGTATCTTCTTATTTTTAATAAGAAAACTTTTCGCAAAATGAAATAGCATTCTCATGATCATAGCATGAAAACTCACCATCCGACACAACATCATTTATTACACATACACATGGATAAAATTGTAAATTATCTTTCCCAGAAAACACATATAAACAAAGACACAACACAAAGGAAGTGTAGGGTCAAATACGTAAAGGAAGCTAGTAGATAGTAAATTTATTAGTATAAACCATGTGGTAAGAGTCCTCATGATCTCTCTCACTTTTTTTATTATGTCTACATAATTTGGGTTTTAATTTAGGAAATAGATATGGTATGAGTGTCAATTTCAGTATTTAAGAAAAATAGTAATCTTAATTATTGTATGGGATAGACCTATGGATTAGAATATGAAGTACTAAAATGTTAAGAAATTTTTTTATTCCATCCAGTTGTATCTAACTAAGATATAACTATTCTTTCACTATAGTGATAGTAGATAACCTAGGTGTAGTAATATTGGATTCAAGGCAGAATGTATCACAAGTTGTTGGTCCTAACTTAATCAAAACCAACTTGGTCAGGGTCCTTAGATTACAACTCCCATGATCATTGCTATGAAAAATAATGAGATTAATTTTTTTTAATATAGTTACTATCCACATGGTTACCATTTTTTTATTCATAAATTTAATACATTTAAATCTACCCTTACTCTCAACCCCTAACCCTAAGAGAAATATCTTTGCATGATAGTATTAAAAAAAAGAGAAAATTGTATATTTCTTGAAATAGTGACTAAAAAACATAAATAGTCACAATCCATTATTGAAATAATATAAAACCAATCAAATATAAATGAAAATGAAGGAACAATGAAGAACTCAATGACAGATTAAGTTGAATAGAAATCAAAAATAGATTCATTCATGGAATTGAAAACAAGAAAGGGTAAATTGTTAAAATGGAAAGATGAAAAAAATGAATGATTAAAATAAGAGACTAAAATAATAAAACTAAGTTTCTGATAAAGTAAAATGGAAAATAACATAAAAAATAAATATCACTAACAAAGTCCAAAAATGTTTATCTATTTGAGGCTGAATTTCAATTTGTAGAGTCGAAAGTTACATGATGTGTATATGTTTCATGCTGCCTAATTATTTAAATGAATTCTACATAAACACTGACATGATGTGTCAATGGTTTTTATGTTAGGTACATTAGATCTATAATGGTTTCTAAAGATATATAATATCACATATTTTATATCTTGTATCTTCTACATGATTTAGGTTTCAAACTTTCCACATCATATATGATGTTGATATCCTGAAAAGGGGATTCCAATCCTATAATTTGGTTATTAAGTGGTATTATCAATGAATAAAAATCATGTACTTTGGATTAATGATGTGTAATATCCAAATAGGTTTTTATCCATCATGTCTTCTTTGGAGTCTTGAGTTCCCATTCCTTGGAAGAACACATCAAAACTGACTGTATTATCGAATAAAGAATGATAATTTATTAATAAAATGCATTCAAAATATATATAATGGTTATGGATTGAAAATTCCCCCACACATGAACAAATTTTTATCCCTAAGAAAAAAACATCTCAGTAGAGATTTTAATTAAAATAATATTTAAATATGAATCATTCATTTCAACTAAGAAAAAAATGATGTGCTAGCATAAAAATTATGTACCCCAGAATCAATCTTGTAGAGAAAATAATTAAATCCTCATAATTAAGATATTTATTTAGATTTTTTCTTATTCTAATTAAATTTTTTAACTATTTTTCATAGTCTATACCCATATTTAAATTTCACTAACAATGAATTTTATCTCACCAATCAAGTTAAAATAAAATTATAGTTATGATTATACCGGGAATATATTTTCCTAACCATAGGCTTGAATTGGTTTTGATTTCTCCACTCCATAAAGACAAATACAAAATTATTCATGTTGGATTATGAAATAAGGTTCATATGAATCTGATGTGGAGGGTATGTAGATATATGATAAAATAATTCTCTAAAAGGAGGCTAAAATCTTAAGTAAAATGCATGATATTCATAAATAGTGAAATTAAGAAACACTATCTAGAAAAAATGATGTCTCTGAGTTCATAATAGCTCAAAGAGGGTCCATAAATATGTTTGTAAAGCATAAATAATGTTCTATATTCCTTTATATTTTTCATGTTATTTATTTTTCTATAATCGTGTTTAGGATTGATCTCATATCTACCTCGTAAGCACTTATGTTCTTTCATAAGAAGCAACAGTCTGGAAATGCTGAATTTTGAACATCCAAATACACAATTCATTTTTTTATATTATATATAATTATATTTTTATTTTAAAAAAATAGAATTTCAATAATACAAAATGCCAAATGTAAACATGAACCATTTTATAAAAATCTAGTGAAAATACCACCATAAATCTCCTCAGTAACAACATCCTATTTATTAGAGATATGAAAAATATGCAATACCTGGTCTAAAGAAAATCATACATACTACCAAGAGTAGGGTAGAAAGGAATAATATTATTGAAAAATTTCTATTATAACAAGGATACTCATGGTTTCTATAGGGTAAAGAATAATAGATATATAGGTGGGTCCCCAAACAACTTGCTTCAAAAAGATGCCTTAATCATTTAAAATTTTATTTATTCAATCACATCGTTGATAAGATTCCAATGTATTTTTTGATAGGTTAACTCTCCCCAAGTATCACTCAATTAATATGATCATAAAAGAATATGGAAATGTTGGTCTAGAATCATCTTAAGAATGGGAATATAAAATAGTGAAATCACTCAGGTAATAATATCCCATAATAATTTAATCACAATCAGTTGTAAGGATCTAGAATTGGAATTAAATTACTCAACTCAACAATCATGCTAAAAATATAAATAAATATAAAAATGGATTTCATCAATAACCAACAGAACATTTTCTTTAATATAAAATTGTTTCATTATATTTCATTTTATGGAAATATTTTAACCTAAAATATTTCATGGACTAATAAAAACAAGGAAAACATCAAGTGTTCAGACTATAAATCTCAAAACATAATCCCACTAACATAAAATGACTTAGTGTTCGCACTATTTTGGAAAGAAATATGGGAGAGATATTAAAAGATTAATAGATAAAAATGAAATAAAATATTATGAATTTGAAAATATGGAATCAAGAGCTCCAGGTATTGAATTTCATGCCATGAGAGAAATTTTTGGATTGTGATGGTAATTTGTGATACCTAGTTGAAATAAAGGATACTGTAACTAGATAAACCATTAGAACACATGAGTTAAATAATATCTAAGTATAAAAAGAAGCAGGTTAAAACAATAAATAGTAGGAGAATAAAAGTCATATAAATGTATGAATCAACTAAAATTATGTTTCAGAAGATTGATGAATATAAAATGCTAGAAAATAAAAAATAGAAGACCTAAACAAAAAAAAATATAAAAATAATGAAATATTGTTTGCTTCCAAAAAATAACTAAAAATAAGGTATTCAACAATATTGATACAAAAGATCATTCGGTGTCATCCATTGGATCATATGTCCTCTGCCTCATGTAGGAACTGGTGGTAGTGTCATCAAGGTGATGTGGGCACTTTCTAGGGTTAACAACCTCCAGAATGAGTCAACCAAAATTCCCATGTGGTACTTATAGAAATTGTGGATGTTTTAGAGGGGAAATTTTATAGTATGGATCTTTATATCCTTATGATTATGTTTTATGTTATCCATGTTTTGATATATGTCATGTGGGAGGCCAATGGGTTGCTTGATATACTCGTCAATGACCATGGAATATAAAACAAAGCTAGACACGGGTAAATTAATTCGTAAGTAAAAAATTAAAATAAGAAAGAAATTAGTGTAGTAAAACTGTGTATTATCTATATATTTGATAAATAAATCATTAGATAATATTTAATACAATGAAAGTATAAAAATAAACACACAAAAACAATTTGCAGTAGGGGAGGGGTAAACTTGGAAAAACTTATTGTTTAAGACCATGTCACTAATACTTGCACCAGTAACCCCCTCTTTCGAAATGGGGTCAAGACCATATATTCCCTATCTATGGAATCATTGTGTTTTTATGTAGTTTTATTGAAAACTATAGTAGTTTCCATTTTGATGGTTACATTCTCGGTCTTGAAAGGTGGTAGAGTGGTGATGATCCATACATAGGTCGAACATCTAGAAGAAGGATCGAACATAGGTGCCTCAAATGTATATTGAATAGAGGGGAACTTATCCAATCATGCATTCTTTATTATAACTATATTATAGGTGGAAGGTTTCATAAGCTTTGGGGGAAGGCTAACCTAGATTGGTGGTTCAGTGGGAACAATGTATGATGTAATTTTTGTGGCAGCAGGTGGTGGTGAGTAGTAAGATACCAGCACAGGTGGAGGGATTGGGGTGATGAATGATGACGGGTCAGTTAAAGGGATACTGAGGTGGAGGTAAATATGTCTCTAGTTCTCTAGATTGAAATATATAATAGTCCCAATCTTTGGGTATGTGATGTGTTTAGTGTAGTGGTTGTAGGAGTCATGTAGTGGTAGTAGTAGTTGAAAAGGTGGAATATGGGGTTGTAGAAGAAGTAGGAGGTAAATTAGAATAACCTGGGGATAAGGCTCATTTAATAAGGGTAGGAGGATCATGAGATGGTGAGGGGATAGTTCTAGCTGATCTGGATACTTGGAAATAAATCCGAGTAATCAGGGGCTCAATGATAGCACACCTTTGTCTTCCTAAAGATCCCCATCTTCTGGATCCTGAGAATATTGATCAACTTCATATTCACAAGAGAGGAATGTTGTTATTTTGAATCAAATACACCATGAAATTAAGAAATATGGCTTATGAACATTCCTTCCATAATAATACATTAATCCCATCACACCTATGTCTCATAGTATAAAACAAACTAGCATTCCATTTTGATGGATTCACCACCTAGGGAGGAAGCTAAGATGAGAACATCAATCTGACCAATGTTTTCATGTGAAAATCCACAAGCTAACTAGTCATGTAAATGATCTTAATGTAGAATCCATAATGTTTCACCCCATTCCTATGTTCTATTTTCCATACAAGGGTCATGGAAGCTCTGAAGATCCCATGCGATTAATTCTCAACTCCCCTCTCCATCCCCCATTCTCAACTCCAGTCAAATAAAAGTGTAGGAAAGGGAAGAAACAAAATAATAGGATTATATACCATGTCTCTTGATAAAATATCTTAGATTGGGCTTTCAGGGCCTACTGTTGATTTATAATGTGACATGATCCACTTCAATCTCTAAAGTGGCCAGAAAATCCATGAAAAATTCACAATACATATCCTCACATACCTGAATGATGATGAATAGTTGCATCTGGTCAAAAAGATAGAGGACCTACTTGTTCACATGGATATTCTTGAGAACAACTAGAAACATTGACTTGTTGGACATAATTGGTGTATCTTGTAAGTGGACCAAGAATAGATGATTCCCATGGAAAGAAAAATAAAGGTAGTGCAGCAGGTTCTGATGAAAGGCATCACCTTAGGATAGCCTAGATGAACATTATGAATCAACTTACGCTATGGGGGAAGTAGATACGAATGCATATGGTGAGGGGCCCAGATATTTAGGTTATAGTGGTAGTGCATGGTTTAGACATTTGGGCTATAGAGGGTTATCTTTCTATTGAATAATATGGTTGATGGTTTTGGTTTATTCCATGATGTGGTTAGGAAATTAGAAAGGAATGAAAATGGAATAGAAAGGGTGGGATGGTATCAGGGGAGAGGAGTTTATTTGGGTGGTTGGTGATCTAATGATAATTTTGAGGGTTGTGGTTGGTTATAGGTCACACATGAGAGGAGAGGCCGATATTCAGGTTTGGAGGGTCTGGGTCATGAAACTGTGTTTCACAAATTTTAAAGATTCCTTGAGGATTTCATTTTGGGTATTTAATTAATGACATGTAGAAATTATTTTTTTTTTGTTTTTTCATATCTCACATGTTCACATTTTTTTATTTTTTTATATGTTGTGAAATTTATTTTTTTAAAATAAAATTACATTTAAATTTTAATTTATTTTAATTAATGTAAGTGCACATCTAGACCATCCATAGATTTATGGAACCTTACTAAACTATAATATAACAAATTTTACCAATAATTGGTTGCCTCCCAGTCATCGCTTCATTTATTGTCAAGATCTAGACATTCATTGATATAGATGAGGAATACCTGGTTAGAGGTTCAATGAAATTCTCGTTATTGTGATCACTATATTCATCTTATTTTGGAGATAGGGTATATCTATTGTCCTCACTAGTAATATGATAACAATTATCCTTAGTTGAAAAGATTTCTAGGTAATAAAATGAATCTCCACTTTTCTTGACGGATTTATCTAAATAAAAAACAATTTTTTCTTCCTCGATTAATAAAATCATCATTTCTTGATGTACATCAATGAAAACCTTACTAGTGTGAAGGAATGGTCTCCCTAGATTTATGGTTTTAACACATTCCTTTTCCATATCTTGAATAAATAAATAAATAGGAATGATTAACTTACCAACCTTCCCTAAAACATCATTGAGAACTTCTTGAGGTTATATACTAAATAGTCAACCATTTGGAGATAAACCCCCATCAGTTTTAATTTCCTGAGCCCTAGGCTTTGGAAGACACTGATGGTAATGAAATTGATACTTATACCAATATCTCACAAGGCTATTCCAAAATTTCCTCCCCAATAGTGAATGGTATATAGAAACATTTGGGTTCTCACATAGTAGGTGGATTCTTCTATTGAATAACTATGAATAATTCTTAATTCAAGAATATAACTAAATGATATTCCATTTCCATATTATTTAAGAGCAATTACTTCAAAAAAATTCCTAATATAGCTTATGAGGGGTCACTTCTATAAAGGATATGTCAATTTTTTATTTCTTAAAAATCATTATTTTCTGTATTTTCACTATCGTTTTCCTCTTATAAACTTTTCTATAATTGGTATAGGGGGACTTTATGGTGGAGGTACCACAAAAGAAATATTATTTTTCAGGAATCCCTTGATCTAGCAATTTTTTAGTTTTTTACAACTTCAGACCTTGTCTTTGATTATATTTTTGGTGCTATAACATGAATCTTTGATGATGATTGAAGAATTTTTTTTAGGTTTTCAAAATATTTTAAATATCCAAAGTGTGGATGATATAAATCCAGTATTTTACCACTTCTAATAACCATATCTTTAGCCACCGCTTTTCGACGATTCTCGTTAAGTTGGGAAACATTCTTGGTAATCAATCCAATAGAGTTTTAGATATTTTCCAAAATTATGATCAGGGTTTTTTAGGCCAGCCCTTTTGTTTTTCATTTTAGTTTCATGGGTATCCATAATTCGGTATAATTTATATATGAAGGTGGCGAATAGATTATTATGATTTTATTATATAGTTGGTTCCGACTACTGCTTCCATGGTAGAGATTGAGGAATCTTCTTTATTGAGATCTTGTGGGAAAAGTTTATTGTTGAAATTATTATTACAATGAAGGATCAAGTTTTGTAATGGTTATCTAGTTTTTTCCATTATTTGAAGGAAGGTATTGACCACTATTCTATTGATAATAACATTTATTGGGTTTTTATGACTGTTAATATGATCTCTGAGGATAGTATTACTATTGGTATTGTTGAAATTATTAAAACAACTGATTTTACATATTGAAATTTATATACTTACAATATTGGATTTCATTCTCTTCCATACCTTCCCTCGAATCTAGTTATTTTTGTATACCTCTACGAATTTCATAAGATTGGATCTCCATAACATGGGTAGGGGTGGTGGTGTAGCATGTAGCTGAAAGGATTTAAGATCCTTCACGAGGCTTCATTATACGCCACTATGTGGGTATTTTCTTCAACCTAATGAATTCCATGTTGGGGCAGAGATAATGAATGTGACTTTGACATTTGAGTTTCCTCTAGTTATGATTGGAATGAGGGCATGACTATTCGTATGACTCCATCCATCTCTCTTTGTCTTTTATTTTCCATAATATAAAGGGCTCTACCCTAACCTTTATGCTCCATGTTGGGGCGGCCCTCAATCACTCTTCCAAGACTGTCACTATATTATATATCATTTAATAACACTCATACAACATTAGGTGCCTTCATCATGATCCTTACATAAGCTTTAACATCCACTATGGTGCATGAATATTGGTGGAGTCTATGGTATAAATCATGTAGTTACAAGCACACATCATTCCTATAATGTTATAAATTATGGTTAATCTCCTTGATATAATCCCAGGCTTCGCAAGTTGGCTCTCTGCCTGCCTAGTTGAAAAATTGGATCTCATTTCTGGGATTCGATGTTAATATTGGTCGATATTATTTATCTAAGACCCAATTTCTAAATCATCCCAAGTCAAGATGGACCCACATGATTAGTTTTTTAGCCAATCATTCTCTCTATTGTGAATGGAGAAATAAAATACATGAAGTTTAATGGTCTAATATGATACACCATGAATCTTAAAGGTGTCATAGTATTCCCTGAAATTTGATATGTGTTTGTTGGGATATTTTCTATACAATAAACTAAACTAATTCATGTTATGGATTATATGGATGATTTCATGTTTTATTTCCAATTCATGTTCCTTGATAGGTGTGAGCACAATGTTGGGTGAAACACTACAGATGTATGGATAGTCTTAGTCCTTTATAGTGTGATTATACAACCCTGATCACTCTCTCAATTGTCCAGGTGGTGCATAATAGAGATTTATTGAGTGTATCAGTGCACGGTTTTGGTGTTCATCCATTGTTAAACATAGATGTGGGGATATTTATATTTTAATATCAGGATCTAAATCAAAGGTTATTTAGAATCAAGGATCTTTTTGTAAGTTAAATGACCTAGATGCATGCACTAGGATGATGGAGAGAGGGAAAAGGTAACATTCTTGATTAATAATTAAAGAAATATAATCAATTAATTCCATAATTTAAACAATATAAAACAAATCAAATGCTAACATGAATAAAGTAACAATGGATAAATCTGCATTAGTTCATACTGAATAGAAATTTGGATTTGATTCAATTATTGAACCTGAAAATAGGAAATGAACAATTCATAAAACTATAATTTGAAAAAAAAAATGAATAAAAAGGGGAAATAAAGCAAAACAACTAAGAATTGATGAAAGGGGAAGATAAAATAATAAGAAATAGGAAGAGTTCTGGTGGAATCCCAAATGTTTCGACCGATGTAGGGTGACATCAGATTTAAATATCTAAATGTTAAACAATATGTATATTATTAACATCATGTAATTCATAAATTGGATTCTTCATAAAAACTTACATGATGTTTTAATGGTTTTTATTTCCTGTGATTCATAATAAAAAACTTCTCTAAAGATCACGAATTTTTGGGATTTCACGTATTGTATCTTCAATGGCATATAGGTTTCTGATTTTTTCATCATATAAATTAGATTTAGGTCTTGTAATTAAGCTGGTTGGTAGTATACTCCTATAATACATGTCATGTACTTTGATTACTTTAAATCTAATATCCCAATGTGTTATTTTACAAAATTTCCTCCTTTGAGTAAAGGGCTTCAATTCCTTGTAAAAATACCTTAAAGCCCAATGTATTATCGAATAAATAATGAATAATTCTAGAATAATTGTATAAAATGAATTAAAATTATCAAAAACATCCTTCTATGAATTCCACATGTTGCACCAGATTTTTACTTCTTTAAACTATTATCACATGTGTAAAACTCCCCCCAAAATATTTCACTCATCAAATGTGTGATTTCTACCCCCAAAATCATAATTCCCTTGAAAATTCTCTAAACACATTACCAAACTATACAATATTAACGAATCTACACTCACTGGATTGATCCTAAATTAATTAATTTGGATTTTTATATTTAATAATTAGTTATTTGGATGAATTTACAACTTGATTATTTGTTTTTTGTTTATAACACCTCTGAATAAAACATGAATTTTAATGAGTGGCATGTTTTTTCCTATTAAAAATTTATAGTTTGTCCATACTCCACAATGGTGTTTCAACAATCAGACATCTAACATAAAGATTTTTTCCTTTGGAAACTCTTAAATATTCCAAAATATTAAATGGTTAAATGTGATTCATTAATGATTTATTATCCCAAATCACATCCCCAATCAATGGCACACACAACAAAATGGTTTGGGAAAAGCTTCTGGTGATAAGAACTCACTGGGACATTCTCTAAGAACATTGCTACATAAAATTTAAACCAGTTCATTCCATAATGTCTCCTCTTCATCATCATGTGTGACTAAATATTTCTTATTTCATTAGGTTTATTAGGAGAACAATTTAATTTCATTCTCTATATCAATTCTTCTTCTCATGGACTGGTTCAGTTTTGAAATCACTGAAATTCTGCATTGGACTTTAGTGAGGTTTGGGGATAGAAAATCATCATGAATCACACAACTAAAAATCTTTGATAAATTAAAAACTAACAATTATTGTAGACCCTAAAACTTTATTCAGAATCATCAACCATTCATATTTTACAATTCTGATATCCATGATATGGAAGATTTATAAAAACATGAACTCATCTTAGGTTTTATTTCCAATGACTTTATCGGGGAGATATTCATTAATTAGTTGAACCCCCCTTTATGTTGGATCTTCTAAGATGTCTATAAATCTTAGTTTATTTTATTTTATTTGGAACTAGGCCATTGTTTTCTATAGAGAGAATTAGTTTGAAAAGTTTTGACTAGTAAACTATGCGATTCGGTGGAGCTCATATCTGTTCTCGGTGATTAATGAGTCAAATACTTGTAGAAGGGTTTAAGAGTGCCTTTCATGGACAAATGTATTTTCTTAGACATGTTAGGTATATATCCAGTCATTCTTAGTATGTAAAATCATGTATGTTCATTATGGAATGGTATCTACTTTTCCCCCACAAATGGTCAATTGAATTCTAGCATGGTAGGTTTGAACGATCACTATTCAAACTGTGATCTCCTTTATACAGTCTCATGGTACAATCATTATGGTGACCATGTATAACTTTTTCTAGGAAATAAAAAACAATTATATTCCAATTTAAATAACACAAAATTAAATAAAATGAAAAAAATAATAAATTAAGGAATTTACAAATAAAAACAATTTAAAAAAAAAATTTAATACTATAATTAAAAAACATTAAAAATTTATTATTTTAAAATAAAAATGAATAAATAATTAAAATAATTAATGAATTAAAGTCAATAAAAATTTTATTATTAAAATAATTTATGAAAATTAAAATAATGTTTGGAGTTTTTCAACAAAAAAATAAAAAATGATTGCTTATTGAGTAAATATTAATACATATAAAAACTAACCATAAAACTTAAATTACCTATAAAATAGATATTTAAACATAGATTTATAGTTAAAATAATTTAATACCCAATTAATAACAATTATCATTTTTCAACAATAAATCATTTTTATAATAAAACTAAAATTAGTTACAACAAATGATATAGTGAAAATAATGAAATAAATGCCACAAAAATTTTATAAAATCGATCAAGATGATGATATCTTAACAAAAACATTATTTAAGGACACATTTCATAAGACAAAATTTATAATGGGTTTCCAACATACCTATTTTCAAAGATAATCTATGTGATATCTTTTTCATTTCCTTGTTGTCTTTGTATAGTGTTGTTAATAGGTAGAAAAATGTTTGTAACAAAAATATATCAATTTTCATGTTCATAACCATTTTCCATAGTCATCAATTAGGGGGGGGGGGTTCCTAAAAGTGGTAAGATATGATTTTAGCATGAGTGAATTGTTTTAAAAGTTTTTTGAAGTTGATATAAGAAAGATTTTGTTGTAGGAAAAGGGTTTTTAAGGAATTTTTCTAGTAGAAGAACTGGCATAAGGAAAATTTTTCTTAAGTCGCTATTTATAGTCATCAAGGTCTTATTGTTCAATGATTTTTATTTCCTATATCACTTTCCTTGGTGTAGGTTTATAATTGTTTGGAAAATGTTCCATTATATGAGTTAATGTTTTTAAGTGGTTTATGATAAATGATTGAAAAAAAAATCCAAAGGGGTGGGTGATTGTTGGTACTATGATGGTGGAGATGTTTTCAACCTATTGAAGATTTTATGGATGTTTCAGGTTATAAGAATGTTTCCTAAGGAGTATTATTTTTTTTATCATTTATACACATAACATTGTTAAGTACATAAATCGCCCATCATTAATGGTATTTTAAAAAATAATGTGATTAGTAAAATAAATACTATCATATAGAGAATGTCCATCTGATGGGGAAAGACCATTATATGGAGATAGAAGGGAGGTCTTCCAAACCAATTCCATTTAATTTACTATGATCAATAAAAATATTTTTTGGTGAATCAAATTTAATGATTCATTTCTGTTCTGAAGTTTCTAAAATCATTAAATTTGAAAGAAATCATGATTCTTTCTTGATTAGTAATAAGGATAAATTTTATTAAGTGATAAAGGGGATAAAATCATTTTTATTCACAAAAGAAAAACTAAAATTTATGTGTACTTTAGTTATGAAGTTTATCATTTAGTAAAAACAATTGAAGTTAAAAGGAATAGAATCAGATTCAATCCAACTACATTAAGGGAATTTATTGAAATTAAAAATGGTAGTTTCTAAATATTATCATCTGAAAAATTTATACTCATATGATGTACCATCCAAAAAACTTCCATTGTATGAATTTCATTGGACATATAAAGTAATTAGTCTATATTTTTCTAATTTGAGTCCATAATATGTATGCAAGTCCTTGGAAAATGAATGTGTTTAAGAAATACTTAGGAAATTTTCATACAAGTTTTGAGAAATGAATAATTAAAAAGGGATTATCATTGGACCAACAAATGGTAAAACATTCTACCAGATGAACATGTGGTTTAATTTTTCGAGTGGTGTGATGTTTTTACTGATTCCAAAGTCTTTATAAAGATTTTAGATATACTAACAATATATATGATGAAATAATCATTTAAAAAATTATAAAAAATTAAATTATATTTTGTGATAATCAATGATTTTAATGAGATATTGATGAATGGTGTTCTTTCTAGAGAATTCATGAATCATCCAGAATACTCCAGAACCATTAAGAAGATTTTGGGAAATTTTTATTAAGAGGGAGATTCAAAATTGAAATTTACATTTAGTGGGAAAACAAATTAGTGTTCCTATATTTTATATTTCAATCTCATTGATATAAATAGATGTATTTTCAACCCATACAAAATTTTACTTTTACAATTCACATGCGAAAAATATAAAGATCTATTAAATTAGTTTTGAATATAGATACTGGAAAAACATTTGAAATCTAGCATTTGAAAAAAGTAGTCTAAAAATAACGATTCTATGGGTTTAAGAAGAAGAATATGAATAAGTTAGTATCAGATAGATATATTATAATTATAAATAATCAAATGAATAAATTAAGTCTCTAGATAATCTTATATAATATGTGGAATCAGATGAAAAAAATTGAAGGAATATTATGATGATTCTAAGAAGGAATGAGATGGCCTTTTCTAGATGGAAAATTAAAATTACGGAACCTGAAAATCAAGGAATTGATGGAGGAAGTTCTTACCTACTACTAGGTAATAAAGTGATGAATAATATTTTTAAGAAGACAAAATGAGAATATTGTACATGAAACACAATGACAACAATATGTGCCTATCTTTGAAAGTTTCTAAAGTTATTAACAAATAGTTGTTACATCTTATCTACTCATAAATCACCTGAATTTTAGTATTGGTAGTAGTGATATATAAGTTTAAGAATATTCCCACCTTACTATAACCACAAAAATATGATTTCATTCTAGTAGATTTTTTGGAATTATATTCTTTATAAAATATATCATGGATTATCTAATCTTGTTTAGTAGTGAACCTTATAATTACAAATGTTAATATAGTTGTTCTTATGAGTTTATTTTCAACAATAAGATAACTATTTAATAGGATTAAAATATTGTATCATAAAAATTAGAAAACACTTAAGAAAAAGAGACCACTAATTAAGCCCTCCCCTTTCAGTGACCACATAGATAATTCTCAAGGATTTCATCTATAGTAAATCTAACAAAATTATTTTCCATCACAATGGGAATAAGTTAGATTTTTATTTTTCATAACCATTTTTTCAAATAATCATCCTTAATTGGTGAAAAGACTTATGAGTTTCTAGAGATATATTATTCCCATTTTCATTTTCTTGATGTATTTCCTACAAAATACTAAAATTAGATGTTTATGATTAAAATAATTAAATAAATTAATATGAAAAATAAATCATAATATTCCTTATCTAATAACAATATAATTTCGTCCCAGTATACATTCAGTTCTATTATAGAGTTATAGAACACTTTCATTTGAACTTATATTTCCTATTGTTTTTACCCCTAATATCAATAAACTAATGTTGAAAATTTTCTCGATCTTTATAACTATATTATAAAGTCAAAAATTAGGGAAATATATTTTATATGAATTAAAATTAATCTTTATCCCTATGAAATATTAATCACTCAAAAATCTTTTACGGATCCATAAAAACCTTATTCATATATACTCCCATGAATATGATAATATTTTAACAAAATATCCTAAATTTATTTATCACCAAATAACTTTTCAACCTTATAGTAATTAGTATTTCAAAACTTATATTCCAAAAATTAATTAATCCATTTTCTCAATTAAAAATATTTAACTCTACATATAATAACATACAAAACAAAAGGGTTATATAAATCTCATTGATATATTCTTCCTAGGAACCAAAAGAAATATCCACAAATATTATTACAAACCTCAAAATTGGATCACATAATTCCTCAAAAAGGGTATATATGCCTTTGAACATAGAATAAACATTAAAATTATCAACACATAATGGTATCCACCAGTAATAAATATCTATAACCAATAATATCATATCCTATAATGTTATTTAAAATCGTCTCTGATACCAATTGAGATTCCCCAAACCTATGCACCCAGATCTAGTGTTAAAAACATATTCATTACATAGTACCTTTGATACCAACTAAAGAAATCATAACTTAATCATACCTAACTACAATATAAATATCCAATATTAAGGCACATACCAACCCAACACCATTTATATTTGGAGTTTTATATAATTTGGAAAAATCTATAATTTAAGAACCCCATATCTTTCCCACCCAATAAAAAAATTTACCATTAAACAAATAATTAATTATTTTACATTAAGTTCACAATGTATCTCAAAAATTCTCCACATATGATAAACTTATTAAAATATCACATGTAACACATTTTTTATAACCTAGGAAATTGAAACATAATAGGAGTGAGATAAAAATGCATAATATGGATAAACATAATATTTAACAATTTTAGTTCATATGTGAGAATTGTATGGTTGTATGGGTATGATAGAATAATCAAAGCATATGTAAAAAATATAATAAATTCATAACCAATAAAAAATATATCATCAAACATATATCATGGCATAAATCTTTGGAAAAACATAATATAGAAGTTATAAGAGTTGTAAAAAATCAATCAATCATGAGTCATGAGAGTATAATATAGAAAAATCACATTGAATATATTTTTTGGCATATATATATGTATATTAAATAATTTACTTTGTGAAGTCTTACTTCAAATACCATCATCACAGAGTTGAAAGATCCCCATAGTGGATTATATTCACTCCTTATTCCATTTTATACCACAATGGATGATCTCCCATAGTGTATTAGGTTCAATCCCCATCCCATTTAATGTTATATTTTGATATATAAATCTTTACCCATTATAATGGAGGGATATAATGTATTAAAACATCACATAATTATAAAACATACCAATATAAGACATAAGATCATAAGGTAATTCATCATTAAATTATATCTTTATTGAATCTTGTAAAAAAGAGTTTCTTGAAAACTTATAATAAACATATCATATTTCACCCTTGGAATAATGGTTGAAGATTTCATTATATCATATCCTTAATAAAGAAAAGGAAACATTAATAGATTTTGGCATACATTAAAAACAGTAATATAAAATTAAGAGATATGTACTTAATAAAATAAGAAGAATTGTGATTTTATTTTTGTAACATTTAAAAAAATTATAAATAACAATATTTATTGGTCATAAGAATTTAAGTGATCAATGTAATGTTAAGGGCCACAAAAACACAAATTGGTGGTGATCTAAAGGAATATTTCACTCATTAGATATGAATGCAATAATATAAAATATATATTTCAAGATTCTTTTCCTAGAGTTGAATAATTCATTCCCCCTATAATAATATAAGTAATTATATATTTATATTTCATAAACACAATCTTATCCTTTGTCTGTTCAATGAACAATGTCAACATTATTTCATTGTACAGGTTGCATCATATGGTGAGGTAATATATTAACAACAAGAACCTCATCTAATGATAAAATTAAACCATTTCAGGAATGGTAAAATTTTCCAAAAGATTATGATCCAACACTTTCAATACTAGGTTTGTAAATTTCCAAAATGAAATTATCAAACAACATGATGTGTATCTTAATCATCACTTACGTAACATGCAAATACCTTCATCACGTTTTCCCTTTAAATTTGAAAATAACATGAATTAACAGAAAACCTTATTGAAAACATGAACGATTAATTATTACTTGAGTAAAAAATATATCAGTAAATATATTTCATAAATACAGAAAATTTGTAATCTCCATCAGTGTTGGCATAAACAGCATTTTTGAAAAACCATTAATCATTTACATGGAAGTAGATAATATCCAATTTACATTACCCAAATCAATCATACCATTATTCAAACAAAAATAGAGTATTATTAGGAACAAATTAAGCATTATGTTTCTCTCCACTATATTTTTTCTAATAAGTTCAACTTTCCACAAAATCACTTTTCCGGGAATCATTCAACAAATGATCTCAAATCCTTAATGAAATAGAATTGTAGTACAATCCATACATATTTAATAAATCTTATAAATCATGCATTACTTATATAATAATATAATTACATAATTATTGATTTTAATCACAAGAACATTAATCATTCATCTTTAACTATGATAATAGCATAAATTTGAAAATTATGCATTATTTTCTCTTGCGGTTTATTCTCTTGATGCTTGGGGAATTGATTTTCATTTTTCCTCATCCCCTTGAAGTTATAACACTGAATATTAGCCTTTTAATTCATCATATTTAATTATTTATCATGGTAACCTTTATCTCCTCACTTATAATAAACTCCATGTCCCATTAAGAATATTATAGAGTGACTCCTTCCAAGATTATCACATGTTAAAAAATACTTCTTTACCTTATTCCCTTTATCCATATTTTCCCCACATGTCCTCATATTCTCTTACATACCACTGAAGCCATAAAACATAAATAAATATTTCTCTATATCATTAACACCTAATACTATATTGTCATATGATAAAAAAATTGGATACTAGTCCTCTTCAAAATATTGGAATAATACCATAAATTATATAATCCTTATAACTATTTGGATCACATGAATTTCTAAGTTTCACATTCCTTCTACTGGGCAACATTTATAAATGTCAACATAAACTAAATTAACTCATATCATTGAGAAACCTAATGTATAATCCCAAAAATATTAAAATATTTAAAATAAATTGAAAAAAATATGTGTATCTAATATTATAATCTTAAACATGGTTTCTTTGGGATTATCATATCTACTTATCCTCAAATCCTATAATAATTTTATATTCTCTAATATATGTTTTCCTAAATATATTTCATGGGATTTATTGTAAACCTAATTTACAAATTGGATGTAAACATGAATGTTTTTTACCAATGGATTTCATTCCTTGAGACTGTAGATGCCTCGAGAGGCTTTCATTAACTAATACCCAACCTGTGGATATTGTATTAATGGGTCCCCATCCAATATTTATTTAATTAACTGGACTCCAACCAAGGTATTTCATATCTAAAGAATTCCTCATATAACAAATAATTGATTTAAATTCATAAACAATGTTCTGTATCAAATATCCTTATTTAGTAAATGATACAGATTTATCAATATGTCCAAGTTAATCAAATAATATAACAAATAAAAAACCTAAGAAAAATGTTATATAGTTTAAGAAATAATAATATCCATATTATGTGGATATTTTTATATCAATTATGTTTAATTTATAAATAAAAGGTATTATGAGAAATTTAATGTTTTAATATAAATATAACAATCACAAAAGAAAGTGAGATTGTAATATATCTTTTAGCAGTTTGATGTTTTTAAGTTAAGACCCATTGGATGAGATAATTAAGAGAAACACTATTAAAAATATTAATACATAAACATTCATGATATAATATATCATAAGGGTCATTAGATACAAAATACAATATAAGTAATTGATGAATATCACATTCGCTTCACCGATTTAAAATGTGAGATGAAAATCCATTACCTTATGTTCTATTTTGGGTGAATGATCTTTAACATCATATATAATGTGATTAAGAATATTATTAAATTATTATGGAATAATTTTAGGATTTATGATATCATAAATATTCATTTTATAATATATTTTAACAAATCCATTAAAAATCATTCATCATTTTCATTATTTCTGGTGTAAATAGCCTTCTTTTTTAGTATGTTTTGACATGTAATTTTTTTGTTCTTGTAACTCCGATCATGATTTTATCATATACAAAATTTAAAACATCATTTAAATATTATATATATTTAGTATATTTGTATTCATATTAGTACATAATGTTTTTGAGATAGAAAATGATATCAACCGTTCATGGAGATAGTAGGCCATACTTACGCATAAATGATGCCTTCATTTTATTATTGTATTAAAAGAAAGAAAAGAAAATTATTTATCTGAATATTATAATTAAATTATCATATTAATTTAATATTTCTCACTTATATTAATTAAAACCATCCTTAATATATTCCATGGGGTTTGTGAATGAATCAAATTACTTTGAGACGGTGGTAGTCCACATTTCCACAAACAAAGTAATCATATTCACAAAAAATGGTAAGAATCAATTTATGTGTTATATATAAATTAAATAAGAATAATTAAATAATAAATATCATAAATATCATATATAAATTATACATACATCATTATTCAAACCCTGAAAGCTAGTTATTGAAGAACGAACGACATCGGTTTGCGAGGCGTAAGTTCGCCGTAAACATGAACGATGATTTCACATTCCATTAAGTGGAAGTGTGTGAAGTAGAAGTTCATAAAATTAAATTAAAAAAATAAAAGTATAATTTTTATAATAATTTTATTATATAATTTTTATTTAGAAAAAATTTAATTATTATACAATTAAATAAAACAAAAGTTCTCATTGAATAACATTAACTGTTCTTTGGGAAACTCATTTTGGTTTATGGAAAAATAATTATTTGGTTTTATTTATTCCCAAATTTATTCTTCAAGGATGAGGTTAGGTATGTTGGTGAGATAGTTTTATAGGGTTGGATGAAAAATGGATTTAAAGGTGTAAATAAGCGAGAGTAGTGAATGAGTTTTTATAGTGGAGGGGGAGTGAAATTCATCTCAATATAAAAAGGTAAGAAGTATTGGGAGGTATCCCTTTCATAATGCCAATATAAATTTTAAAATAACACATTAATGTGAGATTATGGTGTATCCACACCATCAAAATACAAAATTAAATGTATTTGTAACATTTTATTCCATAACTTCTATGTTTCCTTATATTTTCCTTCTTTTGTTTTCACTAGGGTAATCAATTTTCTAACCTAGCTAATTTTACCATTAATAGAAAAATAAATTGATATTTATTATAAAATTTATACCCACATAATGAATAATATTTTATATAATTTACCAAATAATAATCCCATCTTTTTTGGAAATAAATTTGAACATAAGCATATATAACGCGCAAAAACACTACTTTAACCAAAACTGGGCTAATAATGTTTTTTCTGTTTAAGAGTCAATATTTTATTTATAAAATCTCTATAGGTACATAAATAAAATATAATTTATATTTAGTAAAATTTATAAATAAATTTTTTGAATATATAATTTTTAGTAATATTAAATATTTTAATTAAAAAACATTTATTATAAAATCGATTTAATTTAAAATTTTAGATTATTTACTTAATTTAAATTTAAAAATAAGAATACAATTATGGAATTTGAATATATTAATTTATAACCTATGTAAGATGATATATTCATATAAAAAATAATTAAATATAATAATTCAATAAATTTAACTCACTTTTAATATTTTTAGTGTTATTTATATAAGTTAATTGTTAACTAAAGAATTAATGCATTGGGATTCATTAAGAAGTTTAACTAACTAATTCATCTCTAAAAACATATATAAATTAATATTATGATAATAACTTCATTAAATTTCATAATAAGGTATATAAATGAACTAATATGGTTTTTTCCATATCTCAAGGCATTATAAATGGTAAAGGAATGGAAGGTTCCTTTTTTTTATTTTTTCCCTCACTTAATATATTATATTTGTCACTTTCATGGAATATTATCCAAATTATAATAAAATTATATTCAATATGGTATATGGTCATAAAATTTCCAAAACATTTATTTTGGATAGGTGTCTAGGTTATTTGGCCCAATAAGATTAATATTTAAAAACTAAGTAAACTTATTTTTCCCTTAATCACTGTGATTAATTATAAATGCTTTAACTAATTATTATGGTAAAAAATTATGTTTATTTTATTATAATATAAATATTATACTGATTAAAACAATATATTTTAATGTTTACAAATTCAATTCATAAATGTGGGAAATTAAATTTAGATATAATCCTACAAACGTGGCGAGAAAACGGGAATTTAATGTGAAAATATTCCAAAGTTTACTAAGTTTTAATTTCAATATTAAAAATAAAAATTATTATGATGAAATAAATTGGGTTTAGATATATATAATTGTTCTATTGTTACATAAAATAAAATTAAAAATATTATTTTTCATTAATTTGTTTTTAAACAAAATTGTGGGTTTCAATTAAAATGCGACATTTTTTATTATTCATTAAAAAACTGTAACTTCTCATAACAATAAAAAAAATCACCCTAATATAATTCTGAAATTATTAATTAAAAAGTTAATTTTATTCATAAAAATAAAATTTATAAAAGGTTCAAAATTTAGTTTTGAAATTGTTTCTCTATTAAAAGGTGGAAAACTACTTTCAGAAAAATACAGTTTTTTAATTGTAAAACCCAATTTGTTCTTATCTAATTTGTATAAAAAATATTTTTTGAATGTAAAAACATTTTATTTTGTATATAATATAAAAATAAAAATATATTTTAATGCCTCTGTATGTAATATACACTTCCAATCATGGTCTTACATGTATAATACACTGCCAAATGAACTTGGTAATATGTGTAACACAAGCCAACTTAGTGTTGCATATAAAAAATTAAGGGAAAAAATTATTAAAGTAAAATATTGTAAAATATTGGGGCATCACATTTGTTCCCTTATATTTTAGTTTAACACATTTTTTATTATTTAAATATGTAATATAGTGACAAACTTTTACAAAGGTAACTGATTTTTAATGACTAAAATAAAATTTTGTATGTTACATAATTTGACTATTCTAATTAAAAACATGACATAATAATTGATACATTAAATTGATTTAAGTGGTAGAAATTAATTTTAATAAATTTATTCTTAACAGAAATTTTTTTTTATAGAAATTCCCTTTTAACGCATAAAAATTAATTTACTACAAAATCTTGTATAATATTTATTCCTTTGATATGTTTCGGTTTATTATTAAAGAAATAATATTTTGCCACTTTAAAATATATAAATAAACAAATTTATAATTTTTAAGAATTAATTAATGTAAAATGAATAAAATAGTTTCTTATTAGAATAAAATATCACTTAAGATCAAAAATATGAAGCATAAGTCTCTAAATTTAAAATAATATTATTAATTTGTTAATTTTTCATCTCAAATAAATTTTTGGTCAATTAAATAATTTATTATATTTTTCAATTATTCTTATGTCATAATAATTTCATAAAATTAATGTAATTCTTAAAACCTATATTTTTCACCATTCACCAAAAAAATCTACTTTTTTAGAAAAATACAAAAAATTCATAGTAATATTCTCATGTTTTGATGAATAAAGATGAATTTAGTTTTATGAAAATAAAAATATAAAATTTATAAATTTATATTTTAAATAAAATATATATAATATACAATAAAACAAATTTAAAGCAATATTATCCATGGATAATTTAATTCGTATTCTTTTTCATTTAATAATTATTTTCTTGATGTTATTAATTTTTCAGCCTTTTCATTTCAACAATTTTGGATGTTATTAATTTTTAATCCTTTTCATTTCAACAACACATTAAATTTATATCAGTTATAAAAATTAATTCACTTAATCAAATTGTGTATTTTATATAAACAAAAAATAAAAATATACATAACAATGAAAAACATAAAATTTATTATTCTAATAATTATATATTTAAATATTTATAACTTCTACATAAAAACCCCCTCCTCAACATTATATAAGATTTATGGGTAAGATATGTATTGGTGGAATCATTGGTGGAGGTTCATGAATCATATATCTCATAGTTATTTCCATGATATTGAACTACTCCAACATGTGATTTCTATCATGTTGTACTTGTTGAAGTTCAACTTGGGTGTGATATTAGGAAAAAACTAGTAGCTTTAACTATTTATAAGATAAAAAAATATTCCTCAAAAGGAAATTGGTACTTCTTGATGCCAATTATATTGATTTCATAATAATGATACTTCTATTTATACATGCTTAATCAATGACTGTATTATAATGGAAATATTTAATACTTATAATATTAATCTCGGTTTTTTCAGTGTTCCACATTAAACAAGATATTCAATGATATTTATTTAAAGGAAAATATATACAAATATTTCTATGTATTATAAGAAGATTCTCTAGAAGAGTAATTTTTGGAACTTTGATGGAACTTATTGAGTTAAAGTTATGTGGTCTGGAAGACAAACAGTTTCACAGAACAAATTATGGAGATGAGATGATATAATCAAAAGTTACCCATAACTCATGTTGAAGGAAAAATGAAGAGATAAAAAGGAATTGTGAAAGTTTTTCCTATTTAAGGGTACGTGAGGTTTTTATCTTTGTTGGATTATGGTAATAGAGTTATATAATACTATTCTAATAGAAAATGTAGGAGTAAACAATCAATATGTTTAGAAATTCAAACTATGTATTAGAAGAGGTAATTATGGAGGGGAAAGTCATTAATTTAATATAGGGGTTTCTATGAAATTATTTCCTTATGAAATTCATCAAATGAAGAACCAAATGTGTTACTAACACACTAATCATTATTTTGTACAAAATATATTATTTATTTTCCTAGTGTAGAATAGTGGATAAGTAGGATTATATCCCTTGAATAAATATTTCATTCAAACACTCACTACAACGAATATCTTTATTTTACTTAAAATGATTTATATCATTTATGAAATTTTTATAAATAGATGGGGGTTGTAATTTTACATTGTAAAGTTGAAAATAAACAAGTAATTTAAATGTATATGAAATTAGTCAGGTTATAAAAAATGAATATAGTTATAGTTTTAACTACTTGAGTTCCATTATTATTAATTATTATTTTCTAAATTCTATTTTTTAGTCCATCCCAGTTTATATGAACTTCCATCCTCAACATAGAGTGTGAATTTTAGAAATCCAATGTGATCTATTGGGCATAAAAAACCTCACATCCTACAATAGTCATGAGTAGGGAACACGACTCAATATAGATTGTAATATATTTCAAAATTTAGCTCCATCATATACCATTTCATCATTAAAAACAATCAACACCATTGTATAAAGAGAATGCATAATAGAAGGGATGGAATAATGATTTGGTATAAAAATTGTTTGATTGTCATGCGAGAGAGTGGTGGGTGATCACCACAAAAACCTATAACACATATCACTCCCTCACAACAAACATAATAATTATATTAATAATTAAAGGGATTGAATTTTGGAACAATATGAAAACCTCCCTTGAAGAAAAGCATCGTGTTTCATCCCATCGTCATTAATGTGAGAGGTCATGGTATATATACATATTGAGAGTGTGTCTGAAATGATAGAGACAGAAATAAAGAAATATTTTATTAAAATTTTGAGGCATGTGATTACATAATGAAAGAAAATAAAATATAGTAAAAAACTAATCTCAATTTGCATCAAAACTAAAAATTGCATAATCTCTAAGAGAAATAACCTATTCATTTCATCAAAACCTTCCTATTTTATTTATATGAATAAAATTACTTCTTCTCACTTCTAATTTATTTTAAAATATCTCCTTTATTTGTTAAATAAAATTTAAATTAAAACCCACACAATTACTAGTTTTAACTTAGTACAATGATTCATAGCATTATTAACAAATGCTACCAAGATTTTCATATGACCACATGATGTGTATTTGTAGAAATAATTTCCTTTTAATGATCATGTAACATTGGAATTAACTATGTAAATATCTATATTGACATCATCAAACTAGTTCAACCCACCTCAAAATGGATTGAATCATTTAACATGGATGTTTTTGCTTCTTTAGTTTGCTATATATTTGTATTCCTTCATCACATGAAGTGACCACAATGGGATATACATAGAATATTTAGTTATTTTGGGTTTTATCAACCTCGGTGATCTAGGACTTGGAAATCGATGACATGTCCTTTTGGGTTTTATATAATATGCCAGAACCTAAACTCCTAGATCCGGTACTAAAATCGTAAACATTACATTTTTGACTTGGATGTCAATAATTGTGACTAGAGTTTTCAATCCATAACATACAAAATCAAGGGAAAAAATTGGATCACCTAAATTCTCAAGGACCTTTTATGTTTATAGTTTTAGATAATTATAACAGAATCCCATATAAACAATACCCTTGTTTTCAAAATTTAATTTGTCCCACCTAACCTAACTTTAATTAATTTTACATTTGTCTATTGTCATCATCCATTTGAAATACCTTATTGACATAATTCATTCGATCTCATTATTTTGAACCTCAGGAAAAGGAAACATAAGAATAGTGATCTCAATGTCTCAATAAGGGTAACCACGATAATTATCTATTAAATGTAATTAACTAGTATAAGATGTGCATAAATGTATGATGACATAATAAAAGTGTATGATAAAATTATAAAGGAACTCATACCCATCAAAACCTGGATCATAAAATATGAAAAAAGGAAAAAGGAAAAATAAATCAATATAAATAATCATGAGGTATTTGATATTAATCTTGATCATATGAAACATTATAAATCCAAATAATTCGTAATAAAACATATTGGTATATTGGGAAATCATCTCATAGGACCCTTATAGAACCTATACAGATTGGAGTAACCATATTTCTAACATAAAATATATTTTTATATAGAAAAAAATTACTACCTAAGGCATTAGTGTTATCTCTAGTTACAACCATAATTTATAATGTCTTAGAACATAATAAATGATAAAGCACATAGATAATTCATTTCATCATAACTCATTGAAAAAACCATTATTCTTTTTGAAACATGATTAACCCACAAAAAAGAAATGGGTACCATAAAAATATATATGAATCATGATTAACCCATAGAGGATAAATGGGTTCCAAAATAATCTTATTGAAACATGAATAACTCATGGGAGAGAAATGTGTTTTATAACAATCTATTTGAAATAGTCTTATTACATCCAAAGAAGGAACGAGGATATTGTCAATACCAAATATCCCCATTGGTGGATAAGTAAGAACAAGGATTGTTGAAATTTATTCATAAAATTATCATTAAATATAAGTAAAAAACTAATAATTAAAACATCATTTTAATTTTGAAAATAACTTTTTCAAACATACAACATTTGGAATTTTTTTATTGAAATAACTTTTAAAAGCATTTTCTGAAAAAGAAACATATAACGTGAAAAGTAAGAATCAATTATATGATGTTAATAATGGAAGTTAATTATTTACATAGCATAAAATAATATTCCTTTTGTATTGTAACAAATTAGGAAAGTTCCTTATTCATAAAATGACAATAATACCCCTTTAACGTTTTAGATAAAATCTAAATGGGAATTGTTTTGAAAAATCCACAGGATTACATTGAGACATTTTCTAAATTGTAAAAATGGGTTAAAATTAATTTGATAAATAAATTTTAAAAGTATAAAAACATTTTTGAAAACATTTTCATAAAACATGATTTTGGAAGCAAACATATATCCGATCTAAGAGTGAAATGAAGTCACCATTTAGTAAAAACATTTTCTCAATAATTTTGTACCAAAGACTATGAAAGGGCAATTATTACATGAAAATATCATGAATAACTAGTTTAAAATATAATTAGTGAGTTTATTAAGATACGTATCATAATATCTCATCAATAGAATAATAATCATAAACAATCCTGATATAGGATGATATTGTTACATAAAACTCTTACCAATTCAGTATCATTGATTTGTAATTACAATGAAAGGATTAAATTAAAAAAAATGCATTAAATGACATGACAATAAATATATCCATGATTTTACATTTTAAATTTTACATATATAAACATTATAAAATAAGATATTTTCAAAACAATACATGAGTCTCAAAGAAGAAAAATTGTATCAAAAATCCATTATTGGTTGGGCAAATTTGAAACCAAAAAACCCAAGAGAGAGAGATACAAAAATGAACATATAAATTCCCAAAATGTAAGTATAATTACTATAAAATACATTCATGGGAAGTATATACACCACACAACAAAAATTAGTGGTGAATATTCCATATATCTAATATAAATAAAAGTGACATGTGAAAAACCAGTACCTTGATTCTAACTTGTTGCATGTGCTTTTATCATCATGAATAATAAAATTATGTTAATTATTTACATTATTGACAAATATATTCACATTTACCATTCATCATTACACAACCTAGTGGGTCCCATGTTGTGACTCCCCACACCCACCTCAAATAGGTTAGGGGCTGGTGACTAGCACCAAGTAGGCATATTATTAATATGTGAGGAATTTCCTATGTACCAGTACACACACACACATTTCTTATCCTAAAAAGATACTGAAATGTAAAAAACACTAAGAAAACAATGAATTCATACATATATAACCCTCAAACGGAGTATTATAGGATCTAAAGTAATTGAAACATGACCAAATATAAGACCACGCCAAGGATTCTATAGTACAAGTACAACATGTAAGTAAAATGTACTAGGATGATATCTGAGAGTGAAAGGAACAAACCTTAACATGTACCATCTCACAAATCACCATATGGTCCTAGTCTACCTAGGAATCCATCAAATGGTTGATAATATTTATAATAAACAACACGTGTGGGAAGAGCTCATAAAGGGGTGAGTGTAACAATACTCACTAGGACACCTCGAAACCACAATGCAATATAAAAAAAGAAATTATAATTAGATCTACATAGGTATATGTCTTCATAACATATAACAAGATTATATAGATATACTAAATCAAATACACACCATCTTTAGGTAATCCACAACCATAGAATACTAACCTTAGAAATTCAGTTTGAATATTCCATGAACCACTCATTCAGAAAAACACACTCTTGAGTATAATAACAATGATGATGTCCATCTGAGAGATACTTCTCATTAGGTACTTTTTTGAGAGAGACACACTAATAGATATGAAGATGATATGATAAAAAAAATGAGGATCACTACTAGGTCCATAGGGTGATACCAACAACTCAATCTAGATTATCCTTCTTATTAGAGGATCAACACCTAAATTGTGTTGGTCCCGTTGATACCAATAACTCCACATAGGGAATGAATATGAATATATAATCCTATACTAGGCCTCTAAAGGGATTCCAAAGACTCTATCAAAGAAGTTTTTCTAAAAGTATCATTATCGTGGGAGTAGGAAACAACTCATACCATCCATTGGGTTAATAAAAAAGGGAAAACACTAACGAAACTTTCACATGATATGGAGAATATAAAGGTTAAACCATATAGAAAGGGGTAAATGACATGTAGTAGGGTCACAAACCTTGTACCTCAACCCTGGGTATTGTCCATGTATAAATCCCCATGTCATTTAAACCTTGTCATGTAGAAGAGGGGATCATGGTGTGTATAAGGTTTATATGTCATGTCTTTGCATTTGAGGTCTGATCATGTACTCCAGCAATGTGCCAATACAGGGAGCCAAAATGTGTGTCTCTTCCCATGCACCATTACATGGGGTAGAAATTGTACCTAATCCATGCCATGTAGTGTGGTGTAATACATGCCATATTGGCAACATATTTACTTCACCCCATGTCCATGTAAATATTATGGTTAATTTTGAGTTTATTTAAGGGGGAATACATGTCGTGTAGTTATGGACTACACACGTGTGTATCAGGTTTTTACAGAACCTATCTTATTTCTCTTTCTCGCACTGTTGATATTCTAGATCTCTTTCCGGTGATCAGTTCACCTCATAACTCCATATCCATTATATTTTTTCTACCCTAACATAGAATCCATGGGATTTGGACCTTCCATCATCTTAGAAAATGAGATCATATTCATTCTCCATTACCACTGAAGAACTCAAATTTGGTATCTATCATCATCCAATCCACTGACTCAGCCACCATCACACCTCTTTTGAGTCATCTCGATGCTGGATCTACTGTTTGGGATCAGTTCACTGAAAATTTATGGTAGAATGATCGATTGTTCACAAAGGGATTCATAGAATGGGGAATAACGAAGAACCCATGAAGAACACCAGAACTGGGGGATAAAATCACAAAAAATAGAGAGGGATCAACCTTGGTCAATTTTCATGTCGATATTGGTCCATCTCCATTAGACGGATAAAAAAACAAAATAATTTATAGATCAAACTCCCAATAAATCCCGCAAAATAGCTCATCTGCATAATGATTGATATATGGGCCATTCTATTCATGGATTAGTCCTGATTCATCATAAAAAATAATAAAGAGAATAGAAAGAAAAAAATTACACATCCTACCTTGAGTTGGATCAGTCTCTGAGGAGTTATGATCATTGCCTCATTGTCGCTGGTGAGATCCGTCAAGATCAGTGTGCACTTATCATCGATCTAAGGTTTCCTCATTATTCATCAGAAGGAGAGTCTAGTGGTTTACTCTCCCACATCTCTAGAGAATTCCCTGATTATGAGGTGAAACATTGATCATTTAAAAAGGTGTTATTTAATGATAAACCACCTTGCTGCTTTAACTACTAAACTAAACTAATTTTATTAAATTCCATTATTCATTTAAATGTATGGGAAATATTTTCCACAAACGACCCACGCAGACCAATGTTAGGTCACTCCTATAGTAAAACTTCTATTCTAAAATCAACAGTTCCCTCAAGTTTTCCAATCTAGGAAACTATTTATTAGTTATTCCACATTTTCATGAAATCCACACAAACATGCTATTTAATATATTTCAAACATTTATTCTAGGAACACTGATCCTCAGAATCACATATCCTCTCAGTGACTAGTTTTATTATTAATCCATATAATATTTAAAAATAATACAGCTAGAAATCTTGTCACAAAATTATTACTATTATTTCAATTATTTTCATGTAATATTCAAATACATAATTTATTAACCTTATGTTGGATGTTTTGACCATATTCGGATTATGTGCCAAAAATGACATAGGTGGGTTAAATACAGTTTCATTTTTCAATATTTAAACATCTAAAGATTATTAATCATGAAATAATTATCATATTTATTCATTCATTATAATTCTTAAAAAATATAGAATAATGTTTATGAAAATTCAACTAACATTACGATCATAAAGACAGTGGGTCATTACGTATGCATGAGTAATGTTTCATTTTACCATGATCATTATGGATAGAAGGTAAGTGAAATTTATTTTAAAAAATTATAATAATATCATAAATCCCATTATATTTAATTATTTAAACATATACATTTTATTATTTTAATGTGGTGACGAAAAAATAAATCTCATCTCTTCGTTGAGATGGTAGTCCACACGTCCACGAATGATGTTATCATTTTTTCAGTGAGTGAAAAGGTAAAATAAAAAATGATATGTTATATTTAAAGACTGATAAATATATCACGAATATCACACATATTTCACATATATCACATATATTTAGTATCTTTAACCTCATTACCATCCATGTAATGTATTAGTGGAAATGAATCACATTGCTTCTCGAGGTGGTAGTCAGCCTTAGACATGAGAAACATTACTGTATCCCCTATGGTGTGGAATGAATAGGGTTATATCTAATATAATGACTTAATAGGTATAATTATTTTTTAAATATCATATATAAACTTTATATTCATTATCATACAGAACCATGAGAGGTGATAATCGAAAAATGTGTGACATTGTTTCACATAGAAGTATTTAGCAATACACATGAATAATAATTTCATAACCCATTTTATGGAAGGGAATGTGGTTTTAGGTTGTAACCTTAACAAAAAATATCATTATATGGAATATAATTCTTTTTTTATATCATCATCGAATAAGAAAAATTTATTGGGTTGGGGAATGAAATTAAACAAAAATGCTCATTGGTGGACGTTACCTCTTCTTTGGGTAACTCTTTTCGGTTTGCATCGAAGGCCTTTATTGGTTGGATTTCTATTCAAATTAATGAATAGAGTATGATATTATATAATTTTTATGTGATTTTTCCCATTTTGGAAAAAACAGTGCCTTGATATGTGTGAATAAGTGTGGGGAGTGAGTTCCCTTTTTTAGTTGTGGAGGAGTGGCATTCTTGCAAATACTAAAAAGTATTCACTATTGGGCGGTCAATATTACCTAAAGTGGATTAAAAATTGATAATTAAGTGTTTTTAGGGATTATATGGTCACCAAAAACCTCATAAACACATTGAAACAAATGTTTTAAATATTTTTTCCTTAACTCTTAGATTTCCATATTTATATAATTCTGGTTTTTGATTATGGTATCTAGTTTTATAATAAATATAATTTAACCTTTATGAATAAAATAATATATAATTATTAGATAATTTGGACAAATTTATTATAAATAATAAATGTAAATTATAAAATAAAAATATAATTTGTTTTTTAAATTATATTTAACACAAGAAAATGAAACATGCAAAAATGTCGTTTCAACCTTAACCCTAATAAAATAGTTTTTACAATTTAGTGGTCAATATATCCATTATAAAATAAAAAATGGTCCCAGAATAGAATATATTTTATAATTATTATCATTTAAAAATTACTTGTAATAATATATAATTTCATTATAATTTTATATACTTTAATAAGATAAAATTTATCATAAAATAGTATTATTTTCAATTCACACATTATTCCTTGATATTGAATTTTAAAAAAACCAAGATAATGATGGAATTAAAATCTATTTTTCACACCGATGTAATATGATATATTCATATAAAAAATAATTGAACACAATAATTTACTAAAATTACTTCATTTTTAATATTTTGAGTACCATATATTTTAATTAATTGTTAACTATATAATAGCTGCATAGGAATCTCTTACAAATTTAATGTAATTATTTCATCTGAAAAAGTGTAAATTAAATTTTCCCGATGAAAAAAAATTACATGTCAATATGATGTTTAAAACTAATAATATTTTTTCTTTTTATCTGTCCCAAATCATTGTAGATATTAAAAGGAAAGGGGTTATTTTTTGTCTTTTTCATTACATAACTTATTATATGGGTCACCTCCATAGAAAAGCATCCAAAAAACTCATAAAATAGAGAATAATGTCATCAGGGGATAAATATGTCTATAAATTGGGTTTTGGACAAAATATTAAGTCAGTTTAACAAATTCATTCCTAGTTTAACCCTAAGGTAAATCCATTTTTACCTTAATAGTAGTAATTAATTTGAACTAAATTCATTATTCATTTGGAAAAAACTATGTTAACCTTATTATAAATTATAAATAATTTTGAGAACAAATATGTAATATATTTTTCAAAATTAAATTCATGTAAGTTGAAACATTTAGTTTAACATTAGTCCCGTAGACTCGGCAAGACATCATATTTTAAAGAATAGTATTTTTTTAGAAAAATATGATTCTATAATAAAACTATGATAAATAATAATCATTTTATAAAAATTAATTAATATTTAATGATATATAATATATAAATTTCATTTCAAAAATTACTCAGTAGGGATTATTTCAATTAATTAATATAGATAAACATTATGCATCTTAAAAAAGTTTATAGAAAAACTCATTTTAAACCAAAAAACAAACATATATTAAAATCCAATATAAAATTGATTAAAATTAATTAAGAGGATTAAATATAACTTTGTCAATTTTAAAAATATTCAAAACATATTTGGACTTCTATATTACTATATATTTTGAAAAGATATTGATTTTTACAAAAAAATCAATATTTTCTCAATTCACTAAAAAATAAATATGTTCTAAAAAGTACCAAACTTTTACATAAAATAAATTTTGATATTAAGATTAAAAAATGACAATTATTTTATTATATAAATTTTTTAAAATTTATATAATTTAATTATAATATTAATTTCATAAATGTAAATAAAATATCATTTTTTTAAGAAAACATATTTTTTAAGAATAAAACAACATTACTAAAAATTGATTAATTATTTGCAAAAAATTTATAAATAATTTATTTTTTTAAAGATATTTATATATGTATATATATTTCTTAAATTTTTTAATAATATTCATACATTCTAATTTAATGGCTAAAATATAATGTTAATATATATTTTTCATGTCATTTAAACATATCGTTACATGTTGAACATGCAATCAAAAATTTTTATTTTATTAAATATTACGGTGTTAAATACTGTAAAATTTAATAAATTTCATAATTTCAATTTTAACTTCATCTTAGTATACATGGGTTGACTTTTGAGAATACTTTTTTTTGTGACCCTGCATTATAAAAAGGGTTAATAAAGAATCCTCTTAATAAAGGTGAAAGGGATGTATATGGGTCATCTATAATAAAACATAACTGAGTTTATACGTAGAATAAAATTGGTTGAATGTGAAGACATTTACATGTAATAAAAGTAAAAATAACTATATATATTGATTGAATTTTTTATTTCAAGCAACTGAATGATCAATGAAATGTTATTGGTCTCAAAACCATAAAAATGTAATGATTAAAAAGATCATTTCTTTATCATAAATTAATGTATGAGGATAAATTTTATGTTTAAATATCATTTTTCAAGATTTTAGGAATACCATATATACATACATAATATGTAAATATATTTACATTATGAGTAGGATTTTTTCCATTATTCATTTTCCACCATAATATCATTTTTTCTCCAAATGATGAGGATTCAAGAAGAATGTTTTCATGCTTGAAAAACCAAAAAAAATTAAAGACCACATAATCATAGAAGGGATAAACAATATATTCCACCTATATTTAGAAATTAACAAAAAAACAAACTGTTTATCACATCATATAATAATTCCCAAAATGGGTAAATCATCACAAGATACATTAGTCTAAAAATTTAAAGGAAAACCCCAAAGTTGAAACTAAATAATTCTATGAATTAATGACCATATATCATCATATAACATAGACATTAAAAAGTGTTTTATTCTAAAAAATTACCGAATACATTCCAGATTACATGCATATAAATATGGTGATATTCTTTTATAATAACATGAATCACTTAGTCACTTATTCAATTCCTTAGTTATCAATACAATAAAACTGTTTTCCCTATAATTTCATAAATATCTATGATTATATAAACCCTAAATGTTCTCAATAAATTGAAACATATATTGGTAAAGTATATATAGATTCATACTTCACATTATTCCAAATCCATACATGTACTTCAACCTAATAAAATTTCTCCTAAAATTTTATTAATTACTTTAAGATCTCGTCCTTTAAAACACAGAAGGGGTGTATAATTCTATAAACTTATGATAATACTTAATATTATAAACCTATGATATTATCCTAAACTATTAATATAATCCCATAATAAAACTTCATAATATCCAATGTTATCTAATCCCCCCTTTGATAATAGCATAGAACCCACACTTCTGGATCTGATGAAGAAATCATAAAAATTATATTTACAGCTTTGATGAAGATAATTTTGACCGATTTTTTTCCATCTAAACCTTACTAAATAAAAATGAAAATTAGATAAATTATATTTTGAAGTAAATTTTAGGTCTAGAGTTTTGGAGAACTAGGAAAAAACGTACATAAAAAATATCAATGTAAAAAAAACTGCATTTCTCTAAATTGACCCAACTTTTCTTATTTTACATTATTTCATCATCATCATCAATATAAAATCCATTCTAGAAATTATTTGTTCAATGTAATTCTTTATAGGGATCAGGATCATTTTAAAGGTTTTTCCCATTTTGGTATTTTGATATTTTGGGTTTTGATGTATATGATTACTACTAATGTAAAATTTCCTAAAATTATACATAGTCCCATTTCCCTGTGGTAGCTACCGATTTGGGAACAAATTAGTGGTTTTGGGTGGTGAAAAATTATGATGTGGTATTAGAGGTATTTATTTTTTATACCAACTTTGGAAAGATAGATATAAGATAGGGTCTTATTTAAACAAGATATGGAACTTTTTATTAGGAATAGCCACCCCGTGTATGAGGGAAGTATATGTTTCTTGGGATTGGATTGATATTATTTCTTTTAAATTTTACTATTTATGGTTTTGACCTTGAGTAAAAAACATGATTATGGGGTTATTAATTTATGGTATTTTACCTCATATTTGGGATGAAAAGTGTGCATGTGTTCATGCATCATATTATGCACCTAGTATTCACATGTCATTTGTGAGTTTCATTATAATTAATTACCTGGACTGTGACACAATTCAGTTATTTAAACTACCCAATACTATTTATATGGTGTTCCATGTATAAGTCTATTATGGAACCTTACTGAACTGATCCTATAAATGGATTAAAGTCATGTAATGTGATCACTTGAATTTATTTTTATGAGGATTTAGCTAAATAAAATTATAATTACTACATTTATTCTTCTATAAGTTGGAGTTAAAATTTCATTTTACTAAGCCTCATATGTGATCAGTTTTGGTTAAGTTAAATAGAAGAAAATATATTAAATAATCAAATATCTTAAATATTAAGAAGTTTAAGCTAAATATAATTTCCTGTAAAACCCAAAAATAATATTTCTCTACAACCTATACCTGAAATATAATTTAAATAACACATTTTTAATGGATATTCAGGTTAAAAGAAAATTAACTTTGTTGAATTGTTAATACTATGTTTATGATAACAAATTAATGGGTATATTAATTCTAACCAATGAACGGGAATTTGGTGATGTTGAGAGATCCTGATTTATCAGATCTCCCTGATATATGATGTAGGGAATAGTGGGGTGTTGTGCCTGTTAAGGCTTTCACTAAGTGATGAAGTCAATTTTTTTAATAAATATGTTATCTAATATAGGTAATAGCATGTATGATCTAATATTGATAATTTTAAATGGTCCTTATGATAGATCTTGGGTTTTGAGACATATGTGATATTTTATGTATTGGATAACAGGTTGGTATGCCTATTGCGACTTTATTTTTGAAAATTTTCGCAAAGAATTGTGACCTTTCATGACTGTATTTAACCCTTTTGGGTTTATTACTTAAAAAATAGTGTATAGGGTAGGATTGGTTTGATCATGTATGTGAGACCCCTTTGTTGTAACAATAAATTAGAGCAATAAGAAGTGTGGTTTTTCATTGTTTTAGTTCTTTTCTGAAGAAATATGATTTGATGAAAATTATATAGTGGGTAGTTTTCTTAATTATGGGAAGATTAAAATATGTTTATGATATCCCTTAAGATGTAATGATGTATTTTTAGTTTCCATGTAATTTTTAAATGTGTATTAGGATACTGGTGAGTCAATCATTTTGACTAAGAAGTAGAGAGTTTTCCTAATATTGTTAGAGATGGATGTATAAATGAGGGTAATAACCCAATAGAGGGGTTATCCAACAATTATGGATTTCTACTAGATGAGAATCAGGGTGGATTATTTACATTGATATTTATACATGGGGGAGGTTAAATATTCTCGAAATTCTATTTTAGATTCCTTGTGTATTGTGGGTGAAGATTTCTGGCTTAGTGGTTATGGGTTTTCTCCAGATTTTGATGCATGATATCAACTATATGCTTTACTTTTTTTCAAGGTAACCCAACATTGTTGGATCAAAATTGGGTATAGCATGGGTAGATGCATTTGACTTCATGTAAATAAAGATATTGATGGTGTTTTTGATGTTATTCATGATATGAGAGAAATCTCATATGATTATTGTAAGAAAGATATAAGTGAGATGATTTGAACTAGATGAGTTGGCATGCAATGCGCATGGCTACTAGGTTATTAGGTGTGTGAGCATAGTATTTATGTGTTATGAATTGAAAGTTAATGTCATATCATACAGTATAGAAACACTAAGGTTTATTAATCTTAGGTACAGTGACTTGTAAAATTTTGATGTTGAGCTCTGTTGTAAAACATTAACCATGATAATTCATTACATGGTAAAATGTGAATGGGTTTTTTATTCAAATTTATAAGTGGGTTGGTGAATCATAATATTATCCTTGTGTATGGATTTTATGTTTCTTAATTTATGTTATTATCTCTTTATGTAATATGTGACATGTTGATGGTTGGTTTTTGAGAAATCTCTCAGATAAAGAGATTGAGTTGGGAAGGTTATGTGAAACCTGTGTTGAGGTCACAATAATAGTTAAAAATGGAATTATTTAAAACTGAGTTTAAGTGAAAAATGAAATACTATTAAAATATTATTATTTAAATTGGTTTTTATTTCCTAATCATTGGATAGAGGGTTATGGATAGTATTAATTAAATTATTAAAATATATGGTTAAAACATGTATATAAAATGAATTATATGGTGCCTAATTAATTAGAAATGGAAATAAAAACACTTTTCAAATATAGGAAATCTTTTTCTGGAAAACTATTTCTATGAACATAATCACATTTTACCTCAATAAATAACATAAATAACGTTTATGGAATTATTTCAATTAAATTTTTATGTTATATATTAAATAAAATGATTAAAATTTAAATAATGTGTTTTTTATAAAAGAGTGGAGAATAAATCTAATTTTGTCATTAAAAACTATTATTTCTTAAAAATAGTTTCGTAATGTTTTTCAAATCAATTTTAAAATTAAAATTTTCAAATTATAGAAAAAAAATTTAAAAAGTAATTTTCATTTTTGAAATCATCATTTCAATATATTATTCGGGTGAATATTTTAGAATTTTTAGGGCAGATAAGTTTTGGATAAATAGTGAAAACACTTGTTTTTAGGAAGAATTATCATTTCTATTAATGGTTTTACAAACAACCAATTTGGTTTAAAGATTTTATAAAGAGAAAAATTAGTGAAATTTTATTTATCTTAATTCAATTATGGTCACTAAATCTATTTAATATGGAATTATGATATAAAAACATTTTAGAATTTTGAAAATTTTCTCTTTAAAACCCCGATTTCTCATTTCATATGTGGGATTAATTTTTAAATTAAAATTTTCCACTTATGTAAAAATAATTTTTATAAAATGGATTCTATTTTAGGAATTATTATAATTTATATTTCTTAATAAGGACCACATAATTGATTTACCATAGTAAATAGTTAAAATAGTAAAACTTATTTACCCTTGTAAAGGTAAAAATGTGTTTACCAAGGGTAAACTAAACAATATTAGAGTTTAAAATATCAAAAAAACAATCCAACCCCAATTTTATATAAATATTTTTACTTTATGCCTTATATTAATTATAATTTTCTATTTTGGATTCTTGTGTCATCATAAAAATTAGGATACACAATTTTATTTTCAAAAAACTACAATTGTGCCACTCATCTCACTTATAAAAGCCCACCACCTATCCTCTCCTATTGACACATTCAAAACCACTGGTTCATAAAATCACACCCAAAATAAATTCTAAAATTTAGTTATATAAATCTATAGTAATTAGTATTTTCATAGAGATATCCTAATAATCAATTTAGTGAAAAACAAAAGATGTTTTCGGAAGAAGTAGTCACATCCCAAATTGAGCATTTTATTTAATTTCTTCCTACACCACCTTAAATTATTAGTAAAACATTATGATATGATAAAATAATAATATTAAATATATTTAGGAGTTATTAAGTTATTTTAATAACCTAAATACTTCTCTTATTCCTTTAAAAGGGTCATGAAATCATCATTCCTGTATATGGAGGACTACCACCTCACGAACTGATGTTATTCATTTGGAATCACCACCTCTAACCGATTGATAAAATGATGGATTTATTGTTTATATATTATATTTATGATATTATTATGCTTCAAGAATCATCATATCATATATTCATTATTACTTTCCATTCTTTGGGAATATGATAACATCGTTAATGTGTACAGTGGATTAATATCTTGTGAAGCGATGTTATTAATTCACGCTTTACATGGAAGGTAATAAGGATGGGTTTAATGATCATATGTGATATATATAACATAGAAATTATTATTTTATTGTAATATATTATCAAAATTTCTTTCCTTCAACCCAATGATAAAATGGAAACAACAGTCATGCATACGTATGGTCCACCACATCCAGGAATGGTGTATTTCATTTTCTATCTATAAATTTTAGAGAATTATATAAATAAATAAATAATAAAATTATATTCTAATTATTTAATCATTAACACTATTTATTTTTCTTAATCAGTATAGAATTAATATCATGAAAATAATAATATATGAAAACATACACGAAAAAAAAATAAGTTGTTACCCGAATGTGACTTAGAATTATTAGTTTGTGATCAATCAAAGGTCATAAGTAAATCATATATGGTATGATATATATAAGTTTTTTTATTTAATATATTTATAATAATATTTGATTTATTATATAGGAGTTTCTAATTTGTACCAAGGAAGTCAAGACAGAAGGTAAAATATTTCTACTCTCTCATTTATTTCTGCACTTGTTTCTTTATTATAGTGTATATAATTACCCTTTTACATGTTATATCTTGAATATACGTATTTTCATAATATTTAAGGTATAAATTTAGTTTATTCCTTATTTTTTGAATGATTCAAAAGATTAATAATGTAGAAATGGATTTGTGTCATACTTTTTACTTATATGATACAAATTCCATATTCACTGCATATTTATTCTATGTGGTGTATATACTTATCATGAATGTATATTATGAATATTATACATAAAATTATTTTTATAAACTTATCTATTTGATGATATATCTGTCATGTGGTTAACATTTTAAATGTTACCAATTAAGTAAGGGGGTTTTGTCTCAATTTTTGTTCTTTGATACAAATGTAATGTTATGCACCTCTCTTATTTTATAAGGTATATATATAGCCCATTTGACATTTAATATGGTGAGTTTATTTATTCTCAAGATATTTTTTGTTTCATTTAATGTTATTCCTTTATGATGATTGTGATTCCAAGTTACCCAAGTGGTAGAGGTTTAATTTTATAATCTCTTATTTTATTATTATTTTTTAGGATTATAAATCCAATGATAAAATATTATGATCATTATTTCATGAAACAAATTAATTTTATTATCCAATTTAAATCTCATGATACTACTTATTTTCCCATCATTTTGGTTTCACTGTGTACTGAAGAGTTCAAAACATTTTTTTGAGAAAAACTATCATTATTTATCTCTACAGTCAAAGGGTCATTTTTTTCTAAAATAATGTTATATAAAAAAAATTAAATATGTTTATAACATTACAAAATTATTTATCAAATATATTCTAACATATTATTTAAAATGTACAATTTTTTTTGGTGGAATTTGTTTTCCTTTTCTAAAGAATTAGTGATTCGATTTTACAGAAAATGAGAAAGGAATCTTTTTTAATTTGTGGCACATGAATAGAATTTCCTACTCTCATGACCATTATTTTATTTAATGTTACCTTTATAATTTTTCTTGTATGTTTTTATTGAAATGGTTTTTCAAAATACTATGTTATAAAAAATATTTTTTCAAATCAAAAATTATATTTTCCTTAAGAAATGTTTTAGATTATTTTTAAAGCTTCTTTTATAAGTTTTGAGATTAATTTGAAATAAAAATATTTACTAAATGTTTTATGAATTTTTTGATTTAAAAATTTATTTTCAAATAAATTTTATTTTCCTCATTAAATGTCATAAGTGATATTTCAAAAAAAATCATCTAATATGACATCTTTTGATGTTACTTATGCCTTACTAGGGATCTGATCCAAGGATACCATTCATATTATTTCACTGAATTGTTTTTTAAAGATGGAATGACGATTATGAAACCTTTCTCTCTTACATTAGTTATAACATGATTCAAATTAAACCAAATTTTTTTAATAGGTTATTCTATGTTGAAATGATGAAATTGTTATGAAACATGCATATTTTTTCACAGGTTTTGAAATGGTGAACGGTTTATGAAAATCATTTAATTTAAAGGGTTATGATTTGATGAATGTTTTATGATATTTTTTAACACATAATTATTATTTTCATTATGTGATGGTTGGGTCCAATATCTCCATATAATTTTTTTGGTAATGATTTATATCTCATAAAATAAATTAGATTGTAATGGGAAGTGAACTCAATTCAGTAAGGGGATTTTACCATTATGATGGTCTTGGGAGTGAACCATGGCTAGTATGATGGTTTATGGAGTCATCCCATTCAAATATGATATACTTTAATGTGAGCCTCATCTACAGTGGAAATTATTTTCTATGCTTAATTATATCTTATAATTATATGTCTTATAAAAATATTTTTATCTCCTCACTCACATTGATTAATTCCCCTGTGATTCAAATCTTATGAACCTACAATATTTATGAAATGATTCAAGATAATGGTCTTTGATATACAGGGTATGGTTTTGAAATGTTATTATAATTTTCTCATCACCTTATGTTCATTTTATGATTACATATCTCTCTTATTTACCCTTAATCAGCATCTATGCTCACCCTTTATTATGGTTCGTCTACAAAGGTTATGAAAAATGGTTTTAATTAGGTAATGTCTAAGATAAGTATAATGTGGGAAAATATTTATCAGATATGTTCAAGATTTTTTATGAAATAAAAATATTTTGGCCCTAGTCTCCAGAGGAACTGTATATTTACAATCCCTGAGCATGTGTTTGTGTAATGTAATTAATGTTCATCTTAAAAGATGTATTATCTATTTATGAAATCCTATATTATTAAATTTCCCCATTAATCAAGGCAATACAGTTGGTTATGGATCTAGTCATATTATGATCATATTAGAGAGTTTGACCAAGGTAATTTCTATGGACCTTGAAAATATAGAGCGACATGATGTTCAATGACATGATACACCTATATTAGATATCTTCATGCAATAGAAGGATCCATATATATATATGCAACTAAAAATCTGGTGGAAGCAAATAAATGGATCAAGTCTCTTGAAAAGATATTTATTTTATACATATAGTATTAAAGGGAAAATGTAATATTGTCAATATATTATCTTAAAGAAAATTCTAACCAATGGTGGTCATTGATTCTGATTACTGAGGAGGAAGAAGAAAATCAACTTATAGAGTGGATATATTTTAAAGTAATATTATTCAAAAAAACTTTCTCTCATGAGAATTGAACTTAAATGAATACAAAGATCCTCATATTAAAGCATCAAATAATAAGAGGATAAAAAATTAATTCCCATCTAGTGAAATTTTTGGGATGAAATATTTAGGGAAATTATATAAGGAAATGAGAGTTCCTTGAAAGTGTATATTTAAAGATAATCAGGACAATAAATTCAAATATTAGAAACAAATAAATGATCTCAAGTTCTTTAACCATAGATAAATTGGGAATTATTCACAGTAATTCCCCATTTTTCATGGGAACACACCATAGAATTGGTTGGGAGGAGAAGGACAAGTATATATGATAAATAAAGATAAGGTCGATGTTAACAATGATGTTATTGTAGGTTGTTTAATCATAGCCTCAAATTTATCCAATTAATTATTTGATTCTCTCTCTTCACTCTCTTTTATATCATACATGTTTTCTATGAAAATTAGATATTTTCCTAGTTCTTTGGGATAAGAGTTCTCTATCAAAAATCATATTGGAAATCACACCAAAAAAATGATGTGTTTGTCAATTCCTATTATGAGTCATAAACATGCCATATTTGTAGAATTGATTATTATACCTATGGTTAATTTATATATAATCCTTGGTATAGATTGGATTTCAAAATATTATGCAAAAAAAATATTTCAAATAAAAGGAATTTAATATTTGTGATGATGATGTGGACTTCATTATATTTACATGGGTGACATTGTCAACAGAATCATGTCTAGATCCACCGCTAATGGTTCTTCTAAATGTGTTTATTGAGGAATAATATAAAACACAATGTATGGTTGGAAAATGTAATATTCAAATAGAGGATGTACCTATTTTATTTGAATAAATATATGTTATTCTAGATGAATTACCAGGATATCCACCAGAGAGTGAAGTTGAGTTTTCCGTTGATTTAATTCTTGATGCAATACCTATATCAAAAAATCCACAGAGAATGGCCACTATGGAATTATTGTATTTAAAGATACAACTAGAGTAATTTTATAGTAAGGGATCTACACATATTACTATTTTAATGTAGAGATACCATGTTCCTTTCATTTTAATGAAAAACTTATCTGTGAGGTTGAACATTAATTTTAGATAAACCAATATTATTATTATAAAGAAAAAGTATCATCTTCCTTTCAATGATGAATTAACTAATAAACTTCATGAAGCTCATTATTTTTAAAATATTTATCCTCATAATGTATATCATCAATTGTGATTAAAGAAAGAATATATTCCAAAAATAGTATTTTGAACGAGTTATAGGCATAATAAGTTCATAGTAGTTCTATTAGGACTAACTAATTCACAGTTAATTTTTAGGGATCTAATGTATAGAGTATTCAAGTAATATCTTGAATATTTTATTTTCATATTTATTAATGATATATTGGTGTACTACATAAGCTATAGGGATAACTAGAATCAATTTTGAATCATTCTTGAGACTCTTATAAGAAAATAGATATATGGGAAATTTTTCAAGTATGAATTCATTCTTCAAAAAGTTTCTTTTATTGGCCAAATTGTCCCCAATGATGGGTCTCAATTGATCCTATAAAGATAAAGGTTTTCCAAAATGGGCTAGACCAATGAACATAACAATGGTACATTGTTTCATTGGTTTGGAATGTTACTATCCATGATTTGATAAAACAATTTCCCAATTGGCTAGTCCATTAACCAAGATTACTCATAAAGGGGTTATGTTTGTATGGGAGAAGGAATGTGAATAATATTTTGATGAATTAAATATGAAATTTCTGAATATTAGGATTTTTGACTCTACCACTAAGAAAATATGGATTTGTGATATATAGTGATGCATCATGGAATGGAATTATTTTTCTACTTATGCAGAATGATAACGTTATTACTATTATATCAAAGAAGGTAAAGACTCTTGAACAAAACTATATAACCCATGATCTTGAATTAATATAAATAATATTCTCTATAAATATATTTAGATTCTATCTCTATAGTGAAAAATGTGAGATATATATGGATCTTAAGAGTTTGAAATATGTCTTCTCATATAAATATCTCATCAAGAGTTAATGAATATGACTTAATATACATAAGGATTATGATTTATCAATACACTACCATCCAGGAATGGAAAGTATGGTAGAAAATGAATTGAATAGGAAATATCATGGGGGTTTGTACCAAGATAAGTATTAAAAATGATCCTATGTTCAAATATTTATTAAAGATTTATTTGGAAATTATTGAGGAATGAGAAACATAACAAATTTTGTAAATTTTTTTCAATCCATATTAATTCAAAAAGATAAAAATTTCTCATCCTGATGTTGAGAATTTTCATAGGAAAATTAAATAAGGGAATGATGGAAAATTTCCCAACATGGTATATGAATAAGGAATTCTGAAATTTATAAAGTGGTTATCTGTTCCATCAATAATTATGTAAAAATGTAATTATAAGATTAATATCATTGTTAAAACTTCTATATAACCCCTATTAGTATAAATATTTATATATATATATGTATATATTAAGGAACATTTTAGGTGGGATAATATGATGTTGGAATTTTCTGATTACATGTCAAGATATTTGGTTTTTGAACAAGTATAGGCTGGGAGACTACATCCTAGAAGAGTAACTAAACCTATGAATATTCTTATATGGAAATGGGATGACATTATTATAGGATTTTTCAATGTATTACCATATACTATAAGAAATAATTATGTGATATGGGTTATATTTTATCTTCATACCAAATATGCACATATAATTTATATAAGAGAACAATTTCTTATTGGGATACTTACACAACTCTATATTAACAATCTGGTAATCATTCAGGGTTCACCTCTTTAAATTAAGTCTGATTGTGATCCCTGATTTACAATGAACTTCTATAAAATTAGTTTGAAGGATCTTAATACCGAGCTCCATTTGAGAATATCTTTTTTATCCTTAAAATTACTGGTAGTCCAAATAGAATATTCAAGAATTAGAAGTTACGTAGAGGTCATTATCACTTGACCTCCAAGGTATGTATGGTAATTACTTTCCTATTATAGAGTTTTAATATAACAATTATTTCCATTCATGTATTAAAATGACATTTTATGAAGAATTATATGGAAATAGATGTATTACTCCCACTTGTTAGGAAGAGGATGGGAAAAAGAAAACGTGTGGGTCCAATTATTATTGAAGAGACATTAGAAATAGTAAAGGCTATTCACACTCATAATAAAGAATCTTGAATCCTGAGAAAAGAGTTATATCAATAATTGAAGGAAAGATTTGGATTGTGATGTGTGAGATCAGGTTTTCGTGTAAGTATCTCCATGGAATAGGTTTATAAGATTCAATAAGTATGGAAAACAAATCCCTTAGTACATCAAACCTCTTTAAAGTTTGGAAATAATTTGAGGGTATGACCACATAGCCTCTCTAATGTAGATGATGTGTTCTATATATCTCTGTTAATGAAGTACATCCCAGACCCAATGCACATGCTCACTTTTAAAGAAATATAATTTGAATCCAATTTATAATACTATAAATAAACTATCTAGATTATAGACACTAGAGATAAAGTGATTAGTAATTAGATGGTAAAGGTACGTTGGATTAATCATAAGTTTAAATTAGTTATGTGGGAACCTAAGGAATTATAATTATGAAATATCCAAATATTTTCATTTGGTAAAATTATGGATATTTCAAAGAGGAAATTATTTGGAGGTAATAATGAATCAAAACAATATTTCAGGGCATGTTTCATTTTAAATAAATGTAATCTCATTAATTTACAAAGTTCTATGCATCACCATGTTTAAATGATGCACGACCTATTATTAATATATTTTTATGTGACCAATATAAAATTTTCATCAAAATTGTAGGGTATGAATATGACTGAATAAATTATGAAAAGTATATAATTTACATATTTAAAAAATAAATTCATACGGTATCAATAAAATTAATTTTAATGTAAAAGGAATGTTTTTTCTGGAAAATAGTTTTTATGTATAGACAATGAGTTTAATATTTTAATAAATTTATTTAAACACTATTGGTGAATGATTTAAATGAATTGTACATATTATATATTAAATAAAATTCTTTAACATTAATATAGTGTTTTACAAGGAAAATGATAATAATAAATCCAACATAATGCTTAAAACTGTATTTTTCTAAAAATGATTTTTGTCATGTTTTGTGAATTAATTTTAAAATTATTTCAATAATTATTAGATATTTAATCTTCAAAAATTGATTACAAATATGGAATTAGGAGTATTAATTTAATTAAAAGCTTTCCATTTTACTTTTTTACAATATTAATTGTAATTATTGTAAAATTTATCACATCGATAAAGGGTGAATCGGGTAAATCTATGTTAAAACTAAGTTATATGGTTAAATATTCATATTAATTATTATTTTATGAAATAAATTATAAAATTATCACATTATTCTCAAAATATATATTTTTATTGGACACTTGTCCCATAAAATGACCAATTTAATTGTTAAATCATGGAATGATACCAAATGTCACACTCTTATATTTAAAAATCTATTATGCTCCCACATTGGGGAAAAATAAATTTATGTATGAATATAAATATAAATTTTGTGTATAATAAATTAATTAATATTATTATAATTTAGATATTATTTTCATTGATTTTATAATTACTTTAAATGCTTCTGCAATGCTATTATTGTATTTTTTCAATTAATTCAAAAAAATAAATGATATTAAAAATATAAAAAGAGATATAATTTCAGCGATTTAGGATGTTCGATGAATTTTTTAGAAGAAAAAGAAATTTTACTGATTCGTAATACATTTATATTCTAAATCCAAATTTTTATTATCTTATTTGAGGTCATAATAAAAAAATAGTCTCAAAATTTATATTAATGATAATTTATCAAAATAATATTATATTATATTATTTAAAAATAATTATAATATTGAAAGCATATCATGTGGTAATATATGGTCTAAAATTTTATCCCTTTCCATTTATAATTCAATAGTTACCATATATGTAAAATTATAACTCTTTAATAGTGAAAATTATGTTACTGTGATTAATGTTAAAATTAGTTAACTAAGTCGTTAAATGAAAAGATAATGTTTAAAACACCACACAAACATAGAAAAATTTTATTGGTTGATAATATTTAAACTATATGATAACCTATATCTTAATACCTATTCATTTGGATAAATTTGTCTTGATAATGACTTAATTATAATTTAATCTTTTATGAAATTCCAAAAGTACCCCTCACCTCAATTATAAAAGGACACAACCTCTCTAAATTTCTTACAACACATGGGCCATCTAACTAAAAAAACCAACACATTTGACTTTTAAGATAATATATCTAATTTATAGATGTTTTTTTCATTTCAAAATACCTACCCTAAGTCTCTTAAGAAGTTATTTGAAGGTAGTCTACCGAAGAAGAAGTAATCATCTTTACGAAGTCCTTCATGTTCATTTCTTCTTAGATACACTCGTAAATTATTGTACCAATACTAATATAATTAATCTAGTATCATAAATATACTGATATGTAATTATAATTATGTGATAACTATATTCATTCTCTTTTCCATCATAAGAAAAGTGAAAACATGGCTTATGTGTGTGTACGAATTATCGTCTCAACGTAGCTATGTAATTTGTTTTCATCACCACTTTACATGGATGGTAATAAATAATTAACTAATGTATATAATATATTTATGATATAAATATTATTTTTTAACTATAATATCAAATATATATTCTTAAATATGGATACTTTTAAAATTGATAATGTCGCTCAAGCATAAGTGTTGACTATGATGTCAACGATGTGATGTGAAACGTTTTTCATTTATTTATTTCATAGATGATAATACGGATATATTTAATGAATTTATGTAATATATATGACATAATAATTATTCTTAATGATTAACTATTTTTCACCCTTATTTCATTCCAACATCCAAAAGTGAAAACTACATTCATGCTCACGTATGACTTACAGTCTCCTTGAAGGGTGTAATTTGTTTTTCTATCTCAATAATTTATGGATGACTATAAATATATTTATATTGAATTTATATTATATTTATAACATTAATAAAATCCTAAAAATTATTAAAACATAATAAATTTACATGTTCCTGAACTACTAAATCAAAACATACATGAAAACAACTCAGATAACACATGAAACAATGATAATAGTAAAATATTACAAAAAAATGAGTGATAAAATGTAATAAATGAATCATATAGGATTTAATAGATATTTCTATGGTTATTTTATATAAGTATAATATATCTAAAAATTCTATACATGATATTAAAATAACTTATGATGACAGTCAAATGTGAGGTAAGGGATATCTTCTCAATTTTCTCTCCATTGAGAAATATTTGGTATTATACACTTGTTTATTTTTACATGGGTAATATACAGACACATTTAAGAAATTTACATTAATTTATATTTATTCATGTGGATTAAATTTCATTTAGAGTTTACTCTGTTAAAGAAATTCCACATATTCTTTAATATTTTCCACTTTTCGGAATATGAATCAAGAAAAGAATTGAATAAAATAAAATTAGAACTCATTTACCTTTTGATCAGATATAATTTTATTCCATACCCATATTTTCTCTAAAAGTTTTTAATTTTTTAACACTTTTACATTGATTTATGAAACAACTTTTTTACCCAAGTAATTATTTTAAAAAACGGTTTGGAAGGAATCTCTTTATCATTTTTCATATGAGGTACTTTGTGACTTTTAAAAAAATAGTATAGAAGGTGTGTTTTTTAACTTATACATCATGATTATCTTTTACTACAATTATCAATTTTTTTAGGCATCTTTTACTAGTTAGAATGTTATTTTAATATAATTTTTTTACTTTATAATTCCTTTATTATTTCTAAAAAAAGTAATTTTAAAAAAATGAAATATTATTTCTTCCAAGAATTTATTAATGGCCCTTTAATGAAATTTCTATATTATAAATGTTAATAAACCATTATTTAACTTATTCCCCAATAGGGATATATTATAATGATATTATCCTTTAAAACATTTACATAATTGTGATCATTGGATATTACAATATCTAAAATATACATATTATTTTTATCATGGATATTATTATTAACTAAAACATATATCATTCTTACATATAGTTTTATACTTTGAAACCATATGAATTATTGAAAAATTATTGATAAATCCATTTTATTTATTGAATAATGATATTTTTTTATAACAAATATTATTCCTGAATTAAATTAATCATTTTATATGTGAGGAGTGTAAGGGGAATGCGGTAATGAGTGGGTATGTGAATTATATAACCACCCAATTAATCGATAAATATCTTGCGACAAATTACTTGAACAAATTAAATGGGTGATTATAAATAGATTTAAACTATCTTGGTGCTTGGTATTGATGGTAGCAATATCATGTTGTCTGAGATCATGACATACAAAATTATGTATTTCCTTCATTGGGAAATTAGTTATTTTTGTAAATTATATTACTATATTGATAATATCTATTGATAAATTTTATATTCAAATTTATAACTAAATGACTTTTGATTTTAGTTATTTACCATGCCATATTGATTATAACTTATTTACTCGTGATAATTTCCACTGTACGTAACGCTTATTTTGAATTTCATCTTTCCCTTATATTAATACATTTCCAATGTTATAAAGAATAAATATTTGAATGATTTTTATGGATTTTGGAATTTTACTTTTTTATGTTTATATTTTATAATTATAATGTCATATGGTAATCAAGTATATAACTAGTTTACCCAGACTGATAAACTAACTGATTTTGGGTAGTGATATCTCTTGTATCTATGTCAATTTAATAGTTCATACACTATATTTGGTTTAGTGGAGTTATTTTTGTTTCAAAACCAATGTTATAGAATAAAATTTCAAATTTTGGAATAATTAAACCCATATTTTTAAAATTTACACTTTTTATAAAAAACGGTTATGTGACTTGTAAAAGAATATATATAATAATTAAATTTGATAAAAATAATCTTATTCGATAAAATAGATATATAATAGTTATTTTAGTTTATTTTCATATCTTACCAAAAACATTGGTAAAATACACCATCAACAAGAAAAATAATCTAGTTAATTTTTTTCAAAGGGTAATAAGGTATCTATTTGGATGCATTAATAATCCAAATGGAAATTTTAATTGGATTTTAAACCATTATATGGAAACCTTGTTGAATAAAGATAAATTTTGAATTTATAAATATCCATTTAAGGAAAAGAAACTTTCATCCCTATTAAAAATTCAAAATTATAAGGATAATGAAATAATTTAATAATGATTTTGATAAGTACCAGATTGATTTGGAAAATAAGAACCTTTTAAAATAATTTCATATATCCCACATCAATGGAGTAATAATTATGTGTCGTTGGATTTTTTTTAAATGACTTTAAATATTTGTAATTTAATTATCAATGTGTTTTAGGGTAATTATTGTACTAAATAAATTATTTTTTAAAAAAGTAAAAATAGAAATTAATTTTAAAAAACACAATATATTGAGATTATTTAGATGATGATATGGTTTGAAATTTATTATAGAAGGCCCAAATTAATTTAAAAAAATGGTGAATCTTTTAATCTAATAAATATTTTTTATTATGTGAATAATTATAACAATTCCTTTAACATTTACCCCTAACGCTATAAGGATTGTAACCTAAATCTGTTATTATGAATCAGGCGAGGGTTCTCCCACACGACCTTGAATATGTTCAATATAGATATATGGTTATAAAGATATAAATAATGGTTATATATTATATTTATGGATCATATATGATTTTGGAACAATCATATCATATATACCTCCCTATGTTTCAATCCTTTGGAAAATGTTAACGCTACTCATGCATACATGTGGACTACAACATCCATGAAGTGATTTGATCCATCTTCATTTATTATTTAAATAGATGGTAATAAGGATAAATTAAATAAAAATATATGATATATATTATATAATAATGATTTATTAAATATTAGAATTTAATCACCTTTATTTTATTCCATTAGTTGAAAAGGTAAAACAATGTTCATACATTCGTATGGGCAATCATGTCATTGACTGGTGTAATTCATTTTTATATCTCAGTATTTTATGGATAGTTATAAATATCTATATATTTAATATATGTGATATTAATATCTTTAATAATATTATAGATATTATTTAACAATAATAAATGTACAATTACCAGAACTACCAAATCAAAATATACTTGAAAAACATAGTAATTGACACCCGAAACAGTTCAAATAATAAATTATTATTAATAAATGAATGATAAAATGTTATAAATGAATCATATAGGATATCATACATATATTTATGGTTATTTTATATATTTATAATAAATATAAATTTATAATACATTAGGTTAAAAGCACTTTTGAGTCCAGTCGAACATTAGTTAAGGTATTTCATCTCAATTTCTACTTCATTGAGTCTTATTTAGTATTATGAAACTATTTATTTTTATGTGGTATATATAATACTAATTTTAGGTAATTAACATGAATGTATATTTATTCATGATGATTGGTGGTAATTTATAGTTTACTCTCTTATATAATTTTCATATTTTCTTCCAAATTTCCTCTCTTTGAAACTTGAATCAAACAGATGAATATTTAAAAGAAAAACTTATATTATTTCTATTTTTAATGGATATAATTTTATTCCACATCCATATTTTCTAAAAAAAATTAGGAATTTTTTTAATATTATACAATAATTTATCAAAATATATTTTTAGACATGTGTGAATTTTTACTAATTGGATAGGATGGAAACTTGTTGTTTTTTACAAATGATATACATTGTTTATTTTCTATAAAATGTATGTAAGGATTTTATTTTAAAATTATACATGAGGTGAATGTTTTCTTACATTTAGGGATAATATTTCCTTCAAATATTCCTTCATAAGTTTTATGTTTATCTTCAAACAAAATTTTTTAATTTATAATTATGTTTTTTTAATTAGTGATTACAAAAAATGGGAAGGTTATTTTATAAAATAATGTATTAATGACCATTTAATTTCATTTGTATTCAAAAATTATAATGATATTTTTTTTAATTATTCTCCACTGGGGATATGCAATAATAATACCACACTTTAAAACATTTACTTTCTTTTGATCATTGGATATTTAATTTCTATTAAATATCCATATTCTTTGTGTTATGGATATGATTATTGCATAAAACCATATACCATTTCTATATATGGTGTTATACATTAAATTTATTTTATTTTCTCTACAATTATTGATAAATCCATTTTATTTCTTCAATATTTATTTTTTATAAGAAATATTTTGTCAATAATTAAACATAACATTTGATATATGAGGATTGAATGGGACATGAATTGATAGGTGGGGATCAAAATTATATATCCTTTTAATGCATCGATGGTTACATGTAAAAATTAAAGTGGAAAATTTAAAATGGACTTTTCCAATAATTATTTAAAATTTTATCTCAAGGTCTTGATGGTAGAGATATCATGATTTCTGAGATCATGACGTCTAATAATATGCATATCCTTCATTGAGAATTAATTTATTATTATCCATGATATTATTTGTAACGACCTAGGTATCTATAGAATAATACATTCTAATCTATATTAATATTTATGTATAAGATATAAATTTTACATTAAATGGGGCAATTTTTATGATAACATACTCAACACATAAAAACATGTTTCCCTGAAATCATACACTCCACACAACATTGAGTTATACCGAAATATAATACAATAATATTATTATTAATTTAAATCTTAGTTGATTCCTGGACATTGGAATGGAGGGAATGAATAGTATATACAAAATTCGGAAATATTGTTTCCACATGTTTAATTAATGATTCATTTGATACAAAATTTATTATAAATGGAAATAAAAACCAATTGAATATAACGGATGTGTTTTTTTATGAAAACTTATTTAAATGGGAATAATTGCATTTATAAAATCATATAATTTTTTAATGATTTTTATTTGATGAAAAATCTATGTTTTATATTAAAATAAATGTTTTAAATTAATCTTATATCTTTTCTAGAAATGATATAAGAACAAATTCAATTTTTTAGATAAAATAAGTATTTTTCTAAAAATACAGTTTCACCACATTTTGATGGAGAACCCTTTTTAAATTTATTTTTGTGACAATTATATTTTATATTTTAAAAACTAAACCTCTTATTTAATATAGATACATAAAAATTTACTTTGGATGATTTTTTTATATTTTCTGATAACTATCATGTTTTGATAAATAGTAAAAATATGCTAAATTTAAATTAAAAACAACTTATTTCATTGAGATAATTTATATGGTTAAATCATATTATTTAACTGTTTTAAAGTATTAATGGGATATATTTTTATCATTTAATCCAATTTTGGATATTTTATGTAATTTCCCATTGAAATTAGATATAATCACTTGTCAATCTTTTGATATTTGTTACTTCTTAAAAACTCACTTTTTAGTTTTTTATAATGGGAATTATTTCTAAATTATTTACTCAAAATTATATGTTTTGAATTTTTAAAAATGGATTCCATTTTTTTAATCATAGGTTCCAAATTTATTGAATAAGTACCTTTTATTTTTGGACATTATGAATAGTAACTTCATTAATTATTTTCTTTACCATGGTTAAAAGGTAAATGTGGTTAATAAGGGTAAACAATAATATTATAATAATATTAAACAACCCTAACACATGTCCTAATCCACTTTTATGAGATATTTCCTACCATTTTCATCTTTTGGTGGATTTTGGGACCCCATGGAGCCACATGGATGTGAAAATGTCATTTTATAAGAATTAATTTAAAGTGAAGAGAGATATGACAAAAACAAGTATCTTTTAATAAAACAATTTTAATATGTGGTTATACAATTTATCTATTCAAATATAAATATTAATTATAAATATAAAAATATTTCCTACATCATGATATTTTATTTATAATTTTTAGACATTATATAAATAAATTTAATTATAATGAAATAATGATGTAGTGATTGCTTCATTAATAAAGGATTTAAATAAATTAAATAATAAATATTAAAATAAATTTAATTTGATTATTTTGATTCCATACACTAATGTTATGGATGATATTAACATATTATCTTTGAGTTAATTTCTTGTATTCAAAGTAATCGGGTTTTTATGAATTTGTAAAAAAATCAAGTATGAATAGTTTACCAAAATTGACATAATTCAAAACTTAAAACATAAAATAGTTTATTAAATGATATTAAATTCCTAAAAATCTAATATTCAGGAAAATGTTTAAGATAAGTCCAAATATGAAATAAATGATTTTTTGGGTCTTTTAACATGATATGGTTGTTACATTAACCCACAATGTGTAAATATGATGATATCAAGGTAAGATTAAAAAGGGTAAAATAAGGGTTGAACCAAATCGTTAAGGATAAAACATATATTTTAAACTAGTACAAAAAATATTATATCAATGTTTCTCAGATGGAAATCAAATTATTTTATAATTAAATAAGTTTTTGACCATTTTTAATCAAAATTGTATTTATAATAAATTAATATTTCAAGACATTCCTAATTGGTCCCTCCTCCCTCTTATAAAATGACACAAACTCTACCCACTTACTCACACCTCTCAATACCCTTGGATCATACAAATTCCGATAAAATACTATTCCAACATCCCTAACTTCTTCTTATAATCCTTACCCTTTGAATAACAAAATTCAAGAAATCCTTTTTGGCTCAAAGAAAAAGAAGGTGCCTGATTAAGAGGTAATGTCTTCTCTCGAGTTCCATTCCTTTATGTTTATTATCCACCCACTATGATATTAATATTCTTTTATTACCTAATAAAACCATTTTCCTCAATATACTATTAAGTTTTTATGAGAAGTATTTGAACTAATGTTACACACACCTCCATCTAATGGATATGAACATACTGTTTCTGTGGACGACAAACTACTACCTCACGAAACGATGATACTTCAATTTTCCCATACCCCCTCTCATGGTGGACATTATTATGGAAATATATTTATATATTATCTATATTATATTTATATTATCTCTTTTATTAAGTAATATTTATTTACAACATACCTTTAGGCTTTCCATGATGTGTAAATACAATAATTTCATTTAAGGGTGTGTAGACTAACGCATCTTCGAGTGATATGACTCATTAATGCTATAAATAGAACGTATAATGGATGGTTTTATTAAAACTATGAGAAATGCATGACATAAATATAACACTGGTATTATAATATACATTTATATCATTTTATTATTATTCCTTTAGTATGAAAAAGAAATGAATGTAATGTTCATGTGTACGTACGGCCAACCGTCTCCATGAACGGTGCATTTTATTTCATATCTCATAATGTTATGGATTATTATAAATACATATATACTGGATATATATGATATTTAAATCATGAATATAATTCTGTATACAATTTAATTTTGACCTTATAGACAATTGTTAATTATAAAAGGTTCATTTTCAACTCAAGTAACGAATATCGACAAAACAGTCGATATTAACTTAAATAATTATGTAATTTTTATAACATGGTAATAAGTGATATAAAAGGAATAATAAAATTAAAAATGTTCTTAAGAAATTATATATTTACTCATGTTTATTATTCAATAATAATAAGTAACATACGTGACGAGTCCGACACAAGGTAAGGGAACTTCTTCACCCAATTTCCATTATTTTGGTTGATCTTCTACTTCTTGATTATGTCATTTTATGATTATATGAGAAATTAATTTGGGTTTCTTATATATTATTTATACTTGATTTATGTGGATTAATATTTAATAAAAATAATCAATCTATTTTATTAACAAAATGATCTTTGTATAGGAATTTCTAAACTCAATTTCTACTCATTAGGTTCTATACATTATTTGTTGATTATATTATGACATGATTATATTGGGAATCAATATTTATTTATTTATTTATTAATTTCTACTTCCCTTTTTGTAGAGATACTATTTTTACACATAATCCCCTCATTGATAAATTCTTATGTCATTTATATGAAATTTTTAGTGGAAATCTTAACTTAATCTCTTGTCATAGAGATAATATCATTGTCAGTTGTTTAGTTTTTCCAGGAATATGTGTGAATGACCTATGATTTTTTTACACTAAAAATAGAATTATATTTTGTTTATTTATATTTTTTAGACACAATTAGGTCTTTGATATATACTTAATCTAAGGATACAGTCTTTGTAAGGGACTTCATCTCAATCTCCTTTCATTGAAGCATATCTTGCTATCATTCAAACATATTATCATATAATGTGTACATAAAACCCTTTTGACTCATTATATCATGAATTAGTATAATATCATGATATCTAAAGTCCTTTTTGATTTTATTCCTCAAATATTTTTTTCCATGTTTTTCTCATGTGGTAAGGGAATCGTTAACAAAAACATCATTTTAGATGTTTTAAAGATTTGTAAATATAAATCATTATCATTGATGTCCATGTTTTTGAACGGTGTTAAGTATTTATTTATATAGACATGAGTGTTTTAAACAATAAATTCCTTTCAAATGTTTTATATTGGTATTGGAAACTTTTATTAAAAAATCTAAATATTGAGTGTTTTAAATGAACTAATTGTATCGATATCTTGAAATGATATCTTGTGATTGCAATGTGGAAATGTTATTTTTTCCATTATGCTTTTTTTGTGTTATAATTATTTTATGTTACTTAAACATATGATGGGTGGTTACATGGTAATCCAACGATAGGTGGTTATGTGGTAAACTAAATGACATGTGGTTCTGTGATCAATGAAGGATGAGTGGCTATGTTATAACCTCCAATGCATTAGGTATGAAAGTCATCCATATGGTTGTTACATCTAGTGATATGTTTGTAATTATATGGTATTTTTAATAAATTTAAGTATGTGTATGTCCCATGTTACCTTTATATTTTTTAGGTCCCTTTCAATCGGGTTTATGGAAATCTTTTGGTTGCAAAAAGGGTAAGTAATGTGCTTATATTCATAGAAGTGTTTTTGGAGATTCTTAATGGAGAAAATTATTACTTTATGATAATGTTTTCATGGATTACATATTTTCCCAAGAAAAATAGTTTTCATTCAATATGTATCCCTTACATATATTTTTATGCTTATCCTAGGTTTTGAAATGTATTTTACATTCCATAAATAATAATAGAGTGAAGGATGGGATCAAGGAAAAGTTATTCTGTTAAAACACAAAACTATGTCATATTTCTTTTTAATGAGTATGTTTTTTTATAAAAAGTGGATAGTGACTATAATTCCCTGCTTTTAATATTCAAGTTGTTATATATGAGTTATGACCTAATTCTTTAAAGCTTTATAGCTGAAAATATGCTCAATTTTAATTAAATTTTTATTATTGAATTATCTAATGATTACGTAATGTTTAAGGATGGGGTATTATGGTTGGTGTTAGAGGAAAGTTTTAGACCAATTTGGAGATTAGTATGTTTTCTTAAGGGTTAGGTAATTATTATGGGTTAATAGTTTTAAGTTATATTATAAGATCAATGATATAGAAACCTCGTTTAAGGATTTGGTTATTTCAAGGTGATTAACGGTTTTTTTTGGAGACATTCACTTTTGATGAAATTTTGGGTCATTTGTTTTTGGGATGAAAAAATTGAGGTATGAAATATCCTATGAGATTAAAAAATGTTATGGTTATTTTTGAGGATTTAATCCCATTTTGTAAATATTATTATAATTATATAGTTTTTGAAAAATGACAACACACAGACATTGTGACAACCTGTCATGTCAAACAAGGCTGCGGGAATTGAACCCACATCCAAAGTGTGATGAAGATTTATTACCTACTATTGGCCTACGTGAAGTCCCTGGTTAGTAAGACTTATTCTTTTTAGCAAAATATTTTTATGGACCAAGAATAAGTTTATTTTGGAATATTATTCTTTATAAAATGGATACCTTTAGTGTAGGAAATATTTTGTTGATTAAGTAATAAATGTTATTTTGGAAGACATTTTCTATTTTGGGAACACAATATACAAAATAAAAATAAAATAATATGAGATTCCATTTGAGTAGTAATGTTTGAATTTTATTTTGGAAGAATCTATGTTTCTATTGGGGACTTATATAGATATGGGTTATTTATGGAAATGATTTACCAATCTTGGATAATATGTGATTGGGTTAATTACTTTTTAGTGTGAGACTTTAAGAGTAGTCGATGTTATTTGGAGATAAATATTAAGAGTTACCATGGAAGACTATGTTATCAAATCCTTCTGAATATTGGGTTTCAATCTTAGTTTGGATTACTTTGTAGAATTTTAGGTAAAATTGTTTATTTAATGGTCCTTGATAGACTTTGGGTTATTTTTTGATGAATTTTAGAGATTAATAATAGTATTAATTTTTATAAAGGATTATCCTTTTCTAGATTATTTGATCTTATACTAACCAATTTGGTTTTGGTTAATGTTTCATGACAGGATTAAAAGATGCTTAATATTTTGAGGATTATGTGATTTTTAAGAAGATGATTCTATCACTTTAGGTGTGACAAATCCCTCTTAAATATTTATCTTTTGGTGAAAATATGATTTTTGGTAGATATTTATTAAATAATGAAACACTTATTGAAAAGTAAGTATGTTTCTTTATGTTCTTATTAAAGCTCATAAATTAATTCCCCAACTTTATGAAAAGGGTATTAAAACAAAAGCATTTTCTGTTTACTTTTTCTACTAGTAAATCAAAGACCATTTAACCCATAACATTTTTATGGTTTTCATATTGTTAACTTTCTCCTAATATTTTTTTATCGATCTTTATCAAAACTTAAAACATGGTTTTCCTTCCATATCCATGTTTTCCTTCATGAAATCCTAATATGTGTTATCTTGTGTGACCTTTATACTTATACGTATTTCTTTTAAAGTGATAGTTCTATTGACTCTTTTTTCGATTTGGGATTTTCAATGAAGTTTTCGAGCCCAAATTTAAAATTGCGAGGATGCAATTTCCAAAAAGGGGGAATGATGTAATGATCTGGTTATTTATAGAATAATAATATTTCATTTCTATTACTATTTATGAATAATATATTAAATTTATGTTAATGGAGACTCTTTTTCTAATAGCGTACTCGACACACAACAATGGGTTTCTCTGAAAGCATACACTGCACACAACATTGAGTTATACAGAAATATAATATAATATTGTTATTGTTATTTTAAATTGAAGTTCAAACCTAGCCTTTGTAATGTCAGGAGTGAATAGTATCAACTAAATTTTGAAATATTGTTTAAACACGTTTAAATAATTACTCATTGGTTACAAAATTTATTAGAAATGGAAATAAAAAACCAATTGAATATAAAGGATATTTTTTCTTTGGAATCATATTTAAAAGAGAACAATTGTGTTTATAAAAATAATATCATTCTTCATGGATTTTTATTTAATGAAAAATATTTGTTTTATATTCAATTAAATATTTTAAAATCATCTTATATTTTTTTCTAGATATTATATAAAAAATCAACTTTTTCAGAAAAAGAATTATTTTTCTAAAATTACAGTTCTATAGCCTTTTGATGGAGAACACTTTTTCAATTTAGTTTCTGTCACCTTTATATGTCCTATTTGACAAAATAAACTTTTTATTTATAATAGAGACATCAAAATTTACTTTTGATTCATTTCTGATATTTTTCTAATAACTACCATGTTTTGATGAATATTAAAAATATGGAAAATTTTCATTGAAAACAGCTTTTTCCATAAAGATAATTTATACGGTTAAATAATATTATTTAATGGTTTTAAATTATAAATAGAATATATTTTTATAATTTAACCCAATTTTGGTAATTTAAATTAATTTACCATTGAAATTGGACATAAACACATGTCAATATTTTTATAGTTATTACTTTTTAAAAATCCCCTTTTTGGTTTTGACAACGGGAATTAATTCTAAATTAATTACTACAACTTATATGATTTTAATTTGGAAAAGTGGATTCCATTTTTGAAATCATAAGTTATAAATTTTTTGAATAGTTACCTTTTATTTTTGGACATTATAAAAATTAACCCCAATAATTATTTTATTTTCCAATATTAAAGGCTAAAAATGGTTAATAAGGGTAAAAATAATATTATAATAATATTAACCTACACTGACATGTGTACTGATCCTATTGGATGATATTTTTCTGACCGTGGTCATCTTTAGGTCAATATTGGGACCCCATGGTTCCACATGGATGTGAAAATAACATTTTATAAGAATTAATTTAAAGTAAATAGAAATATATCATAAACATGTACCTTTTACTAAAATAATTTTAAAATTGGGTTATATAATTGATCTATTCAAATATAAATAGTAATTATAAAGATAAATATATTTATTACATCATGATATTTTATTTATAATTTTTATACATTAAATAAAAAAATTTAATCATGACATAATGATGATGCAGTGATTACTTTATTAATAAAGGATTCAAAAAAATGATATTATAAATACTAAAATAAAAGTAATTTTATTATTTTGATTCAATACCTGAATTTTATAGATTATATTGACATATTTTTTTTGAGTTAATTCCTTTGGTTCAGAAGAATCATATTTTAATGAATTTGTAAAAAAGTCATGTATGAATAGTGTCCAAAATTAACATAATTCACAACATAAAACATAAAATAGTTTATTAAATTATATTAAATTCCTACAAATAAAAGATTCAGTAAAATGGTTAATATAAGTGAAAATATTCCATATATGACTTTTTTGTGGGTTGTTTTAAATGATATGGTAGTTAAATTAACCCAAAATGTGTAAATAACATGATATCATGGTAAGATTAAAAAGGGTAAAATAATGGTTATACCATAAAGATAATGATAAAAAACTATTAAAAACATATCCACAAATTATTTTATGATTGGTATTAGAACCAAACTCATCTTATCTTCTAATTAAATGACTTTTGGACCATTTTTAATCTAAATTTAATTTACAATAAATTAATATTTCAAGACATTTCTAAAGTGCCCCTCCTCCCTCTTATAAAAGCACACCACCTATACCCACTTACTCACACCTCTCAAGCCCCTTGGATTATCCAAAATATTCTCAAATAATCTACCAACATCCCTACCTTCCTTATATATTCCTTACCGTGGGAATAAGGCAATTCATTAAAGCCTTTTAGGCTCAAATCAAAAGATGTTTACCGATTTAGAGGTAACATCTTCTCTCATGTTCCATTCCTTTATTTTCATTCTTGACTTCATTTGATATTCTTATTATTTTGTTATATAAAAACACCAGTATCCTTAATATACAAGTATTTTTTTTATTAGAAGCATCTGAACTATAGTAACACACACCTCCATCTAATTGGTATGAACACATTGTTTCCGCGGATGGCAAACTACTGCCTCACGAAATGATGATTGTTCAATTATCCCATACCACCTCTCATGGTGGCTGTTATGATGACACTATATTTATATATTATTTTTATATTGTATCTATTATTCTATAATTATCATTTATAACATACCTTTATTCTTTCCGTGATATGTAAATACAATAATTTCATTTTAGGAAGTGTGGACTATCGCCCCCTCAAAGTGATATGACTCATTCATGCTATATAGGGAACGTATAAAGGATGGATTTATTAAGACAGTGAGAAAACATGAAATAAATATAATATGGGTATTATAATAAACATTTATAACATTTTATTATTATTCTTTTGGTATGACAATAAAATAAAAGTGACGTTCATGTGTACGTACGTCCCACCGTCTCTATGAACAATGCATTTCATTTCTAATCTCCAAATGTTATGGATTATTATAAATACATATATAATGGATATATATGATATTTAAATCCTGAATATAATTATAGATATAATGGAATTTTGACAAGATGGACAATTTGTAATTATAAAAACTTCATTTTCAACTCATGTACCGAATATCTACAAAATGGCTAATATTAACCTAAATAATTATGTAATTTTTATAACGTGGTAATAAGTTATATAAAAAGAATAATAAACTTTAAAAATTTTATGAAGAAATTATAAATTAACATAATTTTATTATTCGGTAAGAACAAAGAACATACTTGATGAGTCAGACTCAAGGTAAGGGAACTTCTTAACCCAATTTCCATTCATTGGGTAATTCTTCTAGATTTGATTATAGCATTTTATTAATATGTGTGAAATAAAATTAGATATATTATCTAGTATTTATAATTGATTTATGTGGATTAATAGTGAATAAAAAATAATTCTATTTTAATAAAAAATTGATCTTTCTAAATTAATTTTTAAACTCAATTGATACTCATTGGGTATTACGCATTCTTCATTGATTATATTATGCCATGATTATGTTTGGAATCACTATATATTTATTTATGTTTTAATTTCCACTTACCTTCTTTGGATATACTTTTTAGACACATAACCACCCCATTGATAAATTCTTACATAATTTATATAAACTTTGTAAGGGAAATCAGAACTCAATCTTAGTTTATTGTGATAAACATCGATCTCATTGGTTTGGTTTTTCCAAGAATATGTGCGAGTGACCTCTAATTGTTTTACACTAAATAACCAATTATATTGGGGGTATTTATATTTTTCAAACATAATTATTTCGTAAATTTATCCTTAATCTAAGGATATATTATTCGTAAAGGACTTTATCTCAATCTCCTTTCATTGAGGAATATATTGTTGTCATGCACACTAATTATCATATAATGTGTATGTAAACCCCTTTTGACTCTTTATATCAAGAATTTTCATATTATTGTCATAAATAATGTTCTTTTTTATTTTATTCCTTGCTGATTTTTATTCAATTGTTCCTCATGTTTTAAGGGACTCCTTAACTAAAACATCATTTTAAATGTTTTAAATATTTATTCTTCTGAATATTTCATATTAATGTATATATTTAGAACCGGTTTTAAGTTTTTATTTATATGAGCATGAGTGTTTTAAATTATAAATTCATTTACAAATATTCAAAGTGGTATGGCACACTTTGATTCAAAACTCTACTTTTTTAATGATTTAAATGAACTGCATATATCAATATCATGAAATGATATCTTGTGATTGCAATGTGGAATTTTTTTTTTATTCTTATTTTATGTGTTAAGATTATGTAATGGTACTTTAACATATGATGGGTGGTTACATGATAAGCCAATGACTGGTGGTTATGTGATAAACCAAATGACGGGTGGTTCTGTGATAAACCAAGGTTGGGTTATTGCGTTATAACCTCCAGTGCATTGGGTATGGAAGTCAGCCATATGACTATTTTATTTAGTGATATGTGTGGAAGAAAACTCTATGGTTATTATATTAAGTATGTTTATGTCCCAAGATACATTTATATGTTTTATGTCTCCTTCTATCGGCTTTATGGTAGTCCTTAAGTAACAAAAAGGGTTAATAATGAGCTTATATTCAATGAAGTGTTTTTTCTACTTATTAAAGGAGAAAAGTATTACTTTATGATAATTTTTTCAAGGTTTACATGTTTATTCAAGACTAATAGTTTTCATTCATTATGTATCCTTTATTGAAAGTTTTATGCTCATCCCAAGTTTTGAAATGTTTTTCACAGGACCTAAAGAAAAATAAAATAAAGGATGGGATCAAAAAAAAAGTTATGTTGTTAAAACATGAAAGGTTATCATGTTACTTTTTATAGAGTTTTTATTTCATAAAAAATAGATAGTGAGTATATGTGTCTACTTGTAACATTCACGTTATTATGTTTCAGTTATGACTTAATTATTTAAAGCTCTAAACCTAAAAAGATCCTCGATTTGAATGAAGTCAAATTATTGACTTATATCAATATTAATTAATGTTTATGGATGGGGCCTTATAGTTCGTATCATAGGAAAGGTTTAGGAAAATTTCGAGATTAGTATGTTTTATTAGGGGTTTGGGAATTATTATGGGTTTATAATTGTATGGTATATTATAAGTTCAATTACTTAGAATCCCATTTTGAGGCTTTTTTTTATTTAATTGAGATTAAAGTTATTTTGAGACATTCACCTTTAAGGAAATAATGGGTTAATAGTTTTTGGGATGCAAAATGTGAGGTATGAAATAACCTTTGAGGTTAAAACATGTAATGGTTATTTTTAAGGATTTTATCTCATTTTGTTAATATTATTAGAATTATATGTTTTCTGAAAAAGAACAACACATAGAAAGTGTGACAACCCGTCACATCGGATAGGGATACGGGAATCGAATCCACAACCAATTTGGGACAAGGATATATCACCTACAACTCGCCTACATGAGCTCCCCAGTTTATATGATTTATTATTTTTAGTTAATTTATTTTATGGATCAGTAAAAAGTATATTGTTTAAAATTATGCTTTATCAAATGGAAATATTTATTATATGAACTTTTTTTTGTCATTAAGTGATAAATGTTATTTTGGAAGACATTTTATCTTTTGGGATCACTATATAACTAAGAAATATAAAATACTATGAGATTTAATTTGAGAAGTAATGGTTGAATTTTATTTTGGAAAAACCTTTTTTTTATTGTGGACTAATAGAGATATGGGTTATTTATGGAAATGATTAACCTATATTGGAGAATATGTGATTAGGTTAATTACTTTTCAGTGTGAGGCTTTAAGAGTAGTCGATGTTAGTTGGAGATAAATGTTAAGATTTACCATGGAAGACTATGTGAAAAAATCCTTCTGAATTTTGGGTTTCAATCTTAGTTTTGGATTACATTGAATAATTTTAGAGAAAATTCGTAATTTAATGGCCCTTGATGAACTTTTTGTTATTTTTTGTTGAATTTCGAAGATTAATAGTAGTATTTATTTTTATAAAGGGTTATCCTTTTTGTGTATTATCTAATTTTGTACTAACCATTTTGTTTTTAGTTAATGTTTCAAGAAAGGATGAATAGATATTGAGTCTTTCGAATATTATGTGATTTTATTAATTTGATTTTATCACTTTAGGTGTGACCAATGAATCTTGAATACTCATCATTTGGAGAAAATATGATTTTTTGGTAGATATTTATTAAATAATGAAACTCAACTTGACAAGTATGAATTTTTTCTTATGTTCTTAGTCAAGCTCATAAATAAATTCCTTAAAATTATTAAAAGGATATTAAAACAAATTCATTTTCCGTTTACTTTTTCTACTGGGAAATCAATGACTATTTATCCCATCAAAATTTTGTGGTTTTCAGATAGTTATGTTTCTCCTGATCATGTTTTCTATCCCTCTCAATCAGAACTTGACACTTAGTTTTTCTTCTATATCCTTGTTTTCCTATATGGAATCCTTGTTTCTGTTATCTTGGGTGACCTATTTACTTCTTTTTCTTTCTTTTAAAGTGATAGATTTATTGAATCTTTTTTGTGTTAGATTTTCAATGAAGTTTCCGAGCCCAATTTAAAAATTGTGAGGACGTAATTTTTTAAAGGGGGTGATGATGTAATGACCCAGGTATTTATAAAATAATACTTTTTCATTTATATTAATATTTATGAATAATATATTAGTCTTACATTAAAGGGTATGTTTTTCTGATAGCATACTCATCACACAAAAATGTATTTCTCCAAAAACTTAAGTTGCACACAACATTGGGTTATACCAAAATATAATAAAATAATATTATTATTATTTTAAATGGTAGTTAATACCTAGCCATTTGAATTGAGGGAATTCATAGTATCAAGTAAATTTTTAAATATTATTTGCATATGTTTAAATAATGAATCATTAGTTTTCAAATTTATTAGAGATGGAAATAAAAACCAATAGAATATAAAGGATGTGTTTTTTAGGAAAACATATTTAAAAGAGAATAACTGTGTCTATAAAATCATATAAATATTTATGTATTTTTATTTAATTAAATATATATGTTTTATATTCAATAAAATTCTTTAAATTCATCTTATATGTTTTACAGTAAGGATATAAGAACAAATTTTATTTTTTCGGATAAAGAAGTATTTTTCTAAAAATACAGTTTTACCGCCTTTTGATGAAGAAACCTTTTTAAATTTATTTTTTGTCAGATTTATATATTTTATTGGACAAAATAATATTTTTTTAATCAGGACATCAAATTTTACTTTGGATTCAATTTTTATATTTTTCTTATAACTAACATGTTTTTATGAATAGTAGAAATACTCTAAATTTTAATTGAAAACAACTTTTTCATTGGAGATAATTTATATAGTTAAATCATATTATTTATTGGATTTAATTTATAAATGTAATATATATTTATCATCTAATCCAATTTGGTTCATTTAAAGTAATTTTCCATTGAAATTGGACATAAACACATGCCAATCTTTTGATAGTTATTACTTCTTAAAAACATTCTTTTTGGTTTTGACCATGAGGAAAAATATTAAATTAATAAATGAAACATCTATGTTTTGAATTTGGAAATATTGATTCCATATTTTTAATAAGAATCTCCAAATTTTTTGAGTATGTACCTTATATTTTTGGACATTATGAGTAGTAACTTTAGAAATAATTTTATTTACCATGGTTAAAGGGTAAATTTGTTTAATAATTGTAAAATATAATATTATAACAATATTAAACTACCTTTTTACAGGTAATAATCCTATTTTATGAGATAATTATGTCTATATTTATCCTTTGGATGATTTTGGGAACCTTTGGAGCCACTTGGATATAAAAATAACATTTTATAAGAATTAATTTAAAGTAAAGTGAAATATAACATAAACATGAATATTTTAATAAAACAATTTTAATATAGGGTTATATAATTGATATATTAGAATATAAATATTTATAATAAATAAAAAACTATTTCCAACATCATGATATTTTATTTATAATTTTTAGACATTAAATAAAAAAATTAATTATGACACAATGATGATGTAGTGATTGCTACATTAATAAAGGATTCAAATAAATGATATTATAAATATTAAAATAATTTTAATTTGATAATTTTAATTCCATCCATGAATTTTATAGATACTATTAAAATATTATATTTTTTTTAATTCCTTTTGTTTGAAGAAATCAGGTTTTTATGAATCTGTAAAAAAAATCAAGCTTGAATAGTGTCCAAAACTGACATAATTCATAACATAAAACATAGAATAGTTTATTAAAGGATATTAATTTTCCAAAAGTTAAATATTTTGAAAAATGGTTTATATAATTCCAAATATGTCATAAATGACTTTTTTGTGGGTCTTTTTACATTATATGTTAATTACATTAACCCACAATGTGTAAATAACACGATATCGCAGTAAGATTGAAAAGGTAAAATAAGGGTTAAACAAGAAAGATAAGGATAAAAAATATTAAAAACATGTCCAAAATTTATTGGATGATTCTTATTCAAACCAAAATCAAATTATATTTTAATTAAATTAGTTTTGGATTATTTTTAATAGAAATTAAAATTTTAATATATTAATATTTCAAGACATTTCTAAAGTGCCCCTCATCCCTATTATAAAAGGACACCACCTATACCCACTTACTCAGACCTATCAGGCCCTTTTAATCATCCATATTCTTCTCAAATAATCTCTCTACATCCCTAACTTCCTCATATAATCCATACCTTGGGAAGAGGGCAATTCAATAAATTCTTTTTGGCTCTAATCAAAATAAGTTACCTAGTTTAGATGTAACATCTTCTCTAAAGTTCCTTTCCTTTATTTTCCTTCTCCACTTCATATTCTCTAATTATTATTTGATTACATAACAAAACCAGTATGGTAAATATAATAGTATGTTTTTATGAGATGTATTCAAACTATACTTACACACACCTCCATCTAATTTATATGAATATATTGTTTCTGTAGACGACAAACTACTACCTCACGAATCGATGATTGTTAATTTTTCCCCTACCATGTCTTGTGGTGTCCATTATTATGGAACTATATTTATATATTATATTTATTATATTTATATTTTCACTAGTATTCTCTAATTTTTATTTACAACATACCTTTATTCTTTCCCTGATGTGTAAATATGATAATTTTATTTGAGGAAGTGTGGACTACCACCCCCTTGAAGTGATAAGACTCATTCAGACTAAACATGAAATGTATAAAGGATGGTTTTATTAAAACTATATGTCATACATGACATAAATATAAAAAAATTATTACATATATTTATATCATTTTATTATTATTATTTTAGAATGACAATGAAATGAAAGTAGGGTTCATGCGTACGTACGGCCTACCGTCTCCTTGAACAGTGCATTTAATTTCTTATATCCAAATGTTATGGATTATTATAAATACATATATACTAGATATATATTATATTTAAATCATGAATTTCACTTTGGAGATAATGGACACTTGACCACATAAACAATTTGTAATTATAACAAGTTTATTTTCAACTCAAGAACCGAATATCGACAAAATGACTAGTATTAACATAAAAAAGTAAGTAGTTTGTATAACGTAGTAGTAAGTTATATAAAGGTACTAATGAAATTTAATAAATTTATTATGAAATTAGAAATTAACTTATGTTTATTATTCAAGAAGATTAAGGAACAAACGTGAGGATTCAGATTCAAGGTAAGGGAACATCTTAACCCAATTTCCATTTGTTAGGTTGGTCTTCTTCTTCTTGATTGTGTCCACAAATCAAATTTTCATTTTTAAAAGCCAGTTTATGGGTTTCTGGTACACCAACATACTACCAAAACACAAACAAGAGAATATTACACATCAAAATACCCATACTCAACACCGCACCCCATGTAAGATCCATCTTCTTTAGTAGATGATTTCCAATCTGGAAATCTCCAATAGCTTGCACTTTGAACCCGACTCCTAAGAAAATCAACACCGGGTTGCTCTGTGGATGAATTTTTGACCACACTAACCTTCTTAAAATCCACCATCACCTCACTGTTCCGTTTAGAAGCCGATCTAGTCCGCAACATCCATAGAAGAAAAGAGTAATCCTTTCTTGGTCTTCTTCTAGGAGAAGCATACTAGGGTTCATCGGCTAAATCCATCGTCTGCTTCCCACTTTGAACAACATCACTGAATGACCGACCAAATGGGCCACTGTCATTTTCCTTCCCTCTCCCAGAACTCTCCCTTCCAATATTAGCTCGCACCCCCAAAACAGCAGCAGGAGACTCAGAGTTGATCCCCAGCCTCTGGTCTGGAGTGTTACTCTCCATCAAAGGGAGTCACCTCTCCTCAGTAGTAGCTTCCTCCATGTCCATGGACCCTATCTCCTTTCCCATACACTATAGAACCTCTGGTGTTTTCACACCACCATCCATACCTGCAACATCATCCTCAACTATTCCATCATCTAACATGACTGTCGAGAGGTCCTTAAACCGGTAGATAAGAGTAAGGAAGGTCCTTTCCAAGGGATCCAGAACCTTATTACCCTTAGCACAGACAATAAGGGCCGCCTCCAATAAGTTGGAGCATCTCTCCTCATTCTGTTTTGTATCTTTTCTAACTTTAGAACTAGTTGTGTTATCCAAATCATGCCTCAACCTTTTGAAGACATAAAAAACCAGCAGGTTCAACTACAGCCTCTGTCCTCCAACCGTCTTTGAATCATGGACCTCTCCATTGGTCACCAGGTGGGGGCTAGGCTGCTAGACCCCCACAACCGAGTTAGATAGTAGAGAATCCTTCCCACCTTCCATCAACCCCAAGTCATCCTGACCTTGATCCATCACCATTTCCTGTTCAGATTTCTTGTTGCTTGAATCATCCTCTATCCCCACAGAAATGGAATGCTCACCACACCGAGTCTCACCATTCATTGGATGCACAGGGGACACCATACCCTTATATAATTCAGAGTTGTGGGTGTCTTTATCAGTGAATATCTTTATAGCCCCCTGAAATGGGCACTTCATCACATCACCCTTCACCTTGTTATCTTTAGATTTCAACTTTCCCGGGGGAGATCTCCTTTAGGAGACCAACAAAGGGTTCCCTAGACTCTTACAACAGGATCATAATTCCATCCAGTTTTCGTAAACCACCTTCTGTTCGCACCTATACTCCTCACCAATGGTAATCCATACAAAATCGAAAGGCAGTCGAGACACATCTAATTCAACAAAGATCCAGGGATTAACCAGATGACACACAGCCATAGTACAATTATCATAACAAAGAAACCTTCTTACCATATTACCAATCATCTAAAGAATATTAGGATTATGAAAAGGAAGTGTAATTTTAGGTAAACTGGCCCAAATAATCGTTGGCGGTGAATCCCGCTTCTTATAAAGATCAAAATTCCATTGAAGAAGGATGGAACTCATCCCGTTGAAACTTCGCGAATCCCTAGACCAAGCATGAATAAGGTCCGCCTCTGATTCAAAGCGTATCATGATCTCGTGGATATCGATCAAACCAACCACTGCCCGTTCATGTAGATCCCACGAACCAAACACGAACCTGTCGAAAGCATCGACTGATGGTCGCCTATGGTTGAAATGGGAAACCAGAGTGAGGTTCAGAAGAACCAAAGACTCAGATAACTCCGAGTTTGAGATCTGGAGTTTAGGGTATCCATCAAGGAGCTTCGGAGCTTCAGGAAAATTCGAAACATTAGGTAATGGGGGAAGGAAATCATGATTTGAGAAATGAATTTTGATATATTATCTAGTATTTATAATTGATTTATTCTTATTAATATTTAATAAACAAAATCAATCGATTTTATTAACAAAATGATCTTTTTAAGGGAATTTATAAACTCAATTTCAACTCAATGGGTTTTAAGCATTCGTTGTTGGTTATATTATTCCATGATTATGTTTGGAATCAATTTTTATTTATTTAAGTTTAATTTACACTTCACTTTGTGTGGATAATTTTTTGCTACACAAAATCACCCTATTGATAAATTCTTACATCATTTATACCAAAATTGTAAGGGAAATCTTAACTCAATCTCATTTTATTGAGTTTAATATCGATGTCATTGGTTTTGTTTTTTCAAGAATATGTGTGAGTGACCTATTATTGTTTTACACTGAATATAAAATTATATTGGGTGTATTTATATATTTCAAACATAATTATGTCATTGATTTATTCTTAATCTAAGGATACAGTCTTTGTAAGGGACTCTGTCTCAATGTCCTTTCATTGAGGCATATCTTGTTCTCATGCACACTTATTATCCTACAATGTGAATATACAACCATTTTGACTCTTTATATCATTAATTAGTATATTATCATGATATATGAGGTCCTTCTAGATTTAATTCCTTAATGACTTTTATTCAAGTGCTTCTCAAATGGTAATGGTCTCTTTAACTAAAACATCAAATTAAATGTTTTAAAGATTTATTCTTCTAAATATTTCTCCTTAATGTCCATGTTTTCAAAATGTTTTTAAGGATTTATTTATATGTACATGAGTGTTTTAAATTATAAATTCTTTTCAAAAGCTTCATAGTGGTTTGGGACACTTTGATTCAGAACTCTAATTTTTGAATGTTTTAAATGTGATGATTATATAAATATCTTTAAATGATATATTATGTTTTCAATGTGGAAATGTTATTTTTCATTTATTCTAGTGTTATGTGTTATGATTATGTTGTGGTACTTGGACATCTGACAGGTGGTTTTGTGATAAGACAAATACAGGGGGTTACATAATAAACCAAATGACGGGTAGTTCAATGATAAACCATGGACAGGTGGTAATTTATAAACTCCATTTCATTTTGTATGGAAGTCGGACGTATGGATATTCCAATTAGTCATATGTGTGGAAGTCAACTGTATTGTTATTCCATTTAAGTATGTTTATTTCCCAAGTTATCTTTATATGTTTTATTTCTCCTTATATTAGATTTATGGTAATATTTTTGTTAAAAAAAGGGTAAGAAATGAGAATATATTCAATGAAGTGTTTTTTCTAATTATTAAAGGTGAAACGTTTTACTTTATGATAATGTTTTCAAGTTTTACATGTTTTTTCAAGAAGAAAAGTTTGCATTCATTATGTACCCTTTACTAATATTTTTATTCTCATCCCATGTTTTGAAATGTTTTTCATGGGTCATAAGAAGAATAGAGTTAAGTATGGGATCAAGGAAAAGTTATGTTGTTAAAACATGAAACGATGTCATGTTTATTTTTAAAGAGTTTTTGTTTTATAAACAAATACATAGTGATTAGAAGTGTCTACTTGTAATATTCAAGTTGTTATGTATCAGTTATTACATAATTCTTTAAATATCTAAACTTGAAAAGATCCTCGATTTGATTTAATGTCAAATTATTGACTTATATCATGATTAAGTAATGCCTAAGGGTGGGGCCTTATAGATTATATCAGAGGAAAGGTTTTGAAAAGATTAGAGATTATTATGTTTTCTTAAGGGTTGGTGATTGATGATGGGTTTATAATATTAAGGTATATTATAAGTCAAATGAATTAGAAACCCCTTGTTAGTCTTATGTTATTTCAAGGTGATTAATGGTATTTTTAGAGACATTCACCATTGAGGAAATTATGGGTTATTGGTTTTTGGGATGAAAAATGTGGGGTATGAAATAAACTCTGAGGATAAAACATTTTTTGGTAATTTTTTTAGTATTTTATCTCTTTTTTTATATTATTATAATTACATAGTGTTTGAAAAAGGACAATAGACAGACAGTGCAACAACCCATCACGTCGGACAAGGTTGCAGGAATCAAACCCACAACCAAAGTGTGACTGAGATTTATCACCTACCAATAGTCTACGTAAAGTCCCTAGTTAGTATAACTTATTATTTTTAGTTAAATGATTTTGTGGATCATGAATAAGTTGAATTTGTAAAATTTTTCTTTATCAAATAAATATCCTGAGTATAGTAAAAAAATTGGTGATTAAGTGATAAATGTTATTTTGGAAGACGTTCACTCTTTTGGAAACACTATATACATAAAAAATATAATACTATGAGATTTCATTTGAGCAACAATGTTTAAATTTTATATAGGAAGAATCTATGTTTTTATTGAGGACTTATAGAGATATGGGTTATTTAATAAAAATATTAACCCATCTTGTAAAATATGTGATTAGGTTAATTACTTTTTAGTATGATATTTTAAGAGTAGTCGATGTTATTTGGTGATAAATGTTATGATTTACCATGGAAGACTATGTGATAAAATTCTTATCAATTTCGGATTTCAATCATAGTTTTGATTACCTTCAATAATTTTAAGGATAATTTTTTATAGAATGGTGCTGGATGAACTTTGGGTTATTGATTTTTGAATTTTGGAGATTAATAGTAGTATTTCTTTTTATAAAGGATTATCCTTTTTGGTGGATTATCTGATCTTGTACCAACTATTTTGGTTTTGGTTTATGTTTCAAGATACGATGAATATCTAGTTAATATATTGAAAATTATGTGATTTTTAGAAGTTTATCCTATCACTTTAGGTGTGACCAGGGAATAATGAATGCTTATCATTTGGAGAAAAGATGAGTTTGTGGTAGATATTTATTAAAGAATGAAACTCTACCAGACAAGTAGGTATGTTTCCATATGTTCTTATTCAATATCATAAAAAAATTCTTCAACATTATGAAAATGATATTAATACAAAATATTTTTCCATTTAATTTTTCTACTAGGAAATTGAAGACCGTTTAACCCATCACAAGTTTATGGGTTTCAAATTGTGAACATCCTCCCGATCATGTTTTCTATCGCTATCCATCATAACATGACACATAGTTCTTCTTTCATATCCATGATTTCCTACATGGAATCCTAGTATGTTTTATCTTGGGAGACATTTTTACTTATATTTCTTTCTTTTAAAGTGATAGTTTTATTGAATATTTTTTTGATGTGTAATTTTCAATGATGTTTCCAAATCCAATTTTAAAATTCCAAGGACGCAATTTCCAAAAGGGGGGAATGATGTAATGACCCAGGTTTTTATAAAATAATACATTTTCATTTCAAATAATGTTTATGAATAAGGTATTAATTTTACATTAAAGGGGACCATTTTTCAATAGCGTACTTGACATGCAACAACTAGTTTCTCCAAAATCATACGCTACAAAAAACATTGAGTTATACTGAAATATAATACAATAATATTATTATTATTTTAAATGGTATTTAATGTATAGCCTTTGGAATGCCATGAATGAATATTATCAACTAAATTTTTAAAACAAAATTACACATGGTTAAATAACAATTCATTGGTTACCAAATTCATTAGAAATAGAAATAAAAACCAATTTAATACAAAGGATGAGTTTTTTTATGAAAATCAATTTAAAAGAGAATAATTGTGTTTATAAAATCATACCACCCATTATGGATATTTATTTATTGAAAAATATATGTTTTATATTCAATTAAATGTTATAAATTCATGTTATATGTTTTCTAGATATGATATAAGAAAAAATTCAATTTTTTTGGATAAAAGAAGCATTTTTCTAAAAATATAGTTTTACAGCCTTTTAAGGGAGAACCCTTTTTAAATTTATTTTTTGGCACCTTTATTTGTCATATTTGACAAAATAAAATTTTTATTTTTAATTGATACATCAAAATTTACTTAAGATGTTTTTTTGATATTTTTCTGATTACAATCATGTTTTGATGAATATAAAAAATATGCTAAATTTTAATTGAAAACTACTTTTTCAAACAAGATAATTTATATGGTTATTCATATTATTGAATGGTTTTAATGTATAAATTGAATATATTTTTATAATTAATCCAATTTTGGTCATTTAAAGTAATTTTCCATTGAAATTGGACATAAAAACATGTCAATGTTTTGATAGATATTACTTCTTAAAAACATGCTTTCTAGTTTTCACAACATGAATTAATTTTAAATTAATTACTGAAACTTCTATGTTTAGAATTTAGAAAAATAGATTCTGTATTTGAAATTATAAGGTCTAAAACATGTGAATAGTTTCCTTTTATTTTTTGACATTATGAATAGTAAATTCAGTAATTATTTTATTTACCATGGTTAAAGCGTAAATCTGGTTAATAAGAGTGAAAATAATATTATAATAATATTAAAATACCAAACCACATGTCATAATCCTATTAGATGATATATTTCAAACCATGGGCATCCTTGTGTAGATTTGAGGACCCCATGGATCCACTTGGATGTGAAAATGACATTTTATAAGAATTATTTAAAGGTAAAGAGAAATATAACAAAAACATGAATCTTTTACCAAAATAATTTTAATATTGAGTTATATAACTGATATATTAAAAAATAAATATTCATTATAAAAATAAAAAATTTTCCAACGTCATGATATTTTATTTATAAATTTTAGACCTTAAATAAATAAATGTAATTTGACACAACTCTGATGCAGTGATTACTTCATTAATAAAGGATTAAAATAAATGATATTATAAATATTAAAATAAATGTAATTTTATTATTTTGATTCCATACTCTAATTTTCTTGAATATATTAACATATTAACTTTTATATAATACCTTTGGTTGGAAGTAATAATGTTTTTATTAATTTCTAAAAAAAATCAAGTATGTATGGTTTCCAAAATTAACATAATTCATAACTTAAAACATAAAATAGTTTATTAAATGATATTAAATTCTTAAATATCATAGATTCGTCCAAATTTTTTATACAATTCTAAATATGTCATAAATTTCTTTTTTGAGGGTATTTTTACATGATATGGTAATTACCTTAACTCACAATGTGTAAATAACAAGATATCACTCTATGATTAAAAAGGGTAAAATAAGGGTTAAACTAGAAAGATAAGGGTAAAAAAAATATTCAAAACATGTCAAGAAATTATTGGATAATGGTTATTCGATCCAAATCATTTTATATTCTAATTAAATTAGTTTATGATCATTTTTAATCGAAATTTAATTTATAATAAATTAATATTTCAAGACATTCCTAAAGTGCCCCTCCTCCCTCTTATAAAATGACACCACCTATTCTCACTTACTCACACCTCTAAAGCCCCATGTATAATCCAAATTATGCTCAAATAATCTACCAAAATCCCTAAATTACTCATATAATCCTTAACTTTGGCTGAAATAAATTCAAGAAAGCATTTTGGGCTCAAATAAAAAAAGGTTACCCGATTTAGAGGTAACGTCTTCTCTCATGTTCATTTCATTTATTTTCCTTCTCCATTCCCTATGATCTTCTTATTATTTTATTACATAACAACACTGATATCCTAAATATACTAGGATTGTTTTTTTTAAATTATTTTAACTTCACATACACACACATTCATTGAATGGATATGAACATATTGTTTTTGTGGACCGCAAACTACTACCTCACAAAACGATGATTGTTCAATTTTCCCCTACCACCTCTCAGGTTGGAGATTAACATGGAACTATATTTATATATGATATATATTATATTTAAATTTTCTCAATTATTTGGAAATTTTTATTTACATAATACCTTTATGCATTCCATTATTTGTAAATATGATAATTTCATTTGAGTAAGTGTGGACTACCGCCCCTCAAAGTGATATGACTCATCAATGCTATAGATAGAACATATTAAGGATGGTTTTATTTAATCTATGAGACCTAGATAAAATAAATATAATACCAGTATTATAATATACCTTTATATATTTTGATCATTATTCTTTTAGTATGACATAGAAATGAAAGTAGTGTTCATGCGTACGTATGACCTACGTCTCTATGAATGGTGTATTTCATTTATTATCTCCAAATTTTATTTATTATTATAAATACATATATATTGGATATATATGATATTTATATCATGAATATAATTCTCGAGATAATGGAATTTTGACCACATGGAAAAATTTTAATTATAACAAGTTCATTTTCAACTCAATTATCGAATATCGACAAAACGACTGATACTAACATAAATAATAATGTCATTTTTATAATGTGGTAATAAGTTATATAAAAGGAATATTAAACTCAAAAAATCTTCTGAGGAGATTATAAATTAACTGAATTTTATTATTCAGGAAGAACAAGTAACATATGTGATGTATCAGACTCAAGGTAAGTGAACTTCTTAACGCAATTTCCATTCTTCGGGTTGATCTTCCACTTCTTGATTATGTAATTTCATGATTATGTGAGAAATTAATTTTTCTATATTATTGACTATTTATACTTGATTTATGTGGATTGATATTTTATACACATAATTAATCTATTTTATTAACAAAATGATCTTTTAAAGGGAATTTCTAAACTCAATTTCCACTCATTGGGTTTTATGCATTCTTCATTGATTATGTTATGACATGATTGTGTTTGGTATCACTATTTATTTATTTATGTTTTAATTTCTACTTCCATTTGTGTTTATATACTTTTTCTGCACATAATCAACCCATTTATAAATTATTACGTCATTTACATGAACTTTGTAATGGCAATATTAACTCAATCTCATTTTATTGAGATAAATATACATGTCATTGGTTTTGTTTTTTCAAGAATATGTGTGAATAACCTTAAATTGTTTTACACTGAATATCCAATTATATTGGGTGTATTTATATTTTTCACACATAATTATGTCATTGATTTATCCTTAATGTAATAATACAGTCATTGTAAGGGACTTCGTCTCAATCTCTTTTCATTGAGGAATATCATGGTTTCATGCACACTTGTTATCCTATAATGTGTACATAAAACCCTTTGGACTATTTATATCATGAATTGGTATATTACCATGATATCTAAATTCCTTTTTTATTTTATTCCTAAATTATTTTTATTCAAGTGTTTCTCAAGTAGTAAGGGACTCATTAACTAAAACATTATTTTAAATGTTTTAATGATTTAATCTTATAAATATTTCTCATTAATGTCCATGTTTTAAAAATGGTTTTAAGGATTTATTTATATGAACATGAGTGTTTTAAACACTAAATTCCCTTAAAAAAATTTAGTGTGGTATAGGACACATTAATTCAAAACTTTACTTTTTGAATGTTTTAAATTAATTGATTATATCAATATCTTGAAATGATATATAGTGATTGAAATGTGGAAATGTTATTTTTACTTTATACTTGTTTTATGTGTTATGATTATGTTATGGTACTTGGAAATATGACGGGTGGTTACGTGATAATCCAATGATGGTGGGTTATGTGATAAACCAAATGACTGTTGGTTCCATGATAAACCAAGTATAGGTGGTTACATTATAACCTTCAATGCTTTGGGTATGGAAGTCGGTTGTATGGCTATTCCATTTATTGATATGTGTAGAAGTAAACTATATAGTTATTCCATTTATGTATTTTTATGTCCCACGTTATCTTTATATGTTTTATGTCTCTATTTATCTGTTTATGGAAATATTTTGGTTATAAAAAAGGGTAATAAATGAGATTATATTCAGTGAAGGGTTTTTGCTACTTATTAAAGGTGAAATGTATTACATTATTATAAAGTTTTCATTGTTTAAATGTTTTCTCAAGACTAACAGTTTTCATTAATTATGAATTCTGTGCTGATATTTTTATGCTCATATCATGTTTTGAAATGTTTTCCATAGGATATAAATAAGAATAGAATCAAGAATGGGATCAAGGAAAAGTTACGCTATTAAAACATGTAATGATGTCATGTTTCTTTTTAATGAGTTTTTGTTTTATAAAAAATTGATAGTGGGTATAAGGGTATACTTGTAATATTCAAGTTGTTATGTATCATTTATGACCTAATTATTTAAATATATAAACCTTAAAAGATCCTTGATTTGAATTAAAGTCAAATTATTGACTTATCTCAAGATTAAGTAATGTTTAAGGAAGGCGCCTTATGTTATTACATTGATATTATACACAAATTCATTTTGTGTTCAAAGTTTAGATAAAATGGACTAATTTTTCAGTTATTTACCTTACCATATTGATTATTCTACATTTTACCATGATATATTACAATATACATAACCTTTACATAGAATTTCTTATCAGACATATTTCTTTTCTTTTCCTCAATTTAGGAAGACAAAATATTTGAATGAGTTTCAAGGTTAAAGAACTTTTACTTTTGTTATGTTTATATTTCATATTTCCTATGTAATATGTTAATCATATATATCTAGTTCACCAATTATTCTAAACTAATTAATCTTGTATTTCATGAAGAAAACCCGAGTACCATCCAACCTGACACCTGACCTATTCTATTGCATGGAAAGAATGGAAGTCTCCAACCCCATAGGCTAGAAACTTGTTCCTCGGTATCAAAAATACACATTGGGAATTATTTAACCCATTTATATAGCCATAAATATCCACTAAGAATAAAAATCACATAACTGATAATCATAACCAATATAGATATAAAAATTTTAGAACCAAAGTTTTATAACTTCAACCATACCCAAAAATACTACAACGGAAAGATAAAAACTGAAAATCCCAAAAACTCCATGTGAAAAGTGGGTCGTCACCCTCAGGCCACTACCACCAACACCTAAATGAAGTGCAACACTAGAAACTTGATCCACCATCACCACCACGTGACATTTTGTCTTTACTTTGATCAGACATAACAAAATCTACAAACATGAAAATATGTATATAAGGTGTTATCCAAGCCCAATTAGTTGCCACCCAAAAATAAAAAATTAATTCTATAACATTAGTAGACAATTCAATATGAAAAATTTCATAATAACATTTGAATCCTTTTCAATGAACATATAAATAAAAAAAATTCAATAAAACACTTTTAAGGAAAACATTCCTCAAATTAAACTCACTTTAAATCCATTAAGCTCACAAGTTACAACACATACTGATAGTTTGAACCACATCATATTTTCATCATGTCAAAAGATAGAACTACATGAAATCCATATACGTAACTAGAACAAGTGGTGCCCTAGAAACCCCATACCTTAGTGATTAACATCCTACAATAGAAACCAACAGCATTCACGTTACTGAGACATTAGAGGGGTTCACATCCCAAGGTATAATGGTCTTCATATCATAAGACAAAACCAACATTGTTCCCTTGAATGATCCACTAGCGGGGATCCCATACCAAGGTCTAGTGGTCTCTGATCATATCACATGTTTGGTTAGTGTTGTAATCGTCAATCGTGGTAGATGAATTCGGGCCTTAGATACTTCCAAATCAACTAGCGTACTATTTCTAGTTCCACACCTAGAGACCCCGGATTAGGTTTTTCTAAAATTTCATTTCACCTATCACATAAATCCCCACTTCCACACACACATTCCTAGAATCATGAACATATAATTAAATCACCACTTTTTCAATTCACATTTATTTTAAAATTAAGGCTCACATGGAAACAACCATTTTCTATAAACAACCCCACATTCATTTACCACACGCACAAAAACCATTTGGAAACACATTACTGACCACGTAGATAGTTCATAAATCCCATTTGGAAATAGTACTGTAAAATCACACATTGATACCAACCATTTCCATGGTCCAAGACCCTTTCAAATTCATACACACACAAAATCAATTTTTTAACATGATTCTCATCACATCCACGATTCACAACCCACATTTAATTTTCACAACAAAGAATAAAACATGAAATAAAAGATATTTATTTTTAAAAACTAAACTTTAAACACACCCACACCTAAAGTTAATTTAGAAAAACATATCAAACCTTTTATAGAAGGAATAAAACATATAAAACAAGTACAATAATGAAGCACACAATAAAAATAACTAATTTATTTACAACAACCAACTTTCATCACATATTCATCTCAAATCCTTTTAAAAACATATATCACACAACACTAATAATCCACAGAACACATTTAAGCAACAAAAAAATAAATCCAAAACCATCTGATAATGTAAAAATATTGAACCACCTACCTCACAATTGTAAACATCTATAAACTGGTGAAAACCCCCAAATACACCTCAAAAATACCCTATAAAGGAAAGATCAAAAAAAACATTATAATTTCACCCTACATCTCAATATAGGACCCTCATTAGGTCAAATAACCCATTGCAAAAGAAGAACTCAAGAATAAGGGAAAATAAACCCTATAATAAGGATGAAATTAAGAGAAAATAGAATTTATTAATGATTCCTTGGAGTTCCCAGACCAAGACCACCCAAATATTAGAGTTCAAGAGGTCCCTAGAGGAGAAGAGGGGTCTCCTAGGGCTAAAAATATTTAATGGGGTGTATTAGGACTCATTTGGGGGTTAAATATAAATAGGGAAAGAAATTCACTTTCCACTTTTTAATTACCTGGATAGGTCATATGGTTAGCCCACATGGTTTTTCAAATTGTGGGGAAATCATGTACTCATCACCATCCAAGAGGGACAAGTCACACAGTTATCCCATATTAATTTCCAAATCATGGGAAAACCATGCGGTCACCTCTGTCCAAAATTAAATTTATTTCATGATAACTTGGATAATGGAGTGCAGTTTTACCTAATCATGAAACAACCATGAATCACATTATTCAAAGTCCAAAAGCCTCACTTTTCATCAAAAAGTCTTAGTAAAACAAAAAAAGTAAAAAAGGGACTAAAATAAATAAAATAATATGTCAAAATAAAATCATGTATGTGAAAATTCTACCCACAATGTAAACAATACATCCCCAGAAATTCACTCCAAAGAATGATCAGAAAATAAAAACAAAAATTAATCCTCAACCCAAGACTTTTTATCCCCTACATCATGGAAATAATTACCATATTTCTGAAGAACTTGGTCCAAAAATATGGACTTCCCATGAACCACTTTCTCCAGGGAATCCACAATCCTCATTGGTCACTCAAACATAGAAAAACCAGACTCTAACTCAAACTCCTCCCAATTCAACACAAGGGACGGATTGCGATTGTACATTTTTATATGATAGACAAAGAACACATAATGAATTTACATTAACTGGAAAGGAAAGAAGAACATGTATCCCACCTTGCCAATCAACCCAGTAATATTAAAAGGTTTTACATACCTCATCATTAGCTTCCATTTATTACCCAGAAAACATTGGCCCAAGCGAGACGACACATTCATAAACAAATGATCATCCATATAAAACTCCAATGCATGGGGACTCTGATCAGCATAATAATTGTAAGGACATTGTTTTGTCAAAAAACACTTCCTGGTAAACATAACATTATGAGATGTCTCATTCACAAGATAGTGAGGTCTCACCCACCTAAGCCCAACATAAGGGGTTTCGATACAGCCTGTCATAATGTTTCTCAAAAGGATCTATTAAAATCGATGACTAGTTTATATTGTTACGTGAAAACACAACTAATCTAAAATGGATATCCCACAACCATCTAAAGTATAACATGCATTCCCAGATAATTTCTTCCAAACCCATATTGGCCTCCTCTGTCTAACCATTGGTTTGAGTATGGTATTGCATACTCAATTTTCAATGTGACCCTGTTAAATTTTAAATTCCCTTTCAAATCCTTCAGGTAAAACAAGGGTCTCTATTAGAAATAATCACTAACGATATTTCATGAATTCTCACAACCGCCTGAACATACATTTGACCTGACTCATCCCCATTAGATAACCCCCTAATTAGAATGAAATGGGTTGATCTTATCAGATGGTCAATTACTACCCAAATGAAATTCCTCCTCTAGGGTATACAATGTAATCTGATAATAAAATCCAAGGAGATCTCATCCCAATTCTTGGAAGGAATGGGTAGTGGAAGATGAAAACCATAGGGCATTAGCTTCTCTTATTTAACCCATTGAAATGTATAACAACTTTACACAATTTATGCTACATATTTCCTCAAACATGGAAAAAAAACAACCAATGCACATCATAGAACATCTTAGGGGAACTAGGATGAAAAAACCACTATAATTGGTCTATATCCTGCTTCACCACCTTCCTTATTGACAATGATACCAAGAAGCTGGCCTTGTAGCAAAAAACGCCCTTATGAGACAAAAATAATTCACAAGGATCCTCCCCACCATTTAGAAACATCATAGAATGCTGGCATAGCTCATCACTCGGCTACTCTTGCTGAATCATATCTAAAAGGGAAGGTGCTAGTTGAACACTGGCCAAGAACGCACCTCCGTCATTATCATGGTCTCTAGGTGCATGTAAGAAAATATACCCATAAAATTCCACTAATAACTAGACTTTTAATATTCCTTATATGGTGATTTTTCCACTCAAATTATCTACAACCACATTACATTTTCCTGGGGTACAAACTATATAAAAATTGAACCTATGAAGGTACTCAACCTAATGACACTTACTCAAATTCAAATCCTTATGGGAGAATATGTAATCCAAAATCTTATATTATAATAAACTAAAAACTTATCCTAGAATAGATAATGATGTCACATCGTCAAGGCATGAATCACATATGCTAACTCCAAGTCATGAGATGGGTAATTATTTTCATGTGGTTTGATTTGTTTTAAACCATATGCCACTACATGGTCATATTGCATCACCACACACCCAAGACCCATACCTAAATAATCACAGTAGACTACATATCCCTATACAAATTCTAACAAGATCAAAATAGTGAATGTGGTAAACAACCACATAAACTCCTCAAATGATTCTTGACACTTTGAGATCCATTAAAACATCAACCATTTCTCGGTATGCATAGTCATCGATGAATCAATACAAGAGAAATCTCAGACATAATGCATGTAATACCCTTCTAAGACCAAAAATATTCTTATTTCAAAAACATTATTTCTCAACCCCATGACATCACTACACTAACCTTCGATATGTCCACAAAACCCCTTATTCTGAAATCATGTGTCCTAGAAACTTCACCACACTAATCCAGAATGTGAACTAAAAAACTCGCATTATGATGAAGATCTTGAGGGGTTACAAACAAAATTATCCACTCCTTCTCACGCCCCTCCTCAATTACTAAGTAGACCATGATTTCATCCATGTAAACCATGAAAAATAAATTGAGATACAAGTTATAAACTCTATGAATAATAGCCATAAATACAACTAGGGTATTCTTTAACCATAAAGGAATGAACAAATACTCAAAATGGTCATACCTGCTTCAGATATTTTTTTCAGAACATCAGCCTCTATAAATTTTACTTGGTGATACCCGGAAAAAAATCATCAAAAACAACATTTGACTTTTATTATGATCGAATAGTTCATAAATACCAGTGAAATGATAATTCTATTGATTGTTACCTTATTCAGTTTTATGTAATCAGTATAGAAATGGATATATCCATCATAATTAAAAAAAATAACCAGGGAGGCCCTAGGTGAAACACTTCGGTGAATGAATCCTTTGGACTATAATTTTTCTAGTCATACCATTAATTTCCTTAACTCGGTGGGGGCCATATGGTATGATGGAATAGATATTGGTTGTGTTCACAATGCCAAATAAATTGAGAACTCTACATCCCATTCTGGAAGTCAGATCAAGAAATCCTCTAGAGAAAACTATGGGAACTCATCAGCCACATGATGTAATAAACCCTCATGATAACCATCATCATACTCTAGTGTGAGTGGAGAGATATGATGAATAGGACTACCCAAATCTAGATGTGGAGGTCCATAAAGTAGCGAACCAAACTATTATGAATAATATTATTATTTTTGATTTAATTAAAAGTCTTATGGTTATAGAAAACACATGCACATATATTGTTTTATTATATAAAATTGGATTTAGATGACCATTAAGTATCATTAATGTTGACGATATAGCAATTGAACATTGATCACAAGACTAGTACAAATATAGGGTTTTTGAAAAATCCTTTATAAATATATAAAGTGATGGCCTCAACCAATAGGACCATACCCTATGAGGCCCATTTATCAGATCTTGTGAGGGATATATCATTTCTGGGATTTTCCCTTGACCAAGCCCAAGCTGAGATCCAATAACATAAGCATGAGTGAAACAATTTATGGTAGAAGTTAAAGTTCATTGAGATCATGAACCAAACCATGTTCTCCCTACAACCTCATGAAATCCACACCATCACACCCCTCACTCTTAGGGTATATGCTAATGTATTAAATGGATATGTATCAACACCCTAGAACAAAGAATATGTATATTATTTTTTATAAAAAAAATTAATCTTTTTAATCCTATTATTGTTACATTGTAAATTATTTTTTATGAAAAAATTGTATTTCTGGTTAATATTCAAATTCAATCAATAAATTTTTAAATAATGTTTTTTAAAATCAATATTATTTTAATGAAATATTTTATTAAATAATTTTTATCAAATATAAATGATCATATAATTTTATGCAGTCAAATAAAATTTTTATCTATTAAAATGTATTTAGATAAAATGTATATTATTTTTGGAATTATGACATCAAAATTATCCAATGGTTAATTTTTCACTATTTTATGAAATAGTAAAATTTTTGGGTAAAAATTAAATGTCGTATAAATATACCATGTGTCTTATGACATAAAAATGATCGAAAAGTTATTTAATAAGTAATATAAATATGATCTAAGACCAATATATGGTTTAACTATAAAATAATGTAATTTTAAGTTCTTTTGAGTTATTTTAAATCCTTTATGAATCCTATAAAATATATACTATATTTTATGGTTTTAAAATAATTGTTTTAAGGGTATGACTCACCACCACATAACCAAGGTAAATATTTTATTAATTTAATCCTTTTAAATCATAAAATAATTCATACCACTTCCTTTTGGACAACACCATGGAAAAATCATGGTATGGTTTTTATTTTTTAATATTGTTTTATGTAGAGTCCCAAACCAAAATAATAATGAAATCCCCATCTAATCCTATATAAAACAACCCCATATCGAATTTAGCATCCCTAAAAATCAATGGATCACTTAAATAATATGACATAAACTCCCTATCATCTTCTCAGGGAGCCCCCAATATTTTATGGAGCCCTTACCAAGCCATTGGAGTCACACATTCATGTAAGGGTTCTATAATATCGCCTCTTTATTCAAGTTTTTTTATTATGTTTCTCCATATATTTTCAATTCCCTATGTTGGGAAATGTCTTAACATATGAATATTATTGTACATTTCAGATCTAAATGATGGTATACCCCTTTATTTCTCATCAAAACATTTTATGAATTTTTATGTGATGATGTTATATTGCTCAAATTGCATAGTGATTTTCCTTTCCAGAAACATTATATAGAGAATACCATGACCATTTTCAACCAGGGGTATTAGAATTTATATACAAATATTTATTTGATTAGGGAATTACATTTATTTAATATACACACCTTTATCATGGAATAAATTTTGATAATGAACAGATCCATTTGGATTTCATTATATGGAGCACCTAAGAATTAGAATGAAATGAAAGTGACGGGTGGACGATGAATTATATATCACTCTAATGAATCGGGTAATGGTCAGTATCATGATATATCATGTTGGTATTGGGGGTTCACATGATTCCTTTATGGGACTTTGTACACAATCATTTATGGGTAGGTTTATCCTTGACCTATGTTCTTGACCTGTGAGGTATAATGTTTTTAAGCGCAATACACTATATATCTAGCTACACCACTAAACTATCCACCATAGGACCCTTTCCCTTCACTAGGTCTCTGATAATGAAATCTAAAAAGAATCAAAATTCCCAGGTTGGGTGTCAGTTAAAGACTTAGTATAGAACCACCAATGTGATATTTAAATAGTTGAACAATATATATAACATTGTACATTATTAAATTAGTAAAATATCAAAAAAATAAAAAAAAAATCTTAGTCAACATACACTGACCAAGACGCCAAAAACCTCAGCCCCACTTGTATCATCTCATTAAGGGTATGGATGTAGAGAAGTCATGTGCCTCTATCATGGTAACCAAACTCACCCCACCCAACTATCGGTTGTCACAAGAATGTTTCATGTTACTCAATTAAAAAAACTCACCACACCTTTATGTTGGTTTTCAAATCCATGTCACACATTCTGTTCGGTCGATACCTAGACCACATAACCTTCTATCACCAACTACCCATGTTTTTTAGAAGACATGTATGGTATTTTCTAACAATACACTATTGTTTAACTTATATAGGGGTATACACAACTATTTTAAGTATGTTTTTACTGTTCTATGTTGGTTAATTGTCCACCCTAGCTTTCCCCCCAATAGGGGTATCCCTGTCGACCATTAAGGATATTAGAACTGTATAACTACTAACCTCAAGGATCCACCTGAGTATCTCAGTACATGTAACACAATTCCCTAAGTTACGAAACACTCAAACAATATATGTCAGAAAATGGAATGATAATACACACTGAGATAAAAGTCTGGATAATCACACATAAACATGTAATATATTGGATACTCACACACCCACATGTGTCTCAGAACAAGAATGGTTTATCCAGGTATAAACATCATATCATGAAAACATCACATATACAGGGACTATAATTGTATGGAACCACTTATCTCATAATTCATTGAAGTTAAAGGAAAAGAAAAATGAATTTTTGTTGTTCAAAAGATAGAGTGGAAAACTCCACACTCACAAACACCACCTTATGGGCCCTACTATCATAATTTCTGACACATCAACACTTGTAGTCAATAAAAGTCTCTAGATCCAAACCAGTATATTTTATTTCAAAGAGACATAAATTTTCATAGTTTATGAAACGTACTCTCCCTAGTATAATTTCAAAATTACCATTCTAGGCTGGTATATGCACTCACAAATATTCTCTATAATAATAATTATCTCTTGAATTTTTTTAAAAAAATTATCCTTTTATAATTTTCATATGATAACTTTTAATTAATTATCCTTTTATAATTATGTTTTGATAATTCTAATAAATTATCCTTTTATAACTATATCTTGATAATTTTTAATAAATTATCATTTGATAAACTCAAAATAATGATTTTTTAATTCAATAATAAGTCTTTAAAAATTAATAGTGATTATATTCTTGGTATCTGTAAATTTTCCCCTGATAAATTCTTGTGACTATCCTTTGATAATTTTTGTTCAATAAATTATACCTTGATTATATAGTAATTTTCAATTGATAATTTTAATAATTATCAATTTATAATCTCTCAATTATCATATGATATTTATTAATAATTATCATTTAATAATTCCAATAAAATATTACTTTATAATTAAATGTGATTCTCATTTAATTTTTTTTATTTTTTTAGTACTATTTATATCTATTATTTATGTTATATAGTTCGATAATTTTCATAATATTTATCAATGATAAATCTATGTTTTATCATTTATATTATACTCCACCATTTTTCCATGTTTTAGGACAGAATGAATTATGTAATAAAAATAAATAATAAAAGAAAAACAAATTTACCATGTTGCACTTAGGGAATCTATCAAACTAGAAGAGAAGATTAAATATAATCACTGTAAGTTATTCAGTCAAGTTCCAAGGAGTTTCGGGATCCCTATTACTCAATGTGTTTGAACAATAATGATGGAGAAATGATTCATCTATTTAGAATCCAAAATTAGAGCATTTCAAACCCCTACACAAAACACTCAATTTAGTCTATGATACAACAAACACAATTGATGATATAGGGTATTAAATTACCCCATTAATGAGATTAAGGTTTAAATGGATCAAAAATGGTTTAAAATGGTGTTTTCTTGAATAATCTTCATCAATATAATGGAGGAAATGTGTAATTTGGGGGAATATGAATAGTAAAAATCATTTTCAATAAGAAAATTAAAAATTATAATATTAGAAAAATAATAAATAACTTAACATTAAGAGTGATCTAACCAAAAACCAAACACACGTAAATTTTATATCTTTCCTAGGGTAATCCTCAGTTCCTTTTCCTAATGGTGGTCTCATATTTCTCATATGTCACACCATTTAAGATATATTCAAATATTTTGGAAAAAAATATTAAATAAGTTATCCTCATAGTGCTCTTACTAAACATATAATGAACAAAAATGTTATTTCATGCCTATGGTAATCCCTTCATCCTGGACATAGTGGCGGTCACATATTTCATATATGATTCAATGTTTTGGAGGTATTCTATTATTTTAAAAAAATCACACTTTGTAATATAATGTATTTATTATTTTTATTCTATCTATGTTGATGGTTATCAGGCCTTATAATCTCACTGTAACTAAGCGTCTGACATTGAAAATGTCTTATATAATATTCCTAGGTGGTAATATGTTTTTTTACTTACATAAATCCTTTATAACAACTAATAAGTTATTTTTATTGAAAAAAATACAGTTTCACTTAAAAATAACTATGAATTATTATCAATGAGGGCGTTGATTTTAATTAAAATTTTAATATATTAAAATCCCCCCTCTATCAAATTATCTTCCCAGATAAGTATCTATAGTGGTCTTTTTCGAACAACTCATGCCATAAATTTTAAACCTTAGACTTTTTCTTTCACATCACTCCCTTGATCTGTCCATACATCCATAAGATTTGGACAGGTGGTACTATCTTCTAAAGGAGTAATTTCTTACACCAGCCTAATATCTACATCATATTCTCCTCATAAGATGAATCTAGTTCCAACTTAATGTTTTCTCAATCTATAACATAACCACGATCAAGTGTGCACCTCTAATTCTGGGAAATATAGAACACACCAAGCATGCATCGAAAATATGGAGGAATGTCTAGATTGTACGCCAATGTCCCCACATATTTAGGGATCTCAAAGGGTCTCAAAATACATGGTTATAGATTTAAAAACATCCTCATTCATTTGTTTCCCAACTGAGGAGTCACTGATAATAAAATCCCAATCACCCATAGAAAACAGCAAAGGTCTCCTCCAACTATCGTCACAAGGTAATTGTCTACTATGAGCAGTAATCAACCTCTTCTTTATCAGGTATACTCTCTTGAAGGTCTCTTAAACCATGATAATTCCAAATACCAATGTCTCACCTACCTCAATAAAATGGAGTAGTGAGAAATAAATCCTCCCATAAAGATACTCCTAATAATCTGAGGTTAGGTGTTCATCCCATCCTCTACTAAAGTCCTCGACAGAATCTTGACACATATCCTCTTTTTTGTGAATATTCCTCCCAGACTATCCATTATTTAGATGATGGTATGTTGCGCCCAATCATAGAAAAGTCCCTTATCTATCACTCAATTACGTATGCACTTATTACCAATCTCTCAAATATTAGGATTCCACATCATCGTTCAGTGATGTATCATAGAATGGTAATTTATCGAAACATAACTCTACTAGTAAATTAGGACTAGACATAGCTAGAATATATAAGGAAATCACCACTATTAAACAAGACATAAGATAGAAAAATATGAGTTCTAGATCATAAATATTACAAAAAAATGTTCCCATAACTATCTATTGGGGTTTGATCCACTTTATAGTCATAGACTACATCATCTCTACAACCCTATCAGCAAATCACCTAATACCCCATAGTATCGGCCTATTGTTGTAGACCCCAACCGAATCCATGATCCCCTGACCATGCCTACCTTGATCCTATGTGGAATCCTTTAAGTATAGTTCTAGATCAAAATAATCAAATATGTAATTTCATTCCACATTTTTGGCACTAGTTTTGAGGTTATGGGCATAACTTATGATAATGCCCAACCTCCTCACAGTTGTAGCACTATAGACCGCTTTCTTTGAAAAAAGTTTTTATAGATCCCTTACTCTGCCCTAGTTTCCTGTCACCAGTCCTGATTGAAACCTCGTCCTTCCTCCTCCTTTATCCTGAAGAATCATAGGAACGTCCATTATAAATTTGGATGAGTCCTTCAACTCTACACCTTGTGTCCATTCATTTCCATTTGGGCCATTATAATTAGCTCCATGAGTCATGTTTCATAAGAAGTGACTTCCATTAAACTCTACACATGTTTCCCAAGTTCATGGGTACAATATGGATTTATTGTACCTAGAAGGAACTATTTAATGAAATGGTTCTTGAATATTTTCCAATTCAAACATTCTTTTATTCCTAAAAAATTTCACCACACCCCACCACCACTTGTAAGGTCCTAGTATCAGGAAAGCATCCAATTCCACCTTCATGGCCTCTAGTGTCTCAATGAGATAAAAAATCCTCTACGATGCATATCCAGTTCTTTACACCCTTCATTCCACCTATTCCTTGAAAATTGGGAGGAGGCAAAAGTTAGATGTCTCTAACATATTCAACCATAGATTTTTTTGGAAAGACTCATGGATCGAGTTGGCATACTTCATGTACCATTAGGACAGGTATAGAAATGTGCTCTGGAGAAGTCTGATCATCTTGCGGTCTAACAAAACATTTGTGATGAAATATATCTTCATCATGAAGGACATTAACATAAACAAGTCATAACCGTTATATGGTACCACATGTGGTTTTCCTAGGATTATAACCTCAACCCAAGGTATAACCCTAGTATCATTAATCCTTGTCTCTAACCCTGAACATTTGTCAAAATCATCATATAAATATTAACACGATATATTTTTAGTTAAACAAATTAAATACAATAATTATATATGATATATCAGGTCATAAGATATATCTCATAAGGAAATTATTCTGAATTCATAGTGAAAAAACAAATAATTTAATTAAATAACAATTATGCATCCTAACAATAGTTATATATATGGTATGTGAACCTACGTTCCTAGTAACAATGCAAGGATGAAAATGAAATCCAATTAATCAAATATCAACATCATGTGCATAAATCAAGGTTATTTTAATCAATATTAATATAAAAATCATTATTACCCATACATTAAGTCAAATCAGAGGTCCACTACGTAGTACTGGTTAGGCACTAACAATGTTCCCCTTCCAAAATCCCAATGTCTTCTCTCTTTTCTACCATGTCCCAAACCACGAAAATAAAATAAAAATTTTAGTTATTCCTAATCCTCTATTACCATTTTGAAACATCACAACCCAAACCATCGGGTCTAAATCTGAAGGTTACATGACCTCATATGTGCCTCCACAAAAGCAAGATACTAGCAATTTTAAAGAAGGGTATAAATATGTTAGCAGGGTTAATATACATTTTGTATCATGTCTTATAGAATGATAACAATGAAAAATATTATAAAAATGAATAAATAATCAGATTAAAATGTGGAAAATTGAATATGTGACATATATATAAAAAATAGCTCCCAAAGTGAAAATCCTATCTAGAGTATAAGATGTTGGAAATACAAGAAAATTAAATAAATAAACTCATATGAGGTACTCCTATGCCTGGCCTAGTTCAATCTAGTTTCAACTCCTCCATTCAACTACCCACCATCGGGACCTTGAACTTCACTAGATATTTAGTCATGAAATCTATAAGTGCACTAAAATTTCCGAGTAAGGTGTGAGAACAATACTCAAAAGGACACCACCATTGCATCCTTTATATATGTGCATTATATATATAATAAAGGATCAGCCTTAAACAATACATATTTTAGTTAATTAAATATACAAATCACTCTATTTTCTAAAATATCATTTAGGTTTAGAGTTTTTTAGATTTTGGAAAAACTATTTCATAGTAAACCTATACATTAAAAGTTTGAACATATACATAATATCCATTTTTTATGAAATTAAACCCTCTAAAAAATGTTTGTATTCAAGATAAATCCCCATAATTTTCTTCTTGGTCTCATCCTTATCCCTACTCTTCCTTAACCCTGATTGAAAAAATCTTAAAACATTAAATGAGAATAAAAAGATCAGTAAGGGACATAAAAATTAAAAAAATTACTTTAAAACATTAATGAAAATATTTTCACTCATTTATAAATTTTACACAAAAAGTGTAATCTATTTAGCTTACCTTATGAAATAATACGTTTCCCATAAAACCCATAGTAAGAATAAATCATAACGGTAACTTATGGCATGATTTTAATATTATTATTACATAACAATAGATCTCAGGGATAGATAGAGAGTAACCACTATAGTTACATTTGTAATAATCACCACAGTATATTCCCTTAATCTCTTAGGAGAAACCTAACCAGTTACTCCATCCATTTACCCATTTCTTTAGAGAGCTATTATAGGCACACCCACCCTCACTCTATCATGGAACCACCCATCCCCATAACCATTTCTCTATAACCACAACATAATCCTAACAAAAAAAATTTATAAAAGAAACAATTTTCAGGAAACTAAAATTTTCATTATAAAATAACATTTCTTCTTTTTACAAAGTCACACACCCTAAAATGAAAACATTTTATTTGAAAATAAAATTGTAAAATTATCAATGAATATTTAAAATAATAAATGATCATTAGTTTGGGAAATTCCATTCATTCCATATATGTAAAAAAATTCTTTTTTTATTTTGTAAGAAGAAAAATTAAAAATATTTTTTCAAAATAAAATCATTTACATAAAACTATACAAAATTTAATTTTTGAAAACATTTTAGAGAAATTAGTGAATTAAAATTTATAGACATTAATATCAATATAAATAAATTGATAAAAATGATTTGGAAAACATGGATATGAAAGAGAAATATTTATAATAATAAATCTACATAACATTTAAAATAATGTTTATTTAACGTGTTTCTTTCCTTGAGTTTAACTAATCATGTACAACGTTTATATTCCTGAATAATAAAATTATGTTAATTTATACTTTCTTAAGAACCTTTTACAAATTTATTAATTCTTTTATATCACTATTTACCATGTTATTAATCATTTATGTTCACATCGGACGTTTGGATGATATTTAGATTATATGTCCAAAACAGATTTGTTTAGTTGAATATGGTCAAAGTGACCATTATTTCATCATATCTATTATAATATTAATTTAATATTTTACATATTAAATTATAATTTCCATAATTATAACAATCCAAAAAAATTTGTGATGAAAAAAATCACACCACTCTATGGAGATGATATGTCTTAGATATACACACACTGAGTGCTTTTATTTTTCCTAAGATGGATAAAATATGGAATATGGTTTTCCCATATTCATAATAAAAAAAAATCATATATATGATATTATATTTATTACTTTACCATTGATAAAACATATTAAGAGGAAGTGTAAAAATAAATAAACATGAAAGATTCGATAAATATGATTACCTCTTCTTTGACAGAATTCTGTAAATATATTCTTAAGGGATATAGGGTTTGAAATTTAAAAGGACTAGAACCTCACGAACATAAGTAATGATGTTTATAATAGAAATGTTAAGTATTTTATTGAGATATATGGCACAAAGTGGTGTAAATAATTAAATTAATGAGTTCCCTTTTATAATATAGGTGAGGGATATAAAGCAATATTTAATTCAAAATACATCCAAATTGTAGTAGATTAGAATATTATATGAGATAATGTTTATGTGTCATCAAAAAGTAAAAATTATAATTTTTTTGTTTTTTTTAAAACCTTCTTATTTTGATTCACCCTAAATTAACATATTTTAATTTTAATTATGGTAGCAACTTTTTTAATATTAATAGTTTTTAATTTTAACTTATTATATGCCAATTAAAACAAAAATGTCCATCTTATGACATTATAGGTATAAAAATAAAAAAAATTATAATGATTTTTTATGATTTAAAAATCATTTTATAAAACATTATTTTGATAAAATATCATTAGGGTCAATTTGACACTATTTGTTATATTGTCTTTCAGAAAAATCAAGAAAAATAGAGAACTCTGAACAAAAAATTTTAATACTCCCTAAATATTTCATACCCATCTAAAAAATTATTTACGAACATTAATTAATTCAAATTATATTTAATTAAATATTCTTCATATAATTTATTTGATTGGTTCATTAATTTAATAATTATTTCATCATCATTGTGTAATGATTTAAGAGACTTATTTCTTAAGTAAAAATTAAAAATAAAATACCATGATGTAGATAAATATTTTATCATTAAAAAAATGTATATTTTAAGATATATTTTTTATTACACCATATTAAAAATGATATTGTTATTAATAACATGAATGTGACATCATTGATTTTCTCTAAATAAAATATTATAAACATCACAATCTCATCCAAGTGACCCAAAAAGTCATAAATACCTTTATATATTTAGAATATGTATATTAAGTTAAAATTGGAAACTTATATTAATTCTTAACCTACATGTTTCCTCACGTCGACACATAAATAGATACTTAAGACAACAAAAGTGACATTTTGCGACTTTCATTTATTTAAATAATATATAAGTCATTTTCATGGACAAGTATCCATTAAAAACTAAAATTCAATTATTAGGTTTTAAGGGTTGAATTAATTTTCTTTAATAATGTTTTTATGTGTTAGGGTAATTTTATTGTCCTTATCATGTTTTTTTTCAATAAATTACCTAATTTACCCTTAACCAGGATAATAAAAATTACTATATTTACAATTTTCAATGTCTAAAAATATAAGGGACCTATTTGATAAATTTTTAACATATTATTAAAATTATTTAATCGATTTTTAGAATTGAAAAATACATAAGTGGAAAATTTTATATTTAATGTCATACAGATAAATTCCATGAAAAATTGTTTTTCGAAAAAAATACCTTGTTTTAAATATAAAATGTTTCTATAGTAATTTTTTTTATAAAATTATTAAAAACCTAAAATTAAATTAATATAAAAAAATTAACTAATTAAAATTTTAAACTAATACAAAACATAATTTTTCTCTGTAAATAATTTTAAAATATAATTTTGAATAAAAATTGGTATTTTTCTCTATTCATTGAACAAATCAATCTATTCATAAAATTATAAAATTTTTAACATAAGAAAATTATGATACAATGATTGTATAAATTGAGGTTATTTTATAAAATATAAATTCTAAAATCTATAGAAATTAATTATATTATTTGTACAAAAAAACTATTTTTTATGAAAATGTTTTTTTTTATGAAGGAAATAAATTTTCAAAAAGTCTATTACTTTTTTAAAAATAATTATTTAATTAATTATAAATGTGTTAAAATATTAAATATTTTATGATTCTATTAATACTATTCATTCCCTCAAATTTTACAATTATGTTATAACAGTCACATTTAAATAATACGATTCCTTTGTTCTTTTAGGTTGGGTGTTATGTGTATTGTACTCTATCAAACATAGTATTTCATTTCAAAATATAAGGATGTTAAATTATCCCCCCATAGAAATTTTACCCTCATTATTTTCAACTCAGGCTCGATAACAAGGTTTTGACTATTCCAAATAATTTTATTGAAATCCTATATTGTAACATGGGTCAATAAAACATCCATTTGAAAAGAGAGAAAGGAGAGTATGAATATCACTTAAGATAACATATACTAGGGTTCCATGTAGGAAAAAATGGACACATAAGAGAAAAAATACTATCATTTTCTGATAGAGAGTGACAGAGAACTTGTTCAAGAGAAAGAAAAGAACCACAAAACCATAAATATATGATGGGTTAAAAGATCATTGATTTTATAGTAAGAATAGTGAACAGATAGCATTTTTGTTTCTATATCCTTTTCATAGATTTGACAAAATTATTTTACTTCTTGGTATAAAAACATAAGGAAAAATAATTTCTAGACAAGTATAATTTTATCTTTTAATCAATTTCCCCTAAAAACTCATTTTTTTTTCAAATGATGAGTATTCAATATGATTTTTTTTAAACCCAAAATAGTAAAATAAACATTAAGATAATAAAATAATCGAAAAAAAGATTAACTATATATTAATCCATTTCTGAATCATTAATCAAAATTAAATGGTTATAATAAGACAATATGATTGTCCAAAATTAATAAATCTTTATATGATGAAAAACGACATAAATATCCAAAAACCAATAGTGAAACCAAATTTGCAACTTACAAGATTTTATTAATAACCTTCCTTAAAATAACTCAAAAATATTATAGACTAATATTGAATACCAATAATTATAAGGATTTGATCACATAGTCTTCCAATATAAATTTAAGTAATTATCTCCAAATAACAGCAATTACTCAAGAAGTTTCATACCAAAAAGAAATTTCCTTAATAAACATCAAGATACACTATCATTTCCTATAAATAACAAAAATCACCATAAATGAACAATAAAATCGTATATTCTTCCAAAATAAAACACAATACCTTAGTATTATATTTATATTAATCATATATGTTTCTCAAAATAGTGAACGTCTTCTAAAACTTTAATAATCACTTAATCACTAAATCATTTTTGACTCCCATGGTTAACTATTCAATAAAACATATGTTACCAAAATAAATTTTTTATTTATCCATAAAATTTTTTAATTAAAAATAATAATTCATACATACTAGGACATCACATAGTTCAGTGGTATATGATGCACCATTTTCTGCCTTTATGTTGTGGGATCAATTACCTCATCATTCTAGGACGTGACAGGTTATTATATGGTCTATGGGTTTTCCTTTTTCAAAAAATATATTAATAAAATCCTTATAAAATTATTTACATGTGATAAAAATCCTTAAAATAAGATTAATATCTTTTAACCTAAATGATTATCTCATAATTTTCAATTTTCATCCAAAAATATAATAGCCAATAATTACCATAAAAATTAATGGATCCAAAAATACTATTAATCAACTTATAATTTCATAAACTAAATACTAAAAAGGGGTTTCCAAGACACTAAGCTTATGATCAACCTGAAAATTATAAACCCATGACGATATCCATAACTATTAAGAAAACATCATATTCTATGAAATTATTTAAACACTTCTTTGATACCAACTGTAAGGACCTATCCTGAAATAATACATGTTCTAGTTATTTTAAAAGTAGAAAAAAAAATCAATCCTAAATAACATTTAGATTTTTATTTTAGATAATTAGTAAAATGTCTTACATATAAAACCCATAAATTACAAGTTGACTCTTATAGTAATTATATATTTTTTTAATAAAGGAAACCCTTTAAAAATGGTTTTGATTAATCATACATCTTAATAATTATCCCATTGATATTACCATTTACACTACACTACCATAAACTCTAAGAATTTTTTTTAAAATTTCAGATGAGAATGAAATTCTCAGTAATTCAAAGATAATTAAAGAAATAAATTGTTATTCAATGAATGAAAACATTTTCACAAAGTTGTAACTTTTACATATAAAACATAAGCTCTTTAGCTTACCTTATAAAATCATAGGTTTCCTATAAATCCCTAGAAATAATAAATCTTAAATGTAACTTTTTGAATCATTTCCATATCATTATTTCATAAACTATAGCTCTAAAAACTGTACATGGAGTAACCTTCATAGTTATATTTGAAATAACCATCACAGTATGTTATGTTGATCTCTTAGGATAAACCTAATCAGTTACTTTATCACTTTACCCAATGCATTGGATGTCTATAAATGTATCAATCTCTGTCAGTTTATTATGGAACCACCCAACCTTATAAACAGTTCCAAATAACAATAACATAACCATAAAACATAAATCTTGTAGAAAAACATTCTTGAGGAAAATAACTTTTCCAATATGAAATAAATTTCCATTCTTAACAAACTCTCAAACTCATAAATGAAAACCTTTTATTTGAAAGTAAAATTGTAAACATGTAAATAAAGGTTCACAATATTAAACCATCATGAATGAGGGAAATTTCATTTTTTATATGTGTTTAAAAACATTCATTTTTTAATTTTATAAAAAGAAACATTAAAAGAAGGTTTTTTAAAATAAAATCATTCCCATAAAACCTTTAAAACAATTTTATTTTTGATAAAATATGAGAAAAAATTAAAATAAACATTTTAAAAAATTCTTGTACATATAAATAAAATCATAAAAACCATTTTTTAAATGTGTACATGAAAGAGAATGATTTAAAATAATAAATCTTTAAAACATTTTATGTAATGTTTTTGTTAATGACTTTATTACCTTGACTATAACTCATCTCATACAATATTCACCTTAATAAATAATACATTTGGTTAATTTATACTTTATTATTAACCTTTTAAAATTTAATTATCCCTTTCATATCTCTTATTACCATGTCAATAGTCATTTAAGATCAATTCGGGATGATATTCAGTTCATAAGTTCAAAATGACTATGTTCGGTTAAATATGGTCAAAGTGGAAAATATATCATCATATACATAATAATATTAATGTAATATGTCTCATATATATTTTTCATTTCCCTCATTATAACCATAAAATTAGATTGGTTATGAAAAACAAATCACACCACTGCATGGAGATGGTATGTCATATATACGCATGCACGATGCATTTATTTTTCATTGGATAAAAAAATATAGAATAAAATTGTCCCATAATCATAATAAGATATCAAAATATTGATGATACTGGATTTATTATTATATTATGGAAACAATATATTAATAGAATGTGGAATAATAAATGTACTTGAAACGGTCAATAAAGATGATTACCTCTTCTTCGGATGAATTCATTAATCTCTTCTTAAGGGATCTTGGGTAAGTCTTTTCGAAGGACCCAAACCTCATAAACTTTAATAAGTATGTAGAGAAGATAAATATGAAGAGTTTTGTTGAGTCAAATATATAAAATTTGGGTAAATAAGTGAATGAATCAGTTCTCTTTTATAATTGAAGAGAGGGTCATTTATTGGAATTTTTCAAAAGATTAAATTAATATAAATTAATATTTAATTTAAAATACCACTAATTAGATAGAGGTTTTCTGATTTGATGATATAATGTTAAAATATCATCAGACTACAAAATTTATACATGTTTTAGGTTTATTTTAAACCTTATACTTTATATTAACACATAATGAACCTATTTTAATTTTAACTGTGGTAAAAAAATCAATATTAAAATTTTATAATTTTTATTATAATATATTCAATTGGACAATAAATGAAACCATTGTGAAATTTTAGACCAAAAAATAGAATATTTATATTTTTATAGATTTTTTTGATTTTTTAATAATCTAAAAAATATTATTTTGATAAAATATCATTAGTGTTAATTTGACACAATTCATTACTTTTTCATTATGAAAAAACAATAAAATGGGATAACAATGATGAAAAAAATTTAATTCACAATTAATATGTCATATCCATCAATAATTTTTCTTAGCAATGATAGTTAATCAAAATTATATTTATTTAAATATTTTTAATATCATCTATATGATTGCTTCATTAATTGATTAATTACTACATCATCATTGTGTAATTATTTATGATACTTATTTTTTAAAAAATATTAAAAATAAAATACCATTATGTATATAAATATTTTTCCTTTAAAAATTTATTTATAGTTGAAGATATGTTCTGTATAACAAAGTATTAAAAATGAGATAGTTATTAATAACATGAATGTTACATCAATGAATTATAATTAAATAAAATATTATAAAAATCATAATCTCATCCCAGCGATCCATAGGTAATAAATAAGTTTTAATCATGATAAAAATTTTGTTATGTTTTAAATAGAAACTTATATTTTTTAATAAATTACCATTTTACCCATGTAGTCTCACACAAGAGACATTTATGTCAAAGAAAGTGACATTTTGGGATATTCTTTCATTTAAATAATATAAAAGTCATTGGGGTGGAAAATATTATATTAAACATATAAAATTATATCATTAGGTGTTAAGAGTATAATTAATTTTCTTAGATAAAATTTTCACATGTGTTTGGTTAATTTAATAATACTTATCATATTATTTTTACCATAATATACAAAATTTACCATTAACCATGATTATAAAAAATACTACATTTACAATTTATCTTGCCCAAAAAGAAAAGAGAAATAATTAAAAAAAATTGGAATTTGTAATTCTAAATATGAAATCCATTTTTTAAATTTAAAACACATAAGTTAAAGAATTTAGTTTAAAATCAAACTGTTATAGTGCGCTGAAAAACAGTTTTTCAGAAAAATACATCATTTTAAATATAAGATGTTTATATAAATTTTTTTTGTATAAAACCGTTTCCAAATACCATAATTTAATAAATATAAATTGAAATGAAATAATTATAATATAAAACAAATCCAAAATAAAATATGATCTTGTAAACACATGAGAAATATAATTTTTAATAAAAATAGGAATTTTTAACTACTACTAGAAAAATCAAATATTTTTAGAAAATTATCAAAATTTTAATGTAGGAAGAATTTTATATGATGATTTAAAAAATGAAGTTAATTTTATAAAATAAATTTTATAAAATCTCTATAATTTAAAAATATTACTTGTACATAAAATGCAGTAAAGTCATCTTTGAAGATAATATATTTTTTTGAAGAATAAAATGGATTTTCATAAAATCTAGTGCATATTTGAAAATAATTTAATTAAAAAATTATAAATGACTAATACCAATAAATATTTCATAATTCCATTAATTATATTAATTCCCTATAATTTAACAGTTAGGTTTTAATAATCACATTTAAATAATAAGATTCTATTATTCATTTAAGATCGGTGTTATGTATCTTTCTTGCTATCAAACATAGTATTTCCATATAAAATCTCTCGATGTTTCATTTGTATTAGTTTATATCATGATATATAAAATCTCTCAACAAACACAAAACATATGTTGATTCATCATGCACTGAGAAAGCCTCCATGAACCACAACCCTAGCTACATTAGATCATTATTGGTAAGGATGTAGAGAATTCACATTCCTCTATCATGGTATCCATGAACACCCCTACCTACTAGTGGTTGCCATAGGAATAACTCAGGTTCTTCCATATCAGAATCTCACCCCACCCTTATAATGGTTTTCATAAGAACACCACACATTCCTTCAAATCGATACCCAACTTGCTTAACCTTTTAATAACACATTTCCTATGTTCATAGAAACCCATATCCAATATCTTCCAACAATCCATTATGATTTCCCCTCTATGTGGGTATCCAAAAATTCCTATAAGGATGTTAGGAAGAAGTAGTGTTGGCTAATAGAACCCTGATTATTTCCCCTCAGAAGGGGTATCCATTTCCTCCTTTAAGGATGTTAGAACAACATAAAATCTCATCTCCTAGGCTACACCTGAGTATCTCAATACTTATAACAAAATTATATTGGTTGTACAACACACAGAAAATATATATCATAGAAAGTAATGAAAGGACACACTAAGATCAATGTTGGGATAATCACACATAAATAAGTAATCCCATGACTACTCACACACCCACATACATCTTATCAAAATAATGGGTCACTCCATTATAAACATCATATCATGATAAAATCATATATACAAGGATTAAAATGGTATGGGACCTCCTACCTCAAAATTTTTGGATGTCAAAGGCAAGGACAAATCAATATTTGTGGTACTAAATCTATAGTTCAAACCAAAATATTCACTAACACCACCTCACATACCTTATTATCATAGTTTCAAACATGTCAGTGCTCACAGTCGAAAAAATTACATAGAACCAAAATGAGTTATTTTATTTCAAAGTGAAATAAAATTTCACATTTGATAATAATTTCAATCTTCTAGATAATTTTTGAATTAATGTTCTATTCTAGTGAATAAAGTTACAAAATTCTCCACAAGAATAATTATATTATGACAATTTCATAAAAATTATACTTTTATAATTTCTCATAAATTATCATTTTTTAATTATATATTGATTATTTCTAAATATTTATCCTTTTTGAATTATTTCATAATAATTTTTCATAAATTATATTTTTATAATTACCTTTTGACAATTATCATAAATTGTCCTTTTATAATTGTCTCTTGATAATTTTTAATAATTTATCTAATGATTAACTAAAGACTATCCTGTCATAATTTAATAAATTTTAATTGATAATTAAAATTGATTATAATATTGAAATTATATAAATTATGCATATATAAATTCATGTGATTAGCCTTTGAAAATATTTATTCTATAAATTATTTCTTAAAAATCTAGAAATTATAGTTTGATAATTTTAATAATTATCCATTGATAATCTAGAAATTATCATTTGATAATTTTTAATAATTATGCTTTGATCATCTTTCAATTATCATTCAATAATTATAATAAAATATCACATCATATTTCTATGTTATTATCCTTTTAAAATTTATCTTTTGATAATTATTTAATAAAATTTTCTTTTATTATTTTATTTCTATGACATGATATTTTTATATAATTATCATTATGTAATTTCCATAATTATCCTTTCATTTTTTTGTAATATTTATCATTGATAAATAATTTTTTTTTAATTTATGTTAAATTCCATCATTTAATAAATTCTTTAAGAAGTAATTAATTAAGTAATATAAATGAATAATAAAAAATAGACCTCAACATTATTTCCCATAGGAAATTCATTAAACCAGAAGAGGATATTCAATCTGATCAATAGAGGTTCACCAATATCTTGAGAATGGGTTTGGGATCTTTTGTAATCAATGTGTTAGTCTAGAAATTTTTTGGAAATTATTTGATAATTATAATCCAAAATTGATGAATTTTTAACAACCCTAACTTTTTTAGTAATAAATGTTTCCAGAAAAATGTGTGTTGTATTATTTTTTACTCAATATAACTATATCTCTTTAATAATTAAGTGAGTAGAATTTGAAATGTGACTATCGAGTATTGAATGTTATATGACCTTTTTCCTATATGTCCATTGGTAACTATATTCTTGATATTAATTTTAACATTATCGTTTGAGTTAGTAAGTCATATTTTGACAAAGGAAAATTATTACAGAAAGAAGAGTTGATAGCCTCAACGACTAGAGTAATTTTTTTAGGATTATTTTTTAGAGTGGGATGGAGGCTAAATCATGGGTATTCACTTTTGACCATGCCCAATATGATCTTCAACAAGTTAAATTTCAATGAAATTGCCTATGGGAGAAGTTTGAGTTAGTGAAATTACCACTTAGTCAATGTTAGATGAGGCACCCATCGTATCTACCATTATTACACAAATTAATATCAGGGAGTATGTGGGGGTTGTAAGGGGTTATGTTTCAGGATCCTTGTTACTAGGATTTTAATTCCATTATAAAGATATAATCTTTATTCCATCATTTCCATTTTACGAATAATATTTCTTAATAAAGATGTGATAGAATTTGATAAATTAATTTTTAGTCAGAAATTGTACATTACAAAAACAAAAATAATTATTATAATAAACTAATATATTATGAAAAAAAATTATTTTAATAAAATAGTATTATTTAAATACTCAACTATAAATTTTAATGATAAAATAATTTTATTTTATTTCAAGGTTCAGAAATTTTACTATGCATTTTATATCTGCTATTATTTTTAATAAATAATGTTATTTATAATTAAATGTAAAATTCCTATAATTTAAATAATTTTTATTTCAATATAAATATAATTTTTTAAATCAGCGCATCAAAATTAGGTTAGGGTGAATTTATGAGAATTTTCTAAAATAGTTTAGTTTTTCTAGAATAGTTAAAATACAGTTTCAGTTTTTCTATATGATTAAGGAAATGGTAATGATATAATAAGTAATATAAAATTATGGTAAAATATTGTGGATTATAATAACATAATAGGTTTCCCATATGTCCAATACCGTGGAAAAATATCATGGTCAAGCAGATGGTTTTTAATTAACCACTACCTAGCTGTCTAAGGAAATTAATAGAAAAATCGTCCTATTTTTCAATAAATATCAACCCATTTCTCTATTTACATTTAATTAAAATTATAAATCCATGAATAAATTATTATTTTACCTTCAATGGTGTCCCCAATACCACAATTTACTGATCCTGATGTTTTAGGATCACTCTTCAAGGTGAGGGAAATCTCAACATCTCTTTTCTTTTTAAGTTCCGTTTTTGTGGTATATCCTAAAATTTTCTATACTATGCTATTATATAAATATTATTATATGATTTTACTATATTTATATTATTTTATTAAATTTATATCCCTATCAACTCTCATTTTACATTTTTCTAAAATTATGTTTCATACTGTTATGTTGTCAAATTTTCTTGACAAATTTTATCTTATTTCTCGAGAAATTCCCTTTTATTTACTTTATGTGAATAACTAAACCTCTTCATTTTCTTGGGGTATTAACAATAATTTAATAATTACTTATTTTATTCTGTAATTGACATACATAAAACCTTGATTCCCATTCTTTGGGTTATAAATGACATAATGATCTAACTTTTAAGTACTTTTCAAATCCCCATGATTTTTATATAAACATGTTTATTTTATTCTCCATGGGTTATTCATGAAATTTTTTATTATGATATTTGTGTATCACATTAATTAATACATATTAACATTGCAACCAGATATCACTCCAATACATTAGGTAGATAATTTTATCTATAGTGATGACATGTTTTATGATACCTTTGTGAATAACGTCTGTAATTATTATAACACCTCAGTGATAAACCTTGCTGACAAGATTATAAATGAATCATTTAAATGGTTTATAAACAATTAAATGTTATTATTAAATATATTTTACCAAAATATGTCCCTTTTTACACATTCCTTTAGGATAATATTCATGTTCATTTCGAAAATTCTCATAATCACTTGTAAAATTTTTCCCTTTATTTCTCTCATTGGGCCTTATGCTCAACTTTTCCATTAATGTTCTAACCTTGGTTTTTAGATGAAATAAATTTACTTAGTATGAACCTTTTATAATCCATTCAATTATAATAGAATAATTTTTTTTCTATTCATGTATTATGAACCTTTTTTCCAAGACACTAAACTTTAGAAGATCAATTTTTTGGTATAATATAATGAAAGTTTTATGCAATTAAAGGAATGATTCCATATAATTTAAAACCCCTATTTAAAATACCCAAATTAATATATGAATCACCAAAAATTCGTGATATAGGATTTTAATTCACCCCATTAATGCATTAAAATCTTAAACGAATAAAAATTCTTGAAAATAGTGATTTTTAGAAGAATCCTCATCAAAAAATATAGGAAGTTCATAATGTGGGAGGATGTGAATAGTAAAAAAACTTTTAATAATTAAATTTTTAATTATAATATAATAAATATATTAAACAAATTAACATTTTCTAAAATCTGAAATAACACCCAACACGCACAAAAGTATATCCTGCCTAGGGTTAACCCCACATCCCAGACCTAACTATGGTCTATTATTTCTCATATGATGCACCATTTTAGTTATATAATGTTTTTACAGAAAAATATATAATAAAAATATTGAAGGATTTATCATTTCATATAAGTTGTTTAATGTCTTTTTTTCATAAATTTAATATCACCCACAGGATAAACCCATCATCTTGGACCTAACGGTGGTCTCATACTACTCATATGACGTACTATGTGGGAGATATTAAATTATTTTCAAAAAATCATGAATGCATAATATAATATATTTGAAAAAATTTATTCTATTTATTAATATATTCTATAGGCATCATATTATCACACTAACTCATTCCCTGACTCTGAAAATATTTGATAAAATATTCCAATGTTTTAATTGTGTTTTTACCCTTTCACAAAGCCTTTATATCATCTATTAAGTGATTTTTATTGACCAATTATTCTCAAATAAAAATGACCCTAAATTATTAGGAAAATGGGGTTATATTTACATTTAAAATTTAGAATATATCAGTTTTTTGATAAATCTAACCTAACAATCTTTTTGTGATAACCTAAAGATGTTTTCTAAAGAAGGAGTAACGTCCCAAATCGAACATGTTATGTTAATTATTACTAAGCCTATTATAATTATTATTAAACCATACATATATTATAAACTCTGTATATAAGATATTTTTAAATGTTATTATGTTAATTTAATATTATAAATCCATATTACCTTCCATTAAATGTGTGAAAAAATCATCATTCTTATATAAGGAGGACTACCGCCTCCTGAACTAATGTTATTTTTTTCATCACTGCCTATCAGGAATGTTTATAATGTTTTATTTAGGTTTTATATATGATATTTTTGATATTATTATGATTTTGGAATCATGATATTACATATTCATTCATACTTTCCATTCCATTGGAATCTGATAACATCGTTTTTGTGTATGACAGACTACCGCATCGTGAAGAGATGTGATTCAATAATGCTTTACATGGAACTTAATAAGGGTGATTTTAATGAAAATATGTGATATATATATTACATTAAAATTATTATTTAATGGTAATGCATTATTTAAATTTCAAGCTTTTAACCCATTGATAAATTTGAAACAACATTCATCCACACGTACGACTAACCATCTCCATGAATGGTGTATTTCATTTTCTATATCATATATTATTATATTTAAATAAATACATATATATTGAATAAATATGATATTTATATCATGTTTATCATTTTTTATATTATGGAACTGTTATTTAAGTGATATGGCCAAAAAAATCACAAATCAAAACATACATGAAAAACAAAGTGGTTATTGCCTGAACATGAGTTTCGCATGGAATTATTAATAAATGGGTAATAAAAGGTCATAAGAAAATAATATATGATAATATATATATAATTATGGTCTCTAATATATATATATATATATATATATATATATATAATGATCTTATATTTATTATTTAGTTGGTTCAAATGTGTGCGAAATCAGTTGAGTCATAGGGTAAGGGATTTATAGTCTCTCTTTTATTTCTAGAAGATGTATGAAAATTCCCCACTCAAAATATTTTTTGTGGTGTGTATACCTAACATTTAACATGTTATATATTTAATATAATCCTTTTCATTATATTTAAGTTTTCATTTGACTTTATTATTTATTAGGTCTTATGATTCAAAATATTAATAACGTGGCAAGGGATTCCCTCCTCACTTCTTACTTCAATGGGATATATACCATATTCACCACCAATTTATTTTATATGGTGTATATAATACGCATGAATGTATATTATGATAATTATAATGAAATTTTTTTGTATTTATATACCCATTTTATTATATCGATTTCATGGGGTTTATGGTTCAAATTTTACCAAAGTAGTAATGTGTTTTTGTCTCATATTGTTTTCCTTGACATATATATTAAGTTATGCATCAATCTTCCTTTAATACGTCTACATAAATCACCTTTCACTTTTAATATCATAAAATTATTTATTCTCATAATATTTTATGTTTTATTCAATTTCATTTTTTCATGGGGATTATGATTCAATGTAACTAAATTGTTAAGGCTTTTATGTTGAAATCTTATTGTTTATGATTATTCTTCCAATAATGATTTATTTTGATAAATATTTCATGAAACTCATTAAAATTATTATCCTTTATATATGTCATGAAAATATAAGTTTTTACTTTATTTTCATCTCTCTATGTACTCAAGATTTGAAAATAATATTTTTATTATAAATCATCTTTAACTCTCCCTTCGATCAAAAAAGTCAATTTTTTTTCCAAATTCGTGATTTGTAAAAAAATTAAACATTCTACAAATTATTAATTAAATTAATTTTTACCATGTTTTTATTTTCATAAGATGTTTTTAATGTAATCCTCATACTATTTTACAAACAATTATTATTGGAAATTTACCAAAAATTTGAAAGTATTGTTTGTATTAATTTTTACAACATGAACACCATTTACAACTTTCATGACCATTAGTTTCTTTGAATCTTCCTTTATATGTTTTCACATTTATTTTCAAAGAAAAATATTTCAAAAATGTTCTATGTTTTAAAAAGTTTTTTTCAGAGTTGAAATGATATTTTCATTAAGAAATTTTTAAAAATGATTCCTAATGCTTCCTTTATAAGTTTCAAACTTTATTTCCAATGAAATGGATCTAAATAATTTTTTCTAGTTTTTTTGTTTTAAAATTTTTTTTTCAAAAAAAAGTCATCAAGAAATATTTTAAATGATCTTTAAAAATCATTTTCTATCTAAGGTGATATCTATTGATGTTACATATACCTTAATAGGGTTATGATCCAAGGATAACATTATCATGCTTTCTATAAATGGGTTTTATTAATATGACATGATGTTTATCAAGATTTTTTCTCTTACAAAGGTTAAACTATGAGGAAATGATTATGAAACCCACTTATTTTCACAAGTTATGCAATGATGAAATAATAAAATGATTGTGAAACCTGTCTGTTTTTTACAGGTTATGATATGAATAAATTTTTATGAAACCAATTTTATTTCATGGATTATTATATGATTAATGCTTTATGATCTTGTGGAACACATATGTATTATTTAATTATGTTATGGGTTGGACCTATATCTCTCTCTAATTAATTGGATATAGAATTATATCTCAAGATATAGATAAGATTGTAATTGGGAGTGAACCTAGTTCAGTAAGGGACACTATCAACTATGATGGTCTTTAGAGTAAACATTGACTACTATAATGGTTTGGGGAGTGAACCCATTTCAATATGATAGCCTTGTAAGTGATACTTGAGTAATGTGGAAATGATTATCTATGAGTATTTTTATTCCAAAAATCTTTATCTTATGCTAATGTTATGTTTTCAAAGCTAATGTTCTTTGATTCCCTTATGATTCAAGTCTTATTAACTATTAATCTTTATTCCTTGACTCAAGATTATGAAATTTTATATAAAGGATATGGCTTCCAAAATGTTATGATCATGTTTTCATACCCTTTTGTTTATGTTATGCTTATTTATATCCCTTTTCTCCCATACTGGGCATCTGATCTCTCCATTTCTTATGGTTCCTTTCCATGGGTTATGAAGTAAGGTGTTAAGCAGGGTATGTCTCAAAATAGTACTATGTGGGAATCTATTTATATGGAATGTTGAAAATCATTATAGGAATAAAATATTTTGTGGATAGTCTCCAAATTCACTATATTTTTATGATAATTAGGCATGTGGTTGTGTAATTTAATGAATATTCATTTAAAAATATTTAATATCTATGTATGAATTGCCTGGGTAATTCCATTTTTTATCAGATGAAATTTTTAGTTATCATTTGGAAACTAGCATATAAAAACATTAATGAGATCTCTATGGATAAGATTGAGGATAAATCTAAGGATGAGACAAATTTTATAAAAATGTCATGGAATTTTGTTAGAGGGTATATAAAGTGGTTTCCAAGAAATTGCATCCCTTTATAGGTACTACAAGTGGATGTGGATCTGGAATAGAGGTACCTAGGGGTAATAACTCTAAAAAGGACACATTGAGTTGGGATCTATTATCACATAGTACCTGAAAATGGGCATTACTACACCCCTGGTTTAACACTCTTGGGGATGTGGTTTGTAAATTCACAAACTCATTAAGAACCACCAGGAAGAATTTGAATAATGATCATGAATGAACAAGATTTATCCTAAGGTGTTATATATTTATAATAAGGTGTCATGATTTAGATATTGTATAAGTTGTTTTACAAGATTATTTTGATTCCCATTATGATTATTGTTGCACATTATATGATTTTTGGTTAGTGTCAATGGCTGGAACTAGAAAGAGTCATGTAAACACTACATTTTATAGACAATTCAGGGATTATGAAAAACCAAATTGTATAATGACTGGAGATATTGATATTGTGGTTATTTTTAATCATATATAGTGATATATGATTAACATCATGAACTTCGGTGAGATTACTAAAGAATCAAATAAGATTAAGATGAACTTTAAAGAAAGATCATGTTGTAATGACTATAGAGTAAAGAAGATTCATTTTCCTACATGTCAAGAAAGTGGGGGGAAGAGCCTAGAATAATATATCAAATGGATGGTAATATGTTATCTTTGTTGGAAATAAGGATATAAAATGAAAAAAATTTGGGGATTTCATTGTATTATATATTGGGATCATGGGAGTTATCTAATTCAATGTTATTAAATAAGGGTTATCCTATAGAACATGGAAATACATATGGTATTCCAAATGATGAAGTGAAATGGTTGAATTGTATATGTGTTTAGTTTCATGAATTATGTTTTGGAAGTATTTTACACAATATTTATGATATAAGAATCGGGAAACATCTCTGGATTATGATAATTTTTGAAGAATATATGTCTTAATGTAATATTAAGATAATATTTATGGATACCAACATGGATTTATGAGTTTAAGGTTGTTCATTAGTTCAAATTCATTAAAACCCCTTTTGAGGTTTTATGTGATATGATTTTATCAATATTATAGATGATTTAAGATTCATTAATTGTAATAAAACCCCTTGATTTTATATATGTTTTAGTGAAAAAAAATTAAGGAGGAATTCCAATATAATTTTTTGAAATATGATAAATTTACTTGTAGCATTTAGTTTTTATATCATCTTTGATGTTAAGGTAATTATGGGTTGTAGTTAATCACCTTACAACGTCATAACACTTTATTAGAATCAAAGTGGATATCACCCAAGATGTTATTACCAGAATATATATTAATGAAGTGATAAGGTATAATGGGGTACCATATTCAATTGTATATAATAAGGATCTAATGTTTACCTTGATATTTTGGTAAATCCTTCATCATGATCTTGATACAAATCTTAGTTTTATCGCTATGTATCATTCTCAGAAATATGGTCAGTTTAAGAGAACAATTAAAACCCTATATGATATGATAAGATCATGTTTTATAGATTACAAAGCTGTTTGGGATCAACACCTTAATAAAATTTATTTTTAATGAAATAATATCTTTAACTCTTGTATTTAGATAGTTTCTTATGAACCCCTTTAAGAAAATATGTGTTGAACTCCAACGTACTAGAATGAAGTTACAGAAAGAAAGCTATTGGGCCCTAATAAATTTAATGAGTAGAGAGATAAAATTATATCCATTCATGAAAAACATAAGAACTACATGATGTTCGGTGAAGTATTATTCTAATAATCATTGACATAATCAAGAATTTGAATTTGGTGATAAGTTATTTCTATGAATATCTCTATGTAATGAAGAATGGAAAACTAAGCCTAAAGTATATCTTCCCCTTTGAAATTTTTGATTGTATTAAGATAGTGTCTTATATTTTGCAACTTCCATAAAACCTATCTCATGTTTTTGATTTGTTCCATGTACCTATCAATAGGAAGTTTATACTTGATCATTCACATGTACTGAACTCAGAGTTCATACTGCTAGAACAAGATATTCTTATGGATAACAACCGATAGATATTCTCGATCGAAGAACAAAAATTCTATAAAACAAGAAAATTTACCAAGTTAATGTTTTGTGGCGAAACCACCTTATTTCGGAAGCTATACGGGAACCTAAAAATATAATTAGGTACAAGTATCATTATTCATTCTAAAAAAAGTGATGATTCCTTAGGGAAATTTCATTTTAAGGGGGGAGGAATGTAACACATTGATATTTTGTGAATAATTTCTTTTTCAAATAAATTTCATCTTTTTGATATTTTGAATTATATGGAACATTAATGTTATCTTTCCTTATAGGTAACACCACTTTTATCTTAAATTACATGAAACATTGAGTTTTGATTATGTTACATTCAACACTATTATTAATTGAAACCTGATATAACATAAAAATATTTTTATTTAAAATAAAAATTATTAAATAAAAATTAGAATTGTGGTTAAGAATAGCATTAACTAAATTATAAAAATATGTGGTCTACACATGTATATAAATTTAATTTTTTTGATGACTAGTTAATTATAAATTAAAATAAAAACTATTTTAAAATAAAAGATATCATTTTCTGAAAAATTATTTTTATGCAAATAAATAAGTTTTTCCTCAATAAATTACAAAAAAAACATTTTAGGAATCATTTAAATGATTTTTAAATATTATATATCAAATAAAAATCTTAACATTAAACTTATGAGTAATATGTACAATATTAAAGAATAATTATAATTTTAAAATTCAAAATTCTATTTAAAAAAGAGATTTTGTCGCCTTTCGTGTACTTATTTAAAAATAATTTTATGAGATTTTAGAAACTTTTTTTGAAAAATATCTTTCATTTTTTAAATAATTGTGTCAAAATTATCTTAGGGTAACATTGTTTGAATATTTTGTGAAGATAAATTTTTTAATGAATAGTAAAAAATACTATTTTTTATTAAGAATTTTAATTTATTATAAAGCTTCTAAAAACATCATAATTATTTTAATTTAGCTTTAAAAAGAAAATTTAGTTAAATTATATGAATATTAATCAAATTCATCTCATTTTAATCAATTTTATATTGAATTTCTATATAAAAACATTTTATAATTTTTAACATTTTCTCTTTGAAAATCATCTTTCTCGCCATGTTTGCGGGATTAATTTTAATTTTTTCCTAAATATGTGAATGGAATTAGGGATAATGGATTGCATATTTATAATAATTATTATAATTTATCTTATTTAATAAGTTAGTGTTAAATTTACACAAAATTTACTAAACAAGAATTTTATTTAACTATTTCGACTTTATATCCTCTAGTATCAATAATGTTCCATTTTGGATCCATCTTTCATGATATAAACCTAGGTACACATTTTTTTCTTTTTTACAATTACATGTGTGGCACTCACCTGACTTATAGTAGACCACCACTATATACTCATATTTACACATTATAACCCCCTTTTATAATAGAATACCATTCTAGATAACTTTATTAATTACCTCATATTAGTCTATAATCCTAGGTTTGGTGAGAAATTCATCCTAAGATTATTTTTGGTGCAAACCAAAAGAAGTTTCACGAAGAAGAGATAACATCCCTAATCGAGAAATTTATTTTATTTCATCTTGAAACTCCTTAAATTATTATTAAAACATTAATATATGATTAGAAAAATATATTAAACATAATATTATGTTATTAAATTAATAAAATAACCTAAATACTTATCATTTTCCATAAAATTGGTCATGAAATCATCATTCATATGTATGGTGGACTGCCGCCTTATTATCCAATGTTATTCATTTTCGATAACCAAAAATAAAGGATGGATTTAATAACGGATTTATTTTTTATAAATTATATTTTTATTATTTTTATTATTATATAATCATTATATCCTTTATTATTTCTTTATTTTCATTTTTTTGTAATCTGACAACGTCGTTCATGTGTACCACGTACTACCGTCTCATGAAGAGATGTGATTCATTCATGATTTACATAGAAGTCAATGAGGATAGGTTTAATAATAATTTATTATATATATAACATAAAAATTATACTTTTATGATAATACATAATTTCACTTTTTTTATTTTAACCCATCTGGAAAAAGGAAACAATGTTATCCATTTGTACAACCTACTGTCTCTTTGAATGGTATATTTAATTTTATATCACTAAATTATATAGATTTATATAAATACATATACAATGAATATATAAAAACATTATATTATGGTAAAATTATTGATATTATGGAATCATGAACAAATTAATAGGACAGAAAAATAACAAATCAAGATATACATGAAAAACAATGCATTTATTGCCCGAATGTGAATTTAACATGGAATTGTTAATAAATGGGTAATAAAAGGTCCTCAATAAATAAATTATTCTTTGATATATAAAATAATAGTTCTTTAATATATTTATATATATATTATATTTATTATATTGTAGGTTCAAATTTCTACAAATTATGTCAATACAGAATGCAATAGATTTCTAGTATTTCGTTTATTTCTATGTGACATATGAAAATTGATCACTCATTTCTTTTATGTGGTATGTGTAATTCCACATTGAAATATTATATCATGAATATACATATTTCATTGATATTAAAAGTTTCATTTTATGTTATTCTTTATATGTGCTTATGATTCAAAAGATTACTAAAGTGGTAAGGGATTTTCATCTCACTTTTTTAATTTTAAGACACACATGACATATTCACCTAATATTTATTTTTATGTGGTGTATATACATCCCATGAATATATTTAATTATTATTTTTATAAAATTTAATTTTATTAAAATATCCATTTGATTATCTCTCATTAATGGGGTTTACGGTTCAAATATTACCAAAGTGGTAAGGGATTTTAGACTCAAATGTCATTCCTTGAAAGACATTTTATGTAATGAACCAATCATATTTGTGAGGTGTATATATAGAAAATTATTAATGTAAGATCATGAATTTATTTATTATAATGATTTTTATGTTTAATTTAATTTTATTACTTTATGGTGATTATGAATTAATGTTAGCAAAATGGTAAAGATTTTATGTTACAATGTCACTATTTATTAGTATTGTTTATGATTATGCATGAAATGATTAAAAATTATAATCTATCCCTCCTAAAACTCATGAATTTTATTTTAATATGTTTATTTCACAATAATACATGATTTCCCATCAATATTATGACTTTATGTACTCTAGTGTTCAAAAGAATGTTTTTAAGAAAAATTTTCATTATATGTCTCTTCGGCCAAAAAATCATTTTTCATCTAAAACCATGTTTTTTAAAATTGTTTAATTTTTTTTAATATTATCCAAATGATTTATTAATGAAAATTTTACCCATATTTGATTTTTTATATTTTTTTTGAAAGGAATCGTCAAGTCATTTTCCAAAAAAAATACACATTTATATTTTAACAAAAACATAAAAGTAATATTTTTAACAAGTAAGAAATGAATGGAATTCACCACTATCATGACCATTATTTTCATTGACTCATAAAATTAATTTTACAAGTTTATTTCAAAATAAAATGAGTTTTAAATTATTTTATTTTTAAAAAAGTGTTTTAAATCTGAAAAGGATATTTTCCTCAAAATGTTTTTGAAATGATTTTTAATTATTCCTTCACAAGTTTCATATTTAATTTTAAAAGAATAGGATTTAAAATAAATATGAATTTTTAGTTTAAGAAAAATATTTTCAATGAATTTTTAATTTCCTCATGAAAATTTTTAACTTATATTTAAAAATATATTCCTGTATATGATGGAATCTATTGATATTACATATGATTTACTAGGAATATGATCTAAGGATACTGATTGTATTTTTCTCTAAATAGATTTTTTAAGATGGAATGATGTTTAAGAAACTTGTTTCTATTCCATGGGTTATAACATGTAGAAATACTTAGGTGACCTATTTATTTTCATAGGTAATACTATGAGTAAATGATGAAATTATTATGAAACCGATAACTTTTCCACATATTATGATTTGATAGAATGTTTATGAAACCCATTTCATTTCATGGGTTATGATATTATCATTTTTTTATGATATTATAGCACACATGAATATGATTTTCATTATGTGATGGGTGGGACCAATATCTCCCTTAAATTCATTAGGTAAATATTTAAATCACATGAGATCTATGAGAATGGAAAGGGGAGTGAAACCAAATAAGTATGGTACATTGTCTGATATGATAGTCTTGGGAGTGAACATTGACTACTATGATGTTTTGGGGGGTGAGACCATTCTACAGTGATAGCTTTTGTAGTGGGTCTTGACTAATATGGAAATTATTTTACACAATAATGTGTATACTAAAAATAGATGTCTTATTCAAAATTTATGCTCTCATTTCTCAAGTTCATTGATTCTCTTATGATTCTTGTTTTATGAATTGCATATCTATATTCCATGACTCAAGATTATGATCTTTGATATGCATGGTATGGTTTTTAAATGTCATGATCATGTTATCATACCCTTATGTTTATGATATTCTTATTTATCTCCATTTTTTACCGTTACTGAGTACCTGATCTCACCCTTTGTTATGTTTTCTTTCCCAACGTAATTGATAAATTTTATATGTAGGGTATTTCTAATAATATTTCTATGTCGGAAGATATTTTATGGGAGATGTTGATGATATTTCATTAAAAATTTATTTTTTGTTTATTCTCCAAAGTAACTAAACCATCATGACCCTCAGGCATGTTATTGCATAATTTACAGAATATGCATCTAAAAATATGTAATATCTATGTATAAAAATTCTAGTTCATTATAATTCCTCGTTGAGAAATCCAATATATTTGGAATTGAAGCTGAGTATATCATGACCATATTAGGTTAACTAATCAAGGTTATGTCTAATAACCTTGCACATATTGATAAAAATAGTGTTCCATAAAAAGATACACATATATTTATATATTTCATGATAATGAAGGATCTATATTTCAATGGAACTTATAATATAGTTGTAGCTAATAAATGGATCAAGTCTCTTGAAAATGGATTTCTCTCAATGGGATTCAATGAAAGGGAGAAGGTTATTTTGGTAGTGTATTTTCTTAGAGGTGATTCTGCTCAATAGTGGTCATTGATTCAGAATACTAAAGAGGAGGATGAAATAGAACTTATAAAGTGGGGATATTTTTTAGCAATATTTTGTGATAAATATTTCTATCAAGTGTAGTGAACTAAAATAAAGAGAAAGTTCCTAACATTAATGAAAATGGAAGAAGAAAGTGTTATAGAGTATGAGGATACCATTATAGAACTATCCATACATATTATGGATTATATACATAATCTATAGAGCAACATTGATCATTTCATTAAAGGTCTCAATCCAAACTTCTAAAGGTCACTATTTTCTCAAGAATTTTCATCAAATGGGTTAATAGTATATTATAGTCCAAAAATAGAGAAGGAATTGTCAAGATATTATATATTTAACTAAAATCAAGGGAAAAGAGTTTTGATAAGAATCATTAAAAAGGTAATGAAATAAATTATAATATGAGAGCATATAAATTACCATCATCGAAAAAATTTTGGATGAAAAATATTGTACAATTATTAAATTTCATGGGAGTTTTTAACAAATGTGGAGATTAGGTCCATCTGTCCAATGAATTGAAAGGGATGAAACAAATCAATGATTTCCTTAAATTCAACTTTAGAGAAATGGGGAATTATTCACACCAATTCACAAAGCCTCATGGAAACATTTTGTAGAAGAGGTTGAGGGGAGAAGGAATAGCGTATACGATCACTACAACTTAGGCTAAAGTTTCCAATGATGTTGTGGAAGTTAGTTTAATCATAGACTCAAATTTATCCAATTATGTATTTTGTTATAATAATTTACACTATTTTATATTGTTCATTTTTTCAAGAAAATTATATATAAACCTATAAAATTCATAAGGTTTTATTGGTCAGAGAAAGACACTCAATAGGGGGTTAATTGATTTCCTATCGAAATATCTATTAAACCCCATATTTAAAAAATCCCCCAATTTAAAATCTAAACATCCCAGTTAACCAAAGAATAATATTTATAAGAGCGTTGAATTTTTAATTAATATCTCAAAAAATTGATTAATTATTAGTTACAGAAATTTGAAATATTGATATTACTAATCAAAGTAATTCAATAAATAAAAATTAGTTATAAACACTAGCCAAGATTAACTATCAATGTAATATTTAGTTTTCTTAAATATGTGTGATAACAAAGAAAACTAAATTTGAAAAACACAGTAGAGAAAAACAATATGTTCAGTCTCAAGTAGATACCTAGTCCTCTCCACTTGGTGATCACCTTCCACCAAGTATTTTATATTAATAAACTTAATACACACCCTATATCAGGGTTCATAAAAACATACAGGGCTATCTAGGTAAATTAGACCCCTACCACAGATATTCATATGAAAAAAATACAATTAGACCGTATAAGGCTCACTGGGCCTTGAATTCACGTGTCGTCAAAGTGCCTGATCTCAAAATAATTCTATAAAATTAAAAAAAATACATGGAAATTCTGACACATTACATTTTCCCCACCTTATGTCTTAATTTCCCCAAAATCCAAAATAAATTCTAATCAAACAAATGGGGGTACTGAGCACTAATCTTAGCCTCCCACTCCCATGTGTTCCCCTAGAGGTTCCTATGCTGGCATTGAACACACACTAGAGAAATTGAATGTTCATGAAGGACATGCTCTTGTCAATCCTCTATCTCCACCAAGAACACCACAAACGTCTCCCTATCGTAAATGTCTAGCTCACCCCAGTAGATGATATGTGATGGATCATGCATGTACCTTCTTATATACGACACATGAAAAACATTGTGCACCTAGTGCATCTGTGGGGTATGATCTTAGCGGTACACCACCTTGCCAACTCTACTAAAATCTAGAATTTTCTGATGAACCTAATAAATATCTTGCCGCCCTGGCCAAATCTTCAAAATCCCCATCTAGGTAAGACCCGAAGAAAAACATGGTATCCCTCCTCTAACTCCAAGGGTCTCTGTATCCTACTATCTTATGACTTCTGCCTACTTTATGTAATCCTCATATGCTCCTAGATGATCTTCACCTTCTAAGTGGTAACATGTACCAACTCTTGACCCATAAGTGATGACTCCCCTATGTTTTTTCATCAAAGAACTGATCTTCCTGGATGCACATACAAGGCCTCAAACGGTGCCATGGAAATGGTTTATTGATAGCTATTTTTTGTATGAAACTCCACTAGTGGTAGGTGGTACTCACAAATACGATCAAAATCATGGAAAGAAGCACGAAACATGTCCTCTACGGTCTGTATGGTGTGCTCCATCTAACCATTCGTCTCAGGGTGAAAGGCGGTGCTCAAGTGTATCTGAGTCCTGACCACCACCTAAAACCTCTTCCACAACAAGGATATAAATCATTCACCACAGTCTGAGACAATTTTCAAAGGCACCCCATGATTCTGCACTATCTCCTAGATGTAGAGGTTCCCAAAGCCCTCTACTGATCCCTCCTCCTAGATGGGAAGTAAGTGATAAAACTTGGTTAGTCGGTCAATGATCACCCAAATATAGTCATGGCCCATGGATGTGTGTGGTAACCCCGTCATTAGGTACATGGAGATAAGATCCCATTTTCATTTTGTTACCTCGAGTGGCTATTTTATGCCTGCTTAGACATGATTCTCAGCCTTCACTTACAGACAACTGAGGTATCGTGAAATGAACTCTTACACTTCCTTTTTTATCCCTAGAAACTAGTACGGATATCAAACGTCCTTGTATATCTTCGATACACTAGGACGTACCGCCAAAGTGGTTTTATGGAAATCACTCAACACCTCCTCTCATAAAATCACTGGTACCATGGTGTATCCTTTGAAAAGGATAATGTTCTCCCCACCCATCGAAAATTTATCAAGACCCTATATTGAGGATATCTGAGCACATCGGGCCTGTTAGTCAACATCCAGAATTTGTGCCTCCCTAACTCACTGATGGAGTGGGTGAGTGACGGTCATAGTCCAGAGTTATGTTGTTCAATCATCATCCATGAAGGATACCTACATCATGTCTAGCTACTTTGTTACATCACTCAGCAGCTGCAAATCAGACTTCCTTCTGAGCACGTTAGCCCCCATGTTACCCTTTCTAGGACAATATACTCTCTCGAAGTCATATTTCTATAGGAACCCCATCCATTGTTGTTTTCTCTAGTTTAGGTCCTTATCTAATAAGATATACCTAACACTCTTGTGTTTGAAGTAGACTATAATTTTTTCACCCGTCAAGTAGTGTCGCCACATGATCAAGGAAAAGACCACTACTACTAACTCCTTGTCATGGGTCGCATAGTTCTTGTCATGCATCCTCTGCTACTGTTAGACGTACGCAATGACTGCTTTCTCCTGCATTAGGATTCAACCCAGTCTGGTCCCTGATACATCACCATATACCACATAGTTGATTCCATCCTCTGTCAATCTCAATTTGGGATCACTGCGCAAGCTCTTCCTTTGCTGCTGGAAGCTCTACTAGTATTTCAATGTCCACAAAAATTATTCTACCTTTATCATCGAAGAAATCATAGGTTATGAAAATCTGAAGAAGTTAGGAATGTACCTCTGGTGGTATCGGTCCAACCCCATGAAAATCCACACCTCAGTAATGCTCACGAGTGGCTCCCAAGAAATCCCCACCTCTAACTTCTCTAGATCCAATGAAAATCCATCCTTAAAGATTACTTGACCCTAAAAGTGGACATCCTAAAACCAGAACTATCACTTTGAGATCTTACCATAAAGATGGTTCTCCTGGAGTTTATGCAGGACTATCTGTAGGTGTGCAGCAAGCTCCTCCATCGACGCTGCGTACACCAAGATTTCATCAACAAAGACTACAATGAAAAGATCTAGGCAAGGTGGAAATATCATGTTTAGGAGTCCCATGAACACTACGGGGGAACTGGTTACGTTTAAGGGCATCACCAAGAACTCATAGTGGCCATAATGACACCTAAAGGCTGCCTTCGGTACATCCTCATATCATAACTGAAGTTTATGATAGCATTATCTAAGGTTGATCTTTAAGAACCACCTCACTCCCTTCAGCTGATCAAATAGGTCATCAATCCTCGGTAGTGGATACTCGTTCTTCATGTTCACCTAGTTTAGGCACCATAATTCAATGCATATCCTCAAGCTGTTGTCTTCCTTCTTGTCAAACAACACCGGGGTTGCCCATGGAAAACACTGGGTATTATGAACCCCTTCCTCTTCAAGTCCTCCAACTGTAACCTCAACTCCCAGACCACCACGGGAGACATCCGATATGCAAATGTATATATCAGTGTATTCCTTGGGTACAAGTCAATGTAGAATTCATCCTCTCGGTAATGAGGTAGTCCTGGGACATATTTTGAAATGACATCCTCATACAAGTCCACCACTATAGGAAATATTGTAATCCTCTCATCCACTACACTGAGGATGAGGCAATCCAACTAGTGAGTGATCAGATGTACCCTCTTTATAGAAATTTCATCATGTTCTACAAAGGTTCCCTTCTCACTGGTGAAGGAAAAACGGGTCCGATGCTCGTGAACAAACTGCACATTCCACCTAAAACAGTCTATATGGGCATAGACTGTAGATAACCAGTCCATACCCCAGATAACATTGTATGTCCTCGACGCTACTACTGTGAGATCCCATCCAAAACTCTCGCCTCCAAGAGTAAGCTCACACTATCGGCACATGTGTGTAATCATCGAATCCCCTCCCGTAGGAGTCTCTAATCATAAAGATTAATCCAACCGCTCCCCGGAATGATCTGATCTTCTAACGAGGTATATGAAAAAGAAAGAGTGACTGGAACCTATTTCTATATGAACTGTAGGTAAGGTGTGGAAGACACATATTATACATAAAATCATCTCTGGACTGCCATGGTCATAGGCCTCCATCGCCTAAAGCTAGCCCTACCCCTGTCCGCTGGCTCCCTAAGCCCGTGGTGGACCGCCTGGGGGTGGTGGAGGTAGTAACATGAACTTTAATCCACTTCTTATCACTTAGATAGCTCCCATTCCACATCGGTCACCCTGCGGACTTCCTTTCTCAAACTTCTCCCTCTACCTTGGAGGTACCTCAGCCATCTTCTGATCATTTAAGTGGTAGGTTTGGCAGTCACAAGCCATGTGTCACAGCCCACCATAGGAGTAACAAACTCTATCCCTCAGCTAATCTCTTCTGCCTCATGATCTCTGAACCTCCAACCATGTGTCCTAGGGTCATCCTCCAGAAGGTCTAGCCCTTTTGGGCCTCTGCATCGTCTCCCTAC